>OX246754.1:123501446-124101446 GCA_945910035.1 Brachypalpus laphriformis | reverse complement strand
ATACTTTTTGGAGGATATCATGTGTTTCTGGATTAAGTAAGCCTGGCTAAATCCGCCATGCTAGGTTCGCCAGATATCGAATTTTCCGAACAATCACCGATGTATGTAACTTGTACGTCATTAGAAGCGCACAAGTGTGCAGTTTCAAAATCTGTGATTAGATTTTCTCTGCGACGTATACTTTTGGAGAAAATCTTGTCTTTTTGGATTAAGTTAGGCTGGCCGAATTCCGCATGCCAGCGTCGCCAGATATCGAATTTTCCGACCAATCACCGATGTACGTAATTTGTACGTCATTAGAAGCGCACTAGTGTGCAGATTTCAAATTTGTGATTAGATTTCCTCTGCAATGTATACTTTTCTAGAAAATCATGTCTTTCTGGATTTAGTTAGGCAGGCCGAATCCGCCATGCTGAGGTCGCCAGACATCGAATTTTCCGAACAATTACCGATGTATGTAATTTGTACGTCATTGGAAACGCACTAGTGTGCAGGTTTCAAATCTGTAATTAGATTTTCTCTGTGATGTATAATTTTAGAGGAGTTCATGTTTTTCTGGATTAAGTTAGGTTGGCGCAATCCGTCATGCCAGGGTCGCCAGATATCGAACTTTCCGACCAATCACCGATGCATGTAATTTGTACGTTATTAGAAGCGCACTGGTGTGCAGATTTCAAATCTGTGATTAGATTTTCTCTGCGATGTATACTTTTGGAGAAAATCATGTCTTTGTGGATTAAGTAAGGCTGGCCAAATTCCGCATGCCAGGGTCGCCAGATATCGAATTTTCCGACCAATCACCGATGTCTGTAATTTGTACGTTATTAGAAGCCCACTAGTGTGCAGATTTCAAATCTGTGATTAGATTTTCTCTGCGATGTATACTTTTGGAGAAAATCATGTCTTTCTGGATTAAGTAAGGCTGGCCAAATTCCACATGCCAGGGTCGCCAGACATCGAGTTTTCCGACCAATCACCGATTTATGTAATTTGTACGTCATTAGAAACGCACTAGTGTGCAGATTTCAAATCTGTAATTAGATTTTCTCTGCGATGTATAATTTTAGAGGAGTTCATGTTTTTCTGGATTAAGTTAGGTTGGCACAATCCGTCATGCCAGGGTCGCCAGATATCGAATTTTCCGACCAATCACCGATGCATGTAGTTTGTACGTTATTAGAAGCGCACTGGTGTGCAGATTTCAAATCTGTGATTAGATTTTCTCTGCGATGTATACTTTTGGAAAAAATCATGTCTTTGTGGATTAAGTTAGGCTGGCCAAATTCGATGTACCAGCATCGCCAGATATCGAATTTTCTTACCAATCGCCGATGTCTGTAATTTGTACGTTATTAGAAGCCCACAAGTGTGCAGATTTCAAATCAGTAATTAGATTTTCTCTGCGATGTATAATTTTAGAGGAGTTCATGTTTTTCTGGATTAAGTTAGGTTGGCCAAATCCACCATGCCAGGGTCGCCAGATATCGAATTTTCCGACCAATCACCGATGCGTGTAATTTGTACGTTATTAGAAGCGCACTGGTGTGCAGATTTCAAATCTGTGATTAGATTTTCTCTGCGATGTATACTTTTGGAAAAAATCATGTCTTTGTGGATTAAGTTAGGCTGGCCAAATTCGATGTACCAGCATCGCCAGATATCGAATTTTCTTACCAATCGCCGATGTCTGTAATTTGTACGTTATTAGAAGCCCACAAGTGTGCAGATTTCAAATCAGTAATTAGATTTTCTCTGCGATGTATAATTTTAGAGGAGTTCATGTTTTTCTGGATTAAGTTAGGTTGGCCAAATCCACCATGCCAGGGTCGCCAGATATCGAATTTTCCGACCAATCACCGATGCGTGTAATTTGTACGTTATTAGAAGCGCACTGGTGTGCAGATTTCAAATCTGTGATTAGATTTTCTCTGCGATGTATACTTTTGGAAAAAATCATGTCTTTGTGGATTAAGTTAGGCTGGCCAAATTCGATGTACCAGGATCGCCAGATATCGAATTTTCCGACCAATCACCGATGTCTGTAATTTGTACGTTATTAGAAGCCCACTAGTGTGCAGATTTCAAATCTGTGATTAGATTTTCTCTGCGATGTATACTTTTGGAGAAAATCATGTCTTTCTGGATTAAGTAAGGCTGGCTAAATCCGCCATGCCAGGGTCGCCAGATATCGAATTTTCCGACCAATCACGGATGTATGTAATTTGTACATCATTCGAAACGCACTAATGTGCATATTTCAAACCTGTGATTAGATTTCCTCTGCGATGTATACTTTTGGAGAAAATCTTGTCTTTCTGGATTAAGTTAGGCTGGCTAAATCCGCCATGCCAGGGTGTCCAGATATCGAATTTTCCGACCAAGCACCGATGTGTGTACTTTGTACGTCATTAGAAGCGCACTAGTGTACAGATTTCAAATCTGTGATTAGGTTTTCTCTGCGATGTATACTTTTGGAGGAAATCATGTCTTTGTGGATTAAGTTAGGTTTGCCGAATCCGCCATGCCAGGGTCGCCAGATATCGAATTTTCCGACCAATCACCGATCTATATAATTTGTATGTCGTTGAAAGCGCACAAGTATGCAGATTTCAGATCTGTGATTAGATTTTCTCTACGATGTATACTTTTGGAGAAAATCATGTCTTTCTGGATTGTGTTAGACTGGGCAAATTCGCCATGCCAGGGTCGCCAGATATCGAATTTTCCGACCAATCACCGATGTATGTAATTTGTACGTTATCGGAAGCGCACAAGTGTGCAGTTTCCAAATCCGTGATTAAATTTTCTCTGCGATGTATACTTTTGGAGAAAATCATGTCTTTTTGGATTAAGCTAGGCTGGCCAAATTCCGCATGCCAGGGTCGCCAGATATCGAATTTTCCGACCAATCACCGATGTATGTAGTGTGCGCGTCATTAGAAGCGCACCAGCGTGCAGATTTCAAATCTGTGATTAGATTTTCTCTGCGATGTATACTTTTGGAGAAAATCATGTCATTCTGGATCAAGTTAGGTTGGCCGAATCCGATATGCCAGGGTCGCTAGACATCGAATTTTCCAACCAATCACCGATGTATGTAATTTGTACGTTATTAGAAGCGCACAAGTGTGCAGATTTCAAATCTGTGATTAGATTTTCTCTGCGATGTACACTTTTGGAGAAAATCATATCTTTCTGGATTAAGTCGGGTTGGCCGTATCCGCCATGCCAGGGTCGCCAGATATCGAATTTTCCGACCAGTCACTGATGTACGTAATTTGTACGTCATAAGAAGCGCACTAGTGTGCAGATTTCAGATCTGTGATTAGATTTTCTCTGCGATGTACACTTTTGGAGAAAATCATATCTTTCTGGATTAAGTCGGGTTGGCCGTATCCGCCATGCCAGGGTCGCCAGATATCGAATTTTCCGACCAATCACCGATGTATGTAATTCGTACGTCATCGGAAGCGCACAAGTGTGCAGTTTCAAAATCTGTGATTAGATTTTCTCTGCGATGTACAATTTTGGAGAAAATCATGTCTTTCTGGATTAAGTCGGGTTGGCCGAATCCGCCATGCCAAGGTCGCCAGATATCGAATTTTCCGACCAATCACCGATGTATATAATATGTACGTTATTGGAAGCGCATTGGTGTGCAGATTTCAGATCTGTGATTAGATTTTCTCTGCGATGTATACTTTTGGAGAAAATCATGTCTTTCTGGATTAAGTTAGGTTGGTAATTTGTACGTTATTAGAAGCGCACTAGTGTGCAGATTTCAAATCTGTGATTAGATTTTCTCTGCGATCTATACTTTTGGAGAAAATCATGTCTTTCTGGATTAAGTTAGGCTGGCCAAATCCGCTATGCCAGGGTCGCCAGATATCGAATTTTCCGACCAATCACCGATGTATGTAATTTGTACGTCATTTGACAAGATTTCAAATCTGTGATCAGATTTTCTCTGCGATGTATACTTTTGGAAAAAATCATGTCTTTCTGGATTAAGTTAGGCTGGCCAAATCCGCCATGCCAAGGTCGTCAGATATCGAATTTTCCGAACAATCACCGATGTATGTAGTTTGTACGTCATTAGAAGCCCACTAGTGTGCAGATTTCAAATCTGTGATTAGATTTTCTCTGCGATGTACACTTTTGGAGGAAATCATGTCTTTCTGGATTAAGTTAGGTTGGGGGAATCCGCCATGCCAGGGTCGCCAGATATGGAATTTTCCGACAAACCACCGATGTATGTAATTTGTACGTCATCGGAAGCGCACAAGTGTTCAGTTTTAAAATCTGTGATTAGATTTTCTCTGCGATGTATACTTTAAAAAAAATCATGTCTTTCTGGATTAAGTTAGGCAGGCCAAATCCGCCATGCCAGGGTCGCCAGATATCGAATTTTCCGAACAATCACCGATGTATGTAGTTTGTACGTCATTAGAAGCGCACTAGTGTGCAGATTTCAAATCTGTGACTAGATTTTTTCTGCGATGTATGATTTAGGAGAAAATCTGGTTTTTTGGATTAAGTTAGGCTGGCCGAATCCGCCATGCCAGGGTCGCCAGATATCGAATTTTCCGACCAATCATCTATGACTGTAATTTGTACGTTATTAGCAGCCCAATAGTGTGCAGATTTCAAATCTGTGATTAGATTTTCTCTGCGATGTATAGTTTTGGAGAAAATCATGTCTTTTTGGATTACGTTAGGCTGGCGAAATTCCGCATGCCAGGGTCGCCAGATATCGAATTTTTCGACCAATCTCCGATGTATGTAATTTGCACGTTATTGGACGCGCACTAGTGTGCAGATTTCAGATCTGTGATTACATTTTCTCTGCGATGTATACTTTTGGAAGAAAATCATGTATTTCTGGATTAAGTTAGGCAGGCCAAATCCGCCATGCCAGGGTCGCCAGATATCGAATTTTCCGACCAATCACCGATGTATGTAGTTTGTACGTTATTAGAAGCCCACTAGTGTGCAGATTTCAAATCTGTGATTAGATTTTTTCTGCGATGTATGATTTAGGAGAAAATCATGTCTTTCTGGATTAAGTTAGGTTGGCCGAATACGCCATGCCAGGGTCGCCAGATATCGAATTTTCCGACCAATCACCGATGTATGTAATTTGTACGTCATCTGACAATATTTCAAATCTGTGATTAGATTTTCTCTGCGATGTATACTTTTGGAGAAAATCTTGTCTTTTTGGATTAAGTTATCCTGTTAAAATTCCGCATGCCAGGGTCGCCAGATATCGAAATTTCCGACCAATCGCTAATGTATGTAGTTTGTACGTCATAAGAAGCGCACTAGTGTACAGATTTCAAATCTGTGATTAGATTTTCTCTGCGATGTATACTTTTGGAGAAAATCATGTCTTTCTGGATAAAGTAAGTCTGGCTAAATCCGCCATGCCAGGGTCGCCAGATATCGAAATTTCGGACGAATCACCGATTATGTAATTTGTACATCATTACAAGCGCACCAGTGTGCAGATTTCAAATCTGTGATTAAATTTTCTCTGCGATGTATACTTTTGGAGAAAATCATGTCTTTGTGGATTAAGTTAGGCTGGCCAAATTCCCCATGCCAGGGTCGCCAGATATCGGATTTTCCGACCAACCACCGATGTATGTAATTTGTACGTTATCGGAAGCGCATTGGTGTGCAGATTTCAAATCTGTGATTAGATTTTCTCTGCGATGTATACTTTTGGAGAAAATCATGTCTTTCTGGATTAAGTTAGGTTGGCCAAATCTGCCATGCCAGGGTCGCCAGATATCGAATTTTCCAAACAATAGCCGATGTATGTAATCTGTACGTCATTAGAAGCGCACTAGTGTGCTGATTTCAAATCTGTGATTAGATTTTCTCTGCGATGTACACTTTTGGAGGAAATCATGTCTTTCTGGATTAAGTTAGGTTTGGGGGAATCCGCCATGCCAGGGTCGCCAGATATGGAATTTTCCGACAAATCACCGATGTACGTAATTTGTATGTCATTGAAAGCGCTCTAGTGTGCAGATTTGAGGTCAGTGATTAGATTTTCTCTGCGATGTATACTTTTATAGGAAGTCATGTCTTTCTGGATTATATTAGGTTGGCCGAATCCGCCATGCCAGGGTCGCCAGATATCGGATTTCCGACCAACCACCGATGTATGTAATTCGTACGTTATTGGAAGCCCAATAGTGTGCAGATTTCAAATCTGTGATTAGATTTTCTCTGCGGTGTATACTTTTGGAAAAAATCATGTCTTTCTGGATTAAGTTAGGCTGGCCAAATCCGCCATGCCAGGGTCGCCAGATATCGAATTTTCCGACCAATCACCTATGTCTGTAATTTGTACGTTATCAGAAGCCCAATAGTGTGCAAATTTCAAATCTGTGATTAGATTTTCTCTGCGATGTATACTTTTGGAGAAAATCATGTCTTTCTGGATTAAGTAAGGCTCGCTAAATCCGCCATGCAAGGGTCGCCGGATATCAAATTTTCCGATGAATCGCCGATGTATGTAATTTATACATCGTTAGAAGCGCACAAGTGTGCAGATTTCAAATCTGTGACTAAATTTTCTCTGCGATGTAGACTTTTTTAATAAATCATGTCTTTTTGGATTACGTTAGGCTGGCCAAATTCCGCATGACAGGGTCGCCAGATATCGAATTTTCCGACCAATCTCCGATGTATGTAATTTGCACGTTATTGGAAACGCACTAGTGTGCAGATTTCAGATCTGTGATTACATTTTCTCTGCGATGTATACTTTTGGAAAAAAATCATGTATTTCTGGATTAAGTTAGGCTGGCCAAATCCACCATGCCAGGGTCGCCAGATATCGAATTTTCCGACGAATCACCGATGTATGTAGTTTGTACGTCATAAGAAGCGCACAAGTGTGCAGATTTCAAATCTCTGATTAAATTTTCTCTGCGATGTATACTTTTGGAGGAAATCATGTCTTTTTGGATTAAGTTAGGCTATCCAAATTCCCCATGCCAGGGTCGCCAGATACCGAGTTTTCCGACCAATCACCGATGTATGTAATTTGTACGTTATTGGAAACGCATTGCTGTGCAGATTTCAGATCTGTGATTAGATTTTCTCTGCGATGTATACTTTTGGAGAAAATCATGTCTTTCTGGATTAAGTTAGGTTGGCCGAATCCGCCATGCCAGGGTCGCCAGATATCGGATTTTCCGACCAATCACCGATGTATGTAATTTGAACGTCATTAGAAGCGCACTAGTGTGCTGATTTCAAATCTGTGATTAGATTTTCTCTGCGATGTATACTTTTGGAGGAAATCATGTCTTTCTGGATTAAGTTAGGTTGGGGGAATCCGCCATGCCAAGGTCGCCAGATATGGAATTTTCCGACCAATCACCGATGTACGTAATTTGTGTGTCATTGAAAGTGCACTAGTATGCAGATTTCAAATCCGTGATTAGATTTTCTCTGCGATGTATACTTTTGGAGAAAATCATGTCTTTCTGGATTAAGTAAGGCTCGCTAAATCCGCCATGCCAGGGTCGCCGGATATCGAATTTTCCGATGAATCGCCGATGTATGTAATTTACACATCATTAGAAGCGCACAAGTGTGCAGATTTCAAATCTGTGACTAAATTTTCTCTGCGATGTAGACCTTTTTAATAAATCATGTCTTTTTGGATTACGTTAGGCTGGCCAAATTCCGCATGACAGGGTCGCCAGATATCGAATTTTCCGACCAATCTCCGATGTATGTAATTTGCACGTTATTGGAAACGCACTACTGTGCAGATTTCAGATCTGTGATTACATTTTCTCTGCGATGTATACTTTTGGAAAAAAATCATGTATTTCTGGATTAAGTTAGGCTGGCCAAATCCGGTATGCCAGGGTCGTCAGATATCGAATTTTAAGAACAATCACCGATGTATGTAGTTTGTACGTCATTAGAAGCGCACTGGTGTGCAGATTTCAAATCTGTGATTAGATTTTCTCTGCGATGTACACTTTTGGAGAAAATCATGTCTTTCTGGATTAAGGTAGACTGGCCAAATTCGCCATGCCAGGGTCGCCGGATATCGGATTTTCCGACCAATGACCAATGTATGGAGTTTTTGTGTCATTGGAAGCGCACTAGTATGCAGATTTCAAATCTGTGATTAGATTTTCTCTGCGATGTATACTTTTGGAGAAAATCATGTCTTTCTGGATTAAGTAAGCCTGGCTAAATCCGCCATGCTAGGGTCGCCAGATATAGAGTTTTCCGAACAGTCACCGATGTATGTAATCTGTACGTCATTAGAAGCGCACTAGTGTGCAGATTTCAAATCTGTGATTAGATTTTCTCTGCGATGTACACTCTTGGAGGAAATCATGTCTTTCTGGATTAAGTTAGGTTGGCCGAATCCGCCATGCCAGGGTCGCCAGATATCGAATTTTCCGACCAATAACCGATTTATGTAATTTGTATGTCATTGAAAGCACACTAGTGTGCAGATTTGAGGTCAGTGATTCGATTTTTCCTGCGATGTGTACTTTTGGAGGAAGTCCTGTCTTTCTGGATTATATTAGGTTGGCCGAATCCGCCATGCCAGGGTCGCCAGATATCGGATTTCCGACCAATCACCGATGTATAAAAAGCTCGCCTCGAAATGGAATACAGATGCTGCAAGAAAAAAGTGAAGAAGAAGTGCGCCCAGCTTCAAGCAGAGAGTACGGAGGGCCTGTATCTAGAGCTGGAGAAAATATTTTCCCCGGTTGCTGATGCAAACTAGGCTATCCAGGAGCTGCGAAGACACAATATGAACTAGAGCGCCACTATCTTCAAAATAGCCGCCCAAAGAAGGAACAATGTTCAGGAGATTCGTTCGCCAAAGTTCATTAGCAATGCTCATGGCCAGCTTCTTGTGGATGACGACAAAATTCTGCAGAGGTGGCGGCAGTATTGTGAAGAGCTTTTAAATGAACAGTTTCCCCGGCTATACTTTCCAAGAGCCACCCCTAACTGTGAAGAAATATCCGACATTACAGTCGAAGAAGTTATTGAGGCGGTCAAATACTCCAAAAAACGAAAAGCGGTTGGGTTCAGATGGCTCAGAATTCTTATCTCAAAATTCGTGAGAGGTGATCCAATGCCGAATCAATGGAGGGAAAGTTACCTCCTCCCTGTATACAAAGGGAAGGGTGATACGCGAAACTGTGATAACTACCGTTCGATCAAGCTGATGTCACACACCATGAAGATCGTTGAGCGGGTATTAGGTGGCCGACTGCGAAAAATAATTCGGCTATCTGATGATCAGTGCGGGTTTGTCTCGGGTAAATCAACCACAGATGCAATCCAAAGTATGAGGATCATAATGGAAAAACATCGTGATTCCTTAAGGGATTTGCATATTGTATTGGTTGACTTTGAAAAGGCATTCGACAGACAACCACGAGATCTGATATCGGTGGCGCTAAGACATCGAGGGGTTCCAGAAACCTATATACAGATGATCATGGACATGTACGAAAGAGCAAAGACAAGAGTAAGATGTCCCGCTGGAGTAACCGAAGAGTTCTTAATCAAAGTCGGGGTGCACCAGGGAAGCGTTTTAAGTCCTTTGCTCTTTATTACAGTCCTTGATTATCTGCTTGAAGGTAAAGTGATGGACCCCAAGGTACATCAGTTATTCTTTGCTGACGATGGAGCCATCATAAGTGAGGATCCTACATCCCTGCAACGAGCACTTGATGTGTGGGTGGACGTTTTGGAGGGAAATGGGTATCGCATTAGTTCAAAAAAGACAGAGTACTTGTGCTGCCCGTTCTCTGATCCACTCAGGCCTATTCCAGACATTTATTTGAATGGAACAGTGCTTCCCAAGTGCGAAAAGTTCAAATATCTGGGATCTATGATCAATAGCAAAGCAACTTGTGATGACGACATCAATCATCGTGTAAGCGTAGGGTGGATGAAGTGGCGAGAAAATTCCGCTATCTTCTGTGACAGAAAAATGCCCCCTAAGTTGAAAGGAAGGCTCTACACCGCAGTTGTACGTCCAGCACTCACATACGGTTCACAATGTTGGACGATGTACAAAAAGTATGAGAGTAAATTAACGGCAGCTGAGATGAAGATGCTTCGCATGACAGCAGGAGTGACCAAGCTTGATCGAATAAGAAGTTCGAAGATCCGTGGAAGCTTTCACATCATGGAAACCATCGTACACAAATTAGAGCGCGACCGGCTCAGCTGGTATTGCCACGTTCAAAGTAGAGATCATTTGAACACTGTTAAAAAGGCAATATCTATGCACGTGCCAAAGACATCGCGATGTAGGAAAGGCAGGCCTATAAACGCCTGGATCAGACAAATGCGACGACATCGGCATTTTATTGGCCTCAGTAACCGAGTGATCCAAAATCGGCAGGCCTGCCGATATTTTCTGAGGTCAAATAGGCGAAGGCCACAGGCGGATCAGTAGAAATGCAGTGAAGTGGGAGGGCTGTGATCCCTTGTTTTCGGATCATAGCCTCGCTGATAAAAGGAAGAAGAAGAAGAAGTATACTTTTGGAGGAAATCATGTCTTTTTGGATTAAGTTAGGCTGGCCAAATTCCCCATGCCAGGGTCGCCAGATATCGAGTTTTCCGACCAATCACCGATGTATGTAATTTGTACGTTATTGGAAGCGCACTAGTGTGCAGATTTCAAATCTGTGATTAGATTTTCTCTGCGATGTATACTTTTGGAAAAAACCATGTCTTTCTGGATTAAGTTAGGCTGGCCAAATCCGCCATGCCAGTTTCGCCAGATATCGAATTTTCCGACCAATCACCGATGTATGTAATTTGTACGTCATTTGACAAGATTTCAAATCTGTGATTAGATTTTCTCTGCGATGTATACTTTTGGAAAAAAAATATGTCTTTCTGGATTAAGTTAGGGAGGCCAAATCCGCCATGCCAAGGTCGTCAGATATCGAATTTTCCGAACAATCACCGATGTATGTAATTTGTATGTCATTGAAAGCGCACTAGTGTGCAGACTTGAGGTCTGTGATTAAATTTTCTCTTCGATGTATACTTTTGGAGGAAGTCATGTCTTTCTGGATTATATTAGGTTGGCCGAATCCGCCATGCCAGGGTCGCCAGATATCGGATTTCCGACCAATCACCGATGTATGTAATTTGTACGTTATTGGAAGCGCACTAGTGTGCAGATTTCAAATCTGTGATTGGATTTTCTCTGCGATGTATACTTTTGGAAAAAATTATGTCTTTCTGGATTAAGTTAGGCTGGCCAAATCCGCCATGCCAGGGTCGCCAGATATCGAATTTTCCGACCAATCACCGATGTATGTAATTTGTACGTCATTTGACAAGATTTCAAATCTGTGATTAGATTTTCTCTGCGATGTATACTTTTGGAGAAAATCATGTCTTTCTGGATTAAGTTAGGTTGGCCGAATCCGCCATGCCAGGGTCGCCAGATATTAAATTTTCCGACCAATAACCAATGTGTGTAATTTGTACGTCATTAGAAGCGCACTAGTGTGCTGATTTCAAGTCTGTGATTAGATTTTCTCTGCGATGTACACTCTTGGAGGAAATCATGTCTTTCTGGATTAAGTTAGGTTGGGGGAATCCGCCATGCCAGGGTCGCCGATGTACGTAATTTATACGTCATTTGACAAGATTTCAAATCTGTGATTACATTTTCTCTGCGATGTATACTTTTGGAAAAAATCATGTCTTTCTGGATTAAGTTAGGCAGGCCAAATCCGCCATGCCAGGGTCGTCAGATATCGAATTTTCCGAACAATCACCGATGTATGTAGTTTGTACGTCATAAGAAGCGCACTAGTATGCAGACTTCAAATCTGTGATTAGATTTTCTCTGCGATGTACACTTTTGGAGAAAATCATGTCTTTCTGGATTAAGTTAGACTGGCCAAATTCGCCATGCCAGGGTCGCCAGATATCGAATTTTCCGAACAATCACCGATTTATGTAATTTGTATGTCATTGAAAGCGCACTAGTGTGCAGACTTGAGGTCTGTGATTAGATTTTCTCTTCGATGTATACTTTTGGAGGAAGTAATGTCTTTCTGGATTATATCAGGTTGGCCGAATCCGCCACGCCAGGCTCGCCAGTTATCGGATTTTCCGACCAATCACCGATGTATGTAATTTGTACGTCATTGGAAGCGCACTAGTGTGCAGACTTGAGGTCTGTGATTAGATTTTCTCTTCGATGTATACTTTTGGAAAAAATTATGTCTTTCTGGATTAAGTTGGGCTGGCCAAATCCGCCATGCCAGGGTCGCCAGATATCGAATTTTCCGACCAATCACCGATGTATGTAATTTGTACGTCATTTGACAAGATTTCAAATCTGTGATTAGATTTTCTCTGCGATGTATACTTTTGGAGAAAATCATGTCTTTCTGGATTAAGTTAGGTTGGCCGAATCCGCAATGCCAGGGTCGCCAGATATTTAATTTTCCGACCAATAACCAATGTGTGTAATTTGTACGTCATTAGAAGCGCACTAGTGTGCTGATTTCAAATCTGTGATTAGATTTTCTCTGCGATGTACACTCTTGGAGGAAATCATGTCTTTCTGGATTAAGTTAGGTTGGGGGAATCCGCCATGCCAGGGTCGCCGATGTACGTAATTTATACGTCATTTGACAAGATTTCAAATCTGTGATTACATTTTCTCTGCGATGTATACTTTTGGAAAAAATCATGTCTTTCTGGATTAAGTTAGGCAGGCCAAATCCGCCATGCCAGGGTCGTCAGATATCGAATTTTCCGAACAATCACCGATGTATGTAGTTTGTACGTCATAAGAAGCGCACTAGTATGCAGACTTCAAATCTGTGATTAGATTTTCTCTGCGATGTACACTTTTGGAGAAAATCATGTCTTTCTGGATTAAGTTAGACTGGCCAAATTCGCCATGCCAGGGTCGCCAGATATCGAATTTTCCGAACAATCACCGATTTATGTAATTTGTATGTCATTGAAAGCGCACTAGTGTGCAGACTTGAGGTCTGTGATTAGATTTTCTCTTCGATGTATACTTTTGGAGGAAGTAATGTCTTTCTGGATTATATTAGGTTGGCCGAATCCGCCACGCCAGGGTCGCCAGTTATCGGATTTTTCGACCAATCACCGATGTATGTAATTTGTACGTCATTGGAAGCGCACTAGTGTGCAGATTTCAAATCTGTGACTAGATTTTTTCTGCGATGTCTGATTTAGGAGAAAATCATGTTTTTCTGGATTAAGTTAGGCTCGCTAAATCCGCCATGCCAGGGTCGCCGGATATCGAATTTTCCGATGAATTGCCGATGTATGTAATTTATACATCATTTGAAGCGCACAAGTGTGCAGATTTCAAATCTGTGATTAAATTTTCTCTGCGATGTATACTTTTGGAATAAATCATGTCTTTTTGGATTACGTTAGGCTGGCCAAATTCCGCATGACAGGGTCGCCAGATATCGAATTTTCCGACCAATCTCCGATATATGTAATTTGCACGTTATTGGAAGCGCACTAGTGTGCAGATTTCAGATCTGTGATTAGATTTTCTCTGCGATGTATACTTTTGGAAAAAAATCATGTATTTCTGGATTAAGTTAGGCTGGCCAAATCCGCCATGCCAGGGTCGCCAGATACCGAATTTTCCGACGAATCACCGATGTATGTAGTTTGTATGTCATTAGAAGCCCACAAGCGTGCAGATTTCAAATCTTGATTAGATTTTTTCTGCGATGTATGATTTAGGAGAAAATCATGTCTTTCTGGATCAAGTTAGGCTGGCCGAATCCGCCATGCCAGGGTCGCCAGATATCGAATTTTCCGACCAATCGCCGATGTCTGTAATTTGTACGTTATTAGAAACCCACTAGTGTGCAGATTTCAAATCTGAGATTAGATTTTCTCTGCGATGTATACTTTTGGAGAAAATCATGTCATTCTGGATTAAGTAAGGCTGGCTAAATCCGCCATGCCAGGGTCGCCAGATATCGAATTTTCCGACGAATCACCGATGTATGTAACTTGTACGTCATAAGAAGCGCACAAGTGTGCAGATTTCAAATCTCTGATTAAATTTTCTCTGCGATGTATACTTTTGGAGGAAATCATGTCTTTTTGGATTAAGTTAGGCTATCCAAATTCCCCATGCCAGGGTCGCCAGATACCGAGTTTTCCGACCAATCACCGATGTATATAATTTGTACGTTATTGGAATCGCACTGCTGTGCAGATTTCAAATCTGTGATTAGATTTTCTCTGCGATGTATACTTTTGGAGAAAATCATGTCTTTCTGGATTAAGTTAGGTTGGCCGAATCCGCCATGCCAGGGTCGCCAGATATCAAATTTTCCGACCAATAACCAATGTATGTAATTTGAACGTCATTAGAAGCGCACTAGTGTGCTGATTTCAAATCTGTGATTAGATTTTCTCTGCGATGTACACTTTTGGCTAAAAATCATGTCTTTCTGGATTAAGTAAGCCTGGCTAAATCCGCCATGCTAGGGTCGCCAGATATCGAATTTTCCGACCAATCACCGATGTATGTAGTTTGTACGTCATTAGAAGCGCACTGGTGTGCAGATTTCAAATCTCTGATTAGATTTTCTCTGCGATGTACACTTTTGGAGAAAATCATGTCTTTCTGGATTAAGGTAGACTGGCCAAATTCGCCATGCCAGGGTCGCCAGATATCGAATTTTCCGAACAATCACCGATTTATGTAATTTGTATGTCATTGAAAGCGCACTAGTGTGCTGATTTCAGATCTGTGATTAGATTTTCTCTGCGATGTATACTTTTGGAAAAAAATCATGTATTTCTGGATTAAGTTAGGCTGGCCAAATCCGCCATGCCAGGGTCGCCAGATATCGAATTTTCCGACGAATCACCGATGTATGTAGTTTGTATGTCATAAGAAGCCCACTAGCGTGCAGATTTCAAATCTTGATTAGATTTTTTCTGCGATGTATGATTTAGGAGAAAATCATGTCTTTCTGGATCAAGATAGGCTGGCCGAATCCGCCATGCCAGGGTCGCCAGATATCGAATTTTCCGACCAATCGCCGATGTCTGTAATTTGTACGTTATTAGAAACCCACTAGTGTGCAGATTTCAAATCTGAGATTAGATTTTCTCTGCGATGTATACTTTTGGAGAAAATCATGTCTTTCTGGATTAAGTAAGGCTGGCTAAATCCGCCATGCCAGGGTCGCCAGATATCGAATTTTCCGACGAATCACCGATGTATGTAACTTGTACGTCATAAGAAGCGCACAAGTGTGCAGATTTCAAATCTCTGATTAAATTTTCTCTGCGATGTATACTTTTGGAGGAAATCATGTCTTTTTGGATTAAGTTAGGCTATCCAAATTCCCCATGCCAGGGTCGCCAGATACCGAGTTTTCCGACCAATCAGCGATGTATGTAATTTGTACGTTATTGGAATCGCACTGCTGTGCAGATTTCAGATCTGTGATTAGATTTTCTCTGCGATGTATATTTTGGAGAAAATCATGTCTTTCTGGATTATGTTAGGTTGGCCGAATCCGCCATGCCAGGGTCGCCAGATATCAAATTTTCCCACCAATAACCAATGTATGTAATTTGAACGTCATTAGAAGCGCACTAGTGTGCTGATTTCAAAACTGTGATTAGATTTTCTCTGCGATGTACACTTTTGGAGAAAATCATGTCTTTCTGGATTAAGTAAGCCTGGCTAAATCCGCCATGCTAGGGTCGAGAGATATCGAATTTTCCGAACAATCACCGATGTATGTAGTTTGTACGTCATTAGAAGCGCACTGGTGTGCAGATTTCAAATCTCTGATTAGATTTTCTCTGCGATGTACACTTTTGGAGAAAATCATGTCTTTCTGGATTAAGGTAGACTGGCCAAATTCGCCATGCCAGTGTCGCCAGATATCGAATTTTCCGAACAATCACCGATTTATGTAATTTGAATGTCATTGAAAGCGCACTAGTGTGCTGATTTCAGATCTGTGATTAGATTTTCTCTGCGTTGTATACTTTTAGAGGAAATCATGTCTTTCTGGATTAAGTTAGGTTGGCCGAATCCGCATGCCAGGGTCGCCAGATATCGGATTTTCCGACCAAGCACTGATGTGTGGAGTTTGTACGTTATTGGAAGCGCACTAGTGTGCAGATTTCAAATCTGTGATTAGATTTTCTCTGCGATGTATACTTTTGGAGGAAATCATGTCTTTCTGGATTAAGTTAGGTTGGCCGAATCCGCCATGCCAGGGTCGCCGGATATCGGATTTTCCGACCAATGACCGATGTATGGAATTTGTATGTCATTGGAAGCGCACTAGTATGCAGATTTCAAATCTGTGATTCGATTTTCTCTGCGATGTACACTTTTGGAGAAAATCATGTCTTTCTGGATTAAGTAAGCCTGGCTAAATCCGATACGCTAGGGTCGCCAGATATCGAATTTTCCGAACAATCACCGATGTATGTAATCTGTACGTCATTAGAAGCGCACTAGTGTGCAGATTTCAGATCTGTGATTAGATTTTCTCTGCGATGTACACTTTAGGAGAAAATCATGTCTTTCTGGATTAAGTTAGACTGGCCAAATTCGCCATGCCAGTGTCGCCAGATATCGAATTTTCCGACCAATCACCGATGTATGTAATTTGTACGTCATAAGAAGCGCACAAGTGTGCAGTTTCAAGATCTGTGATTCGATTTTCTCTGCGATGTATACTTTTGGAGAAAATCTTGTCTTCTTGGATTAAGTTAGGCTGGCTGAATTCCGCATGCCAGGGTGGCCAGATATCGAATTTTCCGACCAAACACCGATGTATGTTATCTGTACTTCATTAGAAGCGCACTAGTGTGCAGATTTCAAATCTGTGATTAAATTTTCTCTGCGATGTAGACTTTTGGAGAAAATCATGTCTTTCTGGATTAAGTTAGACTGGCCAAATTCGCCATGCCAGGGTCGCCAGATATCGAATTTTCCGACCAATCACCGATGTATGTAATTTGTACGTCATTAGAAGCGCCAAGTGTGCAGTTTCAAAATCTGTGATTAGATTTTCTCTGCGATATATACTTTTAGAGAAAATCTTGTCTTTTTGGATTAAGTTAGGCTGGCCACATTCCGCATGCCAGGGTCGCCCGATATCGAATTTTCCGACCAATCACCGATGTATGTAATTTGTACGTCATTAGAAGCGCACAAGCGTGCAGTTTCAAAATCTGTGATTAGATTTTCTCTGCGATGTATACTTTTGGAGAAAATCTTGTCTTTTTGGATTAAGTTAGGCTGGCCAAATTCCGCATGCCAGGGTCGCCCGATATCGAATTTTCCGACCAATCTCCGATGTATGTAATTTGTACGTCATTAGAAGCGCACAAGTGTGCAGTTTCAAAATCTGTGATTAGATTTTCTCTGCGATGTATACTTTTGGAGAAAATCTTGTCTTTTTGGATTAAGTTAGGCTGGCCAAATTCCGCATGCTAGGGTCGCCAGATATCGAATTTTCCGAACAATCACCGATGTATGTAATTTTTACGTCATAAGAAGCGCACTAGTGTGCAGATTTCAGATCTGTGATTAGATTTTCTCTGCGATGTATACTTTTGGAAAAGATCATGTCTCTCTTGATTAAGTGAGGTTGGCCGAATCCGCCATGCCAGGGTCGCCAGATTCGATGTACCAGGGTCGCCAGATATCGAATTTTTCGACCAATCACCGATGTATGTAATTTGTACGTCATCGGAAGCGCACAAGTGTGCAGTTTCAAAATCTGTGATTAGATTTTCTCTGCGATGTATACTTTTGGAGAAAATCTTGTCTTTTTGGATTAAGTTAGGCTGGCCAAATTCCGCATGCCAGGGTCGCCCGATATCGAATTTTCCGACCAATCACCGATGTATGTAATTTGCACGTCATTAGAAGCGCACAAGTGTGCAGTTTCAAAATCTGTGATTAGATTTTCTCTGCGATGTATACCCGGCATGCTAGGGTCGCCAGATATCGAATTTTCCAACCAGTCGCCGATTTATGTAATTTGTCTGTCATTGAAAGCGCACTTGTGTGCAGATTTGGGGTCTGTGATTAGATTTTCTCTGCGATGTATACTTTTGGAGGAAGTCATGTCTTTCTGGATTATATTAGGTTGGCTAAATCCGCCATGCCAGGGTCGCCAGATATCGAATTTTCCGACCAATCACCGACGTCTGTAATTTGTACGTTACTAGAAGCCCACTAGTGTGCAGATTTCAAATCTGTGATTAGATTTTCTCTGCGATGTATAATTTTGGAGAAAATCATGTCTTTCTGGATTAAGTAAGGCTGGCTAAATCCGCCATAGTAGGGTCGCCAGATATCGAATTTTCCGACGAATCACCGATGTATGTAATTTGTCCATCATTAGAAGCGTACAAGTGTACAGATTTCAAATCTGTGATTAAATTTTCTCTGCGATGTATACTTTTGGAGAAAATCATGTCTTTTTGGAATAAGTTAGGCTGGCCAAATTCCGCATGCCAGGGTCGCCAGATATCGAGTTTTCCGACCAATCACCGACGTTTGTAATTTGTACGTTATTGGAAGCGCATTGGTGTGCAGATTTCAAATCGGTGATTAGATTTTCTCTGCGATGTACACTTTTGGAGAAAATCATGTCTTTCTGGATTAAGTAAGGCTGGCCAAATCCGCCATGCCAGGGTGGCCAGATATCGAATTTTCCGAACAATCACCGATGTATGTAATTTGTACGTCATTAGGAGCGCACTAGTGTACAGATTTCAAATCTGTGATTAAATTTTCTTTGCGATGTATACTTTTGGAAAAAATCATGTCTTTCTGAATTAAGTTAGGTTGGCCGATTCCGAAATGCCAGGGTCGCCAGATATCGAATTTTCCGACCAATCACCGATTTATATAATTTGAATGTCATTGAAAGCGCACAAGTATGCAGATTTCAAATCTGTGATTCGATTTTCTCTGCAATGTAGATTTTGGAGAAAATCATGTCTTTCTGGATTAAGTTAGACTGGCCAAATTCGCCATGCCAGGGTGGCCAGATATAGAATTTTATGACCAAGCACCGATGTGTGTAATTTGTACGTCATTAGAAGCGCACTAGTGTACAGATTTCAAATCTGTGATTAGATTTTCTCTGCGATGTATACTTTTGGAAAAAATCATGTCTTTCTGAATTAAGTTAGGTTGGCCGATTCCGAAATGCCAGGGCCGCCAGATATCGAATTTTCCGACCAATCACCGATTTATATAATTTGAATGTCATTGAAAGCGCACAAGTATGCAGATTTCAAATCTGTGATTAGATTTTCTCTGCAATGTAGACTTTTGGAGAAAATCATGTCTTTCTGGATTAAGTTAGACTGGCCAAATTCGCCATGCCAGGGTCGCCAGATATCGAATTTTCCGACCAATCACCGATGTATGTAGTTTGTACGTCATCGGAAGCGCACAAGTGTGCAGTTTCAAAATCTGTGATTAGATTTTCTCTGCGATGTATACTTTTGGAGAAAATCTTGTCTTTTTGGATTAAGTTAGGCTGGCCACATTCCGCATGCCAGGGTCGCCCGATATCGAATTTTCCGACCAATCACCGATGTATGTAATTTGTACGTCATTGGAAGCGCACTAGTGTGCAGATTTCAAATCTGTAATTAGATTTTCTCTGCGATGTATACTATTAGAGGAGTTCATGTTTTTCAGGATTAAGTTAGGCTGGCCGAATCCGCAATGCCAGGGTCGCCAGATATCGGATTTTCCGACGAATCACCGATGTATGGAATTTGTACGTCATTGGAAGCGCACTAGTGTGCAGATTTCAGATCTGTGATAAGATTTTCTCTGCGATGTATATTTTTGCAGAAAATCATGTCATTCTGGATCAAGTTAGGCAGGCCGAATCCGCCATGCCAGGGTCGCCAGACATCGAGTTTTCCAACCATTCACCGATGTATCTAATTTGTACGTCATCGGAAGCGCACAAGTGTGCAGTTTCAAAATCTGTGATTAGATTTTCTCTGCGATGTATACTTTTGGAGAAAATCTTGTCTTTTTGGATTAAGTTAGACTGTCTAAATTCGCCATGCCAGGGTCGCCAGATATCGAATTTTCCGACCAATCACCGATGTATGTAATTTGTACGTCATTAGAAGCTCACAAGTGTTCAGTTTCAAAATCTGTGATTAGATTTTCTCTGCGATGTATAATTTAGCAGAAAATCATGTCTTTCTGGATTAAGTTAGACTGGCCAAATTCGCCATGCCAGGGTCGCCAGATATCGAATTTTCCGACCAATCACTAATGTATGTAGTTTGTACGTCATTAGAAGCGCACTAGTGTACAGATTTCAAATCTGTGATTAGATTTTCTCTGCGATGTATACATTTGGAGAAAATCAAGTCTTTCTGGATTATATTAGGTTGGCCGAATCCGCCATGCCAAGGTCGCCAGATATCGAATTCTTCGACCAATAACCGATACGTGTAATTTGTACGTCATAAAAAGCGCACTAGTGTGCAGATTTCAGATCTGTGATTAGATTTTCTCTGCGATGTATACTTTTGGAGAAAATCACGTCTTCCTGGATTAAGTTAGGTTGGCCGAATCCGCATGCCAGGGTCGCCAGATATCGGATTTTCCGACCAAGCACTGATGTGTGGAGTTTGTACGTTATTGGAAGCGCAATAGTGTGCAGATTTCAAATCTGTGATTAGATTTTCTCTGCGATGTATACTTTTGGAGAAAATCAAGTCTTTTTGGATTAAGTTAGGTTGGCCGAATCCGCCATACCAGGGGCGCCAGATATCGAATTTTCCGAACAATCACCCATGTATGTAATTTTTACGTCATAAAAAGCGCTCTAGTGTGCAGATTTCAGATCTGTGATTCTGGATTAAGTAAGGCTGGCTAAATCTGCCATGGTAGGGTCGCCAGATATCGAATTTTCCGACGAATCACCGATGTATGTAATTTGTCCATCATTAGAAGCTTACAAGTGTACAGATTTCAAATCTGTGATTAAATTTTCTCTGCGATGTATACTTTTGGAGAAAATCATGTCTTTTGGAATAAGTTAGGCTGGCCAAATTCCGCAATGCCAGGGTCGCCAGATATCGAATTTTCCGACCAATCACCGATGTTTGTAATTTGTACGTTATTGGAAGCGCATTGGTGTGCAGATTTCAAATCGGTGATTAGATTTTCTCTGCGATGTATACTTTTGGAGAAAATCATGTTTTTCTGGATTAAGTAAGGCTGGCCAAATCCGCCATGCCAGGGTGGCCAGATATCGAATTTTCCGAACAATCACCGATGTATGTAATTTGTACGTCATCGAAAGCGCACAAGTGTGCAGTTTCAAAATCTGTGATAAAATTTTCTTTGCGATGTATGCTTTTGAAGAAAATCTTGTCTTTCTGGATTAAGTAAGGCTGGCCAAATTCCGCATGCCAGGGTCGCCCGATATCGAATTTTCCGACCAGTCACCGATGTATGTAATTTGTACGTCATCGGAAGCGCACAAGTGTGCAGTTTCAAAATCTGTGATTAGATTTTCTCTGCGATGTATGCTTTTGGAGAAAATCTTGTCTTTTTGGATTAAGTTAGGCTGGAAAAATTCCGCATGCCAGGATCGCCCGATATCGAATTTTCCGACGAATCACTGATGTATGTAGTTTGTACGTCATTAGAAGCGCACCAGTGTGCAGATTTCAAATCTTTGATTAGATTTTCTCTGCGATGTATACTTTTGGAGAAAATCATGTCATTCTGGATCAAGTTAGGTTGGCCGAATCCGCCATGCCAGGGTCGCCAGACATCGAATTTTCCGACCAATCACCGATGTATGTAATTTGTACGTCATTGGAAACGCACTAGTGTGCAGATTTCAAATCCGTAATTAGATTTTCTCTGCGATGTATACTATTAGAGGAGTTCATGTTTTTCAGGATTAAGTAAGGCTGGCCGAATCCGCAATGCCAGGGTCGCCAGATATCGGATTTTCGGACCAATCACCGATGTATGGAATTTGTATGTCATTGGAAACGCACTAGTGTGCAGATTTCAGATCTAGGATTAGATTTTCTCTGCGATGTATACTTTTGGAGAAAATCATGTCATTCTGGATCAAGTTAGGTTGGCCGAATCCGCCATGCCAGGGTCGCCAGACATCGAATTTTCCAACCATTCGCCGATGTATCTAATTTGTACGTCATCGGAAGCGCACAAGTGTGCAGTTTCAAAATCTGTGATAAGATTTTCTCTGCGATGTATACTTTTGGAGAAAATCTTGTCTTTCTGGATTAAGTTAGGTTACCCGAATCCGCCATGCCAAGGTCGCCAGATATCGAATTTTTCGACCAATAACCGATATGTGTAATTTGTACGTCATTAGAAACGCACTAGTGTGCAGATTTCAAATCTGTGATTAGATTTTCTCTGCGATGTATACTTTTGGAGAAAATCAAGTCTTTCTGGATTAAGTTAGGTTGGCCGAATCCGCCATGCCAGGGTCGCCAGATATCGAATTTTCCGACGAATCACCGATGTATGTAATTTGTACGTTATTAGAAGCCCACTAGTGTGCAGATTTCAAATCTGTGATTAGATTTTCTCTGCGATGTATAGTTTTGGAGAAAATCATGTCTTTCTGGATTAAGTTAGGCAGGCAAAATCCGCCATGCCAAGGTCGCCAGATATCGAATTTTCCGACCAATAACCGATGTATGTAATTTGTACTTCATTAGGAGCGCACTAGTTTGCAGATTTCAAATCTGTGATTAGATTTTCTTTGCGATGTATAATTTAGCAGAAAATCATGTCCTTCTGGATTAAGTTGGGTTGGCCGAATCCGCCATGACAGGGTCGCCAGATATCGAATTTTCCAACCAATCACCGATTTATGTAATTTGTGTGTAATTGAAAGCGCACTAGTGTGCAGATTTGAGGTCTGTGATTAGATTTTCTCTGCGATGTATACTTTTGGAGGAAGTCATGTCTTTCTGGATTATATTAGGTTGGCCGAATCCGCCATGCCAAGGTCGCCAGATATCGAATTTTCCGACCAATCACCGAGGCCTGTAGTTTGTACGTAACTAGAAGCCCACTAGTATGCAGATTTCAAATATGTGATTAGATTTTCTCTGCGATGTATACTTTTGGAAAAAATCATGTCTTTCTGGATTAAGTAAGGCTGGCTAAATCCGCCATGGTAGGGTCGCCAGATATCGAATTTTCCGACCAATCACCTATGTATGTAATTTGTACGTCATCGGAAGCGCACAAGTGTGCAGTTTCAAAATCTGTGATTAGATTTTCTCTGCGATGTATGCTTTTGGAGAAAATCTTGTCTTTTTGGATTAAGTTAGGCTGGAAAAATTCCGCATGCCAGGGTCGCCCGATATCGAATTTTCCGACCAGTCACTGATGTATGTATTTTTGTACGTCATCGAAAGCGCACAAGAGTGCAGTTTCAAAATCTGTGATTAGATTTTCTCTGCGATGTATACTTTTGGAGAAAATCTTGTCTTTTTGGATTAAGTTAGGCTGGCCAAATTCCGCATGCCAGGGTCGCCCGATATCGAATTTTCCGACCAGTCGCTGATGTATGTAATTTGTACGTCATTGGAAACGCACTAGTGTGCAGATTTCAAATCTGTAATTAGATTTTCTCTGCGATGTATACTATTAGAGGAGTTCATGTTTTTCAGGATTAAGTAAGGCTGGCCGAATCCGCCATGCCAGGGTCGCCAGATATCGGATTTTCCGACCAATCGCCGATGTATGGAATTTGTACGTCATTGGAAACGCACAAGTGTGCAGATTTCAAATCTGTGATTAGATTTTCTCTGCGATGTATACTTTTGGAGAAAATCATGTCATTCTGGATCAAGTTAGGTTGGCCGAATCCGCCATGCCAGGGTCGCCAGACATCGAATTTTCCGACCAATCACCGATGTATGTAATTTGTACGTCATTGGAAACGCACTAGTTTGCAGATTTCAAATCTGTGATTAGATTTCCTCTGCGATGTATACTTTTGCAGAAAATCATGTCATTCTGGATCAAGTTAGGTTGGCCGAATCCGCCATGCCAGGGTCGCCAGATACCGAATTTTCCAACCATTCACCGATGTATCTAATTTGTACGTCATCGGAAGCGCACAAGTGTGCAGTTTCAAAATCTGTGATAAGATTTTCTCTGCGATGTATACTTTTGGAGAAAATCTTGTCTTTTTGGATTAAGTTAGACTGGCTAAATTCGCCATGCCAGCGTCGCCAGATATCGAATTTTCCGACCAATCACCCATGTATGTAATTTGTACGTCATGAGAAGCGCACAAGTGTTCAGTTTCAAAATCTGTGATAGGATTTTCTCTGTGATGTATACTTTTGGAGAAAATCTTGTCTTTTTGGATTAAGTTAGACTGGCCAAATTCGCCATGCCAGGGTCGCCAGATATCAAATTTTCCGACCAATCACCGATGTATGTAATTTGTACGTCATCGAAAGCGCACAAGTGTGCAGTTTCAAAATCTGTGATTAAATTTTCTTTGCGATGTATGCTTTTGGAGAAAATCTTGTCTTTTTGGATTAAGTTAGTCTGGCCAAATTCCGCATGCCAGGGTCGCCCGATATCGAATTTTCCGACCACTCACTGATGTATGTAATTTGTACGTCATCGAAAGCGCACAGGTGTGCAGTTTCAAAATCTGTGATTAGATTTTCTCTGCGATGTATACTTTTGGAGAAAATCTTGTCATTCTGGATCAAGTTAGGTTGGGCGAATTCCGCATGCCAGGGTCGCCCGATATCGAATTTTCCGACCAGTCGCTGATGTATGTAATTTGTACGTCATTGGAAACGCACTAGTGTGCAGATTTCAAATCTGTAATTAGATTTTCCCTGCGATGTATACTATTAGATGAGTTCATGTTTTTCAGGATTAAGTAAGGCTGGCCGAATCCGCCATGCCAGGGTCGCCAGATATCGGATTTTCCGACCAATCGCCGATGTATGGAATTTGTACGTCATTAGAAGTGCACAAGTGTGCAGATTTCAAATCCGTGATTAGATTTTCTCTGCGATGTACACTTTTGGAGAAAATCATGTCATTCTGGATCAAGTTAGGTTGGCCGAATCTGCCATGCCAGGGTCGCCAGACATCGAATTTTCCGACCAATCACCGATGTATGTAATTTGCACGTCATTGGAAACACACTAGTGTGCAGATTTCAAATCTGTGATTAGATTTCCTCTGCGATGTATACTTTTGCAGAAAATCATGTCATTCTGGATCAAGTTAGGTTGGCCGAATCCGCCATGCCAAGGTCGCCAGATATCGGATTTTCCGACCAATCGCCGATGTATGGAATTTGTACGTCATTGGAAACGCACAAGTGTGCAGATTTCAAATCTGTGATTAGATTTTCTCTGCGATGTATACTTTTGGAGAAAATCATGTCATTCTGGATCAAGTTAGGTTGGCCGAATCTGCCATGCCAGGGTCGCCAGACATCGAATTTTCCGACCAATCACCGATGTATGTAATTTGCACGTCATTGGAAACGCACTAGTGTGCAGATTTCAAATCTGTAATTAGATTTTCTCTGCGATGTATACTATTAGATGAGTTCATGTTTTTCAGGATTAAGTAAGGCTGGCCGAATCCGCCATGCCAGGGTCGCCAGATATCGGATTTTCCGACCAATCGCCGATGTATGGAATTTGTACGTCATTAGAAGCGCACTAGTGTGCAGATTTCAAATCTGTGATTAGATTTTCTCTGCGATGTATACTTTTGGAGAAAATCATGTCTTTCTGGATTAAGTTAGGTTGGCCGAATCCGCCATGCCAGGGTCGCCAGATATCGAATTTTCCGACCAATAACCGATGTATGTAATTTGTACGTCATTAGAAGCGCACTAGTGTGCAGATTTCAAATCTGTGATTAGATTTTCTCTGTGATGTATACTTTTGGAGGAAATCATGTGTTTCTGGATTAAGTTAGGTTCGCCGAATCCGCCATGCCAGGGTCGCCAGATATCGAATTTTCAGACGAATCACCGATGTATGTAATTTGTACGTCATAAGAAGCGCACTAGTGTGCAGATTTCAGATCTGCGATTAGATTGTCTCTGTGATGTATACTTTTGGAGGAAATCATGTCTTTCTGGATTAAGTTAGGTTGGCCGAATCCGCCATGCCAGGGTCGCCAGATATCGAATTTTCCGACCAATAACCGATTAATGTAACTTGTATGTCATTGAAAGCGCACTAGTGTGCAGATTTGAGGTCTGTTGTTAGATTTTCTCTGCGATGTATACTTTTGGAGGAAGTCATGTCTTTCTGGACTATATTAGGTTGGCCGAATCCGCCATGCCAGGGTCTCCAGACATCGAATTTTCCAACCAATCACCGATGTATGTAATTTGTATGTCATAAGAAGCGCACAAGTGTTCAGTTTCAAAATCTGTGATTAGATTTTCTCTGCGATGTATACTTTTGGAGAAAATCTTGTCTTTTTGGATTAAGTTAGACTGGCGAAATTCGGCATGCCAGGGTCGCCAGATATCGAATTTTCCGACCAATCACCGATGTATGTAATTTGTACGTCATAAGAAGCGCACAAGTGTGCAGATTTCAGATCTGTGATTAGATTTTCTCTGCGATGTATACTTTTGGAGAAAATCATGTCATTCTGGATTAAGTTAGGTTGGCCGAATCCGTCATGCCAGGGTCGCCAGATATCGAATTTTCCGACCAATCACTGATGTATGTAATTTGTACGTCATTAGAAGCTCACTAATGTGCAGATTTCAAATCTGTGATTAGATTTTCTCTGTGATGTATACTTTTTGAAGAAATCATGTGTTTCTGGATTAAGTTAGGTTCGCCGAATCCGCCATGCCAGGGTCGCCAGATATCGAATTTTCCGACGAATCACCGATGTATGTAATTTGTACGTTAATAGAAGCCCACTAGTGTGCAGATCTCAAATCTGTGATTAGATTTTCTCTGCGATGTATACTTTTGGAGAAAATCATGTCTTTCTGGATTAAGTTAGGCAGGCCAAATCCGCCATGCCAAGGTCGCCAGATATCGAATTTTCCGACCAATAACCGATGTATGTAATTTTTACGTCATTAGGAGCGCACTAGTGTGCAGATTTCAAATCTGTGATTAGATTTTTTCTGCGATGTATAATTTAGCAGAAAATCATGTCTTTCTGGATTAAGTTGGGTTGGCCGAATCCGCCATGCCAGGGTCGCCAGATATCGAATTTTCCAATCAATCACCGATTTATGTAATTTGTGTGTAATTGAAAGCGCACTAGTGTGCAGATTTGAGGTCTGTGATTAGATTTTCTCTGCGACGTATACTTTTGGAGGAAGTCATGTCTTTCTGGATTATATTAGGTTGGCCGAATCCACCATGCCTTGGTCGCCAGATATCGGATTTTCCGACCAATCACCGACGTCTGTAATTTGTACGTAACTAGAAGCCCACTAGTGTGCAGATTTCAAATCTGTGATTAGATTTTCTCTGCGATGTATACTTTTGGAGAAAATCATGTCTTTCTGGATTAAGTAAGGCTGGCTAATTCCGCCAAGGTAGGGTCGCCAGATATCGAATTTTCCGACCAATCACCGATGTATGTAATTTGTACTTCATTAGAAGCGCACTAGTGTGCATATTTCAAACCTGTGATTAGATTTTCTCTGCGATGTATACTTTTGGAGAAAATCATGTCTTTCTGGATTAAGTTAGGCTGGCCAAATCCGCCATGCCAGGGTGGCCAGATATAGAATTTTATGACCAAGCACCGATGTGTGTAATTTGTACGTCATTAGAAGCGCACTAGTGTACAGATTTCAAATCTGTGATTAGATTTTCTCTGCGATGTATACTTTTGGAAAAAATCATGTCTTTCTGAATTAAGTTAGGTTGGCCGATTCCGAAATGCCAGGGTCGCCAGATATCGAATTTTCCGACCAATCGCCGATGTATGTAGTTTGTACGTCATCGGAAGCGCACAAGTGTGCAGTTTCAAAATCTGTGATTAGATTTTCTCTGCGATGTATACTTTTGGAGAAAATCTTGTCTTTTTGGATTAAGTTAGGCTCCCCAAATTCCGCATGCCAGGGTCGCCCGATATCGAATTTTCCGACCAATCACCGATGTATGTAATTTGTAGGTCATCGGAAGCGCACAATTGTGCAGTTTTAAAATCTGTTATTAGATTTTCTCTGCGATGTATACTTTTGGAGAAAATCATGTCATTCTGGATCAAGTTAGGTTGGCCGAATCCGCCATGCCAGGGTCGCCAGACATCGAATTTTCCGACCAATCACCGATGTATGTAATTTGTACGTCATTGGAAACGCACTAGTGTGCAGCTTTCAAATCTGTAATTAGATTTTCTCTGCGATGTATACTATTAGAGGAGTTCATGTTTTTCTGGGTTAAGTTAGGCTGGCCGAATCCGCAATGCCAGGGTCGCCAGATATCGGATTTTCCGACCAATCACCGATGTATGGAATTTGTACGTCATTGGAAGCGCACTAGTGTGCAGATTTCAAATCTGTGATAAGATTTTCTCTGCGATGTATACTTTTGCAGAAAATTATGTCATTCTGGATCAAGTTAGGTTGGCCAAATCCGCCATGCCAAGGTCGCCAGGCATCGAATTTTCCAACCATTCACCGATGTATCCAATTTGTGCGTCATCGGAAGCGCACACGTGTGCAGTTTCAAAATCTGTGATTAGATTTTCTCTGCGATGTATACTTTTGGAGAAAATCTTGTCTTTTTGGATTAAGTTAGACTGGCTAAATTCGCCATGCCAGGATCGCCAGATATCGAATTTTCCGACCAATCACCGATGTATGTAATTTGTACGTCATTAGAAGCTCACAAGTGTTCAGTTTCAAAATCTGTGATTAGATTTTCTCTGCGATGTATAATTTAGCAGAAAATCATGTCTTTCTGGATTAAGTTAGACTGGCCAAATTCGCCATGCCAGGGTCGCCAGATATCGAATTTTCCGACCAATAACTAATGTATGTAGTTTGTACGTCATTAGAAGCGCACTAGTGTACAGATTTCAAATCTGTGATTAGATTTTCTCTGCGATGTATACTTTTGGAGAAAATCAAGTCTTTCTGGATTAAGTTAGGTTGGCCGAATCCGCCATGCCAAGGTCGCCAGATATCGAATTTTTCGACCAATAACCGATATATGTAATTTGTACGTCATTAGAAACGCACTAGTGTGCAGATTCCAAATCTGTGATTAGATTTTCTCTGCGATGTATAATTTAGCAGAAAATCATGTCTTTCTGGATTAAGTTGGGTTGGCCGAATCCGCCATGCCAGGTCGCCAGATACCGAATTTTCCAACCATTCACCGATGTATCTAATTTGTACGTCATAAGAAGCTCACTAGTGTTCAGTTTCAAAATCTGTGATTAGATTTTCTCTGCGATGTATAATTTAGCAGAAAATCATGTCTTTCTGGATTAAGTTAGACTAGCCAAATTCGCCATGCCAGGGTCGCCCGATATCAAATTTTCCGACCAGTCACTAATGTATGTCGTTTGTACGTCATTAGAAGCGCACTAGTGTACAGATTTCAAATCTGTGATTAGATTTTCTCTGCGATGTATACTTTTGGAGAAAATCAAGTCTTTCTGGATCAAGTTAGGTTGGCCGAATCCGCCATGCCAGGGTCGCCAGACATCGAATTTTCCAACCATTCACCGATGTATCTAATTTGTACGTCATCGGAAGCGCACAAGTGTTCAGTTTCAAAATCTGTGATTAGATTTTCTCTGCGATGTATAATTTAGCAGAAAATCATGTCTTTCTGGATTAAGTTAGACTGGCCAAATTCGCAATGCCAGGGTCGCCAGATATCAAATTTTCCGACCAATCACTAATGTGTGTAGTTTGTACGTCGTTAGAAGCGCACTAGTGTACAGATTTCAAATCTGTGATTAGATTTTCTCTGCGATGTATACTTTTGGAGAAAATCAAGTCTTTCTGGATCAAGTTAGGTTGGCCGAATGCGCCATGCCAGGGTCGCCAGATGTCGGATTTTCCGACCAAAAACCGATGTACGTAATTTTAACGTCATTAGGAGCGCACTAGCGTGCAGATTTTAAATCTGTGATTAGATTTTTTCTGTGATGTATAATTTAGCAGAAAATCGTGTCTTTCTGGATTAAGTTGGGTTGGCCGAATCCGCCATGCCATTTCGCCAGATATCGAATTTTCCAACCAATCACCGATTTATGTAAGTTGTCTGTCATTGAAAGCGCACTAGTGTGCAGATTTGAGGTCTGTGATTAGATTTTCTCTGCGATGTATACTTTTGGAGGAAGTCATATCTTTCTGGATTAAGTTAGGTTGGCCGAATCCGTCATGCCAGGGTCGCCAGATATCGAATTTTTCGACCAATCAGCGATATATGTAATTTGTACGTCATTAGAAATGCACTAGTGTGCAGATTTCAAATCTGTGATTAGATTTTCTCTGCGATGTATACTTTTGGAGGAAATCATGTCTTTCTGGATTAAGTTAGGTTTGCCGAATCCGCCATGCCAGGGTCGCCAGATGTCGGATTTTCCGACCAAAAACCGATGTACGTAATTTTAACGTCATTAGGAGCGCACTAGCGTGCAGATTTTAAATCTGTGATTAGATTTTTTCTGCGATGTATAATTTAGCAGAAAATCGTGTCTTTCTGGATTAAGTTGGGTTGGCCGAATCCGCCATGCCATTTCGCCAGATATCGAATTTTCCAACCAATCACCGATTTATGTAAGTTGTCTGTCATTGAAAGCGCACTAGTGTGCAGATTTGAGGTCTGTGATTAGATTTTCTCTGCGATGTATACTTTTGGAGGAAGTCATGTCTTTCTGGATTAAGTTAGGTTGGCCGAATCCGTCATGCCAGGGTCGCCAGATATCGAATTTTTCGACCAATAACCGATATGTGTAATTTGTACGTCATTGGAAACGCACTAGTGTGCAGATTTCAAATCTGTGATTAGATTTTCTCTGCGACGTATACTTTTGGAGGAAGTCATGTCTTTCTGGATTATACTAGGTTGGCCGAATCCGCCATGCCAGGGTCGCCAGATATCGAATTTTCCGACCAATCACCGACGTCTGTAATTGGTACGTTACTAGAAGCCCACTAGTGTGCAGATTTCAAATCCGTGATTAGATTTTCTCTGCGATGTATACTTTTGGAGAAAATCATGTCTTTCTGGATTAAGTAAGGCTGGCAAAATCCGCCATGGTAGGGTCGCCAGATATCGAATTTTCCGACGGATCACCGATGTATGTAATTTGTCCATCATTAGAAGCGTACAAGTGTACAGATTTCAAATCTGTGATTAAATTTTCTCTGCGATGTATACTTTTGGAGAAAATCATGTCTTTTTGGAATAAGTTATTCTGGCCAAATTCCGCATGCCAGGGTCGCCACATATCAAATTTTCCGACCAATCACCGATGTTTGTAATTTGTACGTTATTGGAAGCGCACAAGTGTGCAGTTTCAAAATCTGTGATTAGATTTTCTCTGCGATGTATACTTTTGGAGAAAATCATGTCTTTCTGGATTAAGTAAGGCTGGCAAAATCCGCCATGGTAGGGTCGCCAGATATCGAATTTTCCGACGGATCACCGATGTATGTAATTTGTCCATCATTAGAAGCGTACAAGTGTACAGATTTCAAATCTGTGATTAAATTTTCTCTGCGATGTATACTTTTGGAGAAAATCATGTCTTTTTGGAATAAGTTAGGCTGGCCAAATTCCGCATGCCAGGGTCGCCACATATCGAATTTTCCGACCAATCACCGATGTGTGTAATTTGTACGCCATCGAAAGCGCACAAGTGTGCAGTTTCAAAATCTGTGATTAGATTTTCTCTGCGATGTATACTTTTGGAGAAAATCATGTCTTTCTGGATTAAGTAAGGCTGGCCAAATCCGCCATGCCAGGGTGGCCAGATATCGGATTTTCCAAACAGTCACCGATGTATGTAATTTGTACATCATAAGGAGCGCACAAGTGTGCGGATTTCAAATCTGTGATTAGATTTTCTCTGCGATGTACACTTTTGGAGAAAATCATGTCTTTCTAAATTAAGTTAGACTGGCCAAATTCGCCATGCCAGGGTCGCCAGATATCGAATTCTCCGACCAATCACCGATGTATGTAATTTGTACGTCATCGGAAGCGCACAAGTGTGCAGTTTCAAAATCTGTGATTACATTTTCACTGCGATGTATACTTTTGGAGCAAATCTTGTCTTTTTGGATTAAGTTAGGCTGGCCGAATCCGCCATGCCAAGGTCGCCAGATATCGAATTTTTCGACCAATAACCGATATGTGTAATTTGTGCGTCATTAGAAGCGCACTAGTGTACAGATTTCAAATCTGTGATTAGATTTTCTCTGCGATGTATACTTTTGGAGAAAATCTTGTCTTTCTGGATTAAGTTAGGTTGGCCGAATCCGCCATGCCAAGGTCGCCAGATATCGAATTTTTCGACCAATAACCGATATGTGTAACTTGTACGTCATTAGAAACGCACTAGTGTGCAGATTTCAAATCTGTGATTAGATTTTCTCTGCGACGTATACTTTTGGAGGAAGTCATGTCTTTCTGGATTATATTAGGTTGGCCGAATCTGCCATGCCAGGGTCTCCAGACATCGAATTTTCCAACCAATCACCGATGTATGTAACTTGTACGTCATTGGAAGCTCACAAGTGTACAGATTTCAAATCTGTGATTAGATTTTCTCTGCGATGTACACTGATGAAGAAAATCATGTCTTTCTGGATTAAGCTAGACTGGCCAAATTCGCCATGCCAGGGTCGCCAGATATCGAATTTTCCGACCAATCACCGATGTACGTAATTTGTACGTCATAAGAAGCGCACAAGTGTGCAGATTTCAGATCTGTGATTAGATTTTCTCTGCGATGTATACTTTTGGAGAAAATCATGTCTTTCTGGATTAAGTAAGGCTGGCAAAATCCGCCATGGTAGGGTCGCCAGATATCGAATTTTCCGACGAATCACTGATGTATGTAATTTGTCCATCATTAGAAGCGCACAAGTGTGCAGATTTCAGATCTGTGATTAGATTTTCTCTGCGATGTATACTTTTGGAGAAAATCATGTTTTTCTGGATTAAGTCGGGTTGGCCGAATCCGCCATCCCAGGGTCGCCAGATATCGAATTTTCCGACCAACGACCGATGTATGTAATTTGTACGTCATCGGAAGCGCACAAGTGTGCAGTTTTAAAATCTGTGATTAGATTTTCTCTGCGATGTATACTTTTGGAGAAAATCTTGTCTTTTTGGAATAAGTTAGGCTGGCCAAATTCCGCATGCCAGGGTCGCCACATATCGAATTTTCCGACCAATCACCGATGTTTGTAATTTGTACGTTATTGGAAGCGCATTGGTGTGCAGATTTCAAATCGGTGATTAGATTTTCTCTGCGATGTATACTTTTGGAGAGAATCATGTCTTTCTGGATTAAGCAAGGCTGGCCAAATCCGCCATGCCAAGGTGGCCAGATATCGAATTTTCCGAACAATCACCGATGTATGTAATTTGTACATCATAAGGAGCGCACAAGTGTGCAGATTTCAAATCTGTGATTAGATTTTTTCTGCGATGTATAATTTAGCAGAAAATCATGTCTTTCTGGATTAAGTTGGGTTGGCCAAATCCGCCATGCCAGGGTGGCCAGATATCGAATTTTCCGAACAGTCACCGATGCATGTAATTTGTACATCATAAGGAGCGCACAAGTGTGCGGATTTCAAATCTGTGATTAGATTTTCTCTGCGATGTACATTTTCGGAGAAAATCAGGTCTTTCTTAATTAAGTTAGACTGGCCAAATTCGCCATGCCAGGGTCGCCAGATATCGAATTTTCCGACCAATCACCGATGTATGTAATTTGTACGCCATCGAAAGCGCACAAGTGTGCAGTTTCAAAATCTGTGATTAGATTTTCTCTGCGATGTATACTTTTGGAGAAAATCTTGTCTTTCTGGATTAAGTTAGGTTGGCCGAATCCGCCATGCCAAGGTTGCCAGATATCGAATTATCCGACCAATAACCGATATGTGTAATTTGTACGTCATTAGAAACGCACTAGTGTGCAGATTTCAAATCTGTGATTAGATTTTCTCTGCGACGTGTACTTTTGGACTAAGTCATGTCTTACTAGATTATATTAGGTTGGCCGAATCCGCCATGCCAGGGTCGCCAGATACGGAATTTTCCGACCAATCACCGATGTATGTAATTTGTACGTCATAAGAAGCGCACTAGTGTGTAGATTTCAGATCTGTGATTAGATTTTCTCTGTGATGTATACTTTTGGAGGAAATCATGTCATTCTGGATTAAGTTAGGTTGGCCGAATCCGCCATGCCAGGGTCGCCAGATATCAAATTTTCCGACCAATCACCGATTTATGTAATTTGTATGTCATTGAAAGCACACTAGTGTGCAGATTTGAGGTCTGTGATTAGATTTTCTCTGCGATGTATACTTTTGGATTAAGTCATGTCTTTCTGGATTATATTAGGTTGGCCGAATCCGCCATGCCAGGGTCTCCAGACATCGAATTTTCCAACCAATCACCGATGTATGTAACTTGTACGTCATTGGAAGCTCACAAGTGTGCAGATTTCAAATCTGTGATTAGACTTTCTCTGCGATGTACACTTTTGAAGAAAATCATGTCTTTCTGGATTAAGCTAGACTGGCCAAATTCCGCATGCCAGGGTCGCCCGATATCGAATTTTCCGACCAGCCACTGATGTATGTAGTTTGTACGTCATAAGAAGCGCACCAGTGTGCTGATTTCAAATCTGTGATAAGATTTTCTCTGCGATGTATACTTTTGGAGAAAATCATGTCATTCTGGATCAAGTTAGGTTGGCCGAATCCGCCATGCCAAGGTCGCCAGATATCGAATTTTCCGACCAATAACCGATGTATGTAATTTGTACGTCATTGGAAACGCACTAGTGTGCAGATTTCAAATCTGTAATTAGATTTTCTCTGCGATGTATACTTTTAGAGGAGTTCATGTTTTTCTGGATTAAGTTAGGCTGGCCGAATCCGCAATGCCATTGTCGCCAGATATCGGATTTTCCGACCAATCACCGATGTATGTAATTTGCTGCGTCATCGGAAGCGCACAAGTGTGCAGTTTCAAAATCTGTAATTAGATTTTCTCTGCGATGTATACTTTTGGAGAAAATCTTGTCTTTTTGGATTAAGTTAGGCTGGCCGAATTCCGCATGCCAGGGTCGCCCGATATCGAATTTTCCGACCAGCCACCGATGTATGTAGTTTGTACGTCATTAGAAGCTCACCAGTGTGCTGATTTCAAATTTGTGATTAGATTTTCTCTGCGATGTATACTTTTGGAGAAAATCTTGTCTTTTTGGATTAAGTTAGACTGGCTAAATTCGCCATGCCAGGGTCGCCAGATATCGAATTTTCCGACCAATCACCGATGTATGTAATTTGTACGTCACTAGAAGCGCACAAGTGTTCAGTTTCAAAATCTGTGATTAGATTTTCTCTGCGATGTATACTTTTGGAGAAAATCTTGTCTTTTTGGATTAAGTTAGACTGGCCAAATTCGCCATGCCAGGGTCGCCAGATATCGAATTTTCCGACCAATCACTAATGTATGTAGTTTGTACGTCATTAGAAGCGCACTTGTGTACAGATTTCAGATCTGTGATTAGATTTTCCCTGCGATGTATACTTTTGGAGAAAATCATGTCTTTCTGGATTAAGTTAGGGTGGCCGAATCCGCCATGCCAGGGTCGCCAGACGTCGAATTTTCCAACCATTCACCGATGTATCTAATTTGTACGTCATCGGAAGCGCACAAGTGTGCAGTTTCAAAATCTGTGATTAGATTTTCTCTGCGATGTATACTTTTGGAGAAAATCTTGTCTTTTTGGATTAAGTTAGACTGGCTAAATTCGCCATGCCAGGGTCGCCATATATCGAATTTTCCGACCAATCACTAATGCATGTAGCTTGTACATCATTAGAAGCGCACTAGTGTACAGATTTCAAATCTGTGATTAGATTTTCTCTGCGATGTATACTTTTGGAGAAAATCTTGTCTTTCTGGATTAAGTTAGGTTGACCGAATCCGCCATGCCAAAGGTCGCCAGATATCGAATTTTTCGACCAATAACCGATATGTGTAATTTGTACGTTATTAGAAACGCACTAGTGTGCAGATTTCAAATCTGTGATTAGATTTCTCTGCGATGTATACTTTTGGAGAAAATCTCGTCTTTTTGGATTAAGTTAGACTGGCCAAATTCGCCATGCCAGGGTCGCCAGATATCGAATTTTCCGACCAATCACCGATGTATGTAATTTGTACGTCATCGGAAGCGCACAAGTGTGCAGTTTCAAAATCTGTAATTAGATTTTCTCTGCGATGTATACTTTTGGAGAAAATCTTGTCTTTTTGGATTAAGTTAGACTGGCCAAATTCGCCATGCCAGGGTCGCCAGATATCGAATTTTCCGACCAATCACTAATGTATGTAGTTTGTACGTCATTAGAAGCGCACTTGTGTACAGATTTCAGATCTGTGATTAGATTTTCCCTGCGATGTATACTTTTGGAGAAAATCATGTCTTTCTGGATTAAGTTAGGTTGGCCGAATCCGCCATGCCAGGGTCGCCAGACGTCGAATTTTCCAACCATTCACCGATGTATCTAATTTGTACGTCATCGGAACCGCACAAGTGTGCAGTTTCAAAATCTGTGATTAGATTTTCTCTGCGATGTATACTTTTGGAGAAAATCTTGTCTTTTTGGATTAAGTTAGACTGGCTAAATTCGCCATGCCAGGGTCGCCAGATATCGAATTTTCCGACCAATCACCGATGTATGTAATTTGTACGTCACTAGAAGCGCACAAGTGTTCAGTTTCAAAATCTGTGATTAGATTTTCTCTGCGATGCATACTTTTGGAGAAAATCTTGTCTTTTTGGATTAAGTTAGACTGGCCAAATTCGCCATGCCAGGGTCGCTAGATATCAAATTTTCCGACCAATCACTAATGTATGTAGTTTGTACGTCATTAGAAGCGCACTAGTGTACAGATTTCAAATCTGTGATTAGATTTTCTCTGTGATGTATACTTTTGGAGAAAATCTTGTCTTTCTGGATTAAGTTAGGTTGGCCGAATCCGCCATGCCAAAGGTCGCCAGATATCGAATTTTTCGACCAATAACCGATATGTGTAACTTGTACGTTATTAGAAACGCACTAGTGTGCATATTTCAAATCTGTGATTAGATTTTCTCTGCGATGTATACTTTTGGAGAAAACCAAGTCTTTCTGGATTAAGTTAGGTTGGCCGAATCCGCCATGCCAGGGTCGCCAGATATCGAATTTTCCGACCAATAACCGATGAATGTAATTTGTACGTCATTAGAAGCGCACTAGTGTGCAGATTTCAAATCTGTGATTAGATTTTCTCTGTGATGTATAATATTGGAAGAAATCATGTGTTTCTGGATTAAGTTAGGTTCGCCGAATCCGCCATGCCAGGGTCGCCAGATATCGAATTTTCCGACGAATCACCGATGTATGTAATTTGTACGTTATTAGAAGCCCACTAGTGTGCAGATGTCAAATCTGTGGTTAGATTTTTTCTGCGATGTATACTTTTGGAGAAAATCTTGTCTTTCTGGATTAAGTTAGGCAGGCCAAATCCGCCATGCCAAGGTCGCCAGATATCGAATTTTCCGACCAATAACCGATGTATGTAATTTTTACGTCATTAGCAGCGCACTAGTGTGCAGATTTCAAATCTGTGATTAGATTTTTCTGCAATGTATAATTTAGCAGAAAATCATGTCTTTCTGGATAAAGTTGGGTTGGCCGAATCCGCCATGCCAGGGTCGCCAGATATCGAATTTTCCAACCAATCACCGATTTATGTAATTTGTGTTTCATTGAAAGCGCACTAGTGTGCAGATTTGAGGTCTGTGATTATATTTTCTCTGCGATGTATACTTTTGGAGGAAGTCATGTCTTTCTGGATTATATTAGGTTGGCCGAATCCGCCATGCCAGGGTCGCCAGATATCGAATTTTCCGACCAATCACCGATGTATGTAATTTGTACATCATTAGAAGCGCACTAGTGTGCAGATTTCAAATCTGTGATTAGATTTTCTCTGCGATGTATACTTTTGGAGAAAATCTTGTCTTTTTGGAATAAGTTAGGCTGGCCAAATTCCGCATGCCAGGGTCGCCACATATCGAATTTTCCGACCAATCACCGATGTTTGTAATTTGTGCGTCATTAGAAGCGCACTTGTGTACAGATTTCAGATCTGTGATTCGATTTTCCCTGCGATGTATACTTTTGGAGAAAATCATGTCTTTCTGGATTAAGTTAGGTTGGCCGAATCCGCCATGCCAGGGTCGCCAGACGTCGAATTTTCCAACCAATCACCGATGTATCTAATTTGTACGTCATCGGAAGCGCACAAGTGTGCAGTTTCAAAATCTGTGATTAGATTTTCTCTGCGATGTATACTTTTGGAGAAAATCTTGTCTTTTTGGATTAAGTTAGACTGGCCAAATTCGAAATGCCAGGGTCGCCAGATATCAATTTTTCCAACCAATCACTAATGTGTGTAGTTTGTACGTCATTAGAAGCGTACTAGTGTACAGATTTCAGATCTGTGATTAGATTTTCTCTGCGATGTATACTTTTGGAGAAAATCATGTCTTTCTGGATTAAGTCGGGTTGGCCGAATCCGCCATGCCAGGGTCGCCAGATATCGAATTTTCCGAACAATCACCGATGTGTGTAGTTTGTACGTCATTAGAAGCGCACTAGTGTGCAGATTTCAAATCTGTGATTAGATTTTCTCTGCGATGTATACTTTTGGAGAAAATCTTGTCTTTTTGGAATAAGGTAGGCTGGCCAAATTCCGCATGCCAGGGTCGCCACATATCGAATTTTCCGACCAATCACCGATGTTTGTAATTTGTACGTTATTGGAAGCGCATTGGTGTGCAGATTTCAAATCTGTGATTAGATTTTCTCTGCGATGTATACTTTTGGAGAAAATCATGTCTTTCTGGATTAAGTAAGGCTGGCCAAATCCGCCATGCCAGGGTGGCCAGATATCGAATTTTCCGAACAATCACCGATGTATGTAATTTGTACATCATAAGGAGCGCACAAGTGTGCGGATTTCAAATCTGTGATTAGATTTTTTCTGCGATGTATAATTTAGCAGAAAATCATGTCTTTCTGGATTAAGTTGGGTTGGCCGAATCCGCCATGCCAGGGTCGCCAGATATCGGATTTTCCAACCAGTCACCGATTTATGTAACTTGTCTGTCATTAAAAGCGCACTAGTGTGCAGATTTGAGGTCTGTGATTAGATTTTCTCTGCGATGTATACTTTTGGAGGAAGTCATGTCTTTCTGGATTATATTAGGTTGGCCGAATCCGCCATGCCAGGGTCGCCAGATATCGAATTTTCCGACCAATCACCGACGTCTGTATTTGGTACGTTACTAGAAGCCCACTAGTGTGCAGATTTCAAATCTGTGATTAGATTTTCTCTGCGATGTATACTTTTGGAGAAAATCATGTCTTTCTGGATTAAGTAAGGCTGGCAAAATCCGCCATGGTAGGGTCGCCAGATATCGAATTTTCCGACGAATCACCGATGTATGTAATTTGTCCATCATTAGAAGCGTACAAGTGTACAGATTTCAAATCTGTGATTAAATTTTCTCTGCGATGTATACTTTTGGAGAAAATCATGTCTTTTTGGAATAAGTTAGGCTAGCCAAATTCCGCATGCCAGGGTCGCCACATATCGAATTTTCCGACCAATCACCGATGTTTGTAATTTGTGCGTTATTGGAAGCGCATTGGTGTGCAGATTTCAAATCGGTGATTAGATTTTCTCTGCGATGTATACTTTTGGAGAAAATCATGTCTTTCTGGATTAAGTAAGGCTGGCCAAATCCGCCATGCCAGGGTGGCCAGATATCGAATTTTCCGAACAGTTACCGATGTATGTGATTTGAACATCATAATTTTTTCTCTGCAATGTACACTTTTGGAGAAAATCATGTCTTTCTTAATTAAGTTAGACTGGCCAAATTCGCCATGCCAGGGTCGCCAGATATCGAATTTTCCGACCAATCACCGATGTATGTAATTTGTACGCCATCGAAAGCGAACAAGTGTGCAGTTTCAAAATCTGTGATTAGATTTTCTCTGCGATGTATACTTTTGGAGGAAGTCATGTCTTTCTGGATTATATTAGGTTGGCCGAATCCGCCATGCCAGGGTCTCCAGACATCGAATTTTCCAACCAATCACCGATTTATGTAACTTGTACGTCATTAGAAATGCACTAGTGTGCAGATTTCAAATCTGTGATTAGATTTTCTCTGCGACGTATACTTTTGGAGGAAGTCATGTCTTTCTGGATTATATTAGGTTGGCCGAATCCACCATGCCAGGGTCGCCAGATATCGAATTTTCCGACCAATCACCGATGTATGTAATTTGTACGTCATAAGAAGCGCACTAGTGTGTAGATTTCAGATCTGTGATTAAATTTTCTCTGTGATGTATACTTTTGGAGGAAATCATGTCTTTCTGGATTAAGTTAGGTTGGCCGAATCCGCCATGCCAGGGTCGCCAGATATCGAATTATCCGACCAATCACCGATTTATGTAATTTGTATGTCATTGAAAGCACACTAGTGTGCATATTTGAGGTCTGTGATTAGATTTTCTCTGCGATGTATACTTTTGGAGGAAGTCATGTCTTCCTGGATTATATTAGGTTGGCCGAATCCGCCATGCCAGGGTCGCCAGATATCGGATTTCCGACCAATGACCGATGTATGTAATTTGTACGTCAACGGAAGCGCACAAGTGTGCAGTTTCAAAATCTGTGATTAGATTTTCTCTGCGATGTATACTTTTGGAGAAAATCTTGTCTTTTTGGATTAAGTTAGGCTGGCCAAATTCCGCATGCCAGGGTCGCCCGATATCGAATTTTCCGACCAGCCACTGATGTATGTAGTTTGTACGTCATTAGAAGCGCACCAGTGTGCTGATTTCAAATCTGTGATAAGATTTTCTCTGCGATGTATACTTTTGGAGAAAATCATGTCATTCTGGATCAAGTTAGGTTGGCCAAATCCGCAATGCCAGGGTCGCCAGACATCGAATTTTCCGACCAATAACCGATGTATGTAATTTGTACGTCATTGGAAACGCACTAGTGTGCAGATTTCAAACCTGTGATTAGATTTTCTCTGCGATGTATACTTTTAGAGGAGTTCATGTTTTTCTCGATTAAGTTAGGCTGGCCGAATCCGCAATGCCATTGTCGCCAGATATCGGATTTTCCGACCAATCACCGATGTATGTAATTTGTACGTCATCGGAAGCGCACAAGTGTGCAGTTTCAAAATCTGTAATTAGATTTTCTCTGCGATGTATACTTTTGGAGAAAATCTTGTCTTTTTGGATTAAGTTAGGCTGGCCGAATTCCGCATGCCAGGGTCGCCCGATATCGAATTTTCCGACCAGCCACTGATGTATGTAGTTTGTACGTCATTAGAAGCTCACCAGTGTGCTGATTTCAAATTTGTGATTAGATTTTCTCTGCGATGTATACTTTTGGAGAAAATCTTGTCTTTTTGGATTAAGTTAGACTGGCCAAATTCGCCATGCCAGGGTCGCCAGATATCGAGTTTTCCGACTAATCACTAATGTATGTAGTTTGTACGTCATAAGAAGCGCACTTGTGTACAGATTTCAGATCTGTGATTAGATTTTCCCTGCGATGTATACTTTTGGAGAAAATCATGTCTTTCTGGATTAAGTTAGGTTGGCCGAATCCACCATGCCAAGGTCGCCAGATATCGAATTTTTCGACCAATAACCGACATGTGTAATTTGTACGTCATTAGAAACGCACTAGTGTGCAGATTTCAGATCTGTGATTAGATTTTCTCTGCGATGTATACTTTTGGAGAAAATCATGTCATTCTGGATCAAGTTAGGTTGGCCGAATCCGCCATGCCAGGGTCGCCAGACGTCGAATTTTCCAACCATTCACCGATGTATCTAATTTGTACGTCATCGGAAGCGCACAAGTGTGCAGTTTCAAAATCTGTGATTAGATTTTCTCTGCGATGTATACTTTTGGAGAAAATCATGTCTTTCTGGATTAAGTCGGGTTGGCCGAATCCGCCATGCCAGGGTCGCCAGATATCGAATTTTCCGACCAATGACCGATGTATGTAATTTGTACGTCATCGGAAGCGCACAAGTGTGCAGTTTCAAAATCTGTGATTAGATTTTCTCTGCGATGTATACTTTTGGAGAAAATCTTGTCTTTTTGGAATAAGTTAGGCTGGCCAAATTCCGCATGCCAGGGTCGCCGCATATCGAATTTTCCGACCAATCACCGATGTATGTAATTTGTACGTCATAAGAAGCGCACTAGTGTGCAGATTTCAGATCTGCGATTAGATTTTCTCTGTGATGTATACTTTTGGAGAAAATCATGTCATTCTGGATCAAGTTAGGTTGGCCGAATCCGCCATGCCAGGGTCGCCAGATATCGAATTTTCCGACCAATCACCGACGTCTGTAATTGGTACGTTACTAGAAGCCCATTAGTGTGCAGATTTCAAATCTGTGATTCGATTTTCTCTGCGATGTATACTTTTGGAGAAAATCATGTCTTTCTGGATTAAGTAAGGCTGGCAAAATCCGCCTTGGTAGGGTCGCCAGATATCGAATTTTCCGACGAATCACCGATGTATGTAATTTGTTCATCATTAGAAGCGTACAAGTGTACAGATTTCAAATCTGTGATTAAATTTTCTCTGCGATGTATACTTTTGGAGAAAATCATGTCTTTTTGGAATAAGTTAGGCTGGCCAAATTCCGCATGCCAGGGTCGCCACATATCGAATTTTCCGACCAATCACCGATGTTTGTAATTTGTGCGTTATTGGAAGCGCATTTGTGTGCAGATTTCAAATCGGTGATTAGATTTTCTCTGCGATGTAAACTTTTGGAGAAAATCATGTCTTTCTGGATTAAGTAAGGCTGGCCAAATCCGCCATGCCAGGGTGGCCAGATATCGAATTTTCCGAACAGTCACCGATGTATGTAATTTGTACATCATAAGAAGCGCACAAGTGTGCGGATTTCAAATCTGTGATTAGACTTTCTCTGCGACGTACACTTTTGGAGAAAATCATGTCTTTCTTAATTAAGTTAGACTGGCCAAATTCGCCATGCCAGGGTCGCCAGATATCGAATTTTCCGACCAATCACCGATGTATGTAATTTGTACGCCATCGAAAGCGCACAAGTGTGCAGTTTCAAAATCTGTGATTAGATTTTCTCTGCGATGTATACTTTTGGAGAAAATCTTGTCTTTTTGGATTAAGTTAGGCTGGCCGAATCCGCCATGCCAAGGTCGCCAGATATTGAATTTTTCGACCAATAACCGATATGTGTAATTTGTACGTCATTAGAAGCGCACTAGTGTATAGATTTCAAATCTGTGATTAGATTTTCTCTGCGATGTATACTTTTGGAGAAAATCTTGTCTTTCTGGATTAAGTTAGGTTGGCCGAATCCGCCATGCCAAGGTCGCCAGATATCGAATTTTTCGACCAATAACCGATATGTGTAATTTGTACGTCATTAGAAATGCACTAGTGTGCAGATTTCAAATCTGTGATTAGATTTTCTCTGCGACGTATACTTTTGGAGGAAGTCATGTCTTTCTGGATTATATTAGGTTGGCCGAATCCGCCATGCCAGGGTCGCCAGATATCGAATTTTCCGACCAATCACCGATGTATGTAATTTGTACGTCATAAGAAGCGCACTAGTGTGTAGATTTCAAATCTGTGATTAGATTTTCTCTGTGATGTATACTTTTGGAGGAAATCATGTCTTTCTGGATTAAGTTAGGTTGGCCGAATCCGCCATGCCAGGGTCGCCAGATATCGAATTATCCGACCAATCACCGATTTATGTAATTTGTATGTCATTGAAAGCACACTAGTGTGCATATTTGAGGTCTGTGATTAGATTTTCTCTGCGATGTATACTTTTGGAGGAAGTCATGTCTTCCTGGATTATATTAGGTTGGCCGAATCCGCCATGCCAGGGTCGCCAGATATCGGATTTCCGACCAATGACCGATGTATGTAATTTGTACGTCATCGGAAGCGCACAAGTGTGCAGTTTCAAAATCTGTGATTAGATTTTCTCTGCGATGTATACTTTTGGAGAAAATCATGTCTTTTTGGATTAAGTTAGGGTGGCCAAATTCCGCATGCCAGGGTCGCCCGATATCGAATTTTCCGACCAGCCACTGATGTATGTAGTTTGTACGTCATTAGAAGCGCACCAGTGTGCTGATTTCAAATCTGTGATAAGATTTTCTCTGCGATGTATACTTTTGGAGAAAATCATGTCATTCTGGATCAAGTTAGGTTGGCCAAATCCGCCATGCCAGGGTCGCCAGACATCGAATTTTCCGACCAATAACCGATGTATGTAATTTGTACGTCATTGGAAACGCACTAGTGTGCAGATTTCAAATCTGTGATTAGATTTTCTCTGCGATGTATACTTTTAGAGGAGTTCATGTTTTTCTGGATTAAGTTAGGCTGGCCGAATCCGCAATGCCATTGTCGCCAGATATCGGATTTTCCGACCAATCACCGATGTATGTAATTTGTACGTCATCGGAAGCGCACAAGTGTGCAGTTTCAAAATCTGTAATTAGATTTTCTCTGCGATGTATACTTTTGGAGAAAATCTTGTCTTTTTGGATTAAGTTAGGCTGGCCGAATTCCGCATGCCAGGGTCGCCCGATATCGAATTTTCCGACCAGCCACTGATGTATGTCGTTTGTACGTCATTAGAAGCTCACCAGTGTGCTGATTTCAAATTTGTGATTAGATTTTCTCTGCGATGTATACTTTTGGAGAAAATCTTGTCTTTTTGGATTAAGTTAGACTGGCCAAATTCGCCATGCCAGGGTCGCCAGATATCGAATTTTCCGACTAATCACTAATGTATGTAGTTTGTACGTCATTAGAAGCGCACTTGTGTACAGATTTCAGATCTGTGATTAGATTTTCCCTGCGATGTATACTTTTGGAGAAAATCATGTCTTTCTGGTTTAAGTTAGGTTTTCCGAATCCACCATGCCAAGGTCGCCAGATATCGAATTTTTCGACCAATAACCGACATGTGTAATTTGTACGTCATTAGAAACGCACTAGTGTGCAGATTTAAAATCTGTGATTAGATTTTCTCTGCGATGTATACTTTTGGAGAAAATCAAGTCTTTCTGGATTAAGTTAGGTTGGTCGAATCCGCCATGCCAGGGGCGCCAGATATCGAATTTTCCGAACAATCACCGATGTATGTAATTTTTACGTCATAAGAAGCGCACTAGTGTGCAGATTTCAGATCTGTGATTAGATTTTCTCTGCGATGTATACTTTTGGAGAAAATCATGTCGTTCTGGATCAAGTTAGGTTGGCCGAATCCGCCATGCCAGGGTCGCCAGACGTCGAATTTTCCAACCATTCACCGATGTATCTAATTTGTACGTCATCGGAAGCGCACAAGTGTGCAGTTTCAAAATCTGTGATTAGATTTTCTCTGCGATGTATACTTTTGGAGAAAATCTTGTCTTTTGGATTAAGTTAGACTGGCTAAATTCGACATGCCAGGGTCGCCAGATATCGAATTTTCCAACCATTCACCGATGTATCTAATTTGTACGTCATCGGAAGCGCACAAGTGTGCAGTTTCAAAATCTGTGATTAGATTTTCTCTGCGATGTATACTTTTGCAGAAAAACTTGTCTTTTTGGATTAAGTTGGACTATCTAAATTCGCCATGCCAGGGTCGCCAGATATCGAATTTTCCGACCAATCGCCGATGTATGTAATTTGTACGTCACTAGAAGCGCACAAGTGTTCAGTTTCAAAATCTGTGATTAGATTTTCTCTGCGATGCATACTTTTGGAGAAAATCTTGTCTTTTTGGATTAAGTTAGACTGGCCAAATTCGCCATGCCAGGGTCGCTAGATATCAAATTTTCCGACCAATCACTAATGTATGTAGTTTGTACGTCATTAGAAGCGCACTAATGTACAGATTTCAGATCTGTGATTAGATTTTCTCTGCGATGTATACTTTTGGAGAAAATCATGTCATTCTGGATGAAGTTAGGTTGGCCGAATCCGCCATGCCAGGGTCGCCAGATATCGGATTTTCCGACCAATCACCGATGTATGGAATTTGTACGTCACTAGAAGCGCACAAGTGTTCAGTTTCAAAATCTGTGATTAGATTTTCTCTGCGATGCATACTTTTGGAGAAAATCTTGTCTTTTTGGATTAAGTTAGACTGGCCAAATTCGCCATGCCAGGGTCGCCAGATATCGAATTTTCCGACTAATCACTAATGTATGTAGTTTGTACGTCATTAGAAGCGCACTTGTGTACAGATTTCAGATCTGTGATTAGATTTTCCCTGCGATGTATACTTTTGGAGAAAATCATGTCTTTCTGGATTAAGCTAGGTTGGCCGAATCCACCATGCCAAGGTCGCCAGATATCGAATTTTTCGACCAATAACCGACATGTGTAATTTGTACGTCATTAGAAACGCACTAGTGTGCAGATTTAAAATCTGTGATTAGATTTTCTCTGCGATGTATACTTTTGGAGAAAATCAAGTCTTTCTGGATTAAGTTAGGTTGGTCGAATCCGCCATGCCAGGGGCGCCAGATATCGAATTTTCCGAACAATCACCGATGTATGTAATTTTTACGTCATAAGAAGCGCACTAGTGTGCAGATTTCAGATCTGTGATTAGATTTTCTCTGCGATGTATACTTTTGGAGAAAATCATGTCATTCTGGATCAAGTTAGGTTGGCCGAATCCGCCATGCCAGGGTCGCCAGACGTCGAATTTTCCAACCATTCACCGATGTATCTAATTTGTACGTCATCGGAAGCGCACAAGTGTGCAGTTTCAAAATCTGTGATTAGATTTTCTCTGCGATGTATACTTTTGGAGAAAATCTAGTCTTTTTGGATTAAGTTAGACTGGCTAAATTCGCCATGCCAGGGTCGCCAGATATCGAATTTTCCGACCAATCACCGATGTATGTAATTTGTACGTCATTGGAAACGCACTAGTGTGCAGATTTCAAATCTGTAATTAGATTTTCTCTGCGATGTATACTATTAGAGAAGTTCATGTTTTTCAGGATTAAGTTAGGGTGGCCGAATCCGCAATGCCAGGGTCGCCAGATATCGGATTTTCCGACCAATCACCGATGTATGGAATTTGTACGTCATTGGAAGCGCAATAGTGTGCAGATTTCAAATCTGTGATTAGATTTTCTCTGCGATGTATACTTTTGCAGAAAATCATGTCATTCTGGATCAAGTTAGGTTGGCCGAATCCGCCATGCCAGGGTCGCCAGACGTCGAATTTTCCAACCATTCACCGATGTATCTAATTTGTACGTCATCGGAAGCGCACAAGTGTGCAGTTTCAAAATCTGTGATTAGATTTTCTCTGCGATGTATACTTTTGGAGAAAATCTTGTCTTTTTGGATTAAGTTAGACTGGCTAAATTCGCCATGCCAGGGTCGCCAGATATCGAATTTTCCGACCAATCACCGATGTATGTAATTTGTACGTCATTGGAAACGCACTAGTGTGCAGATTTCAAATCTGTAATTAGATTTTCTCTGCGATGTATACTATTAGAGAAGTTCATGTTTTTCAGGATTAAGTTAGGGTGGCCGAATCCGCAATGCCAGGGTCGCCAGATATCGGATTTTCCGACCAATCACCGATGTATGGAATTTGTACGTCATTGGAAGCGCAATAGTGTGCAGATTTCAAATCTGTGATTAGAATTTCTCTGCGATGTATACTTTTGCAGAAAATCATGTCATCCTGGATCAAGTTAGGTTGGCCGAATCCGCCATGCCAGGGTCGCCAGACATCGAATTTTCCAACCATTCACCGATGTATCTAATTTGTACGTCATCGGAAGCGCACAAGTGTGCAGTTTCAAAATCTGTGATTAGATTTTCTCTGCGATGTATACTTTTGCAGAAAAACTTGTCTTTTTGGATTAAGTTGGACTGGCTAAATTCGCCATGCCAGGGTCGCCAGATATCGAATTTTCCGACCAATCGCCGATGTATGTAATTTGTACGTCACTAGAAGCGCACAAGTGTTCAGTTTCAAAATCTGTGATTAGATTTTCTCTGCGATGCATACTTTTGGAGAAAATCTTGTCTTTTTGGATTAAGTTAGACTGGCCAAATTCGCCATGCCAGGGTCGCCAGATATCGAATTTTCCGACTAATCACTAATGTATGTAGTTTGTACGTCATTAGAAGCGCACTTGTGTACAGATTTCAGATCTGTGATTAGATTTTCCCTGCGATGTATACTTTTGGAGAAAATCATGTCTTTCTGGATTAAGTTAGGTTGGCCGAATCCACCATGCCAAGGTCGCCAGATATCGAATTTTTCGACCAATAACCGACATGTGTAATTTGTACGTCATTAGAAACGCACTAGTGTGCAGATTTAAAATCTGTGATTAGATTTTCTCTGCGATGTATACTTTTGGAGAAAATCAAGTCTTTCTGGATTAAGTTAGGTTGGTCGAATCCGCCATGCCAGGGGCGCCAGATATCGAATTTTCCGAACAATCACCGATGTATGTAATTTTTACGTCATAAGAAGCGCACTAGTGTGCAGATTTCAGATCTGTGATTAGATTTTCTCTGCGATGTATACTTTTGGAGAAAATCATGTCATTCTGGATCAAGTTAGGTTGGCCGAATCCGCCATGCCAGGGTCGCCAGACGTCGAATTTTCCAACCATTCACCGATGTATCTAATTTGTACGTCATCGGAAGCGCACAAGTGTGCAGTTTCAAAATCTGTGATTAGATTTTCTCTGCGATGTATACTTTTGGAGAAAATCTTGTCTTTTTGGATTAAGTTAGACTGGCTAAATTCGCCATGCCAGGGTCGCCAGATATCGAATTTTCCGACCAATCACCGATGTATGTAATTTGTACGTCATTGGAAACGCACTAGTGTGCAGATTTCAAATCTGTAATTAGATTTTCTCTGCGATGTATACTATTAGAGAAGTTCATGTTTTTCAGGATTAAGTTAGGGTGGCCGAATCCGCAATGCCAGGGTCGCCAGATATCGGATTTTCCGACCAATCACCGATGTATGGAATTTGTACGTCATTGGAAGCGCAATAGTGTGCAGATTTCAAATCTGTGATTAGATTTTCTCTGCGATGTATACTTTTGCAGAAAATCATGTCATCCTGGATCAAGTTAGGTTGGCCGAATCCGCCATGCCAGGGTCGCCAGACATCGAATTTTCCAACCATTCACCGATGTATCTAATTTGTACGTCATCGGAAGCGCACAAGTGTGCAGTTTCAAAATCTGTGATTAGATTTTCTCTGCGATGTATACTTTTGCAGAAAAACTTGTCTTTTTGGATTAAGTTGGACTGGCTAAATTCGCCATGCCAGGGTCGCCAGATATCGAATTTTCCGACCAATCGCCGATGTATGTAATTTGTACGTCACTAGAAGCGCACAAGTGTTCAGTTTCAAAATCTGTGATTAGATTTTCTCTGCGATGCATACTTTTGGAGAAAATCTTGTCTTTTTGGATTAAGTTAGACTGGCCAAATTCGCCATGCCAGGGTCGCTAGATATCAAATTTTCCGACCAATCACTAATGTATGTAGTTTGTACGTCATTAGAAGCGCACTAGTGTACAGATTTCAGATCTGTGATTAGATTTTCTCTGCGATGTATACTTTTGGAGGAAATCATGTCATTCTGGATGAAGTTAGGTTGGCCGAATCCGCCATGCCAGGGTCGCCAGATATCGGATTTTCCGACCAATCACCGATGTATGGAATTTGTACGTCACTAGAAGCGCACAAGTGTTCAGTTTCAAAATCTGTGATTAGATTTTCTCTGCGATGCATACTTTTGGAGAAAATCTTGTCTTTTTGGATTAAGTTAGACTGGCCAAATTCGCCATGCCAGGGTCGCTAGATATCAAATTTTCCGAAAAATCACTAATGTATGTAGTTTGTACGTCATTAGAAGCGCACTAGTGTACAGATTTCAAATCTGTGATTAGATTTTCTCTGCGATGTATACTTTTGGAGAAAATCTTGTCTTTGTGAATTAAGTTAGGTTGGCCGAATCCGCCATGCCAAGGTCGCCAGATATCGAATTTTCCGACCAATAACCGATATGTGTAATTTGTACGTTATTAGAAACGCACTAGTGTGCTGATTTCAAATCTGTGATTAGATTTTCTCTGCGATGTATACTTTTGGAGAAAATCAAGTTTTCTGGATTAAGTTAGGTTGGCCGAATCCGCCATGCCAGGGTCGCCAGATATCGAATTTTCCGACCAATAACCGATGTATGTAATTTATACGTCAGTAGAAGCGCGCTAGTGTGCAGATTTCAAATCTGTGATTAGATTTTCTCTGTGATGTATACTTTTGGAAGAAATCATGTGTTTCTGGATTAAGTTAGGTTCGCCGAATCCGCCATGCCAGGGTCGCCAAATATCGAATTTTCCGACGAATCACCGACGTATGTAATTTGTACGTCATAAGAAGCGCACAAGTGTGCAGCTTTCAGATCTGTGATTAGATTTTCTCTGCGATGTATACTTTTGGAGAAAATCAAGTCTTTCTGGATTAAGTTAGGTTGGCCGAATCCACCATGCCAAGGTCGCCAGATATCGAATTTTTCGACCAATAACCGATATGTGTAATTTGTACGTCATTGGAAACGCACTAGTGTGCAGATTTCAAATCTGTGATTAGATTTTCTCTGCGATGTATACTTTTGGAGAAAATCATGTCATCCTCAATCAAGGTAGGTTGGCCGAATCCGCCATGCCAGGGTCGCCAGACATCGAATTTTCCGAACAATAACCGATGTATGTAATTTGCACGTCATTGGAAGCGCACTAGTGTGCAGATTTCAAATCTGTGATTAGATTTTCTCAGCGATGTATACTTTTAGAGGAGTTCATGTTTTTCTGGATTAAGTTAGGCTGGCCGAATCCGCAATGAGATTGTCGCCAGATATCGGATTTTCCGACCAATCACCGATGTATGGAATTTGTACGTCAGTGGAAGCGCACTGGTGTGCAGATTTCAAATCTGTGATTAGATTTTCTCTGCGATATGTACTTTTGGAGAAAACCTTGTCTTTTTAGATTAAGTTAGACTGGCCAAATTCGCCATGCCAGTGTTGCTAGATATCGAATTTTCGGACCAATCACTAATGTATGTAGTTTGTACGTCATTAGAAGCGCACTTGTGTACAGATTTCAGATCTGTGATTAGATTTTCTCTGCGATGTATACTTTTGGAGAAAATCATGTCTTTCTGGATTAAGTTAGGTTGGCCGAATCCGCCATGCCAAGGTCGCCAGATATCGAATTTTTCGACCAATCACTAATGTATGTAGTTTGTACGTCATTAGAAGCCCACTAGTGTACAGATTTCAGATCTGTGATTAGATTTTCTCTGCGATGTATACTTTTGGAGAAAATCAAGTCTTTTTGGATTAAGTTAGGTTGGCCGAATCCACCATGCCAAGGTCGCCAGATATCGAATTTTTCGACCAATAACCGATATGTGTAATTTGTACGTCATTAGAAACGCACTAGTGTGCAGATTTCAAATCTGTGATTAGATTTTCTCTGCGATGTATACTTTTAGAGGAGTTCATGTTTTTCTGGATTAAGTTAGGCTGGCCGAATCCGCATTGAGATTGTCGCCAGATATCGGATTTTCCGACCAATCACCGATGTATGGAATTTGTACGTCAGTGGAAGCGCACTGGTGTGCAGATTTCAAATCTGTGATTAGATTTTCTCTGCGATGTGTACTTTTGGAGAAAACCTTGTCTTTTTAGATTAAGTTAGACTGGCCAAATTCGCCATGCCAGTGTTGCTAGATATCGAATTTTCGGACCAATCACTAATGTATGTAGTTTGTACGTCATTAGAAGCGCGCTTGTGTACAGATTTCAGATCTGTGATTAGATTTTCTCTGCGATGTATACTTTTGGAGAAAATCATGTCTTTCTGGATTAAGTTAGGTTGGCCGAATCCGCCATGCCAAGGTCGCCAGATATCGAATTTTTCGACCAATCACTAATGTATGTAGTTTGTACGTCATTAGAAGCCCACTAGTGTACAGATTTCAGATCTGTGATTAGATTTTCTCTGCGATGTATACTTTTGGAGAAAATCAAGTCTTTCTGGATTAAGTTAGGTTGGCCGAATCCACCATGCCAAGGTCGCCAGATATCGAATTTTTCGACCAATAACCGATATGTGTAATTTGTACGTCATTAGAAACGCACTAGTGTGCAGATTTCAAATCTGTGATTAGATTTTCTCTGCGATGTATATTTTTGGAGAAAATCATGTCTTTCTGGATTAAGTTAGGTTGGCCGAATCCGCCATGCCAGGGTCGCCAGATATCGAATTTTCCGACCAATCACCGATGTATGTAATTTGTACGTCATTAGAAGCGCACTAGTGTGCAGATTTCAAATCTGTGATTAGATTTTCTCTGTGATGTATACTTTTGGAGGAAAAGCATGTGTTTCTGGATTAAGCTAGGTTCGCCGAATCCGCCATGCCAGGGTCGCCAGACATCGAATTTTCCAACCAATCACCGATGTATGTAATTTGTACGTCATTGGAAATGCACTAGTGTGCAGATTTCAAATCTGTAATTAGATTTTCTCTGCGATGTATACTATTAGAGAAGTTCACGTTTTTCTGGATTAAGTTAGGTTGGCCGAATCCGCCATGCCAGGGTCGCCAGATATCGGATTTTCCGACCAATCACCGATGTATGGAATTTGTACGTCATTGGAAGCGCAATAGTGTGCAGATTTCAAATCTGTGATTAGATTTTCTCTGCGATGTATACTTTTGCAGAAAATCATGTCATCCTGGATCAAGTTAGGTTGGCCGAATCCGCCATGCCAGGGTCGCCAGACATCGAATTTTCCAACCATTCACCGATGTATCTAATTTGTACGTCATCGGAAGCGCACAAGTGTGCAGTTTCAAAATCTGTGATTAGATTTTCTCTGCGATGTATACTTTTGGAGAAAATCTTGTCTTTTTGGATTAAGTTGGACTGGCTAAATTCGCCATGCCAGGGTCGCCAGATATCGAATTTTCCGACCAATCACCGATGTATGTAATTTGTACGTCACTAGAAGCGCACAAGTGTTCAGTTTCAAAATCTGTGATTAGATTTTCTCTGCGATGCATACTTTTGGAGAAAATCTTGTCTTTTTGGATTAAGTTAGACTGGCCAAATTCGCCATGCCAGGGTCGCTAGATATCAAATTTTCCGACCAATCACTAATGTATGTAGTTTGCACGTCGTTAGAAGCGCACTAGTGTACAGATTTCAAATCTGCGATTAGATTTTCTCTGCGATGTATACTTTTGGAGAAAATCATGTCATTCTGGATGAAGTTAGGTTGGCCGAATCCGCCATGCCAGGGTCGCCAGACATCGAATTTTCCGACCAATAACCGATGTATGTAATTTGTACGTCATTGGAAACGCACTAGTGTGCAGATTTCAAATCTGTCATTAGATTTTCTCTGCGATGTATACTTTTAGAGGAGTTCATGTTTTTCTGGATTAAGTTAGGCTGGCCGAATCCGCAATGCCATTGTCGCCGGATATCGGATTTTCCGACCAATCACCGATGTATGGAATTTGTACGTCACTAGAAGCGCACAAGTGTTCAGTTTCAAAATCTGTGATTAGATTTTCTCTGCGATGCATACTTTTGGAGAAAATCTTGTCTTTTTGGATTAAGTTAGGTTGGCCAAATTCGCCATGCCAGGGTCGCTAGATATCAAATTTTCCAACCAATCACTAATGTATGTAGTTTGTACGTCATTAGAAGCGCACTAGTGTACAGATTTCAAATCTGTGATTAGATTTTTCTCTGCGATGTATACTTTTGGAGAAAATCAAGTTTTCTGGATTAAGTTAGGTTCGCCGAATCCGCCATGCCAGGGTCGCCAAATATCGAATTTTCCGACGAATCACCGACGTATGTAATTTGTACGTCATAAGAAGCGCACAAGTGTGCAGATTTCAGATCTGTGATTAGATTTTCTCTGCGATGTATACTTTTGGAGAAAATCATGTCTTTCTGGATTAAGTCGGGTTGGCCGAATCCGCCATGCCAGGGTCGCCAGATATCGAATTTTCCGACCAATCACCGATGTGTGTAATTTGTACGTCATCGAAAGCGCACAAGTGTGCAGTTTCAAAATCTGTGATTAGATTTTCTCTGCGAGGTATACTTTTGGAGAAAATCTTGTCTTTTTGGATTAAATTTAGGCTGTATGTAGTATGTAGTTTGTACGTCATTAGAAGCGCACCAGTGTGCTGATTTCAAATCTGTGACTAGATTTTCTCTGCGATGTATACTTTTGGAGAAAATCATGTCATCCTCAATCAAGGTAGGTTGGCCGAATCCGCCATGCCAGGGTCGCCAGACATCGAATTTTCCGAACAATAACCGATGTATGTAATTTGCACGTCATTGGAAGCGCACTAGTGTGCAGATTTCAAATCTGTGATTAGATTTTCTCTGCGATGTATACTTTTAGAGGAGTTCATGTTTTTCTGGATTAAGTTAGGCTGGCCGAATCCGCAATGAGATTGTCGCCAGATATCGGATTTTCCGACCAATCACCGATGTATGGAATTTGTACGTCAGTGGAAGCGCACTAGTGCGCAGATTTCAAATCTGTGATTAGATTTTCTCTGCGATGTGTACTTTTGGAGAAAACCTTGTCTTTTTTGATTAAGTTAGACTGGCCAAATTCGCCATGCCAGTGTTGCTAGATATCGAATTTTCCGACCAATCACTAATGTATGTAGTTTGTACGTCATTAGAAGCGCACTTGTGTACAGATTTCAGATCTGTGATTAGATTTTCTCTGCGATGTATACTTTTGGAGAAAATCATGTCTTTCTGGATTAAGTTAGGTTGGCCGAATCCGCCATGCCAAGGTCGCCAGATATCGAATTTTTCGACCAATCACTAATGTATGTAGTTTGTACGTCATTAGAAGCGCACTAGTGTACAGATTTCAAATCTGTGATTAGATTTTCTCCGCGATGTATACTTTTGGAGAAAATCAAGTCTTTCTGGATTAAGTTAGGTTGGCCGAATCCGCCATGCCAAGGTCGCCAGATATCGAATTTTTCGACCAATAACCGATATGTGTAATTTGTACGTCATTAGAAACGCACTAGTGTGCAGATTTCAAATCTGTGATTAGATTTTCTCTGCGATGTATACTTTTGGAGAAAATCAAGTCTTTCTGGATTAAGTTAGGTTGGCCGAATCCGCCATGCCAGGGTCGCCAGATATCGAATTTTCCGAATTATCACCGATGTATGTAATTTGTACGTCATTAGAAGCGCACTAGTGTGCAGATTTCAAATCTGTGATTAGATTTTCTCTGTGATGTATACTTTTGGAAGAAATCATGTGTTTCTGGATTAAGTTAGGTTGGCCGAATCCGCCATGCCAGGGTCGCCAGATATCGAATTTTCCGACGAATCACCGACGTATGTAATTTGTACGTTATTAGAAGCCCACTGGTGTGCAGATTTCAAATCTGTGATTAGATTTTTTCTGCGATGTATACTTTTGGAGAAAATCATGTCTTTCTGGATTAAGTTAGGCAGGCCAAATCCGCCATGCCAAGGTCGCCAGATATCGAATTTTCCGACCAATAACCGATGTATGTAATTTTTACGTCATTAGGAGCGCGCTAGTGTGCAGATTTCAAATCTGTGATTAGATTTTTTCTGCGATGTATAATTTAGCAGAAAATCATGTCTTTTTGGATTAAGTTGGGTTGGCCGAATCCGCCATGCCAGGGTCGCCAGATATCGAATTTTCCAACCAATCACCGATTTATGTAATTTGTGTTTCATTGAAAGCGCACTAGTGTGCAGATTTGAGGTCTGTGATTATATTTTCTCTGCGATGTATACTTTTGGAGGAAGTCATGTCTTTCTGGATTATATTAGGTTGGCCGAATCCGCCATGCCAGGGTCGCCAGATATCGAATTTTCCGACCAATCACCGATGTATGTAATTTGTACGTTATAAGAAGCGCACTAGTGTGTAGATTTCAGATCTGTGATTAGATTTTCTCTGTGATGTATACTTTTGGAGGAAATCATGTCTTTCTGGATTAAGTTAGGTTGGCCGAATCCGCCATGCCAGGGTCGCCAGATATCGAATTTTCCGACCAATCACCGGTTTATGTAATTTGTATTATATGTCCAGATTTGAGGTCTGTGATTAGATTTTCTCTGCGATGTATACTTTTGGAGGAAGTCATGTCTTTCTGGATTATATTAGGTTGGCCGAATCCGCCATGCCAGGGTCGCCACACATCGAATTTTCCGACCAATCACCGATGTATGTAACTTGTACGTCATTGGAAGCGTACTAGTGTACAGATTTCAAATCTGTGATTAGATTTTCTCTGCGGTGTACACCTTTGGAGAAAGTCATGTCTTTCTGGATTAAGTTAGACTGGCCAAATTCGCCATGCCAGGGTCGCCAGATATCGAATTTTCCGACCAATCACCGATGTATGTAATTTTTACGCCATCGAAAGCGCACAAGTGTGCAGTTTCAAAATCTGTGATTAGATTTTCTCTGCGATGTATAATTTTGGAGAAAATCTTGTCTTTCTGGATTAAGTTAGGCAGGCCAAATCCGCCATGCCAAGGTCGCCAGATATCGAATTTTCCGACCAATCACCGATGTATGTAATTTGTACGTCATAAGAAGCGCACAAGTGTGCTGATTTCAGATCTGTGATTAGATTTTCTCTGCGATGTATACTTTTGGAGAAAATCATGTCTTTCTGGATTAAGTCGGGTTGGCCGAATCCGCCATGCCAGGGTCGCCAGATATCGAATTTTCCGACCAATCACCGATGTATGTAATTTGTACGTCATAAGAAGCGCACTAGTGTGTAGATTTCAGATCTGTGATTAGATTTTCTCTGTGATGTATACTTTTGGAGGAAATCATGTCTTTCTGGAATAAGTTAGGTTGGCCGAATCCGCCATGCCAGGGTCGCCAGATATCGAATTTTCCGACCAATCACCGGTTTATGTAATTTGTATTATATGTCCAGATTTGAGGTCTGTGATTAGATTTTCTCTGCGATGTATACTTTTGGAGGAAGTCATGTCTTTCTGGATAATATTAGGTTGGCCGAATCCGCCATGCCAGGGGCGCCAGACATCGAATTTTCCGACCAATCACCGATGTATGTAACTTGTACGTCATTGGAAGCGTACTAGTGTACAGATTTGAAATCTGTGATTAGATTTTCTCTGCGATGTACACCTTTGGAGAAAGTCATGTCTTTCTGGATTAAGTTAGACTGGCCAAATTCGCCATGCCAGGGTCGCCAGATATCGAATTTTCCGACCAATCACCGATGTATGTAATTTGTACGCCATCGAAAGCGCACAAGTGTGCAGTTTCAAAATCTGTGATTAGATTTTCTCTGCGATGTATACTTTTGGAGAAAATCTTGTCTTTCTGGATTAAGTTAGGCAGGCCAAATCCGCTATGCCAAGGTCGCCAGATATCGAATTTTCCGACCAATCACCGATGTATGTAATTTGTACGTCATAAGAAGCGCACAAGTGTGCTGATTTCAGATCTGTGATTAGATTTTCTCTGCGATGTATACTTTTGGAGAAAATCATGTCTTTCTGGATTAAGTCGGGTTGGCCGAATCCGCCATGCCAGGGTCGCCAGATATCGAATTTTCCGACCAATCACCGATGTATGTAATTTGTACGTCATCGGAAGCGCACAAGTGTGCAGTTTCAAAATCTGTGATTAGATTTTCTCTGCGATGTATACTTTTGGAGAAAATCTTGTCTTTTTGGATTAAGTTATCCTGGCCAAATTCCGCATGCCAGGGTCGCCCGATATCGAATTTTCCCACCAGCCACTGATGTGTGTAGTTTGTACGTCAGTCGAAGCGCACCAGTGTGCTGATTTCAAATCTGTGATTAGATTTTCTCTGCGATGTATACTTTTGGAGAAAATCATGTCATTCTGGATGAAGTTAGGTTGGCCGAATCCGCCATGCCAGGGTCGCCAGACATCGAATTTTCCGACCAATAACCGATGTATGTAATTTGTACGTCATTGGAAACGCACTAGTGTGCAGATTTCAAATCTGTAATTAGATTTTCTCTGCGATGTATACTTTTAGAGGAGTTCATGTTTTTCTGGATTAAGTTAGGCTGGCCGAATCCGCAATGCCATTGTCGCCAGATATCGGATTTTCCGAACAATCACCGATGTATGGAATTTGTACGTCATTGGAAGCGCACTAGTGTGCAGATTTCAAATCTGTGATTAGATTTTCTCTGCGATGTATACTTTTGGAGAAAATCATGTCTTTCTGGATTAAGTAAGGCTGGCTAAATCCGCCATGCTAGGGTCGCCAGATATCGAATTTTCCGACGACTCACCGATGTATGTAATTTGTCCATCATTAGAGTACAAGTGTACAGATTTCAAATCTGTGATTAAATTTTCTCTGCGATGTACACTTTTGGAGAAAATCATGTCTTTTTGGAATAAGTTAGGCTGGCCAAATTCCGCATGCCAGGGTCGCCAGATATCGAATTTGCCGACCAATCACCGATGTCTGCAATTTGTACGTTATTGGAAGCGCATTGGTGTGCAGATTTCAAAACGGTGATTAGATTTTCTCTGCGATGTATACTTTTGGAGAAAATCATGTCTTTCTGGATTAAGTTAGGTTGGCCGAATCCGCCATGCCAGGGTCGCCAGATATCGAATTTTCCGACCAATAACCGATGTATGTAATTTGTACGTCATAACAAGCGCACTAGTGTGCAGATTTCAGATCTGCGATTAGATTTTCTCTGTGATGTATACTTTTGGAGGAAATCATGTCTTTCTGGATTAAGTTAGGTTGGCCGAATCCGCCATGCCAGGGTCGCCAGATATCGAATTTGCCGACCAATCACCGATGTCTGCAATTTGTACGTCATAAGAAGCGCACTAGTGTGTAGATTTCAGATCTGTGATTAGATTTTCTCTGTGATGTATACTTTTGGAGGAAATCATGTCTTTCTGGAATAAGTTAGGTTGGCCGAATCCGCCATGCCAGGGTCGCCAGATATCGAATTTTCCGACCAATCACCGGTTTATGTAATTTGTATTATATGTCCAGATTTGAGGTCTGTGATTAGATTTTCTCTGCGATGTATACTTTTGGAGGAAGTCATGTCTTTCTGGATAATATTAGGTTGGCCGAATCCGCCATGCCAGGGGCGCCAGACATCGAATTTTCCGACCAATCACCGATGTATGTAACTTGTACGTCATTGGAAGCGTACTAGTGTACAGATTTGAAATCTGTGATTAGATTTTCTCTGCGATGTACACCTTTGGAGAAAGTCATGTCTTTCTGGATTAAGTTAGACTGGCCAAATTCGCCATGCCAGGGTCGCCAGATATCGAATTTTCCGACCAATCACCGATGTATGTAATTTGTACGCCATCGAAAGCGCACAAGTGTGCAGTTTCAAAATCTGTGATTAGATTTTCTCTGCGATGTATACTTTTGGAGAAAATCTTGTCTTTCTGGATTAAGTTAGGCAGGCCAAATCCGCTATGCCAAGGTCGCCAGATATCGAATTTTCCGACCAATCACCGATGTATGTAATTTGTACGTCATAAGAAGCGCACAAGTGTGCTGATTTCAGATCTGTGATTAGATTTTCTCTGCGATGTATACTTTTGGAGAAAATCATGTCTTTCTGGATTAAGTCGGGTTGGCCGAATCCGCCATGCCAGGGTCGCCAGATATCGAATTTTCCGACCAATCACCGATGTATGTAATTTGTACGTCATCGGAAGCGCACAAGTGTGCAGTTTCAAAATCTGTGATTAGATTTTCTCTGCGATGTATACTTTTGGAGAAAATCTTGTCTTTTTGGATTAAGTTATCCTGGCCAAATTCCGCATGCCAGGGTCGCCCGATATCGAATTTTCCCACCAGCCACTGATGTGTGTAGTTTGTACGTCAGTCGAAGCGCACCAGTGTGCTGATTTCAAATCTGTGATTAGATTTTCTCTGCGATGTATACTTTTGGAGAAAATCATGTCATTCTGGATGAAGTTAGGTTGGCCGAATCCGCCATGCCAGGGTCGCCAGACATCGAATTTTCCGACCAATAACCGATGTATGTAATTTGTACGTCATTGGAAACGCACTAGTGTGCAGATTTCAAATCTGTAATTAGATTTTCTCTGCGATGTATACTTTTAGAGGAGTTCATGTTTTTCTGGATTAAGTTAGGCTGGCCGAATCCGCAATGCCATTGTCGCCAGATATCGGATTTTCCGAACAATCACCGATGTATGGAATTTGTACGTCATTGGAAGCGCACTAGTGTGCAGATTTCAAATCTGTGATTAGATTTTCTCTGCGATGTATACTTTTGGAGAAAATCATGTCTTTCTGGATTAAGTAAGGCTGGCTAAATCCGCCATGCTAGGGTCGCCAGATATCGAATTTTCCGACGACTCACCGATGTATGTAATTTGTCCATCATTAGAGTACAAGTGTACAGATTTCAAATCTGTGATTAAATTTTCTCTGCGATGTACACTTTTGGAGAAAATCATGTCTTTTTGGAATAAGTTAGGCTGGCCAAATTCCGCATGCCAGGGTCGCCAGATATCGAATTTGCCGACCAATCACCGATGTCTGCAATTTGTACGTTATTGGAAGCGCATTGGTGTGCAGATTTCAAAACGGTGATTAGATTTTCTCTGCGATGTATACTTTTGGAGAAAATCATGTCTTTCTGGATTAAGTTAGGTTGGCCGAATCCGCCATGCCAGGGTCGCCAGATATCGAATTTTCCGACCAATAACCGATGTATGTAATTTGTACGTCATAACAAGCGCACTAGTGTGCAGATTTCAGATCTGCGATTAGATTTTCTCTGTGATGTATACTTTTGGAGGAAATCATGTCTTTCTGGATTAAGTTAGGTTGGCCGAATCCGCCATGCCAGGGTCGCCAGATATCGAATTTGCCGACCAATCACCGATATCTGCAATTTGTACGTTATTGGAAGCGCATTGGTGTGCAGATTTCAAAACGGTGATTAGATTTTCTCTGCGATGTATACTTTTGGAGAAAATCATGTCTTTCTGGATTATGTAAGGCTCACCAAATCCGCCATGCCAGGGTGGCCAGATATCGAATTTTCCGAACAATCACCGATGTATGTAATTTGTACGTCATAAGAAGCGCACAAGTGTGCAGATTTCAAATCTGTGTTTGGATTTTCTCTGCGATGTACACTTTTGGATAAAATCATGTCTTTCTGGATTAAGTTAGACTGGCCAAATCCACCATGCCAGGGTCGCCAGATATCGAATTTTCCGACCAATAACCGATGTATGTAATTTGTACGTCATAAGAAGCGCACTAGTGTGCAGATTTCAGATCTGCGATTAGATTTTCTCTGTGATGTATACTTTTGGAGGAAATCATGTCTTTCTGGATTAAGTTAAATTGGCCGAATCCGCCATGCCAGGGTCGCCAGATATCGAATTTTCCGACCAATCACCGATTTATGTAATTCGTATGTCATTGAAAGCGCACTAGTGTGCAGATTTGAGGTCTGTGATTAGATTTTCTCTGCGATGTATACTTTTGGAGGAAGTCAAGTCTTTCTGGATTAAGTTAGGTTGGCCGAATCCGCAATGCCAGGGTCGCCAGACATCGAATTGTGGTGGAAAGTCGCGGAGAAGGCGAAATTGAGGTTAAGCTTATACGTCAATCAAAAAAATTAAAAACGCCAAAAAGTGCATGCTGGTTCTGCGGTGGATTACATTACTCAGACAAATGTTGGTACAAACATCACAAATGTAGTGACTGTGGACGGAGTGGCCATAAGGAAGGGTTTTGCGAAACTTCGAAGACTGGACAGCAGAATAAAAAGAACAGGAAGTACAATAACCAAGGCCGCTTCAAAAACAGAGGGGAAGCAAAGGTCGAATCAAAAGGCATCTTTTTGATTTCCAGAGTTGTTCACGCCGAGAAGCGTAAGTACATTTCCGTACAGATTAATGGACATCCTATTCGGTTGCAGGTTGACACAGCGTCGGATATAACTATTCTGTCCAAGGAAGTCTGGATACAATTGGGTAGCCCAACTTTGACAAGAACACAGCAGTTGGCAAGGAGCGCCAGCGGTCAGCCCGTTCCACTGTTTGGAGAATTCCAATGCCATATGTCGTTCGGTGGTACTCAATCTAGCGGAATCTGTTATGTCACCGACCTGCAAGAACTCAACATTCTGGGTTTGGATTGGATGGACGCTCTACAATTGTTTAATTTACCAATCAACGCGATGTGCTCAGCAGTGAGGACAACCGAGCCGACAGAGACACAGCCTTCACCTTCAAGTATATCGCAACATATTGCAAAAACTAAATTGAGTTTTTCCGATCTCTTTGATGGTTCTATGGGATTGTGCACAAAAGCGGAAGCAGTTCTGCACCTCAAGCCCGGCGTTACGCCATGCTTCAGACCAAAGCGCCCAATACCATATGCAACCATGTCTATAATCAACGACGAAATTGATCGCCTCGAACAGCTCAAAGTCATAAAACCGGTAGATTTTTCGCAATGGGCAGCACCAATTGTGGCAGTACGGAAGGCGAATGGGAGCGTGAGAATCTGCGGAGATTTTTCAACAGGCTTAAACAACGCCCTAGAAGCCAATCAGTTTCCGCTACCGTTACCAGACGATATCTTTGTTTCACTGGCTGGAGGTAAATTCTTTTCAACCATTGATCTTTCTGACGCTTACTTGCAGATTAAAGTAAGCGAGGAGTCTCAACCACTTTTGACAATCAACACCCATCGAGGACTATATCAGTACCAACGTCTGCCGTTCGGCATCAAATCGGCACCAGGACTTTTTCAAAAAATTATGTCCACGATGTTGGCGGGTCTTTCTGGTGTAGTATCTTATCTCGATGACATCATAGTGGTTGGGAAGTCAGTGGAAGATCACAGCAAGAACTTAGAATCGGCGCTTACACGCATCAAGGAATGGGGGTTCCGTCTCAAGTTTGAAAAATGTGCTTTCTACCAGAGGATAGTCTCTTACCTGGGATTTATTATCGATGAAAATGGCCGCAGGCCAGACCCCAGAAGAACCGCAGCAATCGCCAACATGCCAGAGCCTAAAAATGTCACAGAAGTACGAGCGTTCCTAGGTATGTTAAATTTGTATTCACAATTCATTAAAAATATGCGGGAAATACGCGGTCCCTTGGATAAATTGTTGATGAAGGACGTACCATTCGCCTGGTCGAAAGATTGTCAGGCAGCTTTCAACAAAGCGAAATTGGCTTTGCAGTCAGAACTCCTTCTGATATACTTCGATCCGAATAAGGAAATAATTGTAGCGGGGGACGCATCAAAGAACGGCATTGGTGGGGTACTCCTGCATAGGTTACCTGATGGTACAACAAGACCAGTTGCACACGTTTCGCGAGCATTGTCAAAAACAGAGGAAAATTACAGCCAATCGGAGAAAGAAGCACTAGCACTGGTGTTTTGTGTGAAGAAGTTTCACAGACTTGTGTATGGCAGACACTTTATTCTCCGGACAGACCATCAACCTCTATTGACAATTTTTGGAGCAAAAAAAGGGATTCCCGTCTACACAGCACATCGGCTACAGCGTTGGGCACTTACTTTGCTCATGTATGACTTCAAAGTAGAGTATATCAGCACTGCTAAATTTGCATATGCCGATGCACTTTCGCGGTTGATAAACCGTGACTCAACTCACACGGAAGAAGATTTCGTCATCGCCGCTATTCACGTAGAAGCTGAAGTCAATACAGTTTTGACGGACGCGTTTCTTCATTTGCCTGTAACTTTCCAGAGGGTACAGAAAGAAACCGCACGAGATGCTCTGCTAAAACAAGTTCAGAAGTTTATCCGTACATCGTGGCCAGAAAATATGAAGGATGACCAGTTGAGAACATTTTACCGACGTCGAGAGGGTTTGAGCGAATCGAATGGGTGTATTTTATTGCAAAACAAGATTGTAATCCCTTTGTCGTTGCAGATACCAGTACTTAAGCAGTTACATTCAGGTCATCCCGGCGTGGTCCGCATGAAGGCGTTGGCGCGCAGTTACGTCTATTGGCCCAACATTGACGATGACATCACGAAGACAGTTCGAGAATGTTCAGCCTGTGCAACATCAGCACCAGCACCAGTCAAGATTCCACTATCATCATGGCAGCAATCAAGTAAACCATGGTCACGCATTCATCTTGATTACGCGGGACCATATAAAGGCAAAATGTACTTGGTCATAGTCGATGCTTATTCGAAATGGCCAGAAATTTTCCCCATGAGCTCGACCACAGCCAGAGCGACTATTGAGGTACTTACAGAAGTTTTTGCGAGATTCGGGTACCCGGACTTAGTGGTATCGGACAACGGCACCCAATTCACGTCGGGTGAATTCTCCGAATTTTGCGCCAAAGGTGGTATCCAGCACATCCGGACTCCACCGTTCCACCCACAGTCCAACGGTCAGGCGGAGAAATTCGTCGATATTTTCAAAAGGGGCATGAAGAAATTAGAAGCAGGAGCAGGAAGTCAGGAAAACGTGCTGCCAACGTTACTCTTCTCATACCGCACGACACCGAATGCCCAGTTGCCAAATAACATGACACCATCGGAAATAATGCTGGGACGAAAAATAAAAACAAAATTAGACTTACTTTATCCGCCGACCTACGAAGTTCGAACTACTAACAAGCGTATGGAGGAACAATTTAATATCAAGCATGGAGTCAAACCGAAGGACTTCCAACCAGATGAAGCCATTTACGCTCGAAATTACAATCGCAGAGAATTAACTTGGGTACCTGGTATTGTACTCAAGAAAATTGGCTCTTCTCTTTATGGAATTCAAGTAGGGAACAAAACATGGCGGCGACATTCCAACCAATTAAGACATAGATACAGCGTAAGCATGAATTCTAATTTAACCGATTTTTTTCAATTCCAAAGTTTGGAAGAAAAAGGAGGAAAAGGGTCCACGGACGAAGAACAACCAAATAATGCCGATAGATCAACTATTCCAAACGAACACCAAATCGACGACAACCACTCTACAGATGTACACCTAGTTGATGAACACCATGCAGACAGGCACCAACATGAAAAGCAACAACCTATTCCGCAAAGTCAAACATCCGGATGCGACCAGCCCCAGCGACCAGTTCGAATTAGAAACCCCCCAAAAAGGCTCAATTTTTTACATACGGATAATGGAAGATATACTTATTCTTGAATTTATTGAATTAACTGTTATTATAATGTTAATAATTTAGAAAGGGAGGTGTTGTACACTTAATGAACACACCCCAATGTTCTTGCATAATTATTATGTCAGTTGTAGAGTAGCTTTCATCCAATAAACACAACACCAACCATTTACCGATGAATGTAATTTGTACGTCATCGGAAGCGCACAAGTGTGCAGTTTCAAAATCTGTGATTAGATTTTCTCTGCGATGTATACTTTTGGAGAAAATCATGTCTTTTTGGATTAAGCTAGACTGGCTAAATTCGCCATGCCAGGGTCGCCAGATATCGAATTTTCCAACCAATCACCTATGTATGTAATTTGTACGTCATTAAAAACGCACAAGTGTTCAGTTTCAAAATCTGTGATTAGATTTTCCCTGCGATGTATACTTTTGGAGAAAATCATGTCTTTCTGGATTAAGTTACTTTGGCCGAATCGGCCATGCCAAGGTCGCCAGATATCGAATTTTTCGACCAATAACCAATATGTGCAATTTGTGCGTCAAAAGAAAGGCACTAGTGTGCAGATTTCAAATCTGTGATTAGATTTTCTCTGCGATGTATACTTTTGGAGAAAATCAAGTCTTTCTGGATTAAGTTAGGTTGGCCGAATCCGCCATGCCAGAGGCGCCAGATATCGAATTTTCCGAACCGACACCGATGTATGTAATTTTTACGTCATAAGAAGCGCACTAGTGTGCAGATTTCAGATCTGTGATTAGATTTTCTCTGCGATGTATACTTTTGGAGAAAATCACGTCTTTCTGGATTAAGTTATTTTGGCCGAATCCGCCATGCCAAGGTCGCCAGATATCGAATTTTTCGACCAATAACCGATATGTGTAATTTGTACGTCATTAAAAACGCACTAGTGTGCAGATTTCAAATCTGTGATTAGATTTTCTCTGCGATGTATACTTTTGGAGGAAGTCATGTCTTTCTGGATTATATTAGGTTGGCCGAATCCGCCATGCCAGGGTCGCCAGATATCGAATTTTCCGACGAATCACCGACGTATGTAAGTTGTACGTTATTGGAAGCACATTGGTGTGCAGATTTCAAATCGGTGATTAGATTTTCTCTGCGATGTATACTTTTGGAGAAAATCATGCCTTGGTTGGCCGAATCGGCCATGCCAAGGTCGCCAGATATCGAATTTTTCGACCAATAACCAATACGTGCAATTTGTACGTCATTAGAAACGCACTAGTGTGCAGATTTCAAATCTGTGATTAGATTTTCTCTGCGATGTATACTTTTGGAGAAAATCATGTCTTTCTGGATTAAGTTAGACTGGCCAAATCCGCCATGCCAGGGTCGCCAGATATCGAATTTTTCGACCAATAACCGATGTATGTAATTTGTACATCATAAGAAGCGCACTAGTGTGCAGATTTCAGATCTGCGATTAGATTTTCTCTGTGATGTATACTTTTGGAGGAAATTGTGTCTTTCTGGATTAAGTTAGGTTGGCCGAATCCGCCATGCCAGGGTCGCCAGATATCGAATTTTTCGACCAATCACCGATTTATGTAATTTGTATGTCATTGAAAGCGCGCTAGTGTGCAGATTTGAGGTCTGTGATTAGATTTTCTCTGCGATGTATACTTTTGGAGGAAGTCATGTCTTTCTGGATTATATTAGGTTGGCCGAATCCGCCATGCCAGGGTCGCCAGATGTCGGATTTTCCGACCAATCACCGACGTCTGTAATTTGTACGTTATTAGAAGCTCAATAGCGTGCAGATTTCAAATCTGTGATTAGATTTTCTCTGCGATGTATACTTTTGCAGAAAATCATGTCTGTCTGGATTAAGTAAGGCTGGCTAAATCCGCCATGCTAGGGTCGCCAGATATCGAATTTTCCGACGGCTCACCGATGTATGTAATTTGTATGTCATTGAAAGCGCACAAGTGTACAGATTTCAAATCTGTGACTAAATTTTCTCTGCGATGTGTACTTTTGGAGAAAATCATGTCTTTTTGGAATAAGCAGGGCTGGCCAAATTCCGCATGCCAGGGTCGCCAGATATCGAATTTTCCGACCAATCACCGATGTCTGTAATTTGTACTCATAAGAAGCGCATTGATGTGCGGATCTCAAATCGGTGATTAGATTTTCTCTGCGATGTACACTTTTGGAGGAAATCATGTCTTTCTGGATTAAGTCAGGCTGGCCAAATCCGCCATGCCAGGGTCGCCAGATATCGAATTTTCCGACCAATCACCGATGTATGTAATTTGTACGTCATAAGAAGCGCACTAGTGTGCAGATTTCAGATCTGCGATTAGATTTTCTCTGTGATGTATACTTTTGGAGGAAATCATGTCTTTCTGGATTAAGTTAGGTTGGCCGAATCCGCCATGCCAGGGTCGCCAGATATCGAATTTTCCGACCAATCACCGATTTATGAAATTTGTCTGTCATTGAAAGCGCACTAGTGTGCAGATTTGAGGTCTGTGATTAGATTTTCTCTGCGATGTATACTTTTGGAGGAAGTCATGTCTTTCTGGATTATATTAGGTTGGCCGAATCCGCCATGCCAGGGTCTCCAGACATCGAATTTTTTAACCAATCACTGATGTATGTAATTTGTACGTTATTAGAAGCGCACAAGTGTTCAGTTTCAAAATCTGTGATTAGATTTTCTCTGCGATGTATAATTTTGGAGAAAATCTTGTCTTTTTGGATTAAGTTAGACTGGCCAAATTCGCCATGCCAGGGTCGCCAGATATCGAATTTTCCGACCGATCGCCGATATATGTAACTTGTACGTCATAAGAAGCGCACAAATGTGCAGATTTCAGATCTGTGATTAGATTTTCGCTGCGATGTATACTTTTGGAGAAAATCATGTCTTTCTGGATTAAGTTAGACTGGCCAAATTCGCCATGCCAGGGTCGCCAGATATCGAGTTTTCCGACCACTAACCGATATGTGTAATTTGTACGTCATTAAAAACGCACTAGTGTGCAGATTTCAAATCGGTGATTAGATTTCCTCTGCGATGTATACTTTTGGAGGAAGTCATGTCTTTCTGGATTATATTAGGTTGGCCGAATCCGCCATGCCGGGCTCGCCAGATATCGAATTTTCCGACCAATAACCGATGTATGTAATTTGTACATCATAAGAAGCGCAATAGTGTGCAGATTTCAGATCTGCGATTAGATTTTCTCTGTGATGTATACTTTTGGAGGAAATCATGTCTTTCTGGATTAAGTTAGGTTGGCCGAATCCGCCATGCCAGGGTCGCCAGATATCGAATTTTTCGACCAATCACCGATTTATGTAATTTGTATGTCATTGAAAGCGCGCTAGTGTGCAGATTTGAGGTCTGTGATTAGATTTTCTCTGCGATGTATACTTTTGGAGGAAGTCATGTCTTTCTGGATTATATTAGGTTGGCCGAATCCGCCATGCCAGGGTCGCCAGATATCGGATTTTCCGACCAATCACCGACGTCTGTAATTTGTACATTATTAGAAGCCCAGTAGCGTGCAGATTTCAAATCTTTGATTAGATTTTCTCTGCGATGTATACTTTTGCAGAAAATCATGTCTTTCTGGATTAAGTAAGGCTGGCTAAATCCGCCATGCTAGGGTCGCCAGATATCGAATTTTCCGACGACTCACCGATGTATGTAATTTGTATGTCATTGAAAGCGCACAAGTGTACAGATTTCAAATCTGTGACTAAATTTTCTCTGCGATGTATACTTTTGGAGAAAATCATGTCTTTTTGGAATAAGCAGGGCTGGCCAAATTCCGCATGCCAGGGTCGCCAGATATCGAATTTTCCGACCAATCACCGATGTCTGTAATTTGTACTCATTAGAAGCGCATTGGTGTGCGGATCTCAAATCGGTGATTAGATTTTCTCTGCGATGTACACTTTTGGAGGAAATCATGTCTTTCTGGATTAAGTTAGACTGGCCAAATCCGCCATGCCAGGGTCGCCAGATATCGAATTTTCCGACCAATCACCGATGTATGTAATTTGTACGTCATAAGAAGCGCACTAGTGTGCAGATTTCAGATCTGCGATTAGATTTTCTCTGTGATGTATACTTTTGGAGGAAATCATGTCTTTCTGGATTAAGTTAGGTTGGCCGAATCCGCCATGCCAGGGTCGCCAGATATCGAATTTTCCGACCAATCACCGATTTATGTAATTTGTGTGTCATTGAAAGCGCACTAGTGTGCAGATTTGAGGTCTGTGATTAGATTTTCTCTGCGATGTATACTTTTGGAGGAAGTCATGTCTTTCTGGATTATATTAGGTTGGCCGAATCCGCCATGCCAGGGTCTCCAGACATCGAATTTTCCAACCAATCACCGATGTATGTAATTTGTACGTTATTAGAAGCGCACAAGTGTTCAGTTTCAAAATCTGTGATTAGATTTTCTCTGCGATGTATACTTTTGGAGAAAATCTTGTCTTTTTGGATTAAGTTAGACTGGCCAAATTCGCCATGCCAGGGTCGCCAGATATCGAATTTTCCGACCAATCGCCGATGTATGTGACTTGTACGTCATAAGAAGCGCACAAATGTGCAGATTTCAGATCTGTGATTAGATTTTCGCTGCGATGTATACTTTTGGAGAAAATCATGTCTTTCTGGATTAAGTTAGACTGGCCAAATTCGCCATGCCAGGGTCGCCAGATATCGAATTTTCCGACCAATAACCGATATGTGTAATTTGTACGTCATTAAAAACGCACTAGTGTGCAGATTTCAAATCGGTGATTAGATTTTCTCTGCGATGTATACTTTTGGAGAAAATCATGTCTTTCTGGTGTCTTTCTGCACTAGTGTGCAGATTTCAAATCTGTAATTAGATTTTCTCTGCGATGTATACTTTTAGAGGAGTTCATGTTTTTCTGGATTAAGTTAGGCTGGCCAAATACGCAATGCCAGGGTCGCCAGATATCGGATTTTCCGACCAATCACCGACGTCTGTAATTTGTACGTTATTAGAAGCCCACTAGTGTGCAGATTTCAAATTTGTGATTAGATTTCCTCTGCGATGTATACTTTTGGAGAAAATCATGTCTTTCTGGATTAAGTAAGGCTGGCTAAATCCGCCATGCTAGGGTCGCCAGATATCGAATTTTCCGACGAATCACCGATGTATGTAATTTGTCCATCATTAGAAGCGTACAAGTGTACAGATTTCAAATCTGTGATTAAATTTTCTCTGCGATGTATACTTTTGGAGAAAATCATGTCTTTTTGGAATAAGTTAGGCTGGCCAAATTCCGCATGCCAGGGTCGCCAGATATCGAATTTTCCGACCAACCACCGATGTCTGTAATTTGTACGTTATTGGAAGCGCATTGGTGTGCAGATTTCAAATCGGTGATTAGATTTTCTCTGCGATGTATACTTTTGGAGAAAATTATGTCTTTCTGGATTAAGTCGGGTTGGCCGAATCCGCCATGCCAGGGTCGCCTGTTATCGAATTTTCCGAACAATCACCGATGTATGTAATTTGTACGTCATAAGAAGCGCACAAGTGTGCAGATTTCAAACCTTTGATTAGATTTTCTCTGCGATGTACACTTTTGGAGAAAATCATGTCTTTCTGGATTAAGTTAGACTGGCCATATCCGCCATGCCAGGGTCGCCAGATATCGAATTTTCCGACCAATCACCGATTTATGCAATTTGTATGTCATTGAAAGCGCAATAGTGTGCAGATTTGAGGTCTGCGATTAGATTTTCTCTGCGATGTATACTTTCGGAGGAAGTCATGTCTTTCTGGATTAAGTTAGGTTGGCCGAATCCGCCATGCCAGGGTCGCCAGATATCGAATTTTCCGAACAATCACCGATTTATGTAATTTGTATGTCATTGAAAGCGCACTAGTGTGCAGATTTGAGGTCTGTGTTTAGATTTTCTCTGCGATGTATACTTTTGGAGGAAGTCATGTCTTTCTGGATTATATTAGGTTGGCCGAATCCGCCATGCCAGGGTCTCCAGACATCGAATTTTCCAACCAGTCACTAATGTATGTAATTTGTACGTCATTAGAAGCGCACAAGTGTTCAGTTTCAAAATCTGTGATTAGATTTTCTCTGCGATGTATACTTTTGGAGAAAATCTTGTCTTTTTTTATTAAGTTAGACTGGCCCAATTCGCAATGCCAGGGTCGCCAGATATCGAATTTTCCGACCAATCGCCGATGTATGTAACTTGTACGTCATAAGAAGCGCACAAGTGTGCAGATTTCAGATCTGTGATTAGATTTTCGCTGCGATGTATACTTTTGGAGAAAATCATGTCATTCTGGATCAACTTAGGTTGGCCGAATCCGCCATGCCAGGGTCGCCAGACATCGAATTTTCCGACCAATAACCGATGTATGTAATTTGTACGTCATTAGAAACGCATTAGTGTGCAGATTTCAAATCTGTAATTAGATTTTCTCTGCGATGTATACTTTTAGAGGAGTTCATGTTTTTCTGGATTAAGTAAGGCTGGCCGAATCCGCAATGTCCGACCAATCACCGATGTATGTAACTTGTACGTCATTGGAAGCTCACAAGTGTGCAGATTTCAAATCTGTGATTAGTTTTTCTCTGCGATGTATACTCTTGGAGAAAATCATGTCTTTCTGGATTAAGTTAGACTGGCCAAATTCGCCAGATATCGAATTTTCCGACCAACCACCGATGTATGTAATTTGTACGTCATAAGAAGCGCACAAGTGTGCAGATTTCAGATCTGTGATTAGATTTTCTCTGCGATGTATACTTTTGGAGAAAATCATGTCTTTCTGGATTAAGTTAGACTGGCCAAATTCGCCATGCCAGGGTCGCCAGATATCGAATTTTCCGACCAGTAACCGATGTACGTAATTTGTACGTCATTGGAAACGCACTAGTGTGCAGATTTCAAATCTGTAATTAGATTTTCTCTGCGATGTATACTTTTAGAGGAGTTCATGTTCTTCTGGATTAAGTTAATTTGGCCGAATACGCCATGCCAGGGTCGCCAGATATCCGATTTTCCGACCAATCACCGACGTCTGTAATTTGTACGTTATTAGAAGCCCACTAGTGTGCAGATTTCAAATCTGTGATTAGATTTTCTCTGCGATGTATACTTTTGGAGAAAATCATGTCTTTCTGGATTAAGTAAGGCTGGCTAAATCCGCCATGCTACGGTCGCCAGATATCGAATTTTCCGACGAATCACCGATGTATGTAATTTGTCCATCATTAGAAGCGTACAAGTGTACAGATTTCAAATCTGTGATTAAATTTTCTCTGTGATGTATACTTTTGGAGAAAATCATGTCTTTCTGGATTAAGTTAGACTGGCCAAATTCGCCATGCCAGGGTCGCCAGATATCGAATTTTCCGACCATTCACCGATGTATGTAATTTTTCCGTCATAAGAAGCGCACCAGTGTGCAGATTTCAGATCTGCGATTAGATTTTCTCTGTGATGTATACTTTTGGAGGAAATCATGTCTTTCTGGATTAAGTTAGGTTGGCCGAATCCGCCATGCCAGGGTCGCCAGATATCGAATTTTCCGACCAATCACCGATTTATGTAATTTGGAAGTCATTGAAAGCGCAATAGTGTGCAGATTTGAGGTCTGCGATAAGATTTTCTCTGCGATGTATACTTTCGGAGGAAGTCATGTCTTTCTGGATTATATTAGGTTGGCCGAATCCGCCATGCCAGGGTCTCCAGACATCGAATTTTCCAACCAATCACCGATGTATGTAATTTGTACGTCATTAGAAGCGCACGAGTGTTCAGTTTCAAAATCTGTGATTCGATTTTCTCTGCGATGTATACTTTTGGAGAAAATCTTGTCTTTTCGGATTAAGTTAGACTGGCCAAATTCGCCATGCCAGGGTCGCCAGATATCGAATTTTCCGACCAATCGCCGATGTATGTAATTTGTACGTCATAAGAAGCGCACAAGTTTGCAGATTTCAGATCTGTGATTAGATTTTCTCTGCGATGTATACTTTTGGAGAAAATCATGTCATTCTGGATCAAGTTAGGTTGGCCGAATGCGCCATGCCAGGGTCGCCAGATATCGAATTTTCCGACCAATAACCGATGTATGTAATTTGTACGTCATTGGAAACGCACTAGTGTGCAGATTTCAAATCTGTAATTAGATTTTCTCTGCGATGTATACTTTTAGAGGAGTTCATGTTTTTCTGGATTAAGTTAGGCTGGCCGAATACGCAATGCCAGGGTCGCCAGATATCGGATTTTCCGACCAATCACCGACGTCTGTAATTTGTACGTTATTAGAAGCCCACTAGTGTGCAAATTTCAAATCTGTGATTAGATTTTCTCTGCGATGTATACTTTTGGAGAAAATCATGTCTTTCTGGATTAAGTAAGGCTGGCTAAATCCGCCATGCTACGGTCGCCAGATATCGAATTTTCCGACGAATCACCGATGTATGTAATTTGTCCATCATTAGAAGCGTACAAGTGTACAGATTTCAAATCTGTGATTAAATTTTCTCTGTTATGTATACTTTTGGAGAAAATCATGTCTTTCTGGATTAAGTAAGGCTGGCTAAATCCGCCATGCTAGGATCGCCAGATATCGAATTTTCCGACGAATAACCGATGTATGTAATTTGTCCATCATTAGAAGCGTACAAGTGTACAGATTTCAAATCTGTGATTAAATTTTCTCTGCGATGTATACTTTTGGAGAAAATCATGTCTTTTTGGAATAAGTTAGGCTGGCCAAATTCCGCATGCCAGGGTCGCCAGATATCGAATTTTCCAACGAATCACCGATGTCTGTAATTTGTACGTTATTGGAAGCGCATTGGTGTGCAGATTTCAAATCGGTGATTAGATTTTCTCTGCGATGTATACTTTTGGAGAAAATCATGTCTTTCTGGATTAAGTAAGGCTGGCCAAATCCGCCATGCCAGGGTGGCCAGATATCGAATTTTCCGAACAATCACCGATGTATGTAATTTGTACGTCATAAGAAGCGCACAAGTATGCAGATTTCAAATCTGTGATTAGATTTTCTCTGCGATGTACACTTTTGGAGAAAATCATGTCTTTCTGGATTAAGTTAGACTGGCCAAATCCGCCATGCCAGGGTCGCCGGATATCGAATTTTCCGACCATTCACCGATGTATGTAATTTGTACGTCATAAGAAGCGCACTAGTGTGCAGATTTCAGATCTGCGATTAGATTTTCTCTGTGATGTATACTTTTGGAGGAAATCATGTCTTTCTGGATTAAGTTAGGTTGGCCGAATCCGCCATGCCAGGGTCGCCAGATATCGAATTTTCCGACCAACCACCGATTTATGTAACTTGTATGTCATTGAAAGCGCACTAGTGTGCAGATTTGAGGTCTGTGATTAGATTTTCTCTGCGATGTATACTTTTGGAGGAAGTCATGTCTTTCTGGATTATATTAGGTTGGCTGAATCCGCCATGCCAGGGTCTACAGACATCGAATTTTCCAACCAATCACCGATGTATGTAATTTGTACGTCATTAGAAGCGCACAAGTGTTCAGTTTCAAAATCTGTGATTAGATTTTCTCTGAGATGTATACTTTTGGAGAAAATCATGTCTTTTCGGATTAAGTTAGACTGGCCAAATTCGCCATGCCAGGCTCGCCAGATATCGAATTTTCCGACCAATCGCCGATGTATGTAATTTGTACGTCATAAGAAGCGCACAATTGTGCAGATTTCAGATCTGTGATTAGATTTTCTCTGTGATGTATACTTTTGGAGGAAATCATGTCTTTCTGGATTAAGTTAGGTTGGCCGAATCCGCCATGCCAGGGTCGCCAGATATCGAATTTTCCGACCAACTACCGATTTATGTAACTTGTATGTCATTGAAAGCGCACTAGTGTGCAGATTTGAGGTCTGTGATTAGATTTTCTCTGCGATGTATACTTTTGGAGGAAGTCATGTCTTTCTGGATTATATTAGGTTGGCCGAATCCGCCATGCCAGGGTCTCCAGACATCGAGTATTCCAACCAATCACCGATGTATGTAATTTGGACGTCACAAGAAGCGCACAAGTGTTCAGTTTCAAAATCTGTGATTAGATTTTCTCTGCGATGTATACTTTTGGAGAAAATCTTGTCTTTTCGGATTAAGTTAGACTGGCCGAATCCGCCATGCCAGGGTCTCCAGACATCGAATTTTCCGACCAATCGCCGATGTATGTAATTTGTACGTCATAAGAAGCGCACAAGTGTGCAGATTTCAGATCTGTGATTAGATTTTCTCTGCGATGTATACTTTTGGAGAAAATCATGTCATTCTGGATCAAGTTAGGTTGGCCGAATCCGCCATGCCAGGGTCGCCAGACATCGAGTTTTTGAACAATAAAAGATGTATTTAATTTGTACGTCATTGGAAACGCACTAGTGTGCAGATTTCAAATCTGTAATAAGATTTTCTCTGCGATGTATACTTTTAGAGGAGTTCATGTTTTTCTGGATTAAGTAAGGCTGGCCGAATCCGCAATGCCAGGGTCGCCAGATATCGGATTTTCCGACCAATCACCAATGTATGTAATTTGTACGTCATTGGAAGCGCACTAGTGTGCAGATTTCAAATCTGTGATTAGATTTTCTCTGCGATGTACACTTTTGGAGAAAATCATGTCTTTCTGGATAAAGTTAGACTGGCCAAATTCGCCATACCGGGTCGGAAGATATCGAATTTTCCGACCAATCACCGATGTATGTAATTTGTACGTCATAAGAAGCGCACAAGTGTGCAGATTTCAGACCTGTGATTAGATTTCCTCTGCGATGTATACTTTTAGAGGAGTTCATGTTTTTCTGGATTAAGTAAGGCTGGCCGAATCCGCAATGCCAGGGTCGCCAGATATCGGATTTTCCGACCAATCACCGATGTATGTAACTTGTACGTCATTGGAATCTCACAAGTGTGCAGATTTCAAATCTGTGATTAGTTTTCTCTGCGATGTACACTTTTGGAGAAAATCATGTCTTTCTGGATTAAGTTAGACTGGCCAAATTCGCCATGCCAGGGTCGCCAGATATCGAATTTTCCGACCAACCGCCGATGTATGTAATTTGTGCGTCATAAGAAGCGCACAAGTGTGCAGATTTCAGATCTGTGATTAGATTTTCTCTGCGATGTATACTTTTGGAGAAAATCATGTCTTTCTGGATTAAGTTAGGTTTGCCGAATCCGCCATGCCAAAGTCGCCAGATATCGAATTTTTCGACCAATAACCGATACGTGTAATTTGTGCGTCACTAGAAACGCACTAGTGTGCAGATTTCAAATCTGTGATTAGATTTTCTCTGCGATGTATACTTTTGGAGAAAATCAAGTCTCTCTGGATTAAGTTAGGTTGGCCGAATCCGCCATGCCAGGGGCGCCAGATATCGAATTTTCCGAACAATCACCGATGTATGTAATTTGTGCGTCATAAGAAGCGCATAAGTATGCAGATTTCAGATCTGTGATTAGATTTTCTCTGCGATGTATACTTTTGGAGAAAATCATGTCTTTCTGGATTAAGTTAGGTTGGCCGAATCCGCCATGCCAGGGTCGCCCGATATCAAATTTTCCGACCAGCCACTGATGTATGTAGTTTGTACGTCATTAGAAGCGCACTAGTGTGCTGATTTCAAATCTGTGATTAGATTTTCTCTGCGATGTATACTTTTGGAGAAAATCATGTCTTATTGGATTAAGTTAGGTTGGCCGAATCCGCCATGCCAGGGTCGCCAGATATCGAATTTTCTGACCAATAGCCGATGTATGTAATTTGTACGTCATTAGAAGCGCACTAGTGTGCAGATTTCAAATCTGTGATTAGATTTTCTCTGTGATGTATACTTTTGGAGGAAATCATGTGTTTCTGGATTAAGTTAGGTTCGCCGAATCGGCCATGCCAGGGTCGCCAGATATCGAATTTTCCGACGAATCACCGATGTATGTAATTTGTACGTCATAAGAAGCGCACTAGTGTGCAGATTTCAGATCTGCGATTAGATTGTCTCTGTGATGTATACTTTTGGAGGAAATCATGTCTTTCTGGATTATATTAGGTTGGCTGAATCCGCCACGCCAGGGTCTCCAGACATCGAATTTTCCAACCAATCACCGATGTATGTAATTTGTACGTCATTGGAAACGCACTAGTGTGCAGATTTCAAATCTGTAATTAGATTTTCTCTGCGATGTATACTTTTAGAGGAGTTCATGTTTTTTCTGGATTAAGTTAGGCTGGCCGGATACGCAATGCCAGGGTCGCCAGATATCGGATTTTCCGACCAATCACCGACGTCTGTAGTTTGTACGTTATTAGAAGCCCACTAGTGTGCAGATTTCAAATCTGTGATTAGATTTTCTCTGCGATGTATACTTTTGGAGAAAATCATGTCTTTCTGGATTAAGTTAGGCTGGCTAAATCCGCCATGCTAGGGTCGCCAGATATCGAATTTTCCGACGAATCACCGATGTATGTAATTTGTTAATCATTAGAAGCGTACAAGTGTACAGATTTCAAATCTGTGATTAAATTTTCTCTGCGATGTATACTTTTGGAGAAAATCATGTCTTTTTGGAATAAGTTAGGCTGGCCAAATTCCGCATGCCAGGGTCGCCAGATATCGAATTTTCCGACGAATCACCGACGTCTGTAATTTGTACGTTATTGGAAGCGCATTGGTGTGCAGATTTCAAATCTGTGATTAAATTTTCTCTGCGATGTATACTTTTGGAGAAAATCACGTCTTTCTGGATTAAGTAAGGCTGGCCAAATCCGCCATGCCAGGGTGGCCAGAAATCGAATTTTCCGAACAATCACCGATGTATGTAATTTGTACGTCATAAGAAGCGCACAAGTGTGCAGATTTCAAATCTGTGATTAGATTTTCTCTGCGATGTACACTTTTGGAGAAAATCATGTCTTTCTGGATTAAGTTAGACTGGCCAAATCCGCCATGCCAGGGTCGCCAGATATCGAATTTTCCGACCATTCACCGATGTATGTAATTTGTACGTCATAAGAAGCGCACTAGTGTGCAGATTTCAGATCTGCGATTAGATTTTCTCTGTGATGTATACTTTTGGAGGAAATCATGTCTTTCTGGATTAAGTTAGGTTGGCCGAATCCGCCATGCCAGGGTCGCCAGATATCGAATTCTCCGACCAACCACCGATTTATGTAACTTGTATGTCATTGAAAGCGCACTAGTGTGCAGATTTGAGGTCTGTGATTAGATTTTCTCTGCGATGTATACTTTTGGAGGAAGTCATGTCTTTCTGGATTATATTAGGTTGGCTGAATCCGCCACGCCAGGGTCTCCAGACATCGAATTTTCCAACCAATCACCGATGTATGTAATTTGTACGTCATTAGAAGTGCACAAGTGTTCAGTTTCAAAATCTGTGATTAGATTTCCTCTGCGATGTATACTTTTGGAGAAAATCATGTCTTTTCGGATTAAGTTAGACTGTCCAAATTCGCCATGCCAGGGTCGCCAGATATCGAGTTTTCCGACCAATCGCCGATGTATGTAATTTGTACGTCATAAGAAGCGCACAATTGTGCAGATTTCAGATCTGTGATTAGATTTCCTCTGCGATGTATACTTTTAGAGGAGTTCATGTTTTTCTGGATTAAGTAAGGCTGGCCGAATCCGCAATGCCAGGGTCGCCAGATATCGGATTTTGGGACCAATCACCGACGTCTGTAATTTGTACGTTATTAGAAGCCCACTAGTGTGCAGATTTCAAATCTGTGATTAGATTTTCTCTGCGATGTATACTTTTGGAGAAAATCATGTCATTCTGGATCAAGTTAGGTTGGCCGAATCCGCCATGCCAGGGTCGCCAGATATCGAATTTTCCGACCAATAACCGATGTATGTAGTTTGTACGTCATTGGAAACGCACTAGTGTGCAGATTTCAAATCTGTAATATAATCAGATATCGAATTTTCCGACCAACCACCGATTTATGTAACTTGCATGTCATTGAAAGCGCACTAGTGTGCAGATTAGAGGTCTGTGATTAGATTTTCTCTGCGATGTATACTTTTGGAGGAAGTCATGTGTTTCTGGATTATATTAGGTTGGCTGAATCCGCCATGCCAGGGTCTCCAGACATCGGATTTTCCAACCAATCACCGATGTATGTAATTTGTACGTCATTAGAAGCGCACAAGTGTTCAGTTTCAAAATCTGTGATTAGATTTTCTCTGAGATGTATACTTTTGGAGAAAATCATGTCTTTTCGGATTAAGTTAGACTGGCCAAATTCGCCATGCCAGGCTCGCCAGATATCGAATTTTCCGACCAATCGCCGATGTATGTAATTTGTACGTCATAAGAAGCGCACAATTGTGCAGATTTCAGATCTGTGATTAGATTTTCTCTGTGATGTATACTTTTGGAGGAAGTCATGTCTTTCTGGATTATATTAGGTTGGCCGAATCCGCCATGCCAGGGTCGCCAGATATTGAATTTTCCAACCAATCACCGACGTCTGTAATTTGTACGTTATTAGAAGCCCCGTAGCGTGCAGATTCCAAATCTTTGATTAGATTTTCTCTGCGATGTATACTTTTGCAGAAAATCATGTCTTTCTGGATTAAGTAAGGCTGGCTAAATCCGCCATGCTAGGGTCGCCAGATATCGAATTTTCCGACGACTCACCGATGTATGTAATTTGTATGTCATTGAAAGCGCACAAGTGTACAGATTTCAAATCTGTGACTAAATTTTCTCTGCGATGTATACTTTTGGAGAAAATCATGTCTTTTTGGAATAAGCAGGGCTGGCCAAATTCCGCATGCCAGGGTCGCCAGATATCGAATTTTCCGACCAATCACCGATGTCTGTAATTTGTACTCATTAGAAGCGCATTGGTGTGCGGATCTCAAATCGGTGATTAGATTTTCTCTGCGATGTACACTTTTGGAGGAAATCATGTCTTTCTGGATTAAGTTAGACTGGCCAAATCCGCCATGCCAGGGTCGCCAGATATCGAATTTTCCGACCAATCACCGATGTATGTAATTTGTACGTCATAAGAAGCGCACTAGTGTGCAGATTTCAGATCTGCGATTAGATTTTCTCTGTGATGTATACTTTTGGAGGAAATCATGTCTTTCTGGATTAAGTTAGGTTGGCCGAATCCGCCATGCCAGGGTCGCCAGATATCGAATTTTCCGACCAATCACCGATTTATGTAATTTGTGTGTCATTGAAAGCGCACTAGTGTGCAGATTTGAGGTCTGTGATTAGATTTTCTCTGCGATGTATACTTTTGGAGGAAGTCATGTCTTTCTGGATTATATTAGGTTGGCTGAATCCGCCATGCTAGGGTCTCCAGACATCGAATTTTCCAACCAATCACCGATGTATGTAATTTGTACGTCATTAGAAGTGCACAAGTGTTCAGTTTCAAAATCTGTGATTAGATTTTCTCTGCGATGTATACTTTTGGAGAAAATCATGTCTTTCTGGATTAAGTAAGGCTGGCTAAATCCGCCATGCTAGGGTCGCCAGATATCGAATTTTCCGACGAATCACCGATGTATGTAATTTGTCCATCATTAGAAGCGTACAAGTGTACAGATTTCAAATCTGTGATTAAATTTTCTCTGCGATGTATACTTTTGGAGAAAATCATGTCTTTTTGGAATAAGTTAGGCTGGCCAAATTCTGCATGCCAGGGTCGACAGATATCGAATTTTCCGACCCATCACCGATGTCTGTAATTTGTACGTTATTGGAAGCGCATTGGTGTGCAGATTTCAAACCGGTGATTAGATTTTCTCTGCGATGTATACTTTTGGAGAAAATTATGTCTTTCTGGATGAAGTAAGGCTGGCCAAATCCGCCATGCCAGGGTGGCCAGATATCGAATTTTCCGAACAATCACCGATGTATGTAATTTGTACGTCATAAGAAGCGCACAAGTGTGCAGATTTCAAATCTGTGATTAGATTTTCTCTGCGATGTACACTTTTGGAGAAAATCATGTCTTTCTGGATTAAGTTAGACTGGCCAAATCTGCCATGCCAGGGTCGCCAGATATCGAATTTTCCGACCATTCACCGATGTATGTAATTTGTACGTCATAAGAAGCGCACTAGTGTGCAGATTTCAGATCTGCGATTAGATTTTCTCTGTGATGTATACTTTTGGAGGAAATCATGTCTTTCTGGATTAAGTTAGGTTGGCCGAATCCGCCATGCCAGGGTCGCCAGATATCGAATTCTCCGACCAACCACCGATTTATGTAACTTGTATGTCATTGAAAGCGCACTAGTGTGCAGATTTGAGGTCTGTGATTAGATTTTCTCTGCGATGTATACTTTTGGAGGAAGTCATGTCTTTCTGGATTATATTAGGTTGGCTGAATCCGCCATGCCAGGGTCTCCAGACATCGAATTTTCCAACCAATCACCGATGTATGTAATTTGTACGTCATTAGAAGTGCACAAGTGTTCAGTTTCAAAATCTGTGATTAGATTTTCTCTGCGATGTATACTTTTGGAGAAAATCATGTCTTTTCGGATTAAGTTAGACTGTCCAAATTCGCCATGCCAGGGTCGCCAAATATCGAATTTTCCGACCAATCGCCGATGTATGTAATTTGTACGTCATAAGAAGCGCACAATTGTGCAGATTTCAGATCTGTGATTAGATTTCCTCTGCGATGTATACTTTTAGAGGAGTTCATGTTTTTCTGGATTAAGTAAGGCTGGCCGAATCCGCAATGCCAGGGTCGCCAGATATCGGATTTTCCGACCAATCACCGATGTATGTAATTTGTACGTCATTGGATGCGCACTAGTGTGCAGATTTCAAATCTGTGATTAGATTTTCTCTGCGATGTATACTTTTAGAGGAGTTCATGTTTTTTCTGGATTAAGTAAGGCTGGCCGAATCCGCAATGCCAGGGTCGCCAGATATCGGATTTTCCGACCAATCACCGATGTATGTAATTTGTACGTCATTGGAAGCGCACTAGTGTGCAGATTTCAAATCTGTGATTAGATTTTCTCTGCGATGTACAGTTTTGGAGAAAATCATGTCTTTCTGGATAAAGTTAGACTGGCCAAATTCGCCATACCGGGTCGCCAGATATCGAATTTTCCGACCAATCACCGATGTATGTAATTTGTACGTCATAAGAAGCGCACAAGTGTGCAGATTTCAGATCTGTGATTAGATTTCCTCTGCGATGTATACTTTTAGAGGAGTTCATGTTTTTCTGGATTAAGTAAGGCTGGCCGAATACGCAATGCCAGGGTCGCCAGATATCGGATTTTCCGACCAATCACCGATGTATGTAACTTGTACGTCATTGGAAGCTCACAAGTGTGCAGATTTCAAATCTGTGATTAGTTTTCTCTGCGATGTACACTTTTGGAGAAAATCATGTCTTTCTGGATTAAGTTAGACTGGCCAAATTCGCCATGCCAGGGTCGCCAGATATCGAATTTTCCGACCAACCGCCGATGTATGTAATTTGTACGTCATAAGAAGCGCACAAGTGTGCAGATTTCAGATCTGTGATTAGATTTTCTCTGCGATGTATAATTTTGGAGAAAATCATGTCTTTCTGGATTAAGTTAGACTGGCCAAATTCGCCATGCCAGGGTCGCCAGATATCGAATTTTCCGACCAATAACCGATGTATGTAATTTGCACGTCATTGGAAACGCACTAGTGTGCAGACTTCAAATCTGTAATTCGATTTTCTCTGCGATGTATACTTTTAGAGGAGTTCATGTTTTTCTGGATTAAGTTAACCTTGCCGAATACGCAATGCCAGGGTCGCCAGATATCGGATTTTCCGAAGAATCACCGAAGTCTGTAATTTGTACGTTATTGGAAGCGCATTGATGTGCAGATTTCAAATCGGTGATTAGATTTTGTCTGCGATGTATACTTTTGGAGCAAATCATGTCTTTCTGGATTAAGTAAGGCTGGCCAAATCCGCCATGCCAGGGTGGCCAGATATCGAATTTTCCGACGAATCACCGATGTATGTAATTTGTACGTCATAAGAAGCGCACAAGTGTGCAGATTTCAAATCTGTGATTAGTTTTCTCTGCGATGTACACTTTTGGAGAAAATCATGTCTTTCTGGATTAAGTTAGACTGGCCAAATTCGCCATGCCAGGGTCGCCAGATATCGAATTTTCCGAACAATAACCGATGTATGTAATTTGTACGTCATTAGAAGCGCACTAGTGTGCTGATTTCAAATCTGTGATTAGATTTTCTCTGCGATGTATACTTTTGGAAAAAATCATGTCTTTCTGGATTAAGTTAGGTTCGCCGAATCCGCCATGCCAGCGTCGCCAGATATCGAATTTTCCGACGAATCACCGATGTATGTAATTTGTACGTTATTGGAAGCGCATTGGTGTGCAGATTTCAAATCGGTGATTAGATTTTCTCTGCGATGTATACTTTTCCAGAAAATCATGTCTTTCTGGATTAAGTTAGGTTGGCCGAATCCGCCATGCCAGGGTCGCCAGATATCGAGTTTTCCGACCAATCCCCGACGTATGTAATTTGTACGTCATTAGAAGCGCACAAGTGTTCAGTTTCAAAATCTGTGATTAGATTTTCTCTGCGATGTATACTTTTGGAGAAAGTCATGTCTCTCTGGATTAAGTTAGGCTGGCCAAATCTGCCATGCCAGGGTCGCCAGATATCGAATTTTCCGACCAATCACCGATGTATGTAATTTGCACGTCATTAGAAGCGCACTAGTGTGCAGATTTCAAATCTGTGATTAGATTTTCTCTGCGATGTACACTTTTGGAGAAAGTCATGTCTTTCTGGATTAAGTTAGACTGCCCAAATTCGCCATGCCAGGGTCGCCAGATATCGAGTTTTCCGACCAATCACCGATGTATGTAATTTGTACGTCATTAGAAGCGCACAAGTGTTCAGTTTCAAAATCTGTGATTAGATTTTCTCTGCGATGTACACTTTTGGAGAAAATCTTGTCGTTTTGGATTACGTTAGGCTGGCCAAATTCCGCATGCCAGGGTCGCCAGATATCGAATTTTCCGAACAATAACCGATGTATGTAATTTGTACGTCATTAGAAGCGCACTAGTGTGCTGATTTCAAATCTGTGATTAGATTTTCTCTGCGATGTATACTTTTGGAAAAAATCATGTCTTTCTGGATTAAGTTAGGTTCGCCGAATCCGCCATGCCAGGGTCGCCAGATATCGAATTTTCCGACCAATCACCGATGTATGTAATTTGTGCGTCGTTAGAAGCGCACTAGTGTGCAGATTTCAAATCTGTGATTAGATTTGATCTGCGATGAACACTTTTCAAGAAAGTCATGTCTTTCTGGATTAAGTTAGACTGGCCAAATTTGCCATGCCATAGTCGCCAGATATCGAGTTTTCCGACCAATCACCTATGTATGTAATTTGTACGTCATTAGAAGCGCACAAGTGTTCAGTTTCAAAATCTGTGATTAGATTTTCTCTGCGATGTATACTTTTGGAGAAAATCTTGTCGTTTTGGATTACGTTAGGCTGGCCAAATTCCGCATGCCAGGGTCGCCAGATATCGAATTTTCCGACCAATCACCGATGTATGTAATTTGTGCGTCATTAGAAGCGCACTAGTGCGCAGATTTCAAATCTGTGATTAGATTTTCTCTGCGATGTACACTTTTGGAAAAAATCATGTCTTTCTGGATTAAGTTAGGCAGGCCAAATCCGCCATGCCAGGGTCGCCAGATATCGAATTTTCCGACCAATCACCGATGTATGCAATTTGTGCGTCATTAGAAGCGCACTAGTGTGCAGATTTCAAATCTGTGATTAGATTTTCTCTGCGATGTACACTTTTGGAAAAAATCATGTCTTTCTGGATTAACTTAGGCAGGCCAAATCCGCCATGCCAGGGTCGCCAGATATCGAATTTTCCGAACAATCACCGATGTATGTAGTTTGTACGTCATTAGAAGTGCACTAGTGTGCAGATTTCAAATCTGTGATTAGATTTTCTCTGCGATGTATACTTTTGGAGAAAATCATGTCTTTCTGGATTAAGTTAGACTGGCCAAATTCGCCATGCCAGGGTCGCCAGATATCGAGTTTTCCGACCAATCACCGATGTATGTAATATGTACGTCATTAGAGGCGCACAAGTGTTCAGTTTCAAAATCTGTGATTAGATTTTCTCTGCGATGTATACTTTTGGAGAAAATCTTGTCGTTTTGGATTACGTTAGGCTGGCCAAATTCCGCATGCCAGGGTCGCCAGATATCGAATTTTCCGACCAATCACCGATGTATGTAATTTGTGCGTCATTAGAAGCGCACAAGTCTTCAGTTTTAAAATCTGTGATTAGATTTTCTCTGCGATGTACACTTTTGGAGAAAGTCATGTCTTTCTGGATTAAGTTAGACTGGCCAAATTCGCCATGCCAGGGTCGCCAGATATCGAGTTTTCCGACCAATCACCAATGTATGTAATTTGTACGTCATTAGAAGCGCACAAGTGTTCAGTTTCAAAATCTGTGATTAGATTTTCTCTGCGATGTATACTTTTGGAGAAAGTCATGTCTCTCTGGATTAAGTTAGGCTGGCCAAATCCGCCATGCCAGGGTCGCCAGATATCGAATTTTCCGACCAATCACCGATGTATGTAATTTGTGCGTCATTAGAAGCGCACTAGTGTGCAGATTTCAAATCTGTGATTAGATTTTCTCTGCGATGTATACTTTTGGAGAAAATCATGTCTTTCTGGATTAAGTTAGACTGGCCAAATTCGCCATGCCAGGGTCGCCAGATATCGAGTTTTCCGACCAATCACCGATGTATGTAATTTGTACGTCATTAGAAGCGCACAAGTGTTCAGTTTCAAAATCTGTGATTAGATTTTCTCTGCGATGTACACTTTTGGAGAAAATCTTGTCGTTTTGGATTACGTTAGGCTGGCCAAATTCCGACGGGCCAGGGTCGCCAGATATCGAATTTTCCGAACAATAACCGATGTATGTAATTTGTACGTCATTAGAAGCGCACTAGTGTGCTGATTTCAAATCTGTGATTAGATTTTCTCTGCGATGTATACTTTTGGAAAAAATCATGTCTTTCTGGATTAAGTTAGGTTCGCCGAATCCGCCATGCCAGGGTCGCCAGATATCGAATTTTCCGACGAATCACCGATGTATGTAATTTGTACGTTATTGGAAGCGCATTGGTGAGCAGATTTCAAATCGGTGATTCGATTTTCTCTGCGATGTATACTTTTGGAGAAAATCATGTCTTTCTGGATTAAGTTAGGTTGGCCGAATCCGCCATGCCAGGGTCGCCAGATATCGAGTTTTCCGACCAATCACCGATGTATGTAATTTGTACGTCATTAGAAGCGCACAAGTGTTCAGTTTCAAAATCTGTGATTAGATTTTCTCTGCGATGTATACTTTTGGAGAAAGTCATGTCTCTCTGGATTAAGTTAGGCTGGCCAAATCTGCCATGCCAGGGTCGCCAGATATCGAATTTTCCGACCAATCACCGATGTATGTAATTTGTGCGTCATTAGAAGCGCACTAGTGTGCAGATTTCAAATCTGTGATTAGATTTTCTCTGCGATGTACACTTTTGGAGAAAGTCATGTCTTTCTGGATTAAGTTAGACTGCCCAAATTCGCCATGCCAGGGTCGCCAGATATCGAGTTTTCCGACCAATCACCGATGTATGTAATTTGTACGTCATTAGAAGCGCACAAGTGTTCAGTTTCAAAATCTGTGATTAGATTTTCTCTGCGATGTACACTTTTGGAGAAAATCTTGTCGTTTTGGATTACGTTAGGCTGGCCAAATTCCGCATGCCAGGGTCGCCAGATATCGAATTTTCCGAATAATAACCGATGTATGTAATTTGTACGTCATTAGAAGCGCACTAGTGTGCTGATTTCAAATCTGTGATTAGATTTTCTCTGCGATGTATACTTTTGGAAAAAAATCATGTCTTTCTGGATTAAGTTAGGTTCGCCGAATCCGCCATGCCAGGGTCGCCAGATATCGAATTTTCCGACCAATCACCGATGTATGTAATTTGTGCGTCGTTAGAAGCGCACTAGTGTGCAGATTTCAAATCTGTGATTAGATTTGATCTGCGATGTACACTTTTCAAGAAAGTCATGTCTTTCTGGATTAAGTTAGACTGGCCAAATTTGCCATGCCATAGTCGCCAGATATCGAGTTTTCCGACCAATCACCTATGTATGTAATTTGTACGTCATTAGAAGCGCACAAGTGTTCAGTTTCAAAATCTGTGATTAGATTTTCTCTGCGATGTATACTTTTGGAGAAAATCTTGTCGTTTTGGATTACGTTAGGCTGGCCAAATTCCGCATGCCAGGGTCGCCAGATATCGAATTTTCCGACCAATCACCGATGTATGCAATTTGTGCGTCATTAGAAGCGCACTAGTGTGCAGATTTCAAATCTGTGATTAGATTTTCTCTGCGATGTACACTTTTGGAAAAAATCATGTCTTTCTGGATTAACTTAGGCAGGCCAAATCCGCCATGCCAGGGTCGCCAGATATCGAATTTTCCGAACAATCACCGATGTATGTAGTTTGTACGTCATTAGAAGCGCACTAGTGTGCAGATTTCAAATCTGTGATTAGATTTTCTCTGCGATGTATACTTTTGGAGAAAATCATGTCTTTCTGGATTAAGTTAGACTGGCCAAATTCGCCATGCCAGGGTCGCCAGATATCGAGTTTTCCGACCAATCACCGATGTATGTAATTTGTACGTCATTAGAGGCGCACAAGTGTTCAGTTTCAAAATCTGTGATTAGATTTTTTCTGCGATGTATACTTTGGGAGAAAATCTTGTCGTTTTGGATTACGTTAGGCTGGCCAAATTCCGCATGCCAGGGTCGCCAGATATCGAATTTTCCGACCAATCACCGATGTATGTAATTTGTGCGTCATTAGAAGCGCACTAGTGTGCAGATTTCAAATCTGTGATTAGATTTTCTCTGCGATGTATACTTTTGGAGAAAGTCATGTCTTTCTGGATTAAGTTAGACTGGCCAAATTCGCCATGCCAGGGTCGCCAGATATCGAGTTTTCCGACCAATCACCGATGTATGTAATTTGTACGTCATTAGAAGCGCACAAGTGTTCAGTTTCAAAATCCGTGATTAGATTTTCTCTGCGATGTACACTTTTGGAGAAAATCTTGTCGTTTTGGATTACGTTAGGCTGGCCAAATTCCGCATGCCAGGGTCGCCAGATATCGAATTTTCCGACCAATCACCGATGTATGCAATTTGTGCGTCATTAGAAGCGCACTAGTGTGCAGATTTCAAATCTGTGATTAGATTTTCTCTGCGATGTACACTTTTGGAAAAAATCATGTCTTTCTGGATTAACTTAGGCAGGCCAAATCCGCCATGCCAGGGTCGCCAGATATCGAATTTTCCGAACAATCACCGATGTATGTAGTTTGTACGTCATTAGAAGTGCACTAGTGTGCAGATTTCAAATCTGTGATTAGATTTTCTCTGCGATGTATACTTTTGGAGAAAATCATGTCTTTCTGGATTAAGTTAGACTGGCCAAATTCGCCATGCCAGGGTCGCCAGATATCGAGTTTTCCGACCAATCACCGATGTATGTAATATGTACGTCATTAGAGGCGCACAAGTGTTCAGTTTCAAAATCTGTGATTAGATTTTCTCTGCGATGTATACTTTTGGAGAAAATCTTGTCGTTTTGGATTACGTTAGGCTGGCCAAATTCCGCATGCCAGGGTCGCCAGATATCGAATTTTCCGACCAATCACCGATGTATGTAATTTGTGCGTCATTAGAAGCGCACAAGTCTTCAGTTTTAAAATCTGTGATTAGATTTTCTCTGCGATGTACACTTTTGGAGAAAGTCATGTCTTTCTGGATTAAGTTAGACTGGCCAAATTCGCCATGCCAGGGTCGCCAGATATCGAGTTTTCCGACCAATCACCAATGTATGTAATTTGTACGTCATTAGAAGCGCAAAAGTGTTCAGTTTCAAAATCTGTGATTAGATTTTCTCTGCGATGTATACTTTTGGAGAAAGTCATGTCTCTCTGGATTAAGTTAGGCTGGCCAAATCCGCCATGCCAGGGTCGCCAGATATCGAGTTTTCCGACCAGTCACCGATGTATGTAATATGTACGTCATTAGAGGCGCACAAGTGTTCAGTTTCAAAATCTGTGATTAGATTTTCTCTGCGATGTATACTTTTGGAGAAAATCATGTCTTTCTGGATTGAGTTAGACTGGCCAAATTCGCCATGCCAGGGTCGCCAGATATCGAGTTTTCCGACCAATCACCGATGTATGTAATATGTACGTCATTAGAGGCGCACAAGTGTTCAGTTTCAAAATCTGTGATTAGATTTTCTCTGCGATGTATACTTTTGGAGAAAATCTTGTCGTTTTGGATTACGTTAGGCTGGCCAAATTCCGCATGCCAGGGTCGCCAGATATCGAATTTTCCGACCAATCACCGATGTATGGAATTTGTACGTCATTGGAAGCGCACAAGTGTGCAGATTTCAAATATGTGATTAGATTTTCTCTGCGATGTATACTTTTGGAGAAAATCATGTCTTTTTGGATTAAGTTAGGTTAGCGGAATCCGCCATGCCAGGGGAGCCAGATATCGAATTTTCCGACCAATCACCGATCTATATTATTTGTATGTCATTAGAAGCCCACTAGTGTGCAAATTTCAAATCTGTGATTAAATTTTCTCTGCGATGTATACTTTTGGAGAAAGTCATGTCTCTCTGGATTAAGTTAGGCTGGCCAAATCCGCCATGCCAGGGTCGCCAGATATCGAATTCTCCGACCAATCACCGATGTATGTAATTTGTGCGTCATTAGAAGCGCACTAGTGTGCAGATTTCAAATCTGTGATTAGATTTTCTCTGCGATGTATACTTTTGGAGAAAGTCATGTCTCTCTGGATTAAGTTAGGCTGGCCAAATCCGCCATGCCAGGGTCGCCAGATATCGAATTTTCCAACCAATCACCGATGTATGTAATTTGTACGTCATTAGAAGCGCACAAGTGTTCAGTCTCAAAATCCGTGATTAGATTTTCTCTGCGATGTATACTTTTGGAGAAAATCTTGTCGTTTTGGATTACGTTAGGCTGGCCAAATTCCGCATGCCAGGGTCGCCAGATATCGAATTTTCCGACCAATCACCGATGTATGCAATTTGTGCGTCATTAGAAGCGCACTAGTGTGCAGATTTCAAATCTGTGATTAGATTTTCTCTGCGATGTACACTTTTGGAAAAAATCATGTCTTTCTGGATTAACTTAGGCAGGCCAAATCCGCAATGCCAGGGTCGCCAGATATCGAATTTTCCGAACAATCACCGATGTATGTAGTTTGTACGTCATTAGAAGCGCACTAGTGTGCAGATTTCAAATCTGTGATTAGATTTTCTCTGCGATGTATACTTTTGGAGAAAATCATGTCTTTCTGGATTAAGTTAGACTGGCCAAATTCGCCATGCCAGGGTCGCCAGATATCGAGTTTTCCGACCAATCACCGATGTATGTAATATGTACGTCATTAGAGGCGCACAAGTGTTCAGTTTCAAAATCTGTGATTAGATTTTCTCTGCGATGTATACTTTTGGAGAAAATCTTGTCGTTTTGGATTACGTTAGGCTGGCCAAATTCCGCATGCCAGGGTCGCCAGATATCGAATTTTCCGACCAATCACCGATGTATGTAATTTGTGCGTCATTAGAAGCGCACTAGTGTGCAGATTTCAAATCTGTGATTAGATTTTCTCTGCGATGTATACTTTTGGAGAAAGTCATGTCTTTCTGGATTAAGTTAGACTGGCCAAATTCGCCATGCCAGGGTCGCCAGATATCGAGTTTTCCGACCAATCACCGATGTATGTAATTTGTACGTCATTAGAAGCGCACAAGTGTTCAGTTTCAAAATCCGTGATTAGATTTTCTCTGTGATGTATACTTTTGGAGAAAATCTTGTCGTTTTGGATTACGTTAGGCTGGCCAAATTCCGCATGCCAGGGTCGCCAGATATCGAATTTTCCGACCAATCACCGATGTATGCAATTTGTGCGTCATTAGAAGCGCACTAGTGTGCAGATTTCAAATCTGTGATTAGATTTTCTCTGCGATGTACACTTTTGGAAAAAATCATGTCTTTCTGGATTAACTTAGGCAGGCCAAATCCGCCATGCCAGGGTCGCCAGATATCGAATTTTCCGAACAATCACCGATGTATGTAGTTTGTACGTCATTAGAAGTGCACTAGTGTGCAGATTTCAAATCTGTGATTAGATTTTCTCTGCGATGTATACTTTTGGAGAAAATCATGTCTTTCTGGATTAAGTTAGACTGGCCAAATTCGCCATGCCAGGGTCGCCAGATATCGAGTTTTCCGACCAATCACCGATGTATGTAATATGTACGTCATTAGAGGCGCACAAGTGTTCAGTTTCAAAATCTGTGATTAGATTTTCTCTGCGATGTATACTTTTGGAGAAAATCTTGTCGTTTTGGATTACGTTAGGCTGGCCAAATTCCGCATGCCAGGGTCGCCAGATATCGAATTTTCCGACCAATCACCGATGTATGTAATTTGTGCGTCATTAGAAGCGCACAAGTCTTCAGTTTTAAAATCTGTGATTAGATTTTCTCTGCGATGTACACTTTTGGAGAAAGTCATGTCTTTCTGGATTAAGTTAGACTGGCCAAATTCGCCATGCCAGGGTCGCCAGATATCGAGTTTTCCGACCAATCACCAATGTATGTAATTTGTACGTCATTAGAAGCGCACAAGTGTTCAGTTTCAAAATCTGTGATTAGATTTTCTCTGCGATGTATACTTTTGGAGAAAGTCATGTCTCTCTGGATTAAGTTAGGCTGGCCAAATCCGCCATGCCAGGGTCGCCAGATATCGAATTTTCCGACCAATCACCGATGTATGTAATTTGTGCGTCATTAGAAGCGCACTAGTGTGCAGATTTCAAATCTGTGATTAGATTTTCTCTGCGATGTATACTTTTGGAGAAAATCATGTCTTTCTGGATTAAGTTAGACTGGCCAAATTCGCCATGCCAGGGTCGCCAGATATCGAGTTTTCCGACCAATCACCGATGTATGTAATTTGTACGTCATTAGAAGCGCACAAGTGTTCAGTTTCAAAATCTGTGATTAGATTTTCTCTGCGATGTACACTTTTGGAGAAAATCTTGTCGTTTTGGATTACGTTAGGCTGGCCAAATTCCGACGGGCCAGGGTCGCCAGATATCGAATTTTCCGAACAATAACCGATGTATGTAATTTGTACGTCATTAGAAGCGCACTAGTGTGCTGATTTCAAATCTGTGATTAGATTTTCTCTGCGATGTATACTTTTGGAAAAAATCATGTCTTTCTGGATTAAGTTAGGTTCGCCGAATCCGCCATGCCAGGGTCGCCAGATATCGAATTTTCCGACGAATCACCGATGTATGTAATTTGTACGTTATTGGAAGCGCATTGGTGTGCTGATTTCAAATCGGTGATTAGATTTTCTCTGCGATGTATACTTTTGGAGAAAATCATGTCTTTCTGGATTAAGTTAGGTTGGCCGAATCCGCCATGCCAGGGTCGCCAGATATCGAGTTTTCCGACCAATCACCGATGTATGTAATTTGTACGTCATTAGAAGCGCACAAGTGTTCAGTTTCAAAATCCGTGATTAGATTTTCTCTGCGATGTATACTTTTGGAGAAAATCTTGTCGTTTTGGATTACGTTAGGCTGGCCAAATTCCGCATGCCAGGGTCGCCAGATATCGAATTTTCCGACCAATCACCGATGTATGCAATTTGTGCATCATTAGAAGCGCACTAGTGTGCAGATTTCAAATCTGTGATTAGATTTTCTCTGCGATGTACACTTTTGGAAAAAATCATGTCTTTCTGGATTAACTTAGGCAGGCCAAATCCGCCATGCCAGGGTCGCCAGATATCGAATTTTCCGAACAATCACCGATGTATGTAGTTTGTACGTCATTAGAAGTGCACTAGTGTGCAGATTTCAAATCTGTGATTAGATTTTCTCTGCGATGTATACTTTTGGAGAAAATCATGTCTTTCTGGATTAAGTTAGACTGGCCAAATTCGCCATGCCAGGGTCGCCAGATATCGAGTTTTCCGACCAATCACCGATGTATGTAATATGTACGTCATTAGAGGCGCACAAGTGTTCAGTTTCAAAATCTGTGATTAGATTTTCTCTGCGATGTATACTTTTGGAGAAAATCTTGTCGTTTTGGATTACGTTAGGCTGGCCAAATTCCGCATGCCAGGGTCGCCAGATATCGAATTTTCCGACCAATCACCGATGTATGTAATTTGTGCGTCATTAGAAGCGCACAAGTCTTCAGTTTTAAAATCTGTGATTAGATTTTCTCTGCGATGTACACTTTTGGAGAAAGTCATGTCTTTCTGGATTAAGTTAGACTGGCCAAATTCGCCATGCCAGGGTCGCCAGATATCGAGTTTTCCGACCAATCACCAATGTATGTAATTTGTACGTCATTAGAAGCGCACAAGTGTTCAGTTTCAAAATCTGTGATTAGATTTTCTCTGCGATGTACACTTTTGGAGAAAATCTTGTCGTTTTGGATTACGTTAGGCTGGCCAAATTCCGCATGCCAGGGTCGCCAGATATCGAATTTTCCGAACAATAACCGATGTATGTAATTTGTACGTCATTAGAAGCGCACTAGTGTGCTGATTTCAAATCTGTGATTAGATTTTCTCTGCGATGTATACTTTTGGAAAAAATCATGTCTTTCTGGATTAAGTTAGGTTCGCCGAATCCGCCATGCCAGGGTCGCTAGATATCGAATTTTCCGACCAATCACCGATGTATGTAATTTGTGCGTCGTTAGAAGCGCACTAGTGTGCAGATTTCAAATCTGTGATTAGATTTGATCTGCGATGTACACTTTTCAAGAAAGTCATGTCTTTCTGGATTAAGTTAGACTGGCCAAATTTGCCATGCCATAGTCGCCAGATATCGAGTTTTCCGACCAATCACCTATGTATGTAATTTGTACGTCATTAGAAGCGCACAAGTGTTCAGTTTCAAAATCTGTGATTAGATTTTCTCTGCGATGTATACTTTTGGAGAAAATCTTGTCGTTTTGGATTACGTTAGGCTGGCCAAATTCCGACGGGCCAGGGTCGCCAGATATCGAATTTTCCGAACAATAACCGATGTATGTAATTTGTACGTCATTAGAAGCGCACTAGTGTGCTGATTTCAAATCTGTGATTAGATTTTCTCTGCGATGTATACTTTTGGAAAAAATCATGTCTTTCTGGATTACGTTAGGTTCGCCGAATCCGCCATGCCAGGGTCGCCAGATATCGAATTTTCCGACGAATCACCGATGTATGTAATTTGTACGTTATTGGAAGCGCATTGGTGTGCTGATTTCAAATCGGTGATTAGATTTTCTCTGCGATGTATACTTTTGGAGAAAATCATGTCTTTCTGGATTAAGTTAGGTTGGCCGAATCCGCCATGCCAGGGTCGCCAGATATCGAGTTTTCCGACCAATCACCGATGTATGTAATTTGTACGTCATTAGAAGCGCACAAGTGTTCAGTTTCAAAATCTGTGATTAGATTTTCTCTGCGATGTATACTTTTGGAGAAAGTCATGTCTCTCTGGATTAAGTTAGGCTGGCCAAATCTGCCATGCCAGGGTCGCCAGATATCGAATTTTCCGACCAATCACCGATGTATGTAATTTGTGCGTCATTAGAAGCGCACTAGTGTGCAGATTTCAAATCTGTGATTAGATTTTCTCTGCGATGTACACTTTTGGAGAAAGTCATGTCTTTCTGGATTAAGTTAGACTGCCCAAATTCGCCATGCCAGGGTCGCCAGATATCGAGTTTTCCGACCAATCACCGATGTATGTAATTTGTACGTCATTAGAAGCGCACAAGTGTTCAGTTTCAAAATCTGTGATTAGATTTTCTCTGCGATGTACACTTTTGGAGAAAATCTTGTCGTTTTGGATTACGTTAGGCTGGCCAAATTCCGCATGCCAGGGTCGCCAGATATCGAATTTTCCGAACAATAACCGATGTATGTAATTTGTACGTCATTAGAAGCGCACTAGTGTGCTGATTTCAAATCTGTGATTAGATTTTCTCTGCGATGTATACTTTTGGAAAAAATCATGTCTTTCTGGATTGAGTTAGGTTCGCCGAATCCGCCATGCCAGGGTCGCCAGATATCGAATTTTCCGACCAATCACCGATGTATGTAATTTGTGCGTCGTTAGAAGCGCACTAGTGTGCAGATTTCAAATCTGTGATTAGATTTGATCTGCGATGTACACTTTTCAAGAAAGTCATGTCTTTCTGGATTAAGTTAGACTGGCCAAATTTGCCATGCCATAGTCGCCAGATATCGAGTTTTCCGACCAATCACCTATGTATGTAATTTGTACGTCATTAGAAGCGCACAAGTGTTCAGTTTCAAAATCTGTGATTAGATTTTCTCTGCGATGTATACTTTTGGAGAAAATCTTGTCGTTTTGGATTACGTTAGGCTGGCCAAATTCCGCATGCCAGGGTCGCCAGATATCGAATTTTCCGACCAATCACCGATGTATGCAGTTTGTGCGTCATTAGAAGCGCACTAGTGTGCAGATTTCAAATCTGTGATTAGATTTTCTCTGCGATGTACACTTTTGGAAAAAATCATGTCTTTCTGGATTAAGTTAGGCAGGCCAAATCCGCCATGCCAGGGTCGCCAGATATCGAATTTTCCGAACAATCACCGATGTATGTAGTTTGTACGTCATTAGAAGCGCACTAGTGTGCAGATTTCAAATCTGTGATTAGATTTTCTCTGCGATGTATACTTTTGGAGAAAATCATGTCTTTCTGGATTAAGTTAGACTGGCCAAATTCGCCATGCCAGGGTCGCCAGATATCGAGTTTTCCGACCAATCACCGATGTATGTAATTTGTACGTCATTAGAGGCGCACAAGTGTTCAGTTTCAAAATCTGTGATTAGATTTTTTCTGCGATGTATACTTTTGGGAGAAAATCTTGTCGTTTTGGATTACGTTAGGCTGGCCAAATTCCGCATGCCAGGGTCGCCAGATATCGAATTTTCCGACCAATCACCGATGTATGTAATTTGTGCGTCATTAGAAGCGCACTAGTGTGCAGATTTCAAATCTGTGATTAGATTTTCTCTGCGATGTATACTTTTGGAGAAAGTCATGTCTTTCTGGATTAAGTTAGACTGGCCAAATTCGCCATGCCAGGGTCGCCAGATATCGAGTTTTCCGACCAATCACCGATGTATGTAATTTGTACGTCATTAGAAGCGCACAAGTGTTCAGTTTCAAAATCCGTGATTAGATTTTCTCTGCGATGTATACTTTTGGAGAAAATCTTGTCGTTTTGGATTACGTTAGGCTGGCCAAATTCCGCATGCCAGGGTCGCCAGATATCGAATTTTCCGACCAATCACCGATGTATGCAATTTGTGCGTCATTAGAAGCGCACTAGTGTGCAGATTTCAAATCTGTGATTAGATTTTCTCTGCGATGTACACTTTTGGAAAAAATCATGTCTTTCTGGATTAACTTAGGCAGGCCAAATCCGCCATGCCAGGGTCGCCAGATATCGAATTTTCCGAACAATCACCGATGTATGTAGTTTGTACGTCATTAGAAGTGCACTAGTGTGCAGATTTCAAATCTGTGATTAGATTTTCTCTACGATGTATACTTTTGGAGAAAATCATGTCTTTCTGGATTAAGTTAGACTGGCCAAATTCGCCATGCCAGGGTCGCCAGATATCGAGTTTTCCGACCAATCACCGATGTATGTAATATGTACGTCATTAGAGGCGCACAAGTGTTCAGTTTCAAAATCTGTGATTAGATTTTCTCTGCGATGTATACTTTTGGAGAAAATCTTGTCGTTTTGGATTACGTTAGGCTGGCCAAATTCCGCATGCCAGGGTCGCCAGATATCGAATTTTCCGACCAATCACCGATGTATGTAATTTGTGCGTCATTAGAAGCGCACAAGTCTTCAGTTTTAAAATCTGTGATTAGATTTTCTCTGCGATGTACACTTTTGGAGAAAGTCATGTCTTTCTGGATTAAGTTAGACTGGCCAAATTCGCCATGCCAGGGTCGCCAGATATCGAGTTTTCCGACCAATCACCAATGTATGTAATTTGTACGTCATTAGAAGCGCACAAGTGTTCAGTTTCAAAATCTGTGATTAGATTTTCTCTGCGATGTATACTTTTGGAGAAAGTCATGTCTCTCTGGATTAAGTTAGGCTGGCCAAATCCGCCATGCCAGGGTCGCCAGATATCGAATTTTCCGACCAATCACCGATGTATGTAATTTGTGCGTCATTAGAAGCGCACTAGTGTGCAGATTTCAAATCTGTGATTAGATTTTCTCTGCGATGTATACTTTTGGAGAAAATCATGTCTTTCTGGATTAAGTTAGACTGGCCAAATTCGCCATGCCAGGGTCGCCAGATATCGAGTTTTCCGACCAATCACCGATGTATGTAATTTGTACGTCATTAGAAGCGCACAAGTGTTCAGTTTCAAAATCTGTGATTAGATTTTCTCTGCGATGTATACTTTTGGAGAAAGTCATGTCTCTCTGGATTAAGTTAGGCTGGCCAAATTCGAGATGCCAGGGTCGCCAGATATCGAGTTTTCCGACCAATCACCGATGTATGTAATATGTACGTCATTAGAGGCGCACAAGTGTTCAGTTTCAAAATCTGTGATTAGATTTTCTCTGCGATGTATACTTTTGGAGAAAATCATGTCTTTCTGGATTAAGTTAGACTGGCCAAATTCGCCATGCCAGGGTCGCCAGATATCGAGTTTTCCGACCAATCACCGATGTATGTAATATGTACGTCATTAGAGGCGCACAAGTGTTCAGTTTCAAAATCTGTGATTAGATTTTCTCTGCGATGTATACTTTTGGAGAAAATCTTGTCGTTTTGGATTACGTTAGGCTGGCCAAATTCCGCATGCCAGGGTCGCCAGATATCGAATTTTCCGACCAATCACCGATGTATGGAATTTGTACGTCATTGGAAGCGCACAAGTGTGCAGATTTCAAATCTGTGATTAGATTTTCTCTGCGATGTATACTTTTGGAGAAAATCATGTCTTTTTGGATTAAGTTAGGTTAGCGGAATCCGCCGTGCCAGGGGAGCCAGATATCGAATTTTCCGACCAATCACCGATCTATATTATTTGTATGTCATTAGAAGCCCACTAGTGTGCAAATTTCAAATCTGTGATTAAATTTTCTCTGCGATGTATACTTTTGGAGAAAGTCATGTCTCTCTGGATTAAGTTAGGCTGGCCAAATCCGCCATGCCAGGGTCGCCAGATATCGAATTCTCCGACCAATCACCGATGTATGTAATTTGTGCGTCATTAGAAGCGCACTAGTGTGCAGATTTCAAATCTGTGATTAGATTTTCTCTGCGATGTATACTTTTGGAGAAAGTCATGTCTCTCTGGATTAAGTTAGGCTGGCCAAATCCGCCATGCCAGGGTCGCCAGATATCGAATTTTCCGACCAATCACCGATGTATGTAATTTGTACGTCATTAGAAGCGCACAAGTGTTCAGTCTCAAAATCCGTGATTAGATTTTCTCTGCGATGTATACTTTTGGAGAAAATCTTGTCGTTTTGGATTACGTTAGGCTGGCCAAATTCCGCATGCCAGGGTCGCCAGATATCGAATTTTCCGACCAATCACCGATGTATGCAATTTGTGCGTCATTAGAAGCGCACTAGTGTGCAGATTTCAAATCTGTGATTAGATTTTCTCTGCGATGTACACTTTTGGAAAAAATCATGTCTTTCTGGATTAACTTAGGCAGGCCAAATCTGCCATGCCAGGGTCGCCAGATATCGAATTTTCCGAACAATCACCGATGTATGTAGTTTGTACGTCATTAGAAGCGCACTAGTGTGCAGATTTCAAATCTGTGATTAGATTTTCTCTGCGGTGTATACTTTTGGAGAAAATCATGTCTTTCTGGATTAAGTTAGACTGGCCAAATTCGCCATGCCAGGGTCGCCAGATATCGAGTTTTCCGACCAATCACCGATGTATGTAATATGTACGTCATTAGAGGCGCACAAGTGTTCAGTTTCAAAATCTGTGATTAGATTTTCTCTGCGATGTATACTTTTGGAGAAAATCTTGTCGTTTTGGATTACGTTAGGCTGGCCAAATTCCGCATGCCAGGGTCGCCAGATATCGAATTTTCCGACCAATCACCGATGTATGTAATTTGTGCGTCATTAGAAGCGCACTAGTGTGCAGATTTCAAATCTGTGATTAGATTTTCTCTGCGATGTATACTTTTGGAGAAAGTCATGTCTTTCTGGATTAAGTTAGACTGGCCAAATTCGCCATGCCAGGGTCGCCAGATATCGAGTTTTCCGACCAATCACCGATGTATGTAATTTGTACGTCATTAGAAGCGCACAAGTGTTCAGTTTCAAAATCCGTGATTAGATTTTCTCTGCGATGTATACTTTTGGAGAAAATCTTGTCGTTTTGGATTACGTTAGGCTGGCCAAATTCCGCATGCCAGGGTCGCCAGATATCGAATTTTCCGACCAATCACCGATGTATGCAATTTGTGCGTCATTAGAAGCGCACTAGTGTGCAGATTTCAAATCTGTGATTAGATTTTCTCTGCGATGTACACTTTTGGAAAAAATCATGTCTTTCTGGATTAACTTAGGCAGGCCAAATCCGCCATGCCAGGGTCGCCAGATATCGAATTTTCCGACCAATCACTGATGTATGTAGTTTGTACGTCATTAGAAGTGCACTAGTGTGCAGATTTCAAATCTGTGATTAGATTTTCTCTGCGATGTATACTTTTGGAGAAAATCATGTCTTTCTGGATTAAGTTAGACTGGCCAAATTCGCCATGCCAGGGTCGCCAGATATCGAGTTTTCCGACCAATCACCGATGTATGTAATATGTACGTCATTAGAGGCGCACAAGTGTTCAGTTTCAAAATCTGTGATTAGATTTTCTCTGCGATGTATACTTTTGGAGAAAATCTTGTCGTTTTGGATTACGTTAGGCTGGCCAAATTCCGCATGCCAGGGTCGCCAGATATCGAATTTTCCGACCAATCACCGATGTATGTAATTTGTGCGTCATTAGAAGCGCACAAGTCTTCAGTTTTAAAATCTGTGATTAGATTTTCTCTGCGATGTACACTTTTGGAGAAAGTCATGTCTTTCTGGATTAAGTTAGACTGGCCAAATTCGCCATGCCAGGGTCGCCAGATATCGAGTTTTCCGACCAATCACCAATGTATGTAATTTGTACGTCATTAGAAGCGCACAAGTGTTCAGTTTCAAAATCTGTGATTAGATTTTCTCTGCGATGTATACTTTTGGAGAAAGTCATGTCTCTCTGGATTAAGTTAGGCTGGCCAAATCCGCCATGCCAGGGTCGCCAGATATCGAATTTTCCGACCAATCACCGATGTATGTAATTTGTGCGTCATTAGAAGCGCACTAGTGTGCAGATTTCAAATCTGTGATTAGATTTTCTCTGCGATGTATACTTTTGGAGAAAATCATGTCTTTCTGGATTAAGTTAGACTGGCCAAATTCGCCATGCCAGGGTCGCCAGATATCGAGTTTTCCGACCAATCACCGATGTATGTAATTTGTACGTCATTAGAAGCGCACAAGTGTTCAGTTTCAAAATCTGTGATTAGATTTTCTCTGCGATGTATACTTTTGGAGAAAGTCATGTCTCTCTGGATTAAGTTAGGCTGGCCAAATCCGCCATGCCAGGGTCGCCAGATATCGAATTTTCCGACCAATCACCGATGTATGTAATTTGTGCGTCATTAGAAGCGCACTAGTGTGCAGATTTCAAATCTGTGATTAGATTTTCTCTGCGATGTATACTTTTGGAGAAAATCATGTCTTTCTGGATTAAGTTAGACTGGCCAAATTCGCCATGCCAGGGTCGCCAGATATCGAGTTTTCCGACCAATCACCGATGTATGTAATTTGTACGTCATTAGAAGCGCACAAGTGTTCAGTTTCAAAATCTGTGATTAGATTTTCTCTGCGATGTATACTTTTGGAGAAAGTCATGTCTCTCTGGATTAAGTTAGGCTGGCCAAATTCGCCATGCCAGGGTCGCCAGATATCGAGTTTTCCGACCAATCACCGATGTATGTAATATGTACGTCATTAGAGGCGCACAAGTGTTCAGTTTCAAAATCTGTGATTAGATTTTCTCTGCGATGTATACTTTTGGAGAAAATCATGTCTTTCTGGATTAAGTTAGACTGGCCAAATTCGCCATGCCAGGGTCGCCAGATATCGAGTTTTCCGACCAATCACCGATGTATGTAATATGTACGTCATTAGAGGCGCACAAGTGTTCAGTTTCAAAATCTGTGATTAGATTTTCTCTGCGATGTATACTTTTGGAGAAAATCTTGTCGTTTTGGATTACGTTAGGCTGGCCAAATTCCGCATGCCAGGGTCGCCAGATATCGAGTTTTCCGACCAATCACCAATGTATGTAATTTGTACGTCATTAGAAGCGCACAAGAGTTCAGTTTCAAAATCTGTGATTAGATTTTCTCTGCGATGTATACTTTTGGAGAAAGTCATGTCTCTCTGGATTAAGTTAGGCTGGCCAAATCCGCCATGCCAGGGTCGCCAGATATCGAATTTTCCGACCAATCACCGATGTATGTAATTTGTGCGTCATTAGAAGCGCACTAGTGTGCAGATTTCAAATCTGTGATTAGATTTTCTCTGCGATGTATACTTTTGGAGAAAATCATGTCTTTCTGGATTAAGTTAGACTGGCCAAATTCGCCATGCCAGGGTCGCCAGATATCGAGTTTTCCGACCAATCACCGATGTATGTAATTTGTACGTCATTAGAAGCGCACAAGTGTTCAGTTTCAAAATCTGTGATTAGATTTTCTCTGCGATGTATACTTTTGGAGAAAGTCATGTCTCTCTGGATTAAGTTAGGCTGGCCAAATCCGCCATGCCAGGGTCGCCAGATATCGAATTTTCCGACCAATCACCGATGTATGTAATTTGTGCGTCATTAGAAGCGCACTAGTGTGCAGATTTCAAATCTGTGATTAGATTTTCTCTGCGATGTATACTTTTGGAGAAAATCATGTCTTTCTGGATTAAGTTAGACTGGCCAAATTCGCCATGCCAGGGTCGCCAGATATCGAGTTTTCCGACCAATCACCGATGTATGTAATTTGTACGTCATTAGAAGCGCACAAGTGTTCAGTTTCAAAATCTGTGATTAGATTTTCTCTGCGATGTATACTTTTGGAGAAAGTCATGTCTCTCTGGATTAAGTTAGGCTGGCCAAATTCGCCATGCCAGGGTCGCCAGATATCGAGTTTTCCGACCAATCACCGATGTATGTAATATGTACGTCATTAGAGGCGCACAAGTGTTCAGTTTCAAAATCTGTGATTAGATTTTCTCTGCGATGTATACTTTTGGAGAAAATCATGTCTTTCTGGATTAAGTTAGACTGGCCAAATTCGCCATGCCAGGGTCGCCAGATATCGAGTTTTCCGACCAATCACCGATGTATGTAATATGTACGTCATTAGAGGCGCACAAGTGTTCAGTTTCAAAATCTGTGATTAGATTTTCTCTGCGATGTATACTTTTGGAGAAAATCTTGTCGTTTTGGATTACGTTAGGCTGGCCAAATTCCGCATGCCAGGGTCGCCAGATATCGAATTTTCCGACCAATCACCGATGTATGTAATTTGTGCGTCATTAGAAGCGCACTAGTGTGCAGATTTCAAATCTGTGATTAGATTTTCTCTGCGATGTACACTTTTGGAGAAAGTCATGTCTTTCTGGATTAAGTTAGACTGCCCAAATTCGCCATGCCAGGGTCGCCAGATATCGAGTTTTCCGACCAATCACCGATGTATGTAATTTGTACGTCATTAGAAGCGCACAAGTGTTCAGTTTCAAAATCTGTGATTAGATTTTCTCTGCGATGTATACTTTTGGAGAAAATCTTGTCGTCTTGGATTACGTTAGGCTGGCCAAATTCCGCATGCCAGGGTCGCCAGATATCGAATTTTCCGACCAATCACCGATGTATGGAATTTGTACGTCATTGGAAGCGCACAAGTGTGCAGATTTCAAATCTGTGATTAGATTTTCTCTGCGATGTATACTTTTGGAGAAAATCATGTCTTTTTGGATTAAGTTAGGTTAGCGGAATCCGCCATGCCAGGGGAGCCAGATATCGAATTTTCCGACCAATCACCGATCTATATTATTTGTATGTCATTAGAAGCCCACTAGTGTGCAAATTTCAAATCTGTGATTAAATTTTCTCTGCGATGTATACTTTTGGAGAAAGTCATGTCTCTCTGGATTAAGTTAGGCTGGCCAAATCCGCCATGCCAGGGTCGCCAGATATCGAATTCTCCGACCAATCACCGATGTATGTAATTTGTGCGTCATTAGAAGCGCACTAGTGTGCAGATTTCAAATCTGTGATTAGATTTTCTCTGCGATGTATACTTTTGGAGAAAGTCATGTCTCTCTGGATTAAGTTAGGCTGGCCAAATCCGACATGCCAGGGTCGCCAGATATCGAATTTTCCGACCAATCACCGATGTATGTAATTTGTACGTCATTAGAAGCGCACAAGTGTTCAGTCTCAAAATCCGTGATTAGATTTTCTCTGCGATGTATACTTTTGGAGAAAATCTTGTCTTTTTGGATTACGTTAGGCTGGCCAAATTCCGCATGCCAGGGTCGCCAGATATCGAATTTTCCGACCAATCACCGATGTATGCAATTTGTGCGTCATTAGAAGCGCACTAGTTTGCAGATTTCAAATCTGTGATTAGATTTTCTCTGCGATGTACACTTTTGGAAAAAATCATGTCTTTCTGGATTAAGTTAGGCAGGCCAAATCCGCCATGCCAGGGTCGCCAGATATCGAATTTTCCGAACAATCACCGATGTATGTAGTTTGTAGGTCATTAGAAGCGCACTAGTGTGCAGATTTCAAATCTGTGATTAGATTTTCTCTGCGATGTATACTTTTGGAGAAAATCATGTCTTTCTGGATTAAGTTAGACTGGCCAAATTCGCCATGCCAGGGTCGCCAGATATCGAGTTTTCCGACCAATCACCGATGTATGTAATTTGTACGTCATTAGAAGCGCACAAGTGTTCAGTTTCAAAATCTGTGATTAGATTTTCTCTGCGATGTATACTTTTGGAGAAAGTCATGTCTCTCTGGATTAAGTTAGGCTGGCCAAATTCGCCATGCCAGGGTCGCCAGATATCGAGTTTTCCGACCAATCACCGATGTATGTAATATGTACGTCATTAGAGGCGCACAAGTGTTCAGTTTCAAAATCTGTGATTAGATTTTCTCTGCGATGTATACTTTTGGAGAAAATCATGTCTTTCTGGATTAAGTTAGACTGGCCAAATTCGCCATGCCAGGGTCGCCAGATATCGAGTTTTCCGACCAATCACCGATGTATGTAATATGTACGTCATTAGAGGCGCACAAGTGTTCAGTTTCAAAATCTGTGATTAGATTTTCTCTGCGATGTATACTTTTGGAGAAAATCTTGTCGTTTTGGATTACGTTAGGCTGGCCAAATTCCGCCATGCCAGGGTCGCCAGATATCGAATTTTCCGACCAATCACCGATGTATGTAATTTGTGCGTCATTAGAAGCGCACTAGTGTGCAGATTTCAAATCTGTGATTAGATTTTCTCTGCGATGTACACTTTTGGAGAAAGTCATGTCTTTCTGGATTAAGTTAGACTGCCCAAATTCGCCATGCCAGGGTCGCCAGATATCGAGTTTTCCGACCAATCACCGATGTATGTAATTTGTACGTCATTAGAAGCGCACAAGTGTTCAGTTTCAAAATCTGTGATTAGATTTTCTCTGCGATGTATACTTTTGGAGAAAATCTTGTCGTCTTGGATTACGTTAGGCTGGCCAAATTCCGCATGCCAGGGTCGCCAGATATCGAATTTTCCGACCAATCACCGATGTATGGAATTTGTACGTCATTGGAAGCGCACAAGTGTGCAGATTTCAAATCTGTGATTAGATTTTCTCTGCGATGTATACTTTTGGAGAAAATCATGTCTTTTTGGATTAAGTTAGGTTAGCGGAATCCGCCATGCCAGGGGAGCCAGATATCGAATTTTCCGACCAATCACCGATCTATATTATTTGTATGTCATTAGAAGCCCACTAGTGTGCAAATTTCAAATCTGTGATTAAATTTTCTCTGCGATGTATACTTTTGGAGAAAGTCATGTCTCTCTGGATTAAGTTAGGCTGGCCAAATCCGCCATGCCAGGGTCGCCAGATATCGAATTCTCCGACCAATCACCGATGTATGTAATTTGTGCGTCATTAGAAGCGCACTAGTGTGCAGATTTCAAATCTGTGATTAGATTTTCTCTGCGATGTATACTTTTGGAGAAAGTCATGTCTCTCTGGATTAAGTTAGGCTGGCCAAATCCGCCATGCCAGGGTCGCCAGATATCGGATTTTCCGACCAATCACCGATGTATGTAATTTGTACGTCATTAGAAGCGCACAAGTGTTCAGTCTCAAAATCCGTGATTAGATTTTCTCTGCGATGTATACTTTTGGAGAAAATCTTATCGTTTTGGATTACGTTAGGCTGGCCAAATTCCGCATGCCAGGGTCGCCAGATATCGAATTTTCCGACCAATCACCGATGTATGCAATTTGTGCGTCATTAGAAGCGCACTAGTTTGCAGATTTCAAATCTGTGATTAGATTTTCTCTGCGATGTACACTTTTGGAAAAAATCATGTCTTTCTGGATTAAGTTAGACAGGCCAAATCCGCCATGCCAGGGTCGCCAGATATCGAATTTTCCGAACAATCACCGATGTATGTAGTTTGTAAGTCATTAGAAGCGCACTAGTGTGCAGATTTCAAATCTGTGATTAGATTTTCTCTGCGATGTATACTTTTGGAGAAAATCATGTCTTTCTGGATTAAGTTAGACTGGCCAAATTCGCCATGCCAGGGTCGCCAGATATCGAGTTTTCCGACCAATCACCGATGTATGTAATATGTACGTCATTAGAGGCGCACAAGTGTTCAGTTTCAAAATCTGTGATTAGATTTTCTCTGCGATGTATACTTTTGGAGAAAATCTTGTCGTTTTGGATTACGTTAGGCTGGCCAAATTCCGCATGCCAGGGTCGCCAGATATCGAATTTTCCGACCAATCACCGATGTATGTAATTTGTGCGTCATTAGAAGCGCACAAGTCTTCAGTTTTAAAATCTGTGATTAGATTTTCTCTGCGATGTACAGTTTTGGAGAAAGTCATGTCTTTCTGGATTAAGTTAGACTGGCCAAATTCGCCATGCCAGGGTCGCCAGATATCGAGTTTTCCGACCAATCACCAATGTATGTAATTTGTACGTCATTAGAAGCGCACAAGTGTTCAGTTTCAAAATCTGTGATTAGATTTTCTCTGCGATGTATACTTTTGGAGAAAGTCATGTCTCTCTGGATTAAGTTAGGCTGGCCAAATCCGCCATGCCAGGGTCGCCAGATATCGAGTTTTCCGACCAATCACCGATGTATGTAATTTGTACGTCATTAGAAGCGCACTAGTGTGCAGATTTCAAATCTGTGATTAGATTTTCTCTGCGATGTATACTTTTGGAGAAAGTCATGTCTCTCTGGATTAAGTTAGGCTGGCCAAATCCGCCATGCCAGGGTCGCCAGATATCGAATTTTCCGACCAATCACCGATGTATGTAATTTGTGCGTCATTAGAAGCGCACTAGTGTGCAGATTTCAAATCTGTGATTAGATTTTCTCTGCGATGTATACTTTTGGAGAAAATCATGTCTTTCTGGATTAAGTTAGACTGGCCAAATTCGCCATGCCAGGGTCGCCAGATATCGAGTTTTCCGACCAATCACCGATGTATGTAATTTGTACGTCATTAGAAGCGCACAAGTGTTCAGTTTCAAAATCTGTGATTAGATTTTCTCTGCGATGTATACTTTTGGAGAAAGTCATGTCTCTCTGGATTAAGTTAGGCTGGCCAAATTCGCCATGCCAGGGTCGCCAGATATCGAGTTTTCCGACCAATCACCGATGTATGTAATATGTACGTCATTAGAGGCGCACAAGTGTTCAGTTTCAAAATCTGTGATTAGATTTTCTCTGCGATGTATACTTTTGGAGAAAATCATGTCTTTCTGGATTAAGTTAGACTGGCCAAATTCGCCATGCCAGGGTCGCCAGATATCGAGTTTTCCGACCAATCACCGATGTATGTAATATGTACGTCATTAGAGGCGCACAAGTGTTCAGTTTCAAAATCTGTGATTAGATTTTCTCTGCGATGTATACTTTTGGAGAAAATCTTGTCGTTTTGGATTACGTTAGGCTGGCCAAATTCCGCATGCCAGGGTCGCCAGATATCGAATTTTCCGACCAATCACCTATGTGTGTAATTTGTGCGTCATTAGAAGTGCACTAGTGTGCAGATTTCAAATCTGTGATTAGATTTTCTCTGCGATGTACACTTTTGGAGAAAGTCATGTCTTTCTGGATTAAGTTAGACTGCCCAAATTCGCCATGCCAGGGTCGCCAGATATCGAGTTTTCCGACCAATCACCGATGTATGTAATTTGTACGTCATTAGAAGCGCACAAGTGTTCAGTTTCAAAATCTGTGATTAGATTTTCTCTGCGATGTACACTTTTGGAGAAAATCTTGTCGATTTATATTACGTTAGGCTGGCCAAATTCCGCATGCCAGGGTCGCCAGATATCGAATTTTCCGAACAATAACCGATGTATGTAATTTGTACGTCATTAGAAGCGCACTAGTGTGCTGATTTCAAATCTGTGATTAGATTTTCTCTGTGATGTATACTTTTGGAAAAAATCATGTCTTTCTGGATTAAGTTAGGTTCGCCGAATCCGCCATGCCAGGGTCGCCAGATATCGAATTTTCCGACCAATCACCGATGTATGTAATTTGTACGTCATTAGAGGCGCAAAGGGTTCAGTTTCAAAATCTGTGATTAGATTTTCTCTGCGATGTATACTTTTGGAGAAAATCTTGTCGTTTTGGATTACGTTAGGCTGGCCAAATTCCGCATGCCAGGGTCGCCAGATAACGAATTTTCCGACCAATCACCGATGTATGTAATTTGTGCGTCATTAGAAGCGCACTAGTGTGCAGATTTCAAATCTGTGATTAGATTTGATCTGCGATGTACACTTTTCAAGAAAGTCATGTCTTTCTGGATTAAGTTAGACTGGCCAAATTTGCCATGCCAGAGTCGCCAGATATCGAGTTTTCCGACCAATCACCGATGTATGTAATTTGTACGTCATTAGAAGCGCACAAGTGTTCAGTTTCAAAATCTGTGATTAGATTTTCTCTGCGATGTATACTTTTGGAGAAAATCTTGTCGTTTTGGATTACGTTAGGCTGGCCAAATTCCGCATGCCAGGGTCGCCAGATATCGAATTTTCCGACCAATCACCGATGTATGTAATTTGTGCGTCATTAGAAGCGCACTAGTGTGCAGATTTCAAATCTGTGATTAGATTTGATCTGCGATGTACACTTTTCAAGAAAGTCATGTCTTTCTGGATTAAGTTAGACTGGCCAAATTTGCCATGCCAGAGTCGCCAGATATCGAGTTTTCCGACCAATCACCGATGTATGTAATTTGTACGTCATTAGAAGCGCACAAGTGTTCAGTTTCAAAATCTGTGATTAGATTTTCTCTGCGATGTATACTTTTGGAGAAAATCTTGTCGTTTTGGATTACGTTAGGCTGGCCAAATTCCGCATGCCAGGGTCGCCAGATATCGAATTTTCCGACCAATCACCGATGTGTGTAATTTGTGCGTCATTAGAAGCGCACTAGTGTGCAGATTTCAAATCTGTGATTAGATTTTCTCTGCGATGTACACTTTTGGAGAAAGTCATGTCTTTCTGGATTAAGTTAGACTGCCCAAATTCGCCATGCCAGGGTCGCCAGATATCGAGTTTTCCGACCAATCACCGATGTATGTAATATGTACGTCATTAGAGGCGCACAAGTGTTCAGTTTCAAAATCTGTGATTAGATTTTCTCTGCGATGTATACTTTTGGAGAAAATCTTGTCGTTTTGGATTACGTTAGGCTGGCCAAATTCCGCATGCCAGGGTCGCCAGATATCGAATTTTCCGACCAATCACCGATGTATGTAATTTGTGCGTCATTAGAAGCGCACTAGTGTGCAGATTTCAAATCTGTGATTAGATTTTCTCTGCGATGTATACTTTTGGAGAAAGTCATGTCTTTCTGGATTAAGTTAGACTGGCCAAATTCGCCATGCCAGGGTCGCCAGATATCGAGTTTTCCGACCAATCACCGATGTATGTAATTTGTACGTCATTAGAAGCGCACAAGTGTTCAGTTTCAAAATCCGTGATTAGATTTTCTCTGCGATGTATACTTTTGGAGAAAATCTTGTCGTTTTGGATTACGTTAGGCTGGCCAAATTCCGCACGCCAGGGTCGCCAGATATCGAATTTTCCGACCAATCACCGATGTATGCAATTTGTGCGTCATTAGAAGCGCACTAGTGTGCAGATTTCAAATCTGTGATTAGATTTTCTCTGCGATGTACACTTTTGGAAAAAATCATGTCTTTCTGGATTAACTTAGGCAGGCCAAATCCGCCATGCCAGGGTCGCCAGATATCGAATTTTCCGAACAATCACCGATGTATGTAGTTTGTACGTCATTAGAAGTGCACTAGTGTGCAGATTTCAAATCTGTGATTAGATTTTCTCTGCGATGTATACTTTTGGAGAAAATCATGTCTTTCTGGATTAAGTTAGACTGGCCAAATTCGCCATGCCAGGGTCGCCAGATATCGAGTTTTCCGACCAATCACCGATGTATGTAATATGTACGTCATTAGAGGCGCACAAGTGTTCAGTTTCAAAATCTGTGATTAGATTTTCTCTGCGATGTATACTTTTGGAGAAAATCTTGTCGTTTTGGATTACGTTAGGCTGGCCAAATTCCGCATGCCAGGGTCGCCAGATATCGAATTTTCCGACCAATCACCGATGTATGTAATTTGTGCGTCATTAGAAGCGCACAAGTCTTCAGTTTTAAAATCTGTGATTAGATTTTCTCTGCGATGTACACTTTTGGAGAAAGTCATGTCTTTCTGGATTAAGTTAGACTGGCCAAATTCGCCATGCCAGGGTCGCCAGATATCGAGTTTTCCGACCAATCACCAATGTATGTAATTTGTACGTCATTAGAAGCGCACAAGTGTTCAGTTTCAAAATCTGTGATTAGATTTTCTCTGCGATGTATACTTTTGGAGAAAGTCATGTCTCTCTGGATTAAGTTAGGCTGGCCAAATCCGCCATGCCAGGGTCGCCAGATATCGAATTTTCCGACCAATCACCGATGTATGTAATTTGTGCGTCATTAGAAGCGCACTAGTGTGCAGATTTCAAATCTGTGATTAGATTTTCTCTGCGATGTATACTTTTGGAGAAAATCATGTCTTTCTGGATTAAGTTAGACTGGCCAAATTCGCCATGCCAGGGTCGCCAGATATCGAGTTTTCCGACCAATCACCGATGTATGTAATTTATACGTCATTAGAAGCGCACAAGTGTTCAGTTTCAAAATCTGTGATTAGATTTTCTCTGCGATGTATACTTTTGGAGAAAGTCATGTCTCTCTGGATTAAGTTAGGCTGGCCAAATCCGCCATGCCAAGGTCGCCAGATATCGAATTTTCCGACCAATCACCGATGTATGTAATTTGTGCGTCATTAGAAGCGCACTAGTGTGCAGATTTCAAATCTGTGATTAGATTTTCTCTGCGATGTATACTTTTGGAGAAAATCATGTCTTTCTGGATTAAGTTAGACTGGCCAAATTCGCCATGCCAGGGTCGCCAGATATCGAGTTTTCCGACCAATCACCGATGTATGTAATTTGTACGTCATTAGAAGCGCACAAGTGTTCAGTTTCAAAATCTGTGATTAGATTTTCTCTGCGATGTATACTTTTGGAGAAAGTCATGTCTCTCTGGATTAAGTTAGGCTGGCCAAATTCGCCATGCCAGGGTCGCCAGATATCGAGTTTTCCGACCAATCACCGATGTATGTAATATGTACGTCATTAGAGGCGCACAAGTGTTCAGTTTCAAAATCTGTGATTAGATTTTCTCTGCGATGTATACTTTTGGAGAAAATCATGTCTTTCTGGATTAAGTTAGACTGGCCAAATTCGCCATGCCAGGGTCGCCAGATATCGAGTTTTCCGACCAATCACCGATGTATGTAATATGTACGTCATTAGAGGCGCACAAGTGTTCAGTTTCAAAATCTGTGATTAGATTTTCTCTGCGATGTATACTTTTGGAGAAAATCTTGTCGTTTTGGATTACGTTAGGCTGGCCAAATTCCGCATGCCAGGGTCGCCAGATATCGAATTTTCCGACCAATCACCTATGTGTGTAATTTGTGCGTCATTAGAAGCGCACTAGTGTGCAGATTTCAAATCTGTGATTAGATTTTCTCTGCGATGTACACTTTTGGAGAAAGTCATGTCTTTCTGGATTAAGTTAGACTGCCCAAATTCGCCATGCCAGGGTCGCCAGATATCGAGTTTTCCGACCAATCACCGATGTATGTAATTTGTACGTCATTAGAAGCGCACAAGTGTTCAGTTTCAAAATCTGTGATTAGATTTTCTCTGCGATGTACACTTTTGGAGAAAATCTTGTCGATTTATATTACGTTAGGCTGGCCAAATTCCGCATGCCAGGGTCGCCAGATATCGAATTTTCCGAACAATAACCGATGTATGTAATTTGTACGTCATTAGAAGCGCACTAGTGTGCTGATTTCAAATCTGTGATTAGATTTTCTCTGTGATGTATACTTTTGGAAAAAATCATGTCTTTCTGGATTAAGTTAGGTTCGCCGAATCCGCCATGCCAGGGTCGCCAGATATCGAATTTTCCGACCAATCACCGATGTATGTAATTTGTACGTCATTAGAGGCGCAAAGGGTTCAGTTTCAAAATCTGTGATTAGATTTTCTCTGCGATGTATACTTTTGGAGAAAATCTTGTCGTTTTGGATTACGTTAGGCTGGCCAAATTCCGCATGCCAGGGTCGCCAGATATCGAATTTTCCGACCAATCACCGATGTATGTAATTTGTGCGTCATTAGAAGCGCACTAGTGTGCAGATTTCAAATCTGTGATTAGATTTGATCTGCGATGTACACTTTTCAAGAAAGTCATGTCTTTCTGGATTAAGTTAGACTGGCCAAATTTGCCATGCCAGAGTCGCCAGATATCGAGTTTTCCGACGAATCACCGATGTATGTAATTTGTACGTCATTAGAAGCGCACAAGTGTTCAGTTTCAAAATCTGTGATTAGATTTTCTCTGCGATGTATACTTTTGGAGAAAATCTTGTCGTTTTGGATTACGTTAGGCTGGCCAAATTCCGCATGCCAGGGTCGCCAGATATCGAATTTTCCGACCAATCACCGATGTATGTAATTTGTGCGTCATTAGAAGCGCACTAGTGTGCAGATTTCAAATCTGTGATTAGATTTTCTCTGCGATGTATACTTTTGGAAAAAATCATGTCTTTGTGGATTAAGTTAGGCAGGCCAAATCCGCCATGCCAGGGTCGCCAGATATCGAATTTTCCGAACAATCACCGATGTATGTAATTTGTACGTCATTAGAAGCGCACTAGTGTGCAGATTTCAAATCTGTGATTAGATTTTCTCTGCGATGTATACTTTTGGAGAAAATCATGTCTTTCTGGATTAAGTAAGACTGGCCAAATTCGCCATGCCAGGGTCGCCAGATATCGAGTTTTCCGACCAATCACCGATGTATGTAATTTGTACGTCATTAGAAGCGCACAAGTGTTCAGTTTCAAAATCTGTGATTAGATTTTCTCTGCGATGTATACTTTTGGAGAAAGTCATGTCTCTCTGGATTAAGTTAGGCTGGCCAAATCCGCCAGGCCAGGGTCGCCAGATATCGAATTTTCCGACCAATCACCGATGTATGTAATTTGTGCGTCATTAGAAGCGCACTAGTGTGCAGATTTCAAATCTGTGATTAGATTTTCTCTGCGATGTACACTTTTGGAGAAAGTCATGTCTTTCTGGATTAAGTTAGACTGGCCAAATTCGCCATGCCAGGGTCGCCAGATATCGAGTTTTCCGACCAATCACCGATGTATGTAATTTGTACGTCATTAGAAGCGCACAAGTGTTCAGTTTCAAAATCTGTGATTAGATTTTCTCTGCGATGTACACTTTTGGAGAAAATCTTGTCGATTTATATTACGTTAGGCTGGCCAAATTCCGCATGCCAGGGTCGCCAGATATCGAATTTTCCGAACAATAACCGATGTATGTAATTTGTACGTCATTAGAAGGGCACTAGTGTGCTGATTTCTAATCTGTGATTAGATTTTCTCTGCGATGTACACTTTTGGAAAAAATCATGTCTTTCTGGATTAAGTTAGGTTCGCCGAATCCGCCATGCCAGGGTCGCCAGATATCGAATTTTCCGACCAATCACCGATGTATGTAATTTGTACGTCATTAGAGGCGCAAAGGGTTCAGTTTCAAAATCTGTGATTAGATTTTCTCTGCGATGTATACTTTTGGAGAAAATCTTGCCGTTTTGGATTACGTTAGGCTGGCCAAATTCCGCATGCCAGGGTCGCCAGATATCGAATTTTCCGACCAATCACCGATGTATGTAATTTGTGCGTCATTAGAAGCGCACTAGTGTGCAGATTTCAAATCTGTGATTAGATTTTCTCTGCGATGTATACTTTTGGAGAAAATCATGTCTTTCTGGATTAAGTTAGGTTGGCCGAATCCGCCATGCCAGGGTCGCCAGATATCGAATTTTCCGACCAATCACCGATGTATGTAATTTGTACGTCATTAGAGGCGCAAAGGGTTCAGTTTCAAAATCTATGATTAGATTTTCTCTGCGATGTATACTTTTGGAGAAAATCTTGTCGTTTTGGATTACGTTAGGCTGGCCAAATTCCGCATGCCAGGGTCGCCAGATATCGAATTTTCCGACCAATCACCGATGTATGTAATTTGTGCGTCATTAGAAGCGCACTAGTGTGCAGATTTCAAATCTGTGATTAGATTTGATCTGCGATGTACACTTTTCAAGAAAGTCATGTCTTTCTGGATTAAGTTAGACTGGCCAAATTTGCCATGCCAGAGTCGCCAGATATCGAGTTTTCCGACCAATCACCGATGTATGTAATTTGTACGTCATTAGAAGCGCACAAGTGTTCAGTTTCAAAATCTGTGATTAGATTTTCTCTGCGATGTATACTTTTGGAGAAAGTCATGTCTCTCTGGATTAAGTTAGGCTGGCCAAATCCGCCATGCCAGGGTCGCCAGATATCGAATTTTCCGACCAATCACCGATGTGTGTAATTTGTGCGTCATTAGAAGCGCACTAGTGTGCAGATTTCAAATCTGTGATTAGATTTGATCTGCGATGTACAATTTTCAAGAAAGTCATGTCTTTCTGGATTAAGTTAGACTGGCCAAATTTGCCATGCCATAGTCGCCAGATATCGAGTTTTCCGACCAATCACCTATGTATGTAATTTGTACGTCATTAGAAGCGCACAAGTGTTCAGTTTCAAAATCTGTGATTAGATTTTCTCTGCGATGTATACTTTTGGAGAAAATCTTGTCGTTTTGGATTACGTTAGGCTGGCCAAATTCCGCATGCCAGGGTCGCCAGATATCGAATTTTCCGACCAATCACCGATGTATGCAATTTGTGCGTCATTAGAAGCGCACTAGTGTGCAGATTTCAAATCTGTGATTAGATTTTCTCTGCGATGTACACTTTTGGAAAAAATCATGTCTTTCTGGATTAAGTTAGGCAGGCCAAATCCGCCATGCCAGGGTCGCCAGATATCGAATTTTCCGACCAATCACCGATGTATGCAATTTGTGCGTCATTAGAAGCGCACTAGTGTGCAGATTTCAAATCTGTGATTAGATTTTCTCTGCGATGTATACTTTTGGAGAAAATCATGTCTTTCTGGATTAAGTTAGACTGGCCAAATTCGCCATGCCAGGGTCGCCAGATATCGAGTTTTCCGACCAATCACCGATGTATGTAATTTGTACGTCATTAGAGGCGCACAAGTGTTCAGTTTCAAAATCTGTGATTAGATTTTTTCTGCGATGTATACTTTGGGAGAAAATCTTGTCGTTTTGGATTACGTTAGGCTGGCCAAATTCCGCATGCCAGGGTCGCCAGATATCGAATTTTCCGACCAATCACCGATGTATGTAATTTGTACGTCATTAGAAGCGCACTAGTGTGCAGATTTCAAATCTGTGATTAGATTTTCTCTGCGATGTATACTTTTGGAGAAAATCATGTCTTTCTGGATTAAGTTAGACTGGCCAAATTCGCCATGCCAGGGTCGCCAGATATCGAGTTTTCCGACCAATCACCGATGTATGTAATTTGTACGTCATTAGAAGCGCACAAGTGTTCAGTTTCAAAATCTGTGATTAGATTTTCTCTGCGATGTATACTTTTGGAGAAAGTCATGTCTCTCTGGATTAAGTTAGGCTGGCCAAATCCGCCATGCCAGGGTCGCCAGATATCGAATTTTCCGACCAATCACCGATGTGTGTAATTTGTGCGTCATTAGAAGCGCACTAGTGTGCAGATTTCAAATCTGTGATTAGATTTTCTCTGCGATGTACACTTTTGGAGAAAGTCATGTCTTTCTGGATTAAGTTAGACTGGCCAAATTCGCCATGCCAGGGTCGCCAGATATCGAGTTTTCCGACCAATCACCGATGTATGTAATTTGTACGTCATTAGAAGCGCACAAGTGTTCAGTTTCAAAATCTGTGATTAGATTTTCTCTGCGATGTACACTTTTGGAGAAAATCTTGTCGTTTTGGATTACGTTAGGCTGGCCAAATTCCGACGGGCCAGGGTCGCCAGATATCGAATTTTCCGAACAATAACCGATGTATGTAATTTGTACGTCATTAGAAGCGCACTAGTGTGCTGATTTCAAATCTGTGATTAGATTTTCTCTGCGATGTATACTTTTGGAAAAAATCATGTCTTTCTGGATTAAGTTAGGTTCGCCGAATCCGCCATGCCATTGTCGCCAGATATCGAATTTTCCGACGAATCACCGATGTATGTAATTTGTACGTTATTGGAAGCGCATTGGTGTGCAGATTTCAAATCGGTGATTAGATTTTCTCTGCGATGTATACTTTTGGAGAAAATCATGTCTTTCTGGATTAAGTTAGGTTGGCCGAATCCGCCATGCCAGGGTCGCCAGATATCGAGTTTTCCGACCAATCACCGATGTATGTAATTTGTACGTCATTAGAAGCGCACAAGTGTTCAGTTTCAAAATCTGTGATTAGATTTTCTCTGCGATGTATACTTTTGGAGAAAGTCATGTCTCTCTGGATTAAGTTAGGCTGGCCAAATCTGCCATGCCAGGGTCGCCAGATATCGAATTTTCCGACCAATCACCGATGTATGTAATTTGTGCGTCATTAGAAGCGCACTAGTGTGCAGATTTCAAATCTGTGATTAGATTTTCTCTGCGATGTACACTTTTGGAGAAAGTCATGTCTTTCTGGATTAAGTTAGACTGCCCAAATTCGCCATGCCAGGGTCGCCAGATATCGAGTTTTCCGACCAATCACCGATGTATGTAATTTGTACGTCATTAGAAGCGCACAAGTGTTCAGTTTCAAAATCTGTGATTAGATTTTCTCTGCGATGTACACTTTTGGAGAAAATCTTGTCGTTTTGGATTACGTTAGGCTGGCCAAATTCCGCATGCCAGGGTCGCCAGATATCGAATTTTCCGAACAATAACCGATGTATGTAATTTGTACGTCATTAGAAGCGCACTAGTGTGCTGATTTCAAATCTGTGATTAGATTTTCTCTGCGATGTATACTTTTGGAAAAAATCATGTCTTTCTGGATTAAGTTAGGTTCGCCGAATCCGCCATGCCAGGGTCGCCAGATATCGAATTTTCCGACCAATCACCGATGTATGTAATTTGTGCGTCGTTAGAAGCGCACTAGTGTGCTGATTTCAAATCTGTGATTAGATTTTCTCTGCGATGTACACTTTTCAAGAAAGTCATGTCTTTCTGGATTAAGTTAGACTGGCCAAATTTGCCATGCCATAGTCGCCAGATATCGAGTTTTCCGACCAATCACCGATGTATGTAATTTGTACGTCATTAGAAGCGCACAAGTGTTCAGTTTCAAAATCCGTGATTAGATTTTCTCTGCGATGTATACTTTTGGAGAAAATCTTGTCGTTTTGGATTACGTTAGGCTGGCCAAATTCCGCATGCCAGGGTCGCCAGATATCGAATTTTCCGACCAATCACCGATGTATGCAATTTGTGCGTCATTAGAAGCGCACTAGTGTGCAGATTTCAAATCTGTGATTAGATTTTCTCTGCGATGTACACTTTTGGAAAAAATCATGTCTTTCTGGATTAACTTAGGCAGGCCAAATCCGCCATGCCAGGGTCGCCAGATATCGAATTTTCCGAACAATCACCGATGTATGTAGTTTGTACGTCATTAGAAGTGCACTAGTGTGCAGATTTCAAATCTGTGATTAGATTTTCTCTGCGATGTATACTTTTGGAGAAAATCATGTCTTTCTGGATTAAGTTAGACTGGCCAAATTCGCCATGCCAGGGTCGCCAGATATCGAGTTTTCCGACCAATCACCGATGTATGTAATATGTACGTCATTAGAGGCGCACAAGTGTTCAGTTTCAAAATCTGTGATTAGATTTTCTCTGCGATGTATACTTTTGGAGAAAATCTTGTCGTTTTGGATTACGTTAGGCAGGCCAAATTCCGCATGCCAGGGTCGCCAGATATCGAATTTTCCGACCAATCACCGATGTATGTAATTTGTGCGTCATTAGAAGCGCACAAGTCTTCAGTTTTAAAATCTGTGATTAGATTTTCTCTGCGATGTACACTTTTGGAGAAAGTCATGTCTTTCTGGATTAAGTTAGACTGGCCAAATTCGCCATGCCAGGGTCGCCAGATATCGAGTTTTCCGACCAATCACCAATGTATGTAATTTGTACGTCATTAGAAGCGCACAAGTGTTCAGTTTCAAAATCTGTGATTAGATTTTCTCTGCGATGTATACTTTTGGAGAAAGTCATGTCTCTCTGGATTAAGTTAGGCTGGCCAAATCCGCCATGCCAGGGTCGCCAGATATCGAATTTTCCGACCAATCACCGATGTATGTAATTTGTGCGTCATTAGAAGCGCACTAGTGTGCAGATTTCAAATCTGTGATTAGATTTTCTCTGCGATGTATACTTTTGGAGAAAATCATGTCTTTCTGGATTAAGTTAGACTGGCCAAATTCGCCATGCCAGGGTCGCCAGATATCGAGTTTTCCGACCAATCACCGATGTATGTAATTTGTACGTCATTAGAAGCGCACAAGTGTTCAGTTTCAAAATCTGTGATTAGATTTTCTCTGCGATGTATACTTTTGGAGAAAGTCATGTCTCTCTGGATTAAGTTAGGCTGGCCAAATTCGCCATGCCAGGGTCGCCAGATATCGAGTTTTCCGACCAATCACCGATGTATGTAATATGTACGTCATTAGAGGCGCACAAGTGTTCAGTTTCAAAATCTGTGATTAGATTTTCTCTGCGATGTATACTTTTGGAGAAAATCTTGTCGTTTTGGATTACGTTAGGCTGGCCAAATTCCGCATGCCAGGGTCGCCAGATATCGAATTTTCCGACCAATCACCGATGTATGTAATTTGTGCGTCATTAGAAGCGCACTAGTGTGCAGATTTCAAATCTGTGATTAGATTTTCTCTGCGATGTACACTTTTGGAGAAAGTCATGTCTTTCTGGATTAAGTTAGACTGCCCAAATTCGCCATGCCAGGGTCGCCAGATATCGAGTTTTCCGACCAATCACCGATGTATGTAATTTGTACGTCATTAGAAGCGCACAAGTGTTCAGTTTCAAAATCTGTGATTAGATTTTCTCTGCGATGTACACTTTTGGAGAAAATCTTGTCGATTTATATTACGTTAGGCTGGCCAAATTCCGCATGCCAGGGTCGCCAGATATCGAATTTTCCGAACAATAACCGATGTATGTAATTTGTACGTCATTAGAAGCGCACTAGTGTGCTGATTTCAAATCTGTGATTAGATTTTCTCTGTGATGTATACTTTTGGAAAAAATCATGTCTTTCTGGATTAAGTTAGGTTCGCCGAATCCGCCATGCCAGGGTCGCCAGATATCGAATTTTCCGACCAATCACCGATGTATGTAATTTGTACGTCATTAGAGGCGCAAAGGGTTCAGTTTCAAAATCTGTGATTAGATTTTCTCTGCGATGTATACTTTTGAAGAAAATCTTGCCGTTTTGGATTACGTTAGGCTGGCCAAATTCCGCATGCCAGGGTCGCCAGATATCGAATTTTCCGACCAATCACCGATGTATGTAATTTGTGCGTCATTAGAAGCGCACTAGTGTGCAGATTTCAAATCTGTGATTAGATTTTCTCTGCGATGTATACTTTTGGAGAAAATCATGTCTTTCTGGATTAAGTTAGGTTGGCCGAATCCGCCATGCCAGGGTCGCCAGATATCGAATTTTCCGACCAATCACCGATGTATGTAATTTGTACGTCATTAGAGGCGCAAAGGGTTCAGTTTCAAAATCTGTGATTAGATTTTCTCTGCGATGTATACTTTTGGAGAAAATCTTGTCGTTTTGGATTACGTTAGGCTGGCCAAATTCCGCATGCCAGGGTCGCCAGATATCGAATTTTCCGACCAATCACCGATGTATGTAATTTGTGCGTCATTAGAAGCGCACTAGTGTGCAGATTTCAAATCTGTGATTAGATTTTCTCTGCGATGTATACTTTTGGAGAAAATCATGTCTTTCTGGATTAAGTTAGGTTGGCCGAATCCGCCATGCCAGGGTCGCCAGATATCGAATTTTCCGACCAATCACCGATGTATGTAATTTGTACGTCATTAGAGGCGCAAAGGGTTCAGTTTCAAAATCTGTGATTAGATTTTCTCTGCGATGTATACTTTTGGAGAAAATCTTGTCGTTTTGGATTACGTTAGGCTGGCCAAATTCCGCATGCCAGGGTCGCCAGATATCGAATTTTCCGAACAATAACCGATGTATGTAATTTGTACGTCATTAGAAGCGCACTAGTGTGCTGATTTCAAATCTGTGATTAGATTTTCTCTGTGATGTATACTTTTGGAAAAAATCATGTCTTTCTGGATTAAGTTAGGTTCGCCGAATCCGCCATGCCAGGGTCGCCAGATATCGAATTTTCCGACCAATCACCGATGTATGTAATTTGTACGTCATTAGAGGCGCAAAGGGTTCAGTTTCAAAATCTGTGATTAGATTTTCTCTGCGATGTATACTTTTGGAGAAAATCTTGTCGTTTTGGATTACGTTAGGCTGGCCAAATTCCGCATGCCAGGGTCGCCAGATATCGAATTTTCCGACCAATCACCGATGTATGTAATTTGTGCGTCATTAGAAGCGCACTAGTGTGCAGATTTCAAATCTGTGATTAGATTTGATCTGCGATGTACACTTTTCAAGAAAGTCATGTCTTTCTGGATTAAGTTAGACTGGCCAAATTTGCCATGCCAGAGTCGCCAGATATCGAGTTTTCCGACCAATCACCGATGTATGTAATTTGTACGTCATTAGAAGCGCACAAGTGTTCAGTTTCAAAATCTGTGATTAGATTTTCTCTGCGATGTATACTTTTGGAGAAAATCTTGTCGTTTTGGATTACGTTAGGCTGGCCAAATTCCGCATGCCAGGGTCGCCAGATATCGAATTTTCCGACCAATCACCGATGTATGTAATTTGTGCGTCATTAGAAGCGCACTAGTGTGCAGATTTCAAATCTGTGATTAGATTTTCTCTGCGATGTATACTTTTGGAAAAAATCATGTCTTTGTGGATTAAGTTAGGCAGGCCAAATCCGCCATGCCAGGGTCGCCAGATATCGAATTTTCCGAACAATCACCGATGTATGTAATTTGTACGTCATTAGAAGCGCACTAGTGTGCAGATTTCAAATCTGTGATTAGATTTTCTCTGCGATGTATACTTTTGGAGAAAATCATGTCTTTCTGGATTAAGTAAGACTGGCCAAATTCGCCATGCCAGGGTCGCCAGATATCGAGTTTTCCGACCAATCACCGATGTATGTAATTTGTACGTCATTAGAAGCGCACAAGTGTTCAGTTTCAAAATCTGTGATTAGATTTTCTCTGCGATGTATACTTTTGGAGAAAGTCATGTCTCTCTGGATTAAGTTAGGCTGGCCAAATCCGCCATGCCAGGGTCGCCAGATATCGAATTTTCCGACCAATCACCGATGTATGTAATTTGTGCGTCATTAGAAGCGCACTAGTGTGCAGATTTCAAATCTGTGATTAGATTTTCTCTGCGATGTACACTTTTGGAGAAAGTCATGTCTTTCTGGATTAAGTTAGACTGGCCAAATTCGCCATGCCAGGGTCGCCAGATATCGAGTTTTCCGACCAATCACCGATGTATGTAATTTGTACGTCATTAGAAGCGCACAAGTGTTCAGTTTCAAAATCTGTGATTAGATTTTCTCTGCGATGTACACTTTTGGAGAAAATCTTGTCGATTTATATTACGTTAGGCTGGCCAAATTCCGCATGCCAGGGTCGCCAGATATCGAATTTTCCGAACAATAACCGATGTATGTAATTTGTACGTCATTAGAAGGGCACTAGTGTGCTGATTTCAAATCTGTGATTAGATTTTCTCTGCGATGTACACTTTTGGAAAAAATCATGTCTTTCTGGATTAAGTTAGGTTCGCCGAATCCGCCATGCCAGGGTCGCCAGATATCGAATTTTCCGACCAATCACCGATGTATGTAATTTGTACGTCATTAGAGGCGCAAAGGGTTCAGTTTCAAAATCTGTGATTAGATTTTCTCTGCGATGTATACTTTTGGAGAAAATCTTGCCGTTTTGGATTACGTTAGGCTGGCCAAATTCCGCATGCCAGGGTCGCCAGATATCGAATTTTCCGACCAATCACCGATGTATGTAATTTGTGCGTCATTAGAAGCGCACTAGTGTGCAGATTTCAAATCTGTGATTAGATTTTCTCTGCGATGTATACTTTTGGAGAAAATCATGTCTTTCTGGATTAAGTTAGGTTGGCCGAATCCGCCATGCCAGGGTCGCCAGATATCGAATTTTCCGACCAATCACCGATGTATGTAATTTGTACGTCATTAGAGGCGCAAAGGGTTCAGTTTCAAAATCTGTGATTAGATTTTCTCTGCGATGTATACTTTTGGAGAAAATCTTGTCGTTTTGGATTACGTTAGGCTGGCCAAATTCCGCATGCCAGGGTCGCCAGATATCGAATTTTCCGACCAATCACCGATGTATGTAATTTGTGCGTCATTAGAAGCGCACTAGTGTGCAGATTTCAAATCTGTGATTAGATTTGATCTGCGATGTACACTTTTCAAGAAAGTCATGTCTTTCTGGATTAAGTTAGACTGGTCAAATTTGCCATGCCAGAGTCGCCAGATATCGAGTTTTCCGACCAATCACCGATGTATGTAATTTGTACGTCATTAGAAGCGCACAAGTGTTCAGTTTCAAAATCTGTGATTAGATTTTCTCTGCGATGTATACTTTTGGAGAAAGTCATGTCTCTCTGGATTAAGTTAGGCTGGCCAAATCCGCCATGCCAGGGTCGCCAGATATCGAATTTTCCGACCAATCACCGATGTGTGTAATTTGTGCGTCATTAGAAGCGCACTAGTGTGCAGATTTCAAATCTGTGATTAGATTTGATCTGCGATGTACAATTTTCAAGAAAGTCATGTCTTTCTGGATTAAGTTAGACTGGCCAAATTTGCCATGCCATAGTCGCCAGATATCGAGTTTTCCGACCAATCACCTATGTATGTAATTTGTACGTCATTAGAAGCGCACAAGTGTTCAGTTTCAAAATCTGTGATTAGATTTTCTCTGCGATGTATACTTTTGGAGAAAATCTTGTCGTTTTGGATTACGTTAGGCTGGCCAAATTCCGCATGCCAGGGTCGCCAGATATCGAATTTTCCGACCAATCACCGATGTATGCAATTTGTGCGTCATTAGAAGCGCACTAGTGTGCAGATTTCAAATCTGTGATTAGATTTTCTCTGCGATGTACACTTTTGGAAAAAATCATGTCTTTCTGGATTAAGTTAGGCAGGCCAAATCCGCCATGCCAGGGTCGCCAGATATCGAATTTTCCGAACAATCACCGATGTATGTAGTTTGTACGTCATTAGAAGCGCACTAGTGTGCAGATTTCAAATCTGTGATTAGATTTTCTCTGCGATGTATACTTTTGGAGAAAATCATGTCTTTCTGGATTAAGTTAGACTGGCCAAATTCGCCATGCCAGGGTCGCCAGATATCGAGTTTTCCGACCAATCACCGATGTATGTAATTTGTACGTCATTAGAGGCGCACAAGTGTTCAGTTTCAAAATCTGTGATTAGATTTTTTCTGCGATGTATACTTTGGGAGAAAATCTTGTCGTTTTGGATTACGTTAGGCTGGCCAAATTCCGCATGCCAGGGTCGCCAGATATCGAATTTTCCGACCAATCACCGATGTATGTAATTTGTACGTCATTAGAAGCGTACTAGTGTGCAGATTTCAAATCTGTGATTAGATTTTCTCTGCGATGTATACTTTTGGAGAAAATCATGTCTTTCTGGATTAAGTTAGACTGGCCAAATTCGCCATGCCAGGGTCGCCAGATATCGAGTTTTCCGACCAATCACCGATGTATGTAATTTGTACGTCATTAGAAGCGCACAAGTGTTCAGTTTCAAAATCTGTGATTAGATTTTCTCTGCGATGTATACTTTTGGAGAAAGTCATGTCTCTCTGGATTAAGTTAGGCTGGCCAAATCCGCCATGCCAGGGTCGCCAGATATCGAATTTTCCGACCAATCACCGATGTGTGTAATTTGTGCGTCATTAGAAGCGCACTAGTGTGCAGATTTCAAATCTGTGATTAGATTTTCTCTGCGATGTACACTTTTGGAGAAAGTCATGTCTTTCTGGATTAAGTTAGACTGGCCAAATTCGCCATGCCAGGGTCGCCAGATATCGAGTTTTCCGACCAATCACCGATGTATGTAATTTGTACGTCATTAGAAGCGCACAAGTGTTCAGTTTCAAAATCTGTGATTAGATTTTCTCTGCGATGTACACTTTTGGAGAAAATCTTGTCGTTTTGGATTACGTTAGGCTGGCCAAATTCCGACGGGCCAGGGTCGCCAGATATCGAATTTTCCGAACAATAACCGATGTATGTAATTTGTACGTCATTAGAAGCGCACTAGTGTGCTGATTTCAAATCTGTGATTAGATTTTCTCTGCGATGTATACTTTTGGAAAAAATCATGTCTTTCTGGATTAAGTTAGGTTCGCCGAATCCGCCATGCCATTGTCGCCCGATATCGAATTTTCCGACGAATCACCGATGTATGTAATTTGTACGTTATTGGAAGCGCATTGGTGTGCAGATTTCAAATCGGTGATTAGATTTTCTCTGCGATGTATACTTTTGGAGAAAATCATGTCTTTCTGGATTAAGTTAGGTTGGCCGAATCCGCCATGCCAGGGTCGCCAGATATCGAGTTTTCCGACCAATCACCGATGTATGTAATTTGTACGTCATTAGAAGCGCACAAGTGTTCAGTTTCAAAATCCGTGATTAGATTTTCTCTGCGATGTATACTTTTGGAGAAAGTCATGTCTCTCTGGATTAAGTTAGGCTGGCCAAATCTGCCATGCCAGGGTCGCCAGATATCGAATTTTCCGACCAATCACCGATGTATGTAATTTGTGCGTCATTAGAAGCGCACTAGTGTGCAGATTTCAAATCTGTGATTAGATTTTCTCTGCGATGTACACTTTTGGAGAAAGTCATGTCTTTCTGGATTAAGTTAGACTGCCCAAATTCGCCATGCCAGGGTCGCCAGATATCGAGTTTTCCGACCAATCACCGATGTATGTAATTTGTACGTCATTAGAAGCGCACAAGTGTTCAGTTTCAAAATCTGTGATTAGATTTTCTCTGCGATGTACACTTTTGGAGAAAATCTTGTCGTTTTGGATTACGTTAGGCTGGCCAAATTCCGCATGCCAGGGTCGCCAGATATCGAATTTTCCGAACAATAACCGATGTATGTAATTTGTACGTCATTAGAAGCGCACTAGTGTGCTGATTTCAAATCTGTGATTAGATTTTCTCTGCGATGTATACTTTTGGAAAAAATCATGTCTTTCTGGATTAAGTTAGGTTCGCCGAATCCGCCATGCCAGGGTCGCCAGATATCGAATTTTCCGACCAATCACCGATGTATGTAATTTGTGCGTCGTTAGAAGCGCACTAGTGTGCTGATTTCAAATCTGTGATTAGATTTTCTCTGCGATGTACACTTTTCAAGAAAGTCATGTCTTTCTGGATTAAGTTAGACTGGCCAAATTTGCCATGCCATAGTCGCCAGATATCGAGTTTTCCGACCAATCACCGATGTATGTAATTTGTACGTCATTAGAAGCGCACAAGTGTTCAGTTTCAAAATCCGTGATTAGATTTTCTCTGCGATGTATACTTTTGGAGAAAATCTTGTCGTTTTGGATTACGTTAGGCTGGCCAAATTCCGCATGCCAGGGTCGCCAGATATCGAATTTTCCGACCAATCACCGATGTATGCAATTTGTGCGTCATTAGAAGCGCACTAGTGTGCAGATTTCAAATCTGTGATTAGATTTTCTCTGCGATGTACACTTTTGGAAAAAATCATGTCTTTCTGGATTAACTTAGGCAGGCCAAATCCGCCATGCCAGGGTCGCCAGATATCGAATTTTCCGAACAATCACCGATGTATGTAGTTTGTACGTCATTAGAAGTGCACTAGTGTGCAGATTTCAAATCTGTGATTAGATTTTCTCTGCGATGTATACTTTTGGAGAAAATCATGTCTTTCTGGATTAAGTTAGACTGGCCAAATTCGCCATGCCAGGGTCGCCAGATATCGAGTTTTCCGACCAATCACCGATGTATGTAATATGTACGTCATTAGAGGCGCACAAGTGTTCAGTTTCAAAATCTGTGATTAGATTTTCTCTGCGATGTATACTTTTGGAGAAAATCTTGTCGTTTTGGATTACGTTAGGCTGGCCAAATTCCGCATGCCAGGGTCGCCAGATATCGAATTTTCCGACCAATCACCGATGTATGTAATTTGTGCGTCATTAGAAGCGCACAAGTCTTCAGTTTTAAAATCTGTGATTAGATTTTCTCTGCGATGTACACTTTTGGAGAAAGTCATGTCTTTCTGGATTAAGTTAGACTGGCCAAATTCGCCATGCCAGGGTCGCCAGATATCGAGTTTTCCGACCAATCACCAATGTATGTAATTTGTACGTCATTAGAAGCGCACAAGTGTTCAGTTTCAAAATCTGTGATTAGATTTTCTCTGCGATGTATACTTTTGGAGAAAATCTTGTCGTTTTGGATTACGTTAGGCTGGCCAAATTCCGCATGCCAGGGTCGCCAGATATCGAATTTTCCGACCAATCACCTATGTGTGTAATTTGTGCGTCATTAGAAGCGCACTAGTGTGCAGATTTCAAATCTGTGATTAGATTTTCTCTGCGATGTATACTTTTGGAGAAAATCATGTCTTTCTGGATTAAGTTAGACTGGCCAAATTCGCCATGCCAGGGTCGCCAGATATCGAGTTTTCCGACCAATCACCGATGTATGTAATTTGTACGTCATTAGAAGCGCACAAGTGTTCAGTTTCAAAATCTGTGATTAGATTTTCTCTGCGATGTACACTTTTGGAGAAAATCTTGTCGTTTTGGATTACGTTAGGCTGGCCAAATTCCGCATGCCAGGGTCGCCAGATATCGAATTTTCCGAACAATAACCGATGTATGTAATTTGTACGTCATTAGAAGCGCACTAGTGTGCTGATTTCAAATCTGTGATTAGATTTTCTCTGCGATGTATACTTTTGGAAAAAATCATGTCTTTCTGGATTAAGTTAGGTTCGCCGAATCCGCCATGCCAGGGTCGCCAGATATCGAATTTTCCGACCAATCACCGATGTATGTAATTTGTGCGTCGTTAGAAGCGCACTAGTGTGCTGATTTCAAATCTGTGATTAGATTTTCTCTGCGATGTACACTTTTCAAGAAAGTCATGTCTTTCTGGATTAAGTTAGACTGGCCAAATTTGCCATGCCATAGTCGCCAGATATCGAGTTTTCCGACCAATCACCGATGTATGTAATTTGTACGTCATTAGAAGCGCACAAGTGTTCAGTTTCAAAATCCGTGATTAGATTTTCTCTGCGATGTATACTTTTGGAGAAAATCTTGTCGTTTTGGATTACGTTAGGCTGGCCAAATTCCGCATGCCAGGGTCGCCAGATATCGAATTTTCCGACCAATCACCGATGTATGCAATTTGTGCGTCATTAGAAGCGCACTAGTGTGCAGATTTCAAATCTGTGATTAGATTTTCTCTGCGATGTACACTTTTGGAAAAAATCATGTCTTTCTGGATTAACTTAGGCAGGCCAAATCCGCCATGCCAGGGTCGCCAGATATCGAATTTTCCGAACAATCACCGATGTATGTAGTTTGTACGTCATTAGAAGTGCACTAGTGTGCAGATTTCAAATCTGTGATTAGATTTTCTCTGCGATGTATACTTTTGGAGAAAATCATGTCTTTCTGGATTAAGTTAGACTGGCCAAATTCGCCATGCCAGGGTCGCCAGATATCGAGTTTTCCGACCAATCACCGATGTATGTAATATGTACGTCATTAGAGGCGCACAAGTGTTCAGTTTCAAAATCTGTGATTAGATTTTCTCTGCGATGTATACTTTTGGAGAAAATCTTGTCGTTTTGGATTACGTTAGGCTGGCCAAATTCCGCATGCCAGGGTCGCCAGATATCGAATTTTCCGACCAATCACCGATGTATGTAATTTGTGCGTCATTAGAAGCGCACAAGTCTTCAGTTTTAAAATCTGTGATTAGATTTTCTCTGCGATGTACACTTTTGGAGAAAGTCATGTCTTTCTGGATTAAGTTAGACTGGCCAAATTCGCCATGCCAGGGTCGCCAGATATCGAGTTTTCCGACCAATCACCAATGTATGTAATTTGTACGTCATTAGAAGCGCACAAGTGTTCAGTTTCAAAATCTGTGATTAGATTTTCTCTGCGATGTATACTTTTGGAGAAAGTCATGTCTCTCTGGATTAAGTTAGGCTGGCCAAATCCGCCATGCCAGGGTCGCCAGATATCGAATTTTCCGACCAATCACCGATGTATGTAATTTGTGCGTCATTAGAAGCGCACTAGTGTGCAGATTTCAAATCTGTGATTAGATTTTCTCTGCGATGTATACTTTTGGAGAAAATCATGTCTTTCTGGATTAAGTTAGACTGGCCAAATTCGCCATGCCAGGGTCGCCAGATATCGAGTTTTCCGACCAATCACCGATGTATGTAATTTGTACGTCATTAGAAGCGCACAAGTGTTCAGTTTCAAAATCTGTGATTAGATTTTCTCTGCGATGTATACTTTTGGAGAAAGTCATGTCTCTCTGGATTAAGTTAGGCTGGCCAAATTCGCCATGCCAGGGTCGCCAGATATCGAGTTTTCCGACCAATCACCGATGTATGTAATATGTACGTCATTAGAGGCGCACAAGTGTTCAGTTTCAAAATCTGTGATTAGATTTTCTCTGCGATGTATACTTTTGGAGAAAATCTTGTCGTTTTGGATTACGTTAGGCTGGCCAAATTCCGCATGCCAGGGTCGCCAGATATCGAATTTTCCGACCAATCACCGATGTATGTAATTTGTGCGTCATTAGAAGCGCACTAGTGTGCAGATTTCAAATCTGTGATTAGATTTTCTCTGCGATGTACACTTTTGGAGAAAGTCATGTCTTTCTGGATTAAGTTAGACTGCCCAAATTCGCCATGCCAGGGTCGCCAGATATCGAGTTTTCCGACCAATCACCGATGTATGTAATTTGTACGTCATTAGAAGCGCACAAGTGTTCAGTTTCAAAATCTGTGATTAGATTTTCTCTGCGATGTACACTTTTGGAGAAAATCTTGTCGATTTATATTACGTTAGGCTGGCCAAATTCCGCATGCCAGGGTCGCCAGATATCGAATTTTCCGAACAATAACCGATGTATGTAATTTGTACGTCATTAGAAGCGCACTAGTGTGCTGATTTCAAATCTGTGATTAGATTTTCTCTGTGATGTATACTTTTGGAAAAAATCATGTCTTTCTGGATTAAGTTAGGTTCGCCGAATCCGCCATGCCAGGGTCGCCAGATATCGAATTTTCCGACCAATCACCGATGTATGTAATTTGTACGTCATTAGAGGCGCAAAGGGTTCAGTTTCAAAATCTGTGATTAGATTTTCTCTGCGATGTATACTTTTGAAGAAAATCTTGCCGTTTTGGATTACGTTAGGCTGGCCAAATTCCGCATGCCAGGGTCGCCAGATATCGAATTTTCCGACCAATCACCGATGTATGTAATTTGTGCGTCATTAGAAGCGCACTAGTGTGCAGATTTCAAATCTGTGATTAGATTTTCTCTGCGATGTATACTTTTGGAGAAAATCATGTCTTTCTGGATTAAGTTAGGTTGGCCGAATCCGCCATGCCAGGGTCGCCAGATATCGAATTTTCCGACCAATCACCGATGTATGTAATTTGTACGTCATTAGAGGCGCAAAGGGTTCAGTTTCAAAATCTGTGATTAGATTTTCTCTGCGATGTATACTTTTGGAGAAAATCTTGTCGTTTTGGATTACGTTAGGCTGGCCAAATTCCGCATGCCAGGGTCGCCAGATATCGAATTTTCCGACCAATCACCGATGTATGTAATTTGTGCGTCATTAGAAGCGCACTAGTGTGCAGATTTCAAATCTGTGATTAGATTTTCTCTGCGATGTATACTTTTGGAGAAAATCATGTCTTTCTGGATTAAGTTAGGTTGGCCGAATCCGCCATGCCAGGGTCGCCAGATATCGAGTTTTCCGACCAATCACCGATGTATGTAATTTGTACGTCATTAGAAGCGCACAAGTGTTCAGTTTCAAAATCTGTGATTAGATTTTCTCTGCGATGTACACTTTTGGAGAAAATCTTGTCGATTTATATTACGTTAGGCTGGCCAAATTCCGCATGCCAGGGTCGCCAGATATCGAATTTTCCGAACAATAACCGATGTATGTAATTTGTACGTCATTAGAAGCGCACTAGTGTGCTGATTTCAAATCTGTGATTAGATTTTCTCTGTGATGTATACTTTTGGAAAAAATCATGTCTTTCTGGATTAAGTTAGGTTCGCCGAATCCGCCATGCCAGGGTCGCCAGATATCGAATTTTCCGACCAATCACCGATGTATGTAATTTGTACGTCATTAGAGGCGCAAAGGGTTCAGTTTCAAAATCTGTGATTAGATTTTCTCTGCGATGTATACTTTTGGAGAAAATCTTGTCGTTTTGGATTACGTTAGGCTGGCCAAATTCCGCATGCCAGGGTCGCCAGATATCGAATTTTCCGACCAATCACCGATGTATGTAATTTGTGCGTCATTAGAAGCGCACTAGTGTGCAGATTTCAAATCTGTGATTAGATTTGATCTGCGATGTACACTTTTCAAGAAAGTCATGTCTTTCTGGATTAAGTTAGACTGGCCAAATTTGCCATGCCAGAGTCGCCAGATATCGAGTTTTCCGACCAATCACCGATGTATGTAATTTGTACGTCATTAGAAGCGCACAAGTGTTCAGTTTCAAAATCTGTGATTAGATTTTCTCTGCGATGTATACTTTTGGAGAAAATCTTGTCGTTTTGGATTACGTTAGGCTGGCCAAATTCCGCATGCCAGGGTCGCCAGATATCGAATTTTCCGACCAATCACCGATGTATGTAATTTGTGCGTCATTAGAAGCGCACTAGTGTGCAGATTTCAAATCTGTGATTAGATTTTCTCTGCGATGTATACTTTTGGAAAAAATCATGTCTTTGTGGATTAAGTTAGGCAGGCCAAATCCGCCATGCCAGGGTCGCCAGATATCGAATTTTCCGAACAATCACCGATGTATGTAATTTGTACGTCATTAGAAGCGCACTAGTGTGCAGATTTCAAATCTGTGATTAGATTTTCTCTGCGATGTATACTTTTGGAGAAAATCATGTCTTTCTGGATTAAGTAAGACTGGCCAAATTCGCCATGCCAGGGTCGCCAGATATCGAGTTTTCCGACCAATCACCGATGTATGTAATTTGTACGTCATTAGAAGCGCACAAGTGTTCAGTTTCAAAATCTGTGATTAGATTTTCTCTGCGATGTATACTTTTGGAGAAAGTCATGTCTCTCTGGATTAAGTTAGGCTGGCCAAATCCGCCATGCCAGGGTCGCCAGATATCGAATTTTCCGACCAATCACCGATGTATGTAATTTGTGCGTCATTAGAAGCGCACTAGTGTGCAGATTTCAAATCTGTGATTAGATTTTCTCTGCGATGTACACTTTTGGAGAAAGTCATGTCTTTCTGGATTAAGTTAGACTGGCCAAATTCGCCATGCCAGGGTCGCCAGATATCGAGTTTTCCGACCAATCACCGATGTATGTAATTTGTACGTCATTAGAAGCGCACAAGTGTTCAGTTTCAAAATCTGTGATTAGATTTTCTCTGCGATGTACACTTTTGGAGAAAATCTTGTCGATTTATATTACGTTAGGCTGGCCAAATTCCGCATGCCAGGGTCGCCAGATATCGAATTTTCCGAACAATAACCGATGTATGTAATTTGTACGTCATTAGAAGGGCACTAGTGTGCTGATTTCAAATCTGTGATTAGATTTTCTCTGCGATGTACACTTTTTGAAAAAATCATGTCTTTCTGGATTAAGTTAGGTTCGCCGAATCCGCCATGCCAGGGTCGCCAGATATCGAATTTTCCGACCAATCACCGATGTATGTAATTTGTACGTCATTAGAGGCGCAAAGGGTTCAGTTTCAAAATCTGTGATTAGATTTTCTCTGCGATGTATACTTTTGGAGAAAATCTTGCCGTTTTGGATTACGTTAGGCTGGCCAAATTCCGCATGCCAGGGTCGCCAGATATCGAATTTTCCGACCAATCACCGATGTATGTAATTTGTGCGTCATTAGAAGCGCACTAGTGTGCAGATTTCAAATCTGTGATTAGATTTTCTCTGCGATGTATACTTTTGGAGAAAATCATGTCTTTCTGGATTAAGTTAGGTTGGCCGAATCCGCCATGCCAGGGTCGCCAGATATCGAATTTTCCGACCAATCACCGATGTATGTAATTTGTACGTCATTAGAGGCGCAAAGGGTTCAGTTTCAAAATCTGTGATTAGATTTTCTCTGCGATGTATACTTTTGGAGAAAATCTTGTCGTTTTGGATTACGTTAGGCTGGCCAAATTCCGCATGCCAGGGTCGCCAGATATCGAATTTTCCGACCAATCACCGATGTATGTAATTTGTGCGTCATTAGAAGCGCACTAGTGTGCAGATTTCAAATCTGTGATTAGATTTGATCTGCGATGTACACTTTTCAAGAAAGTCATGTCTTTCTGGATTAAGTTAGACTGGCCAAATTTGCCATGCCAGAGTCGCCAGATATCGAGTTTTCCGACCAATCACCGATGTATGTAATTTGTACGTCATTAGAAGCGCACAAGTGTTCAGTTTCAAAATCTGTGATTAGATTTTCTCTGCGATGTATACTTTTGGAGAAAGTCATGTCTCTCTGGATTAAGTTAGGCTGGCCAAATCCGCCATGCCAGGGTCGCCAGATATCGAATTTTCCGACCAATCACCGATGTGTGTAATTTGTGCGTCATTAGAAGCGCACTAGTGTGCAGATTTCAAATCTGTGATTAGATTTGATCTGCGATGTACAATTTTCAAGAAAGTCATGTCTTTCTGGATTAAGTTAGACTGGCCAAATTTGCCATGCCATAGTCGCCAGATATCGAGTTTTCCGACCAATCACCTATGTATGTAATTTGTACGTCATTAGAAGCGCACAAGTGTTCAGTTTCAAAATCTGTGATTAGATTTTCTCTGCGATGTATACTTTTGGAGAAAATCTTGTCGTTTTGGATTACGTTAGGCTGGCCAAATTCCGCATGCCAGGGTCGCCAGATATCGAATTTTCCGACCAATCACCGATGTATGCAATTTGTGCGTCATTAGAAGCGCACTAGTGTGCAGATTTCAAATCTGTGATTAGATTTTCTCTGCGATGTACACTTTTGGAAAAAATCATGTCTTTCTGGATTAAGTTAGGCAGGCCAAATCCGCCATGCCAGGGTCGCCAGATATCGAATTTTCCGAACAATCACCGATGTATGTAGTTTGTACGTCATTAGAAGCGCACTAGTGTGCAGATTTCAAATCTGTGATTAGATTTTCTCTGCGATGTATACTTTTGGAGAAAATCATGTCTTTCTGGATTAAGTTAGACTGGCCAAATTCGCCATGCCAGGGTCGCCAGATATCGAGTTTTCCGACCAATCACCGATGTATGTAATTTGTACGTCATTAGAGGCGCACAAGTGTTCAGTTTCAAAATCTGTGATTAGATTTTTTCTGCGATGTATACTTTGGGAGAAAATCTTGTCGTTTTGGATTACGTTAGGCTGGCCAAATTCCGCATGCCAGGGTCGCCAGATATCGAATTTTCCGACCAATCACCGATGTATGTAATTTGTACGTCATTAGAAGCGCACTAGTGTGCAGATTTCAAATCTGTGATTAGATTTTCTCTGCGATGTATACTTTTGGAGAAAATCATGTCTTTCTGGATTAAGTTAGACTGGCCAAATTCGCCATGCCAGGGTCGCCAGATATCGAGTTTTCCGACCAATCACCGATGTATGTAATTTGTACGTCATTAGAAGCGCACAAGTGTTCAGTTTCAAAATCTGTGATTAGATTTTCTCTGCGATGTATACTTTTGGAGAAAGTCATGTCTCTCTGGATTAAGTTAGGCTGGCCAAATCCGCCATGCCAGGGTCGCCAGATATCGAATTTTCCGACCAATCACCGATGTGTGTAATTTGTGCGTCATTAGAAGCGCACTAGTGTGCAGATTTCAAATCTGTGATTAGATTTTCTCTGCGATGTACACTTTTGGAGAAAGTCATGTCTTTCTGGATTAAGTTAGACTGGCCAAATTCGCCATGCCAGGGTCGCCAGATATCGAGTTTTCCGACCAATCACCGATGTATGTAATTTGTACGTCATTAGAAGCGCACAAGTGTTCAGTTTCAAAATCTGTGATTAGATTTTCTCTGCGATGTACACTTTTGGAGAAAATCTTGTCGTTTTGGATTACGTTAGGCTGGCCAAATTCCGACGGGCCAGGGTCGCCAGATATCGAATTTTCCGAACAATAACCGATGTATGTAATTTGTACGTCATTAGAAGCGCACTAGTGTGCTGATTTCAAATCTGTGATTAGATTTTCTCTGCGATGTATACTTTTGGAAAAAATCATGTCTTTCTGGATTAAGTTAGGTTCGCCGAATCCGCCATGCCATTGTCGCCAGATATCGAATTTTCCGACGAATCACCGATGTATGTAATTTGTACGTTATTGGAAGCGCATTGGTGTGCAGATTTCAAATCGGTGATTAGATTTTCTCTGCGATGTATACTTTTGGAGAAAATCATGTCTTTCTGGATTAAGTTAGGTTGGCCGAATCCGCCATGCCAGGGTCGCCAGATATCGAGTTTTCCGACCAATCACCGATGTATGTAATTTGTACGTCATTAGAAGCGCACAAGTGTTCAGTTTCAAAATCTGTGATTAGATTTTCTCTGCGATGTATACTTTTGGAGAAAGTCATGTCTCTCTGGATTAAGTTAGGCTGGCCAAATCTGCCATGCCAGGGTCGCCAGATATCGAATTTTCCGACCAATCACCGATGTATGTAATTTGTGCGTCATTAGAAGCGCACTAGTGTGCAGATTTCAAATCTGTGATTAGATTTTCTCTGCGATGTACACGTTTGGAGAAAGTCATGTCTTTCTGGACTAAGTTAGACTGCCCAAATTCGCCATGCCAGGGTCGCCAGATATCGAGTTTTCCGACCAATCACCGATGTATGTAATTTGTACGTCATTAGAAGCGCACAAGTGTTCAGTTTCAAAATCTGTGATTAGATTTTCTCTGCGATGTACACTTTTGGAGAAAATCTTGTCGTTTTGGATTACGTTAGGCTGGCCAAATTCCGCATGCCAGGGTCGCCAGATATCGAATTTTCCGAACAATAACCGATGTATGTAATTTGTACGTCATTAGAAGCGCACTAGTGTGCTGATTTCAAATCTGTGATTAGATTTTCTCTGCGATGTATACTTTTGGAAAAAATCATGTCTTTCTGGATTAAGTTAGGTTCGCCGAATCCGCCATGCCAGGGTCGCCAGATATCGAATTTTCCGACCAATCACCGATGTATGTAATTTGTGCGTCGTTAGAAGCGCACTAGTGTGCTGATTTCAAATCTGTGATTAGATTTTCTCTGCGATGTACACTTTTCAAGAAAGTCGTGTCTTTCTGGATTAAGTTAGACTGGCCAAATTTGCCATGCCATAGTCGCCAGATATCGAGTTTTCCGACCAATCACCGATGTATGTAATTTGTACGTCATTAGAAGCGCACAAGTGTTCAGTTTCAAAATCCGTGATTAGATTTTCTCTGCGATGTATACTTTTGGAGAAAATCTTGTCGTTTTGGATTACGTTAGGCTGGCCAAATTCCGCATGCCAGGGTCGCCAGATATCGAATTTTCCGACCAATCACCGATGTATGCAATTTGTGCGTCATTAGAAGCGCACTAGTGTGCAGATTTCAAATCTGTGATTAGATTTTCTCTGCGATGTACACTTTTGGAAAAAATCATGTCTTTCTGGATTAACTTAGGCAGGCCAAATCCGCCATGCCAGGGTCGCCAGATATCGAATTTTCCGAACAATCACCGATGTATGTAATTTGTACGTCATTAGAAGCGCACAAGTGTTCAGTTTCAAAATCTGTGATTAGATTTTCTCTGCGATGTACACTTTTGGAGAAAATCTTGTCGTTTTGGATTACGTTAGGCTGGCCAAATTCCGCATGCCAGGGTCGCCAGATATCGAATTTTCCGAACAATAACCGATGTATGTAATTTGTACGTCATTAGAAGCGCACTAGTGTGCTGATTTCAAATCTGTGATTAGATTTTCTCTGCGATGTATACTTTTGGAAAAAATCATGTCTTTCTGGATTAAGTTAGGTTCGCCGAATCCGCCATGCCAGGGTCGCCAGATATCGAATTTTCCGACCAATCGCCGATGTATGTAATTTGTGCGTCGTTAGAAGCGCACTAGTGTGCTGATTTCAAATCTGTGATTAGATTTTCTCTGCGATGTACACTTTTCAAGAAAGTCATGTCTTTCTGGATTAAGTTAGACTGGCCAAATTTGCCATGCCATAGTCGCCAGATATCGAGTTTTCCGACCAATCACCGATGTATGTAATTTGTACGTCATTAGAAGCGCACAAGTGTTCAGTTTCAAAATCCGTGATTAGATTTTCTCTGCGATGTATACTTTTGGAGAAAATCTTGTCGTTTTGGATTACGTTAGGCTGGCCAAATTCCGCATGCCAGGGTCGCCAGATATCGAATTTTCCGACCAATCACCGATGTATGCAATTTGTGCGTCATTAGAAGCGCACTAGTGTGCAGATTTCAAATCTGTGATTAGATTTTCTCTGCGATGTACACTTTTGGAAAAAATCATGTCTTTCTGGATTAACTTAGGCAGGCCAAATCCGCCATGCCAGGGTCGCCAGATATCGAATTTTCCGAACAATCACCGATGTATGTAGTTTGTACGTCATTAGAAGTGCACTAGTGTGCAGATTTCAAATCTGTGATTAGATTTTCTCTGCGATGTATACTTTTGGAGAAAATCATGTCTTTCTGGATTAAGTTAGACTGGCCAAATTTGCCATGCCATAGTCGCCAGATATCGAATTTTCCGACCAATCACCTATGTATGTAATTTGTACGTCATTAGAAGCGCACAAGTGTTCAGTTTCAAAATCTGTGATTAGATTTTCTCTGCGATGTATACTTTTGGAGAAAGTCATGTCTCTCTGGATTAAGTTAGGCTGGCCAAATCCGCCATGCCAGGGTCGCCAGATATCGAATTTTCCGACCAATCACCGATGTGTGTAATTTGTGCGTCATTAGAAGCGCACTAGTGTGCAGATTTCAAATCTGTGATTAGATTTGATCTGCGATGTACAATTTTCAAGAAAGTCATGTCTTTCTGGATTAAGTTAGACTGGCCAAATTTGCCATGCCATAGTCGCCAGATATCGAGTTTTCCGACCAATCACCTATGTATGTAATTTGTACGTCATTAGAAGCGCACAAGTGTTCAGTTTCAAAATCTGTGATTAGATTTTCTCTGCGATGTATACTTTTGGAGAAAATCTTGTCGTTTTGGATTACGTTAGGCTGGCCAAATTCCGCATGCCAGGGTCGCCAGATATCGAATTTTCCGACCAATCACCGATGTATGCAATTTGTGCGTCATTAGAAGCGCACTAGTGTGCAGATTTCAAATCTGTGATTAGATTTTCTCTGCGATGTACACTTTTGGAAAAAATCATGTCTTTCTGGATTAAGTTAGGCAGGCCAAATCCGCCATGCCAGGGTCGCCAGATATCGAATTTTCCGAACAATCACCGATGTATGTAGTTTGTACGTCATTAGAAGCGCACTAGTGTGCAGATTTCAAATCTGTGATTAGATTTTCTCTGCGATGTATACTTTTGGAGAAAATCATGTCTTTCTGGATTAAGTTAGACTGGCCAAATTCGCCATGCCAGGGTCGCCAGATATCGAGTTTTCCGACCAATCACCGATGTATGTAATTTGTACGTCATTAGAGGCGCACAAGTGTTCAGTTTCAAAATCTGTGATTAGATTTTTTCTGCGATGTATACTTTGGGAGAAAATCTTGTCGTTTTGGATTACGTTAGGCTGGCCAAATTCCGCATGCCAGGGTCGCCAGATATCGAATTTTCCGACCAATCACCGATGTATGTAATTTGTACGTCATTAGAAGCGCACTAGTGTGCAGATTTCAAATCTGTGATTAGATTTTCTCTGCGATGTATACTTTTGGAGAAAATCATGTCTTTCTGGATTAAGTTAGACTGGCCAAATTCGCCATGCCAGGGTCGCCAGATATCGAGTTTTCCGACCAATCACCGATGTATGTAATTTGTACGTCATTAGAAGCGCACAAGTGTTCAGTTTCAAAATCTGTGATTAGATTTTCTCTGCGATGTATACTTTTGGAGAAAGTCATGTCTCTCTGGATTAAGTTAGGCTGGCCAAATCCGCCATGCCAGGGTCGCCAGATATCGAATTTTCCGACCAATCACCGATGTGTGTAATTTGTGCGTCATTAGAAGCGCACTAGTGTGCAGATTTCAAATCTGTGATTAGATTTTCTCTGCGATGTACACTTTTGGAGAAAGTCATGTCTTTCTGGATTAAGTTAGACTGGCCAAATTCGCCATGCCAGGGTCGCCAGATATCGAGTTTTCCGACCAATCACCGATGTATGTAATTTGTACGTCATTAGAAGCGCACAAGTGTTCAGTTTCAAAATCTGTGATTAGATTTTCTCTGCGATGTACACTTTTGGAGAAAATCTTGTCGTTTTGGATTACGTTAGGCTGGCCAAATTCCGACGGGCCAGGGTCGCCAGATATCGAATTTTCCGAACAATAACCGATGTATGTAATTTGTACGTCATTAGAAGCGCACTAGTGTGCTGATTTCAAATCTGTGATTAGATTTTCTCTGCGATGTATACTTTTGGAAAAAATCATGTCTTTCTGGATTAAGTTAGGTTCGCCGAATCCGCCATGCCATTGTCGCCAGATATCGAATTTTCCGACGAATCACCGATGTATGTAATTTGTACGTTATTGGAAGCGCATTGGTGTGCAGATTTCAAATCGGTGATTAGATTTTCTCTGCGATGTATACTTTTGGAGAAAATCATGTCTTTCTGGATTAAGTTAGGTTGGCCGAATCCGCCATGCCAGGGTCGCCAGATATCGAGTTTTCCGACCAATCACCGATGTATGTAATTTGTACGTCATTAGAAGCGCACAAGTGTTCAGTTTCAAAACCTGTGATTAGATTTTCTCTGCGATGTATACTTTTGGAGAAAGTCATGTCTCTCTGGATTAAGTTAGGCTGGCCAAATCTGCCATGCCAGGGTCGCCAGATATCGAATTTTCCGACCAATCACCGATGTATGTAATTTGTGCGTCATTAGAAGCGCACTAGTGTGCAGATTTCAAATCTGTGATTAGATTTTCTCTGCGATGTACACGTTTGGAGAAAGTCATGTCTTTCTGGACTAAGTTAGACTGCCCAAATTCGCCATGCCAGGGTCGCCAGATATCGAGTTTTCCGACCAATCACCGATGTATGTAATTTGTACGTCATTAGAAGCGCACAAGTGTTCAGTTTCAAAATCTGTGATTAGATTTTCTCTGCGATGTACACTTTTGGAGAAAATCTTGTCGTTTTGGATTACGTTAGGCTGGCCAAATTCCGCATGCCAGGGTCGCCAGATATCGAATTTTCCGAACAATAACCGATGTATGTAATTTGTACGTCATTAGAAGCGCACTAGTGTGCTGATTTCAAATCTGTGATTAGATTTTCTCTGCGATGTATACTTTTGGAAAAAATCATGTCTTTCTGGATTAAGTTAGGTTCGCCGAATCCGCCATGCCATGTCTTTCTGGATTAAGTTAGACTGGCCAAATTTGCCATGCCATAGTCGCCAGATATCGAGTTTTCCGACCAATCACCGATGTATGTAATTTGTACGTCATTAGAAGCGCACAAGTGTTCAGTTTCAAAATCCGTGATTAGATTTTCTCTGCGATGTATACTTTTGGAGAAAATCTTGTCGTTTTGGATTACGTTAGGCTGGCCAAATTCCGCATTCCAGGGTCGCCAGATATCGAATTTTCCGACCAATCACCGATGTATGCAATTTGTGCGTCATTAGAAGCGCACTAGTGTGCAGATTTCAAATCTGTGATTAGATTTTCTCTGCGATGTACACTTTTGGAAAAAATCATGTCTTTCTGGATTAACTTAGGCAGGCCAAATCCGCCATGCCAGGGTCGCCAGATATCGAATTTTCCGAACAATCACCGATGTATGTAATTTGTACGTCATTAGAAGCGCACAAGTGTTCAGTTTCAAAATCTGTGATTAGATTTTCTCTGCGATGTACACTTTTGGAGAAAATCTTGTCGTTTTGGATTACGTTAGGCTGGCCAAATTCCGCATGCCAGGGTCGCCAGATATCGAATTTTCCGAACAATAACCGATGTATGTAATTTGTACGTCATTAGAAGCGCACTAGTGTGCTGATTTCAAATCTGTGATTAGATTTTCTCTGCGATGTATACTTTTGGAAAAAATCATGTCTTTCTGGATTAAGTTAGGTTCGCCGAATCCGCCATGCCAGGGTCGCCAGATATCGAATTTTCCGACCAATCGCCGATGTATGTAATTTGTGCGTCGTTAGAAGCGCACTAGTGTGCTGATTTCAAATCTGTGATTAGATTTTCTCTGCGATGTACACTTTTCAAGAAAGTCATGTCTTTCTGGATTAAGTTAGACTGGCCAAATTTGCCATGCCATAGTCGCCAGATATCGAGTTTTCCGACCAATCACCGATGTATGTAATTTGTACGTCATTAGAAGCGCACAAGTGTTCAGTTTCAAAATCCGTGATTAGATTTTCTCTGCGATGTATACTTTTGGAGAAAATCTTGTCGTTTTGGATTACGTTAGGCTGGCCAAATTCCGCATGCCAGGGTCGCCAGATATCGAATTTTCCGACCAATCACCGATGTATGCAATTTGTGCGTCATTAGAAGCGCACTAGTGTGCAGATTTCAAATCTGTGATTAGATTTTCTCTGCGATGTACACTTTTGGAAAAAATCATGTCTTTCTGGATTAACTTAGGCAGGCCAAATCCGCCATGCCAGGGTCGCCAGATATCGAATTTTCCGAACAATCACCGATGTATGTAGTTTGTACGTCATTAGAAGTGCACTAGTGTGCAGATTTCAAATCTGTGATTAGATTTTCTCTGCGATGTATACTTTTGGAGAAAATCATGTCTTTCTGGATTAAGTTAGACTGGCCAAATTTGCCATGCCATAGTCGCCAGATATCGAGTTTTCCGACCAATCACCTATGTATGTAATTTGTACGTCATTAGAAGCGCACAAGTGTTCAGTTTCAAAATCTGTGATTAGATTTTCTCTGCGATGTATACTTTTGGAGAAAATCTTGTCGTTTTGGATTACGTTAGGCTGGCCAAATTCCGCATGCCAGGGTCGCCAGATATCGAATTTTCCGACCAATCACCGATGTATGTAATTTGTGCGTCATTAGAAGCGCACTAGTGTGCAGATTTCAAATCTGTGATTAGATTTTCTCTGCGATGTACACTTTTGGAAAAAATCATGTCTTTCTGGATTAAGTTAGGCAGGCCAAATCCGCCATGCCAGGGTCGCCAGATATCGAATTTTCCGAACAATCACCGATGTATGTAGTTTGTACGTCATTAGAAGCGCACTAGTGTGCAGATTTCAAATCTGTGATTAGATTTTCTCTGCGATGTATACTTTTGGAGAAAATCATGTCTTTCTGGATTAAGTTAGACTGGCCAAATTCGCCATGCCAGGGTCGCCAGATATCGAGTTTTCCGACCAATCACCGATGTATGTAATTTGTACGTCATTAGAGGCGCACAAGTGTTCAGTTTCAAAATCTGTGATTAGATTTTTTCTGCGATGTATACTTTGGGAGAAAATCTTGTCGTTTTGGATTACGTTAGGCTGGCCAAATTCCGCATGCCAGGGTCGCCAGATATCGAATTTTCCGACCAATCACCGATGTATGTAATTTGTACGTCATTAGAAGCGCACTAGTGTGCAGATTTCAAATCTGTGATTAGATTTTCTCTGCGATGTATACTTTTGGAGAAAATCATGTCTTTCTGGATTAAGTTAGACTGGCCAAATTCGCCATGCCAGGGTCGCCAGATATCGAGTTTTCCGACCAATCACCGATGTATGTAATTTGTACGTCATTAGAAGCGCACAAGTGTTCAGTTTCAAAATCTGTGATTAGATTTTCTCTGCGATGTATACTTTTGGAGAAAGTCATGTCTCTCTGGATTAAGTTAGGCTGGCCAAATCCGCCATGCCAGGGTCGCCAGATATCGAATTTTCCGACCAATCACCGATGTGTGTAATTTGTGCGTCATTAGAAGCGCACTAATGTGCAGATTTCAAATCTGTGATTAGATTTTCTCTGCGATGTACACTTTTGGAGAAAGTCATGTCTCTCTGGATTAAGTTAGGCTGGCCAAATCCGCCATGCCAGGGTCGCCAGATATCGAGTTTTCCGACCAATCACCGATGTATGTAATTTGTACGTCATTAGAAGCGCACAAGTGTTCAGTTTCAAAATCTGTGATTAGATTTTCTCTGCGATGTACACTTTTGGAGAAAATCTTGTCGTTTTGGATTACGTTAGGCTGGCCAAATTCCGACGGGCCAGGGTCGCCAGATATCGAATTTTCCGAACAATAACCGATGTATGTAATTTGTACGTCATTAGAAGCGCACTAGTGTGCTGATTTCAAATCTGTGATTAGATTTTCTCTGCGATGTATACTTTTGGAAAAAATCATGTCTTTCTGGATTAAGTTAGGTTCGCCGAATCCGCCATGCCATTGTCGCCAGATATCGAATTTTCCGACGAATCACCGATGTATGTAATTTGTACGTTATTGGAAGCGCATTGGTGTGCAGATTTCAAATCGGTGATTAGATTTTCTCTGCGATGTATACTTTTGGAGAAAATCATGTCTTTCTGGATTAAGTTAGGTTGGCCGAATCCGCCATGCCAGGGTCGCCAGATATCGAGTTTTCCGACCAATCACCGATGTATGTAATTTGTACGTCATTAGAAGCGCACAAGTGTTCAGTTTCAAAATCTGTGATTAGATTTTCTCTGCGATGTATACTTTTGGAGAAAGTCATGTCTCTCTGGATTAAGTTAGGCTGGCCAAATCTGCCATGCCAGGGTCGCCAGATATCGAATTTTCCGACCAATCACCGATGTATGTAATTTGTGCGTCGTTAGAAGCGCACTAGTGTGCAGATTTCAAATCTGTGATTAGATTTTCTCTGCGATGTACACTTTTGGAGAAAGTCATGTCTTTCTGGATTAAGTTAGACTGCCCAAATTCGCCATGCCAGGGTCGCCAGATATCGAGTTTTCCGACCAATCACCGATGTATGTAATTTGTACGTCATTAGAAGCGCACAAGTGTTCAGTTTCAAAATCTGTGATTAGATTTTCTCTGCGATGTACACTTTTGGAGAAAATCTTGTCGTTTTGGATTACGTTAGGCTGGCCAAATTCCGCATGCCAGGGTCGCCAGATATCGAATTTTCCGAACAATAACCGATGTATGTAATTTGTACGTCATTAGAAGCGCACTAGTGTGCTGATTTCAAATCTGTGATTAGATTTTCTCTGCGATGTATACTTTTGGAAAAAATCATGTCTTTCTGGATTAAGTTAGGTTCGCCGAATCCGCCATGCCAGGGTCGCCAGATATCGAATTTTCCGACCAATCACCGATGTATGTAATTTGTGCGTCGTTAGAAGCGCACTAGTGTGCTGATTTCAAATCTGTGATTAGATTTTCTCTGCGATGTACACTTTTCAAGAAAGTCATGTCTTTCTGGATTAAGTTAGACTGGCCAAATTTGCCATGCCATAGTCGCCAGATATCGAGTTTTCCGACCAATCACCGATGTATGTAATTTGTACGTCATTAGAAGCGCACAAGTGTTCAGTTTCAAAATCTGTGATTAGATTTTCTCTGCGATGTACACTTTTGGAGAAAATCTTGTCGTTTTGGATTACGTTAGGCTGGCCAAATTCCGACGGGCCAGGGTCGCCAGATATCGAATTTTCCGAACAATAACCGATGTATGTAATTTGTACGTCATTAGAAGCGCACTAGTGTGCTGATTTCAAATCTGTGATTAGATTTTCTCTGCGATGTATACTTTTGGAAAAAATCATGTCTTTCTGGATTAAGTTAGGTTCGCCGAATCCGCCATGCCATTGTCGCCAGATATCGAATTTTCCGACGAATCACCGATGTATGTAATTTGTACGTTATTGGAAGCGCATTGGTGTGCAGATTTCAAATCGGTGATTAGATTTTCTCTGCGATGTATACTTTTGGAGAAAATCATGTCTTTCTGGATTAAGTTAGGTTGGCCGAATCCGCCATGCCAGGGTCGCCAGATATCGAGTTTTCCGACCAATCACCGATGTATGTAATTTGTACGTCATTAGAAGCGCACAAGTGTTCAGTTTCAAAATCTGTGATTAGATTTTCTCTGCGATGTATACTTTTGGAGAAAGTCATGTCTCTCTGGATTAAGTTAGGCTGGCCAAATCTGCCATGCCAGGGTCGCCAGATATCGAATTTTCCGACCAATCACCGATGTATGTAATTTGTGCGTCGTTAGAAGCGCACTAGTGTGCAGATTTCAAATCTGTGATTAGATTTTCTCTGCGATGTACACTTTTGGAGAAAGTCATGTCTTTCTGGATTAAGTTAGACTGCCCAAATTCGCCATGCCAGGGTCGCCAGATATCGAGTTTTCCGACCAATCACCGATGTATGTAATTTGTACGTCATTAGAAGCGCACAAGTGTTCAGTTTCAAAATCTGTGATTAGATTTTCTCTGCGATGTACACTTTTGGAGAAAATCTTGTCGTTTTGGATTACGTTAGGCTGGCCAAATTCCGCATGCCAGGGTCGCCAGATATCGAATTTTCCGAACAATAACCGATGTATGTAATTTGTACGTCATTAGAAGCGCACTAGTGTGCTGATTTCAAATCTGTGATTAGATTTTCTCTGCGATGTATACTTTTGGAAAAAATCATGTCTTTCTGGATTAAGTTAGGTTCGCCGAATCCGCCATGCCAGGGTCGCCAGATATCGAATTTTCCGACCAATCACCGATGTATGTAATTTGTGCGTCGTTAGAAGCGCACTAGTGTGCTGATTTCAAATCTGTGATTAGATTTTCTCTGCGATGTACACTTTTCAAGAAAGTCATGTCTTTCTGGATTAAGTTAGACTGGCCAAATTTGCCATGCCATAGTCGCCAGATATCGAGTTTTCCGACCAATCACCGATGTATGTAATTTGTACGTCATTAGAAGCGCACAAGTGTTCAGTTTCAAAATCCGTGATTAGATTTTCTCTGCGATGTATACTTTTGGAGAAAATCTTGTCGTTTTGGATTACGTTAGGCTGGCCAAATTCCGCATGCCAGGGTCGCCAGATATCGAATTTTCCGACCAATCACCGATGTATGCAATTTGTGCGTCATTAGAAGCGCACTAGTGTGCAGATTTCAAATCTGTGATTAGATTTTCTCTGCGATGTACACTTTTGGAAAAAATCATGTCTTTCTGGATTAACTTAGGCAGGCCAAATCCGCCATGCCAGGGTCGCCAGATATCGAATTTTCCGAACAATCACCGATGTATGTAGTTTGTACGTCATTAGAAGTGCACTAGTGTGCAGATTTCAAATCTGTGATTAGATTTTCTCTGCGATGTATACTTTTGGAGAAAATCATGTCTTTCTGGATTAAGTTAGACTGGCCAAATTCGCCATGCCAGGGTCGCCAGATATCGAGTTTTCAGACCAATCACCGATGTATGTAATATGTACGTCATTAGAGGCGCACAAGTGTTCAGTTTCAAAATCTGTGATTAGATTTTCTCTGCGATGTATACTTTTGGAGAAAATCTTGTCGTTTTGGATTACGTTAGGCTGGCCAAATTCCGCATGCCAGGGTCGCCAGATATCGAATTTTCCGACCAATCACCGATGTATGTAATTTGTGCGTCATTAGAAGCGCACAAGTCTTCAGTTTTAAAATCTGTGATTAGATTTTCTCTGCGATGTACACTTTTGGAGAAAGTCATGTCTTTCTGGATTAAGTTAGACTGGCCAAATTCGCCATGCCAGGGTCGCCAGATATCGAGTTTTCCGACCAATCACCAATGTATGTAATTTGTACGTCATTAGAAGCGCACAAGTGTTCAGTTTCAAAATCTGTGATTAGATTTTCTCTGCGATGTATACTTTTGGAGAAAATCTTGTCGTTTTGGATTACGTTAGGCTGGCCAAATTCCGCATGCCAGGGTCGCCAGATATCGAATTTTCCGACCAATCACCTATGTGTGTAATTTGTGCGTCATTAGAAGCGCACTAGTGTGCAGATTTCAAATCTGTGATTAGATTTTCTCTGCGATGTATACTTTTGGAGAAAATCATGTCTTTCTGGATTAAGTTAGACTGGCCAAATTCGCCATGCCAGGGTCGCCAGATATCGAGTTTTCCGACCAATCACCGATGTATGTAATTTGTACGTCATTAGAAGCGCACAAGTGTTCAGTTTCAAAATCTGTGATTAGATTTTCTCTGCGATGTACACTTTTGGAGAAAATCTTGTTGTTTTGGATTACGTTAGGCTGGCCAAATTCCGCATGCCAGGGTCGCCAGATATCGAATTTTCCGAACAATAACCGATGTATGTAATTTGTACGTCATTAGAAGCGCACTAGTGTGCTGATTTCAAATCTGTGATTAGATTTTCTCTGCGATGTATACTTTTGGAAAAAATCATGTCTTTCTGGATTAAGTTAGGTTCGCCGAATCCGCCATGCCAGGGTCGCCAGATATCGAATTTTCCGACCAATCGCCGATGTATGTAATTTGTGCGTCGTTAGAAGCGCACTAGTGTGCTGATTTCAAATCTGTGATTAGATTTTCTCTGCGATGTACACTTTTCAAGAAAGTCATGTCTTTCTGGATTAAGTTAGACTGGCCAAATTTGCCATGCCATAGTCGCCAGATATCGAGTTTTCCGACCAATCACCGATGTATGTAATTTGTACGTCATTAGAAGCGCACAAGTGTTCAGTTTCAAAATCCGTGATTAGATTTTCTCTGCGATGTATACTTTTGGAGAAAATCTTGTCGTTTTGGATTACGTTAGGCTGGCCAAATTCCGCATGCCAGGGTCGCCAGATATCGAATTTTCCGACCAATCACCGATGTATGCAATTTGTGCGTCATTAGAAGCGCACTAGTGTGCAGATTTCAAATCTGTGATTAGATTTTCTCTGCGATGTACACTTTTGGAAAAAATCATGTCTTTCTGGATTAACTTAGGCAGGCCAAATCCGCCATGCCAGGGTCGCCAGATATCGAGTTTTCCGAACAATCACCGATGTATGTAGTTTGTACGTCATTAGAAGTGCACTAGTGTGCAGATTTCAAATCTGTGATTAGATTTTCTCTGCGATGTATACTTTTGGAGAAAATCATGTCTTTCTGGATTAAGTTAGACTGGCCAAATTCGCCATGCCAGGGTCGCCAGATATCGAGTTTTCCGACCAATCACCGATGTATGTAATATGTACGTCATTAGAGGCGCACAAGTGTTCAGTTTCAAAATCTGTGATTAGATTTTCTCTGCGATGTATACTTTTGGAGAAAATCTTGTCGTTTTGGATTACGTTAGGCTGGCCAAATTCCGCATGCCAGGGTCGCCAGATATCGAATTTTCCGACCAATCACCGATGTATGTAATTTGTGCGTCATTAGAAGCGCACTAGTGTGCAGATTTCAAATCTGTGATTAGATTTTCTCTGCGATGTATACTTTTGGAGAAAATCATGTCTTTCTGGATTAAGTTAGACTGGCCAAATTCGCCATGCCAGGGTCGCCAGATATCGAGTTTTCCGACCAATCACCGATGTATGTAATTTGTACGTCATTAGAAGCGCACAAGTGTTCAGTTTCAAAATCTGTGATTAGATTTTCTCTGCGATGTATACTTTTGGAGAAAGTCATGTCTCTCTGGATTAAGTTAGGCTGGCCAAATTCGCCATGCCAGGGTCGCCAGATATCGAGTTTTCCGACCAATCACCGATGTATGTAATATGTACGTCATTAGAGGCGCACAAGTGTTCAGTTTCAAAATCTGTGATTAGATTTTCTCTGCGATGTATACTTTTGGAGAAAATCTTGTCGTTTTGGATTACGTTAGGCTGGCCAAATTCCGCATGCCAGGGTCGCCAGATATCGAATTTTCCGACCAATCACCGATGTATGTAATTTGTGCGTCATTAGAAGCGCACTAGTGTGCAGATTTCAAATCTGTGATTAGATTTTCTCTGCGATGTACACTTTTGGAGAAAGTCATGTCTTTCTGGATTAAGTTAGACTGCCCAAATTCGCCATGCCAGGGTCGCCAGATATCGAGTTTTCCGACCAATCACCGATGTATGTAATTTGTACGTCATTAGAAGCGCACAAGTGTTCAGTTTCAAAATCTGTGATTAGATTTTCTCTGCGATGTACACTTTTGGAGAAAATCTTGTCGATTTATATTACGTTAGGCTGGCCAAATTCCGCATGCCAGGGTCGCCAGATATCGAATTTTCCGAACAATAACCGATGTATGTAATTTGTACGTCATTAGAAGCGCACTAGTGTGCTGATTTCAAATCTGTGATTAGATTTTCTCTGTGATGTATACTTTTGGAAAAAATCATGTCTTTCTGGATTAAGTTAGGTTCGCCGAATCCGCCATGCCAGGGTCGCCAGATATCGAATTTTCCGACCAATCACCGATGTATGTAATTTGTACGTCATTAGAGGCGCAAAGGGTTCAGTTTCAAAATCTGTGATTAGATTTTCTCTGCGATGTATACTTTTGAAGAAAATCTTGCCGTTTTGGATTACGTTAGGCTGGCCAAATTCCGCATGCCAGGGTCGCCAGATATCGAATTTTCCGACCAATCACCGATGTATGTAATTTGTGCGTCATTAGAAGCGCACTAGTGTGCAGATTTCAAATCTGTGATTAGATTTTCTCTGCGATGTATACTTTTGGAGAAAATCATGTCTTTCTGGATTAAGTTAGGTTGGCCGAATCCGCCATGCCAGGGTCGCCAGATATCGAGTTTTCCGACCAATCACCGATGTATGTAATTTGTACGTCATTAGAAGCGCACAAGTGTTCAGTTTCAAAATCTGTGATTAGATTTTCTCTGCGATGTACACTTTTGGAGAAAATCTTGTCGTTTTGGATTACGTTAGGCTGGCCAAATTCCGCATGCCAGGGTCGCCAGATATCGAATTTTCCGAACAATAACCGATGTATGTAATTTGTACGTCATTAGAAGCGCACTAGTGTGCTGATTTCAAATCTGTGATTAGATTTTCTCTGCGATGTATACTTTTGGAAAAAATCATGTCTTTCTGGATTAAGTTAGGTTCGCCGAATCCGCCATGCCAGGGTCGCCAGATATCGAATTTTCCGACCAATCGCCGATGTATGTAATTTGTGCGTCGTTAGAAGCGCACTAGTGTGCTGATTTCAAATCTGTGATTAGATTTTCTCTGCGATGTACACTTTTCAAGAAAGTCATGTCTTTCTGGATTAAGTTAGACTGGCCAAATTTGCCATGCCATAGTCGCCAGATATCGAGTTTTCCGACCAATCACCGATGTATGTAATTTGTACGTCATTAGAAGCGCACAAGTGTTCAGTTTCAAAATCCGTGATTAGATTTTCTCTGCGATGTATACTTTTGGAGAAAATCTTGTCGTTTTGGATTACGTTAGGCTGGCCAAATTCCGCATGCCAGGGTCGCCAGATATCGAATTTTCCGACCAATCACCGATGTATGCAATTTGTGCGTCATTAGAAGCGCACTAGTGTGCAGATTTCAAATCTGTGATTAGATTTTCTCTGCGATGTACACTTTTGGAAAAAATCATGTCTTTCTGGATTAACTTAGGCAGGCCAAATCCGCCATGCCAGGGTCGCCAGATATCGAATTTTCCGAACAATCACCGATGTATGTAGTTTGTACGTCATTAGAAGTGCACTAGTGTGCAGATTTCAAATCTGTGATTAGATTTTCTCTGCTATGTATACTTTTGGAGAAAATCATGTCTTTCTGGATTAAGTTAGACTGGCCAAATTCGCCATGCCAGGGTCGCCAGATATCGAGTTTTCCGACCAATCACCGATGTATGTAATATGTACGTCATTAGAGGCGCACAAGTGTTCAGTTTCAAAATCTGTGATTAGATTTTCTCTGCGATGTATACTTTTTGGAGAAAATCTTGTCGTTTTGGATTACGTTAGGCTGGCCAAATTCCGCATGCCAGGGTCGCCAGATATCGAATTTTCCGACCAATCACCGATGTATGTAATTTGTGCGTCATTAGAAGCGCACAAGTCTTCAGTTTTAAAATCTGTGATTAGATTTTCTCTGCGATGTACACTTTTGGAGAAAGTCATGTCTTTCTGGATTAAGTTAGACTGGCCAAATTCGCCATGCCAGGGTCGCCAGATATCGAGTTTTCCGACCAATCACCAATGTATGTAATTTGTACGTCATTAGAAGCGCACAAGTGTTCAGTTTCAAAATCTGTGATTAGATTTTCTCTGCGATGTATACTTTTGGAGAAAGTCATGTCTCTCTGGATTAAGTTAGGCTGGCCAAATCCGCCATGCCAGGGTCGCCAGATATCGAATTTTCCGACCAATCACCGATGTATGTAATTTGTGCGTCATTAGAAGCGCACTAGTGTGCAGATTTCAAATCTGTGATTAGATTTTCTCTGCGATGTATACTTTTGGAGAAAATCATGTCTTTCTGGATTAAGTTAGACTGGCCAAATTCGCCATGCCAGGGTCGCCAGATATCGAGTTTTCCGACCAATCACCGATGTATGTAATTTGTACGTCATTAGAAGCGCACAAGTGTTCAGTTTCAAAATCTGTGATTAGATTTTCTCTGCGATGTATACTTTTGGAGAAAGTCATGTCTCTCTGGATTAAGTTAGGCTGGCCAAATTCGCCATGCCAGGGTCGCCAGATATCGAGTTTTCCGACCAATCACCGATGTATGTAATATGTACGTCATTAGAGGCGCACAAGTGTTCAGTTTCAAAATCTGTGATTAGATTTTCTCTGCGATGTATACTTTTGGAGAAAATCTTGTCGTTTTGGATTACGTTAGGCTGGCCAAATTCCGCATGCCAGGGTCGCCAGATATCGAATTTTCCGACCAATCACCGATGTATGTAATTTGTGCTTCATTAGAAGCGCACTAGTGTGCAGATTTCAAATCTGTGATTAGATTTTCTCTGCGATGTACACTTTTGGAGAAAGTCATGTCTTTCTGGATTAAGTTAGACTGCCCAAATTCGCCATGCCAGGGTCGCCAGATATCGAGTTTTCCGACCAATCACCGATGTATGTAATTTGTACGTCATTAGAAGCGCACAAGTGTTCAGTTTCAAAATCTGTGATTAGATTTTCTCTGCGATGTACACTTTTGGAGAAAATCTTGTCGATTTATATTACGTTAGGCTGGCCAAATTCCGCATGCCAGGGTCGCCAGATATCGAATTTTCCGAACAATAACCGATGTATGTAATTTGTACGTCATTAGAAGCGCACTAGTGTGCTGATTTCAAATCTGTGATTAGATTTTCTCTGTGATGTATACTTTTGGAAAAAATCATGTCTTTCTGGATTAAGTTAGGTTCGCCGAATCCGCCATGCCAGGGTCGCCAGATATCGAATTTTCCGACCAATCACCGATGTATGTAATTTGTACGTCATTAGAGGCGCAAAGGGTTCAGTTTCAAAATCTGTGATTAGATTTTCTCTGCGATGTATACTTTTGAAGAAAATCTTGCCGTTTTGGATTACGTTAGGCTGGCCAAATTCCGCATGCCAGGGTCGCCAGATATCGAATTTTCCGACCAATCACCGATGTATGTAATTTGTGCGTCATTAGAAGCGCACTAGTGTGCAGATTTCAAATCTGTGATTAGATTTTCTCTGCGATGTATACTTTTGGAGAAAATCATGTCTTTCTGGATTAAGTTAGGTTGGCCGAATCCGCCATGCCAGGGTCGCCAGATATCGAATTTTCCGACCAATCACCGATGTATGTAATTTGTACGTCATTAGAGGCGCAAAGGGTTCAGTTTCAAAATCTGTGATTAGATTTTCTCTGCGATGTATACTTTTGGAGAAAATCTTGTCGTTTTGGATTACGTTAGGCTGGCCAAATTCCGCATGCCAGGGTCGCCAGATATCGAATTTTCCGACCAATCACCGATGTATGTAATTTGTGCGTCATTAGAAGCGCACTAGTGTGCAGATTTCAAATCTGTGATTAGATTTTCTCTGCGATGTATACTTTTGGAGAAAATCATGTCTTTCTGGATTAAGTTAGGTTGGCCGAATCCGCCATGCCATGGTCGCCAGATATCGAGTTTTCCGACCAATCACCGATGTATGTAATTTGTACGTCATTAGAAGCGCACAAGTGTTCAGTTTCAAAATCTGTGATTAGATTTTCTCTGCGATGTACACTTTTGGAGAAAATCTTGTCGATTTATATTACGTTAGGCTGGCCAAATTCCGCATGCCAGGGTCGCCAGATATCGAATTTTCCGAACAATAACCGATGTATGTAATTTGTACGTCATTAGAAGCGCACTAGTGTGCTGATTTCAAATCTGTGATTAGATTTTCTCTGTGATGTATACTTTTGGAAAAAATCATGTCTTTCTGGATTAAGTTAGGTTCGCCGAATCCGCCATGCCAGGGTCGCCAGATATCGAATTTTCCGACCAATCACCGATGTATGTAATTTGTACGTCATTAGAGGCGCAAAGGGTTCAGTTTCAAAATCTGTGATTAGATTTTCTCTGCGATGTATACTTTTGGAGAAAATCTTGTCGTTTTGGATTACGTTAGGCTGGCCAAATTCCGCATGCCAGGGTCGCCAGATATCGAATTTTCCGACCAATCACCGATGTATGTAATTTGTGCGTCATTAGAAGCGCACTAGTGTGCAGATTTCAAATCTGTGATTAGATTTGATCTGCGGTGTACACTTTTCAAGAAAGTCATGTCTTTCTGGATTAAGTTAGACTGGCCAAATTTGCCATGCCAGAGTCGCCAGATATCGAGTTTTCCGACCAATCACCGATGTATGTAATTTGTACGTCATTAGAAGCGCACAAGTGTTCAGTTTCAAAATCTGTGATTAGATTTTCTCTGCGATGTATACTTTTGGAGAAAATCTTGTCGTTTTGGATTACGTTAGGCTGGCCAAATTCCGCATGCCAGGGTCGCCAGATATCGAATTTTCCGACCAATCACCGATGTATGTAATTTGTGCGTCATTAGAAGCGCACTAGTGTGCAGATTTCAAATCTGTGATTAGATTTTCTCTGCGATGTATACTTTTGGAGAAAATCATGTCTTTGTGGATTAAGTTAGGCAGGCCAAATCCGCCATGCCAGGGTCGCCAGATATCGAATTTTCCGAACAATCACCGATGTATGTAATTTGTACGTCATTAGAAGCGCACTAGTGTGCAGATTTCAAATCTGTGATTAGATTTTCTCTGCGATGTATACTTTTGGAGAAAATCATGTCTTTCTGGATTAAGTAAGACTGGCCAAATTCGCCATGCCAGGGTCGCCAGATATCGAGTTTTCCGACCAATCACCGATGTATGTAATTTGTACGTCATTAGAAGCGCACAAGTGTTCAGTTTCAAAATCTGTGATTAGATTTTCTCTGCGATGTATACTTTTGGAGAAAGTCATGTCTCTCTGGATTAAGTTAGGCTGGCCAAATCCGCCATGCCAGGGTCGCCAGATATCGAATTTTCCGACCAATCACCGATGTATGTAATTTGTGCGTCATTAGAAGCGCACTAGTGTGCAGATTTCAAATCTGTGATTAGATTTTCTCTGCGATGTACACTTTTGGAGAAAGTCATGTCTTTCTGGATTAAGTTAGACTGGCCAAATTCGCCATGCCAGGGTCGCCAGATATCGAGTTTTCCGACCAATCACCGATGTATGTAATTTGTACGTCATTAGAAGCGCACAAGTGTTCAGTTTCAAAATCTGTGATTAGATTTTCTCTGCGATGTACACTTTTGGAGAAAATCTTGTCGATTTATATTACGTTAGGCTGGCCAAATTCCGCATGCCAGGGTCGCCAGATATCGAATTTTCCGAACAATAACCGATGTATGTAATTTGTACGTCATTAGAAGGGCACTAGTGTGCTGATTTCAAATCTGTGATTAGATTTTCTCTGCGATGTACACTTTTGGAAAAAATCATGTCTTTCTGGATTAAGTTAGGTTCGCCGAATCCGCCATGCCAGGGTCGCCAGATATCGAATTTTCCGACCAATCACCGATGTATGTAATTTGTACGTCATTAGAGGCGCAAAGGGTTCAGTTTCAAAATCTGTGATTAGATTTTCTCTGCGATGTATACTTTTGGAGAAAATCTTGCCGTTTTGGATTACGTTAGGCAGGCCAAATTCCGCATGCCAGGGTCGCCAGATATCGAATTTTCCGACCAATCACCGATGTATGTAATTTGTGCGTCATTAGAAGCGCACTAGTGTGCAGATTTCAAATCTGTGATTAGATTTTCTCTGCGATGTATACTTTTGGAGAAAATCATGTCTTTCTGGATTAAGTTAGGTTGGCCGAATCCGCCATGCCAGGGTCGCCAGATATCGAATTTTCCGACCAATCACCGATGTATGTAATTTGTACGTCATTAGAGGCGCAAAGGGTTCAGTTTCAAAATCTGTGATTAGATTTTCTCTGCGATGTATACTTTTGGAGAAAATCTTGTCGTTTTGGATTACGTTAGGCTGGCCAAATTCCGCATGCCAGGGTCGCCAGATATCGAATTTTCCGACCAATCACCGATGTATGTAATTTGTGCGTCATTAGAAGCGCACTAGTGTGCAGATTTCAAATCTGTGATTAGATTTGATCTGCGATGTACACTTTTCAAGAAAGTCATGTCTTTCTGGATTAAGTTAGACTGGCCAAATTTGCCATGCCAGAGTCGCCAGATATCGAGTTTTCCGACCAATCACCGATGTATGTAATTTGTACGTCATTAGAAGCGCACAAGTGTTCAGTTTCAAAATCTGTGATTAGATTTTCTCTGCGATGTATACTTTTGGAGAAAGTCATGTCTCTCTGGATTAAGTTAGGCTGGCCAAATCCGCCATGCCAGGGTCGCCAGATATCGAATTTTCCGACCAATCACCGATGTGTGTAATTTGTGCGTCATTAGAAGCGCACTAGTGTGCAGATTTCAAATCTGTGATTAGATTTGATCTGCGATGTACAATTTTCAAGAAAGTCATGTCTTTCTGGATTAAGTTAGACTGGCCAAATTTGCCATGCCATAGTCGCCAGATATCGAGTTTTCCGACCAATCACCTATGTATGTAATTTGTACGTCATTAGAAGCGCACAAGTGTTCAGTTTCAAAATCTGTGATTAGATTTTCTCTGCGATGTATACTTTTGGAGAAAATCTTGTCGTTTTGGATTACGTTAGGCTGGCCAAATTCCGCATGCCAGGGTCGCCAGATATCGAATTTTCCGACCAATCACCGATGTATGCAATTTGTGCGTCATTAGAAGCGCACTAGTGTGCAGATTTCAAATCTGTGATTAGATTTTCTCTGCGATGTACACTTTTGGAAAAAATCATGTCTTTCTGGATTAAGTTAGGCAGGCCAAATCCGCCATGCCAGGGTCGCCAGATATCGAATTTTCCGAACAATCACCGATGTATGTAGTTTGTACGTCATTAGAAGCGCACTAGTGTGCAGATTTCAAATCTGTGATTAGATTTTCTCTGCGATGTATACTTTTGGAGAAAATCATGTCTTTCTGGATTAAGTTAGACTGGCCAAATTCGCCATGCCAGGGTCGCCAGATATCGAGTTTTCCGACCAATCACCGATGTATGTAATTTGTACGTCATTAGAGGCGCACAAGTGTTCAGTTTCAAAATCTGTGATTAGATTTTTTCTGCGATGTATACTTTGGGAGAAAATCTTGTCGTTTTGGATTACGTTAGGCTGGCCAAATTCCGCATGCCAGGGTCGCCAGATATCGAATTTTCCGACCAATCACCGATGTATGTAATTTGTACGTCATTAGAAGCGCACTAGTGTGCAGATTTCAAATCTGTGATTAGATTTTCTCTGCGATGTATACTTTTGGAGAAAATTATGTCTTTCTGGATTAAGTTAGACTGGCCAAATTCGCCATGCCAGGGTCGCCAGATATCGAGTTTTCCGACCAATCACCGATGTATGTAATTTGTACGTCATTAGAAGCGCACAAGTGTTCAGTTTCAAAATCTGTGATTAGATTTTCTCTGCGATGTATACTTTTGGAGAAAGTCATGTCTCTCTGGATTAAGTTAGGCTGGCCAAATCCGCCATGCCAGGGTCGCCAGATATCGAATTTTCCGACCAATCACCGATGTGTGTAATTTGTGCGTCATTAGAAGCGCACTAGTGTGCAGATTTCAAATCTGTGATTAGATTTTCTCTGCGATGTACACTTTTGGAGAAAGTCATGTCTTTCTGGATTAAGTTAGACTGGCCAAATTCGCCATGCCAGGGTCGCCAGATATCGAGTTTTCCGACCAATCACCGATGTATGTAATTTGTACGTCATTAGAAGCGCACAAGTGTTCAGTTTCAAAATCTGTGATTAGATTTTCTCTGCGATGTACACTTTTGGAGAAAATCTTGTCGTTTTGGATTACGTTAGGCTGGCCAAATTCCGACGGGCCAGGGTCGCCAGATATCGAATTTTCCGAACAATAACCGATGTATGTAATTTGTACGTCATTAGAAGCGCACTAGTGTGCTGATTTCAAATCTGTGATTAGATTTTCTCTGCGATGTATACTTTTGGAAAAAATCATGTCTTTCTGGATTAAGTTAGGTTCGCCGAATCCGCCATGCCATTGTCGCCAGATATCGAATTTTCCGACGAATCACCGATGTATGTAATTTGTACGTTATTGGAAGCGCATTGGTGTGCAGATTTCAAATCGGTGATTAGATTTTCTCTGCGATGTATACTTTTGGAGAAAATCATGTCTTTCTGGATTAAGTTAGGTTGGCCGAATCCGCCATGCCAGGGTCGCCAGATATCGAGTTTTCCGACCAATCACCGATGTATGTAATTTGTACGTCATTAGAAGCGCACAAGTGTTCAGTTTCAAAATCTGTGATTAGATTTTCTCTGCGATGTATACTTTTGGAGAAAGTCATGTCTCTCTGGATTAAGTTAGGCTGGCCAAATCTGCCATGCCAGGGTCGCCAGATATCGAATTTTCCGACCAATCACCGATGTATGTAATTTGTGCGTCATTAGAAGCGCACTAGTGTGCAGATTTCAAATCTGTGATTAGATTTTCTCTGCGATGTACACTTTTGGAGAAAGTCATGTCTTTCTGGATTAAGTTAGACTGCCCAAATTCGCCATGCCAGGGTCGCCAGATATCGAGTTTTCCGACCAATCACCGATGTATGTAATTTGTACGTCATTAGAAGCGCACAAGTGTTCAGTTTCAAAATCTGTGATTAGATTTTCTCTGCGATGTACACTTTTGGAGAAAATCTTGTCGTTTTGGATTACGTTAGGCTGGCCAAATTCCGCATGCCAGGGTCGCCAGATATCGAATTTTCCGAACAATAACCGATGTATGTAATTTGTACGTCATTAGAAGCGCACTAGTGTGCTGATTTCAAATCTGTGATTAGATTTTCTCTGCGATGTATACTTTTGGAAAAAATCATGTCTTTCTGGATTAAGTTAGGTTCGCCGAATCCGCCATGCCAGGGTCGCCAGATATCGAATTTTCCGACCAATCACCGATGTATGTAATTTGTGCGTCGTTAGAAGCGCACTAGTGTGCTGATTTCAAATCTGTGATTAGATTTTCTCTGCGATGTACACTTTTCAAGAAAGTCATGTCTTTCTGGATTAAGTTAGACTGGCCAAATTTGCCATGCCATAGTCGCCAGATATCGAGTTTTCCGACCAATCACCGATGTATGTAATTTGTACGTCATTAGAAGCGCACAAGTGTTCAGTTTCAAAATCCGTGATTAGATTTTCTCTGCGATGTATACTTTTGGAGAAAATCTTGTCGTTTTGGATTACGTTAGGCTGGCCAAATTCCGCATGCCAGGGTCGCCAGATATCGAATTTTCCGACCAATCACCGATGTATGCAATTTGTGCGTCATTAGAAGCGCACTAGTGTGCAGATTTCAAATCTGTGATTAGATTTTCTCTGCAATGTACACTTTTGGAAAAAATCATGTCTTTCTGGATTAACTTAGGCAGGCCAAATCCGCCATGCCAGGGTCGCCAGATATCGAATTTTCCGAACAATCACCGATGTATGTAGTTTGTACGTCATTAGAAGTGCACTAGTGTGCAGATTTCAAATCTGTGATTAGATTTTCTCTGCGATGTATACTTTTGGAGAAAATCATGTCTTTCTGGATTAAGTTAGACTGGCCAAATTCGCCATGCCAGGGTCGCCAGATATCGAGTTTTCCGACCAATCACCGATGTATGTAATATGTACGTCATTAGAGGCGCACAAGTGTTCAGTTTCAAAATCTGTGATTAGATTTTCTCTGCGATGTATACTTTTGGAGAAAATCTTGTCGTTTTGGATTACGTTAGGCTGGCCAAATTCCGCATGCCAGGGTCGCCAGATATTGAATTTTCCGACCAATCACCGATGTATGTAATTTGTGCGTCATTGGAAGCGCACAAGTCTTCAGTTTTAAAATCTGTGATTAGATTTTCTCTGCGATGTACACTTTTGGAGAAAGTCATGTCTTTCTGGATTAAGTTAGACTGGCCAAATTCGCCATGCCAGGGTCGCCAGATATCGAGTTTTCCGACCAATCACCGATGTATGTAATTTGTACGTCATTAGAAGCGCACAAGTGTTCAGTTTCAAAATCTGTGATTAGATTTTCTCTGCGATGTATACTTTTGGAGAAAATCTTGTCGTTTTGGATTACGTTAGGCTGGCCAAATTCCGCATGCCAGGGTCGCCAGATATCGAATTTTCCGACCAATCACCTATGTGTGTAATTTGTGCGTCATTAGAAGCGCACTAGTGTGCAGATTTCAAATCTGTGATTAGATTTACTCTGCGATGTATACTTTTGGAGAAAATCATGTCTTTCTGGATTAAGTTAGACTGGCCAAATTCGCCATGCCAGGGTCGCCAGATATCGAGTTTTCCGACCAATCACCGATGTATGTAATTTGTACGTCATTAGAAGCGCACAAGTGTTCAGTTTCAAAATCTGTGATTAGATTTTCTCTGCGATGTACACTTTTGGAGAAAATCTTGTCGTTTTGGATTACGTTAGGCTGGCCAAATTCCGCATGCCAGGGTCGCCAGATATCGAATTTTCCGAACAATAACCGATGTATGTAATTTGTACGTCATTAGAAGCGCACTAGTGTGCTGATTTCAAATCTGTGATTAGATTTTCTCTGCGATGTATACTTTTGGAAAAAATCATGTCTTTCTGGATTAAGTTAGGTTCGCCGAATCCGCCATGCCAGGGTCGCCAGATATCGAATTTTCCGACCAATCACCGATGTATGTAATTTGTGCGTCGTTAGAAGCGCACTAGTGTGCTGATTTCAAATCTGTGATTAGATTTTCTCTGCGATGTACACTTTTCAAGAAAGTCATGTCTTTCTGGATTAAGTTAGACTGGCCAAATTTGCCATGCCATAGTCGCCAGATATCGAGTTTTCCGACCAATCACCGATGTATGTAATTTGTACGTCATTAGAAGCGCACAAGTGTTCAGTTTCAAAATCCGTGATTAGATTTTCTCTGCGATGTATACTTTTGGAGAAAATCTTGTCGTTTTGGATTACGTTAGGCTGGCCAAATTCCGCATGCCAGGGTCGCCAGATATCGAATTTTCCGACCAATCACCGATGTATGCAATTTGTGCGTCATTAGAAGCGCACTAGTGTGCAGATTTCAAATCTGTGATTAGATTTTCTCTGCGATGTACACTTTTGGAAAAAATCATGTCTTTCTGGATTAACTTAGGCAGGCCAAATCCGCCATGCCAGGGTCGCCAGATATCGAATTTTCCGAACAATCACCGATGTATGTAGTTTGTACGTCATTAGAAGTGCACTAGTGTGCAGATTTCAAATCTGTGATTAGATTTTCTCTGCGATGTATACTTTTGGAGAAAATCATGTCTTTCTGGATTAAGTTAGACTGGCCAAATTCGCCATGCCAGGGTCGCCAGATATCGAGTTTTCCGACCAATCACCGATGTATGTAATATGTACGTCATTAGAGGCGCACAAGTGTTCAGTTTCAAAATCTGTGATTAGATTTTCTCTGCGATGTATACTTTTGGAGAAAATCTTGTCGTTTTGGATTACGTTAGGCTGGCCAAATTCCGCATGCCAGGGTCGCCAGATATCGAATTTTCCGACCAATCACCGATGTATGTAATTTGTGCGTCATTAGAAGCGCACAAGTCTTCAGTTTTAAAATCTGTGATTAGATTTTCTCTGCGATGTACACTTTTGGAGAAAGTCATGTCTTTCTGGATTAAGTTAGACTGGCCAAATTCGCCATGCCAGGGTCGCCAGATATCGAGTTTTCCGACCAATCACCAATGTATGTAATTTGTACGTCATTAGAAGCGCACAAGTGTTCAGTTTCAAAATCTGTGATTAGATTTTCTCTGCGATGTATACTTTTGGAGAAAGTCATGTCTCTCTGGATTAAGTTAGGCTGGCCAAATCCGCCATGCCAGGGTCGCCAGATATCGAATTTTCCGACCAATCACCGATGTATGTAATTTGTGTGTCATTAGAAGCGCACTAGTGTGCAGATTTCAAATCTGTGATTAGATTTTCTCTGCGATGTATACTTTTGGAGAAAATCATGTCTTTCTGGATTAAGTTAGACTGGCCAAATTCGCCATGCCAGGTCGCCAGATATCGAGTTTTCCGACCAATCACCGATGTATGTAATTTGTACGTCATTAGAAGCGCACAAGTGTTCAGTTTCAAAATCTGTGATTAGATTTTCTCTGCGATGTATACTTTTGGAGAAAGTCATGTCTCTCTGGATTAAGTTAGGCTGGCCAAATTCGCCATGCCAGGGTCGCCAGATATCGAGTTTTCCGACCAATCACCGATGTATGTAATATGTACGTCATTAGAGGCGCACAAGTGTTCAGTTTCAAAATCTGTGATTAGATTTTCTCTGCGATGTATACTTTTGGAGAAAATCTTGTCGTTTTGGATTACGTTAGGCTGGCCAAATTCCGCATGCCAGGGTCGCCAGATATCGAATTTTCCGACCAATCACCGATGTATGTAATTTGTGCGTCATTAGAAGCGCACTAGCGTGCAGATTTCAAATCTGTGATTAGATTTTCTCTGCGATGTACACTTTTGGAGAAAGTCATGTCTTTCTGGATTAAGTTAGACTGCCCAAATTCGCCATGCCAGGGTCGCCAGATATCGAGTTTTCCGACCAATCACCGATGTATGTAATTTGTACGTCATTAGAAGCGCACAAGTGTTCAGTTTCAAAATCTGTGATTAGATTTTCTCTGCGATGTACACTTTTGGAGAAAATCTTGTCGTTTTGGATTACGTTAGGCTGGCCAAATTCCGCATGCCAGGGTCGCCAGATATCGAATTTTCCGAACAATAACCGATGTATGTAATTTGTACGTCATTAGAAGCGCACTAGTGTGCTGATTTCAAATCTGTGATTAGATTTTCTCTGTGATGTATACTTTTGGAAAAAATCATGTCTTTCTGGATTAAGTTAGGTTCGCCGAATCCGCCATGCCAGGGTCGCCAGATATCGAATTTTCCGACCAATCACCGATGTATGTAATTTGTACGTCATTAGAGGCGCAAAGGGTTCAGTTTCAAAATCTGTGATTAGATTTTCTCTGCGATGTATACTTTTGAAGAAAATCTTGCCGTTTTGGATTACGTTAGGCTGGCCAAATTCCGCATGCCAGGGTCGCCAGATATCGAATTTTCCGACCAATCACCGATGTATGTAATTTGTGCGTCATTAGAAGCGCACTAGTGTGCAGATTTCAAATCTGTGATTAGATTTTCTCTGCGATGTATACTTTTGGAGAAAATCATGTCTTTCTGGATTAAGTTAGGTTGGCCGAATCCGCCATGCCAGGGTCGCCAGATATCGAATTTTCCGACCAATCACCGATGTATGTAATTTGTACGTCATTAGAGGCGCAAAGGGTTCAGTTTCAAAATCTGTGATTAGATTTTCTCTGCGATGTATACTTTTGGAGAAAATCTTGTCGTTTTGGATTACGTTAGGCTGGCCAAATTCCGCATGCCAGGGTCGCCAGATATCGAATTTTCCGACCAATCACCGATGTATGTAATTTGTGCGTCATTAGAAGCGCACTAGTGTGCAGATTTCAAATCTGTGATTAGATTTTCTCTGCGATGTATACTTTTGGAGAAAATCATGTCTTTCTGGATTAAGTTAGGTTGGCCGAATCCGCCATGCCAGGGTCGCCAGATATCGAGTTTTCCGACCAATCACCGATGTATGTAATTTGTACGTCATTAGAAGCGCACAAGTGTTCAGTTTCAAAATCTGTGATTAGATTTTCTCTGCGATGTACACTTTTGGAGAAAATCTTGTCGATTTATATTACGTTAGGCTGGCCAAATTCCGCATGCCAGGGTCGCCAGATATCGAATTTTCCGAACAATAACCGATGTATGTAATTTGTACGTCATTAGAAGCGCACTAGTGTGCTGATTTCAAATCTGTGATTAGATTTTCTCTGTGATGTATACTTTTGGAAAAAATCATGTCTTTCTGGATTAAGTTAGGTTCGCCGAATCCGCCATGCCAGGGTCGCCAGATATCGAATTTTCCGACCAATCACCGATGTATGTAATTTGTACGTCATAAGAGGCGCAAAGGGTTCAGTTTCAAAATCTGTGATTAGATTTTCTCTGCGATGTATACTTTTGGAGAAAATCTTGTCGTTTTGGATTACGTTAGGCTGGCCAAATTCCGCATGCCAGGGTCGCCAGATATCGAATTTTCCGACCAATCACCGATGTATGTAATTTGTGCGTCATTAGAAGCGCACTAGTGTGCAGATTTCAAATCTGTGATTAGATTTGATCTGCGATGTACACTTTTCAAGAAAGTCATGTCTTTCTGGATTAAGTTAGACTGGCCAAATTTGCCATGCCAGAGTCGCCAGATATCGAGTTTTCCGACCAATCATCGATGTATGTAATTTGTACGTCATTAGAAGCGCACAAGTGTTCAGTTTCAAAATCTGTGATTAGATTTTCTCTGCGATGTATACTTTTGGAGAAAGTCATGTCTCTCTGGATTAAGTTAGGCTGGCCAAATCCGCCATGCCAGGGTCGCCAGATATCGAATTTTCCGACCAATCACCGATGTATGTAATTTGTGCGTCATTAGAAGCGCACTAGTGTGCAGATTTCAAATCTGTGATTAGATTTTCTCTGCGATGTACACTTTTGGAGAAAGTCATGTCTTTCTGGATTAAGTTAGACTGGCCAAATTCGCCATGCCATAGTCGCCAGATATCGAATTTTCCGACCAATCACCTATGTATGTAATTTGTACGTCATTAGAAGCGCACAAGTGTTCAGTTTCAAAATCTGTGATTAGATTTTCTCTGCGATGTATACTTTTGGAGAAAATCTTGTCGTTTTGGATTACGTTAGGCTGGCCAAATTCCGCATGCCAGGGTCGCCAGATATCGAATTTTCCGACCAATCACCGATGTATGCAATTTGTGCGTCATTAGAAGCGCACTAGTGTGCAGATTTCAAATCTGTGATTAGATTTTCTCTGCGATGTACACTTTTGGAAAAAATCATGTCTTTCTGGATTAAGTTAGGCAGGCCAAATCCGCCATGCCAGGGTCGCCAGATATCGAATTTTCCGAACAATCACCGATGTATGTAGTTTGTACGTCATTAGAAGCGCACTAGTGTGCAGATTTCAAATCTGTGATTAGATTTTCTCTGCGATGTATACTTTTGGAGAAAATCATGTCTTTCTGGATTAAGTTAGACTGGCCAAATTCGCCATGCCAGGGTCGCCAGATATCGAGTTTTCCGACCAATCACCGATGTATGTAATTTGTACGTCATTAGAGGCGCACAAGTGTTCAGTTTCAAAATCTGTGATTAGATTTTTTCTGCGATGTATACTTTGGGAGAAAATCTTGTCGTTTTGGATTACGTTAGGCTGGCCAAATTCCGCATGCCAGGGTCGCCAGATATCGAATTTTCCGACCAATCACCGATGTATGTAATTTGTACGTCATTAGAAGCGCACTAGTGTGCAGATTTCAAATCTGTGATTAGATTTTCTCTGCGATGTATACTTTTGGAGAAAATTATGTCTTTCTGGATTAAGTTTGACTGGCCAAATTCGCCATGCCAGGGTCGCCAGATATCGAGTTTTCCGACCAATCACCGATGTATGTAATTTGTACGTCATTAGAAGCGCACAAGTGTTCAGTTTCAAAATCTGTGATTAGATTTTCTCTGCGATGTATACTTTTGGAGAAAGTCATGTCTCTCTGGATTAAGTTAGGCTGGCCAAATCCGCCATGCCAGGGTCGCCAGATATCGAATTTTCCGACCAATCACCGATGTGTGTAATTTGTGCGTCATTAGAAGCGCACTAGTGTGCAGATTTCAAATCTGTGATTAGATTTTCTCTGCGATGTACACTTTTGGAGAAAGTCATGTCTTTCTGGATTAAGTTAGACTGGCCAAATTCGCCATGCCAGGGTCGCCAGATATCGAGTTTTCCGACCAATCACCGATGTATGTAATTTGTACGTCATTAGAAGCGCACAAGTGTTCAGTTTCAAAATCTGTGATTAGATTTTCTCTGCGATGTACACTTTTGGAGAAAATCTTGTCGTTTTGGATTACGTTAGGCTGGCCAAATTCCGACGGGCCAGGGTCGCCAGATATCGAATTTTCCGAACAATAACCGATGTATGTAATTTGTACGTCATTAGAAGCGCACTAGTGTGCTGATTTCAAATCTGTGATTAGATTTTCTCTGCGATGTATACTTTTGGAAAAAATCATGTCTTTCTGGATTAAGTTAGGTTCGCCGAATCCGCCATGCCATTGTCGCCAGATATCGAATTTTCCGACGAATCACCGATGTATGTAATTTGTACGTTATTGGAAGCGCATTGGTGTGCAGATTTCAAATCGGTGATTAGATTTTCTCTGCGATGTATACTTTTGGAGAAAATCATGTCTTTCTGGATTAAGTTAGGTTGGCCGAATCCGCCATGCCAGGGTCGCCAGATATCGAGTTTTCCGACCAATCACCGATGTATGTAATTTGTACGTCATTAGAAGCGCACAAGTGTTCAGTTTCAAAATCTGTGATTAGATTTTCTCTGCGATGTATACTTTTGGAGAAAGTCATGTCTCTCTGGATTAAGTTAGGCTGGCCAAATCTGCCATGCCAGGGTCGCCAGATATCGAATTTTCCGACCAATCACCGATGTATGTAATTTGTGCGTCATTAGAAGCGCACTAGTGTGCAGATTTCAAATCTGTGATTAGATTTTCTCTGCGATGTACACTTTTGGAGAAAGTCATGTCTTTCTGGATTAAGTTAGACTGCCCAAATTCGCCATGCCAGGGTCGCCAGATATCGAGTTTTCCGACCAATCACCGATGTATGTAATTTGTACGTCATTAGAAGCGCACAAGTGTTCAGTTTCAAAATCTGTGATTAGATTTTCTCTGCGATGTACACTTTTGGAGAAAATCTTGTCGTTTTGGATTACGTTAGGCTGGCCAAATTCCGCATGCCAGGGTCGCCAGATATCGAATTTTCCGAACAATAACCGATGTATGTAATTTGTACGTCATTAGGAGCGCACTAGTGTGCTGATTTCAAATCTGTGATTAGATTTTCTCTGCGATGTATACTTTTGGAAAAAATCATGTCTTTCTGGATTAAGTTAGGTTCGCCGAATCCGCCATGCCAGGGTCGCCAGATATCGAATTTTCCGACCAATCACCGATGTATGTAATTTGTGCGTCGTTAGAAGCGCACTAGTGTGCTGATTTCAAATCTGTGATTAGATTTTCTCTGCGATGTACACTTTTCAAGAAAGTCATGTCTTTCTGGATTAAGTTAGACTGGCCAAATTTGCCATGCCATAGTCGCCAGATATCGAGTTTTCCGACCAATCACCGATGTATGTAATTTGTACGTCATTAGAAGCGCACAAGTGTTCAGTTTCAAAATCCGTGATTAGATTTTCTCTGCGATGTATACTTTTGGAGAAAATCTTGTCGTTTTGGATTACGTTAGGCTGGCCAAATTCCGCATGCCAGGGTCGCCAGATATCGAATTTTCCGACCAATCACCGATGTATGCAATTTGTGCGTCATTAGAAGCGCACTAGTGTGCAGATTTCAAATCTGTGATTAGATTTTCTCTGCGATGTACACTTTTGGAAAAAATCATGTCTTTCTGGATTAACTTAGGCAGGCCAAATCCGCCATGCCAGGGTCGCCAGATATCGAATTTTCCGAACAATCACCGATGTATGTAGTTTGTACGTCATTAGAAGTGCACTAGTGTGCAGATTTCAAATCTGTGATTAGATTTTCTCTGCGATGTATACTTTTGGAGAAAATCATGTCTTTCTGGATTAAGTTAGACTGGCCAAATTCGCCATGCCAGGGTCGCCAGATATCGAGTTTTCCGACCAATCACCGATGTATGTAATATGTACGTCATTAGAGGCGCACAAGTGTTCAGTTTCAAAATCTGTGATTAGATTTTCTCTGCGATGTATACTTTTGGAGAAAATCTTGTCGTTTTGGATTACGTTAGGCTGGCCAAATTCCGCATGCCAGGGTCGCCAGATATCGAATTTTCCGACCAATCACCGATGTATGTAATTTGTGCGTCATTAGAAGCGCACAAGTCTTCAGTTTTAAAATCTGTGATTAGATTTTCTCTGCGATGTACACTTTTGGAGAAAGTCATGTCTTTCTGGATTAAGTTAGACTGGCCAAATTCGCCATGCCAGGGTCGCCAGATATCGAGTTTTCCGACCAATCACCGATGTATGTAATTTGTACGTCATTAGAAGCGCACAAGTGTTCAGTTTCAAAATCTGTGATTAGATTTTCTCTGCGATGTATACTTTTGGAGAAAATCTTGTCGTTTTGGATTACGTTAGGCTGGCCAAATTCCGCATGCCAGGGTCGCCAGATATCGAATTTTCCGACCAATCACCTATGTGTGTAATTTGTGCGTCATTAGAAGCGCACTAGTGTGCAGATTTCAAATCTGTGATTAGATTTACTCTGCGATGTATACTTTTGGAGAAAATCATGTCTTTCTGGATTAAGTTAGACTGGCCAAATTCGCCATGCCAGGGTCGCCAGATATCGAGTTTTCCGACCAATCACCGATGTATGTAATTTGTACGTCATTAGAAGCGCACAAGTGTTCAGTTTCAAAATCTGTGATTAGATTTTCTCTGCGATGTACACTTTTGGAGAAAATCTTGTCGTTTTGGATTACGTTAGGCTGGCCAAATTCCGCATGCCAGGGTCGCCAGATATCGAATTTTCCGAACAATAACCGATGTATGTAATTTGTACGTCATTAGAAGCGCACTAGTGTGCTGATTTCAAATCTGTGATTAGATTTTCTCTGCGATGTATACTTTTGGAAAAAATCATGTCTTTCTGGATTAAGTTAGGTTCGCCGAATCCGCCATGCCAGGGTCGCCAGATATCGAATTTTCCGACCAATCACCGATGTATGTAATTTGTGCGTCGTTAGAAGCGCACTAGTGTGCTGATTTCAAATCTGTGATTAGATTTTCTCTGCGATGTACACTTTTCAAGAAAGTCATGTCTTTCTGGATTAAGTTAGACTGGCCAAATTTGCCATGCCATAGTCGCCAGATATCGAGTTTTCCGACCAATCATCGATGTATGTAATTTGTACGTCATTAGAAGCGCACAAGTGTTCAGTTTCAAAATCCGTGATTAGATTTTCTCTGCGATGTATACTTTTGGAGAAAATCTTGTCGTTTTGGATTACGTTAGGCTGGCCAAATTCCGCATGCCAGGGTCGCCAGATATCGAATTTTCCGACCAATCACCGATGTATGCAATTTGTGCGTCATTAGAAGCGCACTAGTGTGCAGATTTCAAATCTGTGATTAGATTTTCTCTGCGATGTACACTTTTGGAAAAAATCATGTCTTTCTGGATTAACTTAGGCAGGCCAAATCCGCCATGCCAGGGTCGCCAGATATCGAATTTTCCGAACAATCACCGATGTATGTAGTTTGTACGTCATTAGAAGTGCACTAGTGTGCAGATTTCAAATCTGTGATTAGATTTTCTCTGCGATGTATACTTTTGGAGAAAATCATGTCTTTCTGGATTAAGTTAGACTGGCCAAATTCGCCATGCCAGGGTCGCCAGATATCGAGTTTTCCGACCAATCACCGATGTATGTAATATGTACGTCATTAGAGGCGCACAAGTGTTCAGTTTCAAAATCTGTGATTAGATTTTCTCTGCGATGTATACTTTTGGAGAAAATCTTGTCGTTTTGGATTACGTTAGGCTGGCCAAATTCCGCATGCCAGGGTCGCCAGATATCGAATTTTCCGACCAATCACCGATGTATGTAATTTGTGCGTCATTAGAAGCGCACAAGTCTTCAGTTTTAAAATCTGTGATTAGATTTTCTCTGCGATGTACACTTTTGGAGAAAGTCATGTCTTTCTGGATTAAGTTAGACTGGCCAAATTCGCCATGCCAGGGTCGCCAGATATCGAGTTTTCCGACCAATCACCAATGTATGTAATTTGTACGTCATTAGAAGCGCACAAGTGTTCAGTTTCAAAATCTGTGATTAGATTTTCTCTGCGATGTATACTTTTGGAGAAAGTCATGTCTCTCTGGATTAAGTTAGGCTGGCCAAATCCGCCATGCCAGGGTCGCCAGATATCGAATTTTCCGACCAATCACCGATGTATGTAATTTGTGCGTCATTAGAAGCGCACTAGTGTGCAGATTTCAAATCTGTGATTAGATTTTCTCTGCGATGTATACTTTTGGAGAAAATCATGTCTTTCTGGATTAAGTTAGACTGGCCAAATTCGCCATGCCAGGGTCGCCAGATATCGAGTTTTCCGACCAATCACCGATGTATGTAATTTGTACGTCATTAGAAGCGCACAAGTGTTCAGTTTCAAAATCTGTGATTAGATTTTCTCTGCGATGTATACTTTTGGAGAAAGTCATGTCTCTCTGGATTAAGTTAGGCTGGCCAAATTCGCCATGCCAGGGTCGCCAGATATCGAGTTTTCCGACCAATCACCGATGTATGTAATATGTACGTCATTAGAGGCGCACAAGTGTTCAGTTTCAAAATCTGTGATTAGATTTTCTCTGCGATGAATACTTTTGGAGAAAATCTTGTCGTTTTGGATTACGTTAGGCTGGCCAAATTCCGCATGCCAGGGTCGCCAGATATCGAATTTTCCGACCAATCACCGATGTATGTAATTTGTGCGTCATTAGAAGCGCACTAGTGTGCAGATTTCAAATCTGTGATTAGATTTTCTCTGCGATGTACACTTTTGGAGAAAGTCATGTCTTTCTGGATTAAGTTAGACTGCCCAAATTCGCCATGCCAGGGTCGCCAGATATCGAGTTTTCCGACCAATCACCGATGTATGTAATTTGTACGTCATTAGAAGCGCACAAGTGTTCAGTTTCAAAATCTGTGATTAGATTTTCTCTGCGATGTACACTTTTGGAGAAAATCTTGTCGATTTATATTACGTTAGGCTGGCCAAATTCCGCATGCCAGGGTCGCCAGATATCGAATTTTCCGAACAATAACCGATGTATGTAATTTGTACGTCATTAGAAGCGCACTAGTGTGCTGATTTCAAATCTGTGATTAGATTTTCTCTGTGATGTATACTTTTGGAAAAAATCATGTCTTTCTGGATTAAGTTAGGTTCGCCGAATCCGCCATGCCAGGGTCGCCAGATATCGAATTTTCCGACCAATCACCGATGTATGTAATTTGTACGTCATTAGAGGCGCAAAGGGTTCAGTTTCAAAATCTGTGATTAGATTTTCTCTGCGATGTATACTTTTGAAGAAAATCTTGCCGTTTTGGATTACGTTAGGCTGGCCAAATTCCGCATGCCAGGGTCGCCAGATATCGAATTTTCCGACCAATCACCGATGTATGTAATTTGTGCGTCATTAGAAGCGCACTAGTGTGCAGATTTCAAATCTGTGATTAGATTTTCTCTGCGATGTATACTTTTGGAGAAAATCATGTCTTTCTGGATTAAGTTAGGTTGGCCGAATCCGCCATGCCAGGGTCGCCAGATATCGAATTTTCCGACCAATCACCGATGTATGTAATTTGTACGTCATTAGAGGCGCAAAGGGTTCAGTTTCAAAATCTGTGATTAGATTTTCTCTGCGATGTATACTTTTGGAGAAAATCTTGTCGTTTTGGATTACGTTAGGCTGGCCAAATTCCGCATGCCAGGGTCGCCAGATATCGAATTTTCCGACCAATCACCGATGTATGTAATTTGTGCGTCATTAGAAGCGCACTAGTGTGCAGATTTCAAATCTGTGATTAGATTTTCTCTGCGATGTATACTTTTGGAGAAAATCATGTCTTTCTGGATTAAGTTAGGTTGGCCGAATCCGCCATGCCAGGGTCGCCAGATATCGAATTTTCCGACCAATCACCGATGTATGTAATTTGTGCGTCATTAGAAGCGCACTAGTGTGCAGATTTCAAATCTGTGATTAGATTTTCTCTGCGATGTACACTTTTGGAGAAAGTCATGTCTCTCTGGATTAAGTTAGGCTGGCCAAATCCGCCATGCCAGGGTCGCCAGATATCGAATTTTCCGACCAATCACCGATGTATGTAATTTGTGCGTCATTAGAAGCGCACTAGTGTGCAGATTTCAAATCTGTGATTAGATTTTCTCTGCGATGTACACTTTTGGAGAAAGTCATGTCTTTCTGGATTAAGTTAGACTGGCCAAATTCGCCATGCCAGGGTCGCCAGATATCGAGTTTTCCGACCAATCACCGATGTATGTAATTTGTACGTCATTAGAAGCGCACAAGTGTTCAGTTTCAAAATCTGTGATTAGATTTTCTCTGCGATGTACACTTTTGGAGAAAATCTTGTCGATTTATATTACGTTAGGCTGGCCAAATTCCGCATGCCAGGGTCGCCAGATATCGAATTTTCCGAACAATAACCGATGTATGTAATTTGTACGTCATTAGAAGGGCACTAGTGTGCTGATTTCAAATCTGTGATTAGATTTTCTCTGCGATGTACACTTTTGGAAAAAATCATGTCTTTCTGGATTAAGTTAGGTTCGCCGAATCCGCCATGCCAGGGTCGCCAGATATCGAATTTTCCGACCAATCACCGATGTATGTAATTTGTACGTCATTAGAGGCGCAAAGGGTTCAGTTTCAAAATCTGTGATTAGATTTTCTCTGCGATGTATACTTTTGGAGAAAATCTTGCCGTTTTGGATTACGTTAGGCTGGCCAAATTCCGCATGCCAGGGTCGCCAGATATCGAATTTTCCGACCAATCACCGATGTATGTAATTTGTGCGTCATTAGAAGCGCACTAGTGTGCAGATTTCAAATCTGTGATTAGATTTTCTCTGCGATGTATACTTTTGGAGAAAATCATGTCTTTCTGGATTAAGTTAGGTTGGCCGAATCCGCCATGCCAGGGTCGCCAGATATCGAATTTTCCGACCAATCACCGATGTATGTAATTTGTACGTCATTAGAGGCGCAAAGGGTTCAGTTTCAAAATCTGTGATTAGATTTTCTCTGCGATGTATACTTTTGGAGAAAATCTTGTCGTTTTGGATTACGTTAGGCTGGCCAAATTCCGCATGCCAGGGTCGCCAGATATCGAATTTTCCGACCAATCACCGATGTATGTAATTTGTGCGTCATTAGAAGCGCACTAGTGTGCAGATTTCAAATCTGTGATTAGATTTGATCTGCGATGTACACTTTTCAAGAAAGTCATGTCTTTCTGGATTAAGTTAGACTGGCCAAATTTGCCATGCCAGAGTCGCCAGATATCGAGTTTTCCGACCAATCACCGATGTATGTAATTTGTACGTCATTAGAAGCGCACAAGTGTTCAGTTTCAAAATCTGTGATTAGATTTTCTCTGCGATGTATACTTTTGGAGAAAGTCATGTCTCTCTGGATTAAGTTAGGCTGGCCAAATCCGCCATGCCAGGGTCGCCAGATATCGAATTTTCCGACCAATCACCGATGTGTGTAATTTGTGCGTCATTAGAAGCGCACTAGTGTGCAGATTTCAAATCTGTGATTAGATTTGATCTGCGATGTACAATTTTCAAGAAAGTCATGTCTTTCTGGATTAAGTTAGACTGGCCAAATTTGCCATGCCATAGTCGCCAGATATCGAGTTTTCCGACCAATCACCTATGTATGTAATTTGTACGTCATTAGAAGCGCACAAGTGTTCAGTTTCAAAATCTGTGATTAGATTTTCTCTGCGATGTATACTTTTGGAGAAAATCTTGTCGTTTTGGATTACGTTAGGCTGGCCAAATTCCGCATGCCAGGGTCGCCAGATATCGAATTTTCCGACCAATCACCGATGTATGCAATTTGTGCGTCATTAGAAACGCACTAGTGTGCAGATTTCAAATCTGTGATTAGATTTTCTCTGCGATGTACACTTTTGGAAAAAATCATGTCTTTCTGGATTAAGTTAGGCAGGCCAAATCCGCCATGCCAGGGTCGCCAGATATCGAATTTTCCGAACAATCACCGATGTATGTAGTTTGTACGTCATTAGAAGCGCACTAGTGTGCAGATTTCAAATCTGTGATTAGATTTTCTCTGCGATGTATACTTTTGGAGAAAATCATGTCTTTCTGGATTAAGTTAGACTGGCCAAATTCGCCATGCCAGGGTCGCCAGATATCGAGTTTTCCGACCAATCACCGATGTATGTAATTTGTACGTCATTAGAGGCGCACAAGTGTTCAGTTTCAAAATCTGTGATTAGATTTTTTCTGCGATGTATACTTTGGGAGAAAATCTTGTCGTTTTGGATTACGTTAGGCTGGCCAAATTCCGCATGCCAGGGTCGCCAGATATCGAATTTTCCGACCAATCACCGATGTATGTAATTTGTACGTCATTAGAAGCGCACTAGTGTGCAGATTTCAAATCTGTGATTAGATTTTCTCTGCGATGTATACTTTTGGAGAAAATCATGTCTCTCTGGATTAAGTTAGACTGGCCAAATTCGCCATGCCAGGGTCGCCAGATATCGAGTTTTCCGACCAATCACCGATGTATGTAATTTGTACGTCATTAGAAGCGCACAAGTGTTCAGTTTCAAAATCTGTGATTAGATTTTCTCTGCGATGTATACTTTTGGAGAAAGTCATGTCTCTCTGGATTAAGTTAGGCTGGCCAAATCCGCCATGCCAGGGTCGCCAGATATCGAATTTCCGACCAATCACCGATGTGTGTAATTTGTGCGTCATTAGAAGCGCACTAGTGTGCAGATTTCAAATCTGTGATTAGATTTTCTCTGCGATGTACACTTTTGGAGAAAGTCATGTCTTTCTGGATTAAGTTAGACTGGCCAAATTCGCCATGCCAGGGTCGCCAGATATCGAGTTTTCCGACAATCACCGATGTATGTAATTTGTACGTCATTAGAAGCGCACAAGTGTTCAGTTTCAAAATCTGTGATTAGATTTTCTCTGCGATGTACACTTTTGGAGAAAATCTTGTCGTTTTGGATTACGTTAGGCTGGCCAAATTCCGACGGGCCAGGGTCGCCAGATATCGAATTTTCCGAACAATAACCGATGTATGTAATTTGTACGTCATTAGAAGCGCACTAGTGTGCTGATTTCAAATCTGTGATTAGATTTTCTCTGCGATGTATACTTTTGGAAAAAATCATGTCTTTCTGGATTAAGTTAGGTTCGCCGAATCCGCCATGCCATTGTCGCCAGATATCGAATTTTCCGACGAATCACCGATGTATGTAATTTGTACGTTATTGGAAGCGCATTGGTGTGCAGATTTCAAATCTGTGATTAGATTTTCTCTGCGATGTATACTTTTGGAGAAAATCATGTCTTTCTGGATTAAGTTAGGTTGGCCGAATCCGCCATGCCAGGGTCGCCAGATATCGAGTTTTCCGACCAATCACCGATGTATGTAATTTGTACGTCATTAGAAGCGCACAAGTGTTCAGTTTCAAAATCTGTGATTAGATTTTCTCTGCGATGTATACTTTTGGAGAAAGTCATGTCTCTCTGGATTAAGTTAGGCTGGCCAAATCTGCCATGCCAGGGTCGCCAGATATCGAATTTTCCGACCAATCACCGATGTATGTAATTTGTGCGTCATTAGAAGCGCACTAGTGTGCAGATTTCAAATCTGTGATTAGATTTTCTCTGCGATGTACACTTTTGGAGAAAATCTTGTCGTTTTGGATTACGTTAGGCTGGCCAAATTCCGCATGCCAGGGTCGCCAGATATCGAATTTTCCGAACAATAACCGATGTATGTAATTTGTACGTCATTAGAAGCGCACTAGTGTGCTGATTTCAAATCTGTGATTAGATTTTCTCTGCGATGTATACTTTTGGAAAAATCATGTCTTTCTGGATTAAGTTAGGTTCGCCGAATCCGCCATGCCAGGGTCGCCAGATATCGAATTTTCCGACCAATCACCGATGTATGTAATTTGTGCGTCGTTAGAAGCGCACTAGTGTGCTGATTTCAAATCTGTGATTAGATTTTCTCTGCGATGTACACTTTTCAAGAAAGTCATGTCTTTCTGGATTAAGTTAGACTGGCCAAATTTGCCATGCCATAGTCGCCAGATATCGAGTTTTCCGACCAATCACCGATGTATGTAATTTGTACGTCATTAGAAGCGCACAAGTGTTCAGTTTCAAAATCCGTGATTAGATTTTCTCTGCGATGTATACTTTTGGAGAAAATCTTGTCGTTTTGGATTACGTTAGGCTGGCCAAATTCCGCATGCCAGGGTCGCCAGATATCGAATTTTCCGACCAATCACCGATGTATGCAATTTGTGCGTCATTAGAAGCGCACTAGTGTGCAGATTTCAAATCTGTGATTAGATTTTCTCTGCGATGTACACTTTTGGAAAAAATCATGTCTTTCTGGATTAACTTAGGCAGGCCAAATCCGCCATGCCAGGGTCGCCAGATATCGAATTTTCCGAACAATCACCGATGTATGTAGTTTGTACGTCATTAGAAGTGCACTAGTGTGCAGATTTCAAATCTGTGATTAGATTTTCTCTGCGATGTATACTTTTGGAGAAAATCATGTCTTTCTGGATTAAGTTAGACTGGCCAAATTCGCCATGCCAGGGTCGCCAGATATCGAGTTTTCCGACCAATCACCGATGTATGTAATATGTACGTCATTAGAGGCGCACAAGTGTTCAGTTTCAAAATCTGTGATTAGATTTTCTCTGCGATGTATACTTTTGGAGAAAATCTTGTCGTTTTGGATTACGTTAGGCTGGCCAAATTCCGCATGCCAGGGTCGCCAGATATCGAATTTTCCGACCAATCACCGATGTTTGTAATTTGTGCGTCATTAGAAGCGCACAAGTCTTCAGTTTTAAAATCTGTGATTAGATTTTCTCTGCGATGTACACTTTTGGAGAAAGTCATGTCTTTCTGGATTAAGTTAGACTGGCCAAATTCGCCATGCCAGGGTCGCCAGATATCGAGTTTTCCGACCAATCACCAATGTATGTAATTTGTACGTCATTAGAAGCGCACAAGTGTTCAGTTTCAAAATCTGTGATTAGATTTTCTCTGCGATGTATACTTTTGGAGAAAATCTTGTCGTTTTGGATTACGTTAGGCTGGCCAAATTCCGCATGCCAGGGTCGCCAGATATCGAATTTTCCGACCAATCACCTATGTGTGTAATTTGTGCGTCATTAGAAGCGCACTAGTGTGCAGATTTCAAATCTGTGATTAGATTTTCTCTGCGATGTATACTTTTGGAGAAAATCATGTCTTTCTGGATTAAGTTAGACTGGCCAAATTCGCCATGCCAGGGTCGCCAGATATCGAGTTTTCCGACCAATCACCGATGTATGTAATTTGTACGTCATTAGAAGCGCACAAGTGTTCAGTTTCAAAATCTGTGATTAGATTTTCTCTGCGATGTATACTTTTGGAGAAAGTCATGTCTCTCTGGATTAAGTTAGGCTGGCCAAATTCGCCATGCCAGGGTCGCCAGATATCGAGTTTTCCGACCAATCACCGATGTATGTAATATGTACGTCATTAGAGGCGCACAAGTGTTCAGTTTCAAAATCTGTGATTAGATTTTCTCTGCGATGTATACTTTTGGAGAAAATCTTGTCGTTTTGGATTACGTTAGGCTGGCCAAATTTCGCATGCCAGGGTCGCCAGATATCGAATTTTCCGACCAATCACCGATGTATGTAATTTGTGCGTCATTAGAAGCGCACTAGTGTGCAGATTTCAAATCTGTGATTAGATTTTCTCTGCGATGTATACTTTTGGAGAAAATCTTGTCGTTTTGGATTACGTTAGGCTGGCCAAATTCCGCATGCCAGGGTCGCCAGATATCGAATTTTCCGACCAATCACCTATGTGTGTAATTTGTGCGTCATTAGAAGCGCACTAGTGTGCAGATTTCAAATCTGTGATTAGATTTTCTCTGCGATGTACACTTTTGGAGAAAGTCATGTCTCTCTGGATTAAGTTAGGCTGGCCAAATTCGCCATGCCAGGGTCGCCAGATATCGAGTTTTCCGACCAATCACCGATGTATGTAATATGTACGTCATTAGAGGCGCACAAGTGTTCAGTTTCAAAATCTGTGATTAGATTTTCTCTGCGATGTATACTTTTGGAGAAAATCATGTCTTTCTGGATTAAGTTAGACTGGCCAAATTCGCCATGCCAGGGTCGCCAGATATCGAGTTTTCCGACCAATCACCGATGTATGTAATATGTACGTCATTAGAGGCGCACAAGTGTTCAGTTTCAAAATCTGTGATTAGATTTTCTCTGCGATGTATACTTTTGGAGAAAATCTTGTCGTTTTGGATTACGTTAGGCTGGCCAAATTCCGCATGCCAGGGTCGCCAGATATCGAATTTTCCGACCAATCACCTATGTGTGTAATTTGTGCGTCATTAGAAGCGCACTAGTGTGCAGATTTCAAATCTGTGATTAGATTTTCTCTGCGATGTACACTTTTGGAGAAAGTCATGTCTTTCTGGATTAAGTTAGACTGCCCAAATTCGCCATGCCAGGGTCGCCAGATATCGAGTTTTCCGACCAATCACCGATGTATGTAATTTGTACGTCATTAGAAGCGCACAAGTGTTCAGTTTCAAAATCTGTGATTAGATTTTCTCTGCGATGTACACTTTTGGAGAAAATCTTGTCGATTTATATTACGTCAGGCTGGCCAAATTCCGCATGCCAGGGTCGCCAGATATCGAATTTTCCGAACAATAACCGATGTATGTAATTTGTACGTCATTAGAAGCGCACTAGTGTGCTGATTTCAAATCTGTGATTAGATTTTCTCTGTGATGTATACTTTTGGAAAAAATCATGTCTTTCTGGATTAAGTTAGGTTCGCCGAATCCGCCATGCCAGGGTCGCCAGATATCGAATTTTCCGACCAATCACCGATGTATGTAATTTGTACGTCATTAGAGGCGCAAAGGGTTCAGTTTCAAAATCTGTGATTAGATTTTCTCTGCGATGTATACTTTTGGAGAAAATCTTGTCGTTTTGGATTACGTTAGGCTGGCCAAATTCCGCATGCCAGGGTCGCCAGATATCGAATTTTCCGACCAATCACCGATGTATGTAATTTGTGCGTCATTAGAAGCGCACTAGTGTGCAGATTTCAAATCTGTGATTAGATTTTCTCTGCGATGTACACTTTTCAAGAAAGTCATGTCTTTCTGGATTAAGTTAGACTGGCCAAATTTGCCATGCCAGAGTCGCCAGATATCGAGTTTTCCGACCAATCACCGATGTATGTAATTTGTACGTCATTAGAAGCGCACAAGTGTTGAGTTTCAAAATCTGTGATTAGATTTTCTCTGCGATGTATACTTTTGGAGAAAATCTTGTCGTTTTGGATTACGTTAGGCTGGCCAAATTCCGCATGCCAGGGTCGCCAGATATCGAATTTTCCGACCAATCACCGATGTATGTAATTTGTGCGTCATTAGAAGCGCACTAGTGTGCAGATTTCAAATCTGTGATTAGATTTTCTCTGCGATGTATACTTTTGGAAAAAATCATGTCTTTGTGGATTAAGTTAGGCAGGCCAAATCCGCCATGCCAGGGTCGCCAGATATCGAATTTTCCGAACAATCACCGATGTATGTAATTTGTACGTCATTAGAAGCGCACTAGTGTGCAGATTTCAAATCTGTGATTAGATTTTCTCTGCGATGTATACTTTTGGAGAAAATCATGTCTTTCTGGATTAAGTAAGACTGGCCAAATTCGCCATGCCAGGGTCGCCAGATATCAAGTTTTCCGACCAATCACCGATGTATGTAATTTGTACGTCATTAGAAGCGCACAAGTGTTCAGTTTCAAAATCTGTGATTAGATTTTCTCTGCGATGTATACTTTTGGAGAAAGTCATGTCTCTCTGGATTAAGTTAGACTGGCCAAATCCGCCATGCCAGGGTCGCCAGATATCGAATTTTCCGACCAATCACCGATGTATGTAATTTGTGCGTCATTAGAAGCGCACTAGTGTGCAGATTTCAAATCTGTGATTAGATTTTCTCTGCGATGTACACTTTTGGAGAAAGTCATGTCTTTCTGGATTAAGTTAGACTGGCCAAATTCGCCATGCCAGGGTCGCCAGATATCGAGTTTTCCGACCAATCACCGATGTATGTAATTTGTACGTCATTAGAAGCGCACAAGTGTTCAGTTTCAAAATCTGTGATTAGATTTTCTCTGCGATGTACACTTTTGGAGAAAATCTTGTCGATTTATATTACGTTAGGCTGGCCAAATTCCGCATGCCAGGGTCGCCAGATATCGAATTTTCCGAACAATAACCGATGTATGTAATTTGTACGTCATTAGAAGGGCACTAGTGTGCTGATTTCAAATCTGTGATTAGATTTTCTCTGCGATGTACACTTTTGGAAAAAATCATGTCTTTCTGGATTAAGTTAGGTTCGCCGAATCCGCCATGCCAGGGTCGCCAGATATCGAATTTTCCGACCAATCACCGATGTATGTAATTTGTACGTCATTAGAGGCGCAAAGGGTTCAGTTTCAAAATCTGTGATTAGATTTTCTCTGCGATGTATACTTTTGGAGAAAATCTTGTCGTTTTGGATTACGTTAGGCTGGCCAAATTCCGCATGCCAGGGTCGCCAGATATCGAATTTTCCGACCAATCACCGATGTATGTAATTTGTGCGTCATTAGAAGCGCACTAGTGTGCAGATTTCAAATCTGTGATTAGATTTGATCTGCGATGTACACTTTTCAAGAAAGTCATGTCTTTCTGGATTAAGTTAGACTGGCCAAATTTGCCATGCCAGAGTCGCCAGATATCGAGTTTTCCGACCAATCACCGATGTATGTAATTTGTACGTCATTAGAAGCGCACAAGTGTTCAGTTTCAAAATCTGTGATTAGATTTTCTCTGCGATGTATACTTTTGGAGAAAGTCATGTCTCTCTGGATTAAGTTAGGCTGGCCAAATCCGCCATGCCAGGGTCGCCAGATATCGAATTTTCCGACCAATCACCGATGTGTGTAATTTGTGCGTCATTAGAAGCGCACTAGTGTGCAGATTTCAAATCTGTGATTAGATTTGATCTGCGATGTACAATTTTCAAGAAAGTCATGTCTTTCTGGATTAAGTTAGACTGGCCAAATTTGCCATGCCATAGTCGCCAGATATCGAGTTTTCCGACCAATCACCTATGTATGTAATTTGTACGTCATTAGAAGCGCACAAGTGTTCAGTTTCAAAATCTGTGATTAGATTTTCTCTGCGATGTATACTTTTGGAGAAAATCTTGTCGTTTTGGATTACGTTAGGCTGGCCAAATTCCGCATGCCAGGGTCGCCAGATATCGAATTTTCCGACCAATCACCGATGTATGCAATTTGTGCGTCATTAGAAGCGCACTAGTGTGCAGATTTCAAATCTGTGATTAGATTTTCTCTGCGATGTACACTTTTGGAAAAAATCATGTCTTTCTGGATTAAGTTAGGCTGGCCAAATCCGCCATGCCAGGGTCGCCAGATATCGAATTTTCCGAACAATCACCGATGTATGTAGTTTGTACGTCATTAGAAGCGCACTAGTGTGCAGATTTCAAATCTGTGATTAGATTTTCTCTGCGATGTATACTTTTGGAGAAAATCATGTCTTTCTGGATTAAGTTAGACTGGCCAAATTCGCCATGCCAGGGTCGCCAGATATCGAGTTTTCCGACCAATCACCGATGTATGTAATTTGTACGTCATTAGAGGCGCACAAGTGTTCAGTTTCAAAATCTGTGATTAGATTTTTTCTGCGATGTATACTTTGGGAGAAAATCTTGTCGTTTTGGATTACGTTAGGCTGGCCAAATTCCGCATGCCAGGGTCGCCAGATATCGAATTTTCCGACCAATCACCGATGTATGTAATTTGTACGTCATTAGAAGCGCACTAGTGTGCAGATTTCAAATCTGTGATTAGATTTTCTCTGCGATGTATACTTTTGGAGAAAATCATGTCTTTCTGGATTAAGTTAGACTGGCCAAATTCGCCATGCCAGGGTCGCCAGATATCGAGTTTTCCGACCAATCACCGATGTATGTAATTTGTACGTCATTAGAAGCGCACAAGTGTTCAGTTTCAAAATCTGTGATTAGATTTTCTCTGCGATGTATACTTTTGGAGAAAGTCATGTCTCTCTGGATTAAGTTAGGCTGGCCAAATCCGCCATGCCAGGGTCGCCAGATATCGAATTTTCCGACCAATCACCGATGTGTGTAATTTGTGCGTCATTAGAAGCGCACTAGTGTGCAGATTTCAAATCTGTGATTAGATTTTCTCTGCGATGTACACTTTTGGAGAAAGTCATGTCTTTCTGGATTAAGTTAGACTGGCCAAATTCGCCATGCCAGGGTCGCCAGATATCGAGTTTTCCGACCAATCACCGATGTATGTAATTTGTACGTCATTAGAAGCGCACAAGTGTTCAGTTTCAAAATCTGTGATTAGATTTTCTCTGCGATGTACACTTTTGGAGAAAATCTTGTCGTTTTGGATTACGTTAGGCTGGCCAAATTCCGACGGGCCAGGGTCGCCAGATATCGAATTTTCCGAACAATAACCGATGTATGTAATTTGTACGTCATTAGAAGCGCACTAGTGTGCTGATTTCAAATCTGTGATTAGATTTTCTCTGCGATGTATACTTTTGGAAAAAATCATGTCTTTCTGGATTAAGTTAGGTTCGCCGAATCCGCCATGCCATTGTCGCCAGATATCGAATTTTCCGACGAATCACCGATGTATGTAATTTGTACGTTATTGGAAGCGCATTGGTGTGCAGATTTCAAATCGGTGATTAGATTTTCTCTGCGATGTATACTTTTGGAGAAAATCATGTCTTTCTGGATTAAGTTAGGTTGGCCGAATCCGCCATGCCAGGGTCGCCAGATATCGAGTTTTCCGACCAATCACCGATGTATGTAATTTGTACGTCATTAGAAGCGCACAAGTGTTCAGTTTCAAAATCTGTGATTAGATTTTCTCTGCGATGTATACTTTTGGAGAAAGTCATGTCTCTCTGGATTAAGTTAGGCTGGCCAAATCTGCCATGCCAGGGTCGCCAGATATCGAATTTTCCGACCAATCACCGATGTATGTAATTTGTGCGTCATTAGAAGCGCACTAGTGTGCAGATTTCAAATCTGTGATTAGATTTTCTCTGCGATGTACACTTTTGGAGAAAGTCATGTCTTTCTGGATTAAGTTAGACTGCCCAAATTCGCCATGCCAGGGTCGCCAGATATCGAGTTTTCCGACCAATCACCGATGTATGTAATTTGTACGTCATTAGAAGCGCACAAGTGTTCAGTTTCAAAATCTGTGATTAGATTTTCTCTGCGATGTACACTTTTGGAGAAAATCTTGTCGTTTTGGATTACGTTAGGCTGGCCAAATTCCGCATGCCAGGGTCGCCAGATATCGAATTTTCCGAACAATAACCGATGTATGTAATTTGTACGTCATTAGAAGCGCACTAGTGTGCTGATTTCAAATCTGTGATTAGATTTTCTCTGCGATGTATACTTTTGGAAAAAATCATGTCTTTCTGGATTAAGTTAGGTTCGCCGAATCCGCCATGCCAGGGTCGCCAGATATCGAATTTTCCGACCAATCACCGATGTATGTAATTTGTGCGTCGTTAGAAGCGCACTAGTGTGCTGATTTCAAATCTGTGATTAGATTTTCTCTGCGATGTACACTTTTCAAGAAAGTCATGTCTTTCTGGATTAAGTTAGACTGGCCAAATTTGCCATGCCATAGTCGCCAGATATCGAGTTTTCCGACCAATCACCGATGTATGTAATTTGTACGTCATTAGAAGCGCACAAGTGTTCAGTTTCAAAATCCGTGATTAGATTTTCTCTGCGATGTATACTTTTGGAGAAAATCTTGTCGTTTTGGATTACGTTAGGCTGGCCAAATTCCGCATGCCAGGGTCGCCAGATATCGAATTTTCCGACCAATCACCGATGTATGCAATTTGTGCGTCATTAGAAGCGCACTAGTGTGCAGATTTCAAATCTGTGATTAGATTTTCTCTGCGATGTACACTTTTGGAAAAAATCATGTCTTTCTGGATTAACTTAGGCAGGCCAAATCCGCCATGCCAGGGTCGCCAGATATCGAATTTTCCGAACAATCACCGATGTATGTAGTTTGTACGTCATTAGAAGTGCACTAGTGTGCAGATTTCAAATCTGTGATTAGATTTTCTCTGCGATGTATACTTTTGGAGAAAATCATGTCTTTCTGGATTAAGTTAGACTGGCCAAATTCGCCATGCCAGGGTCGCCAGATATCGAGTTTTCCGACCAATCACCGATGTATGTAATATGTACGTCATTAGAGGCGCACAAGTGTTCAGTTTCAAAATCTGTGATTAGATTTTCTCTGCGATGTATACTTTTGGAGAAAATCTTGTCGTTTTGGATTACGTTAGGCTGGCCAAATTCCGCATGCCAGGGTCGCCAGATATCGAATTTTCCGACCAATCACCGATGTATGTAATTTGTGCGTCATTAGAAGCGCACAAGTCTTCAGTTTTAAAATCTGTGATTAGATTTTCTCTGCGATGTACACTTTTGGAGAAAGTCATGTCTTTCTGGATTAAGTTAGACTGGCCAAATTCGCCATGCCAGGGTCGCCAGATATCGAGTTTTCCGACCAATCACCAATGTATGTAATTTGTACGTCATTAGAAGCGCACAAGTGTTCAGTTTCAAAATCTGTGATTAGATTTTCTCTGCGATGTATACTTTTGGAGAAAATCTTGTCGTTTTGGATTACGTTAGGCTGGCCAAATTCCGCATGCCAGGGTCGCCAGATATCGAATTTTCCGACCAATCACCTATGTGTGTAATTTGTGCGTCATTAGAAGCGCACTAGTGTGCAGATTTCAAATCTGTGATTAGATTTTCTCTGCGATGTATACTTTTGGAGAAAATCATGTCTTTCTGGATTAAGTTAGACTGGCCAAATTCGCCATGCCAGGGTCGCCAGATATCGAGTTTTCCGACCAATCACCGATGTATGTAATTTGTACGTCATTAGAAGCGCACAAGTGTTCAGTTTCAAAATCTGTGATTAGATTTTCTCTGCGATGTATACTTTTGGAGAAAGTCATGTCTCTCTGGATTAAGTTAGGCTGGCCAAATCCGCCATGCCAGGGTCGCCAGATATCGAATTTTCCGACCAATCACCGATGTGTGTAATTTGTGCGTCATTAGAAGCGCACTAGTGTGCAGATTTCAAATCTGTGATTAGATTTTCTCTGCGATGTACACTTTTGGAGAAAGTCATGTCTTTCTGGATTAAGTTAGACTGGCCAAATTCGCCATGCCAGGGTCGCCAGATATCGAGTTTTCCGACCAATCACCGATGTATGTAATTTGTACGTCATTAGAAGCGCACAAGTGTTCAGTTTCAAAATCTGTGATTAGATTTTCTCTGCGATGTACACTTTTGGAGAAAATCTTGTCGTTTTGGATTACGTTAGGCTGGCCAAATTCCGACGGGCCAGGGTCGCCAGATATCGAATTTTCCGAACAATAACCGATGTATGTAATTTGTACGTCATTAGAAGCGCACTAGTGTGCTGATTTCAAATCTGTGATTAGATTTTCTCTGCGATGTATACTTTTGGAAAAAATCATGTCTTTCTGGATTAAGTTAGGTTCGCCGAATCCGCCATGCCATTGTCGCCAGATATCGAATTTTCCGACGAATCACCGATGTATGTAATTTGTACGTTATTGGAAGCGCATTGGTGTGCAGATTTCAAATCGGTGATTAGATTTTCTCTGCGATGTATACTTTTGGAGAAAATCATGTCTTTCTGGATTAAGTTAGGTTGGCCGAATCCGCCATGCCAGGGTCGCCAGATATCGAGTTTTCCGACCAATCACCGATGTATGTAATTTGTACGTCATTAGAAGCGCACAAGTGTTCAGTTTCAAAATCTGTGATTAGATTTTCTCTGCGATGTATACTTTTGGAGAAAGTCATGTCTCTCTGGATTAAGTTAGGCTGGCCAAATCTGCCATGCCAGGGTCGCCAGATATCGAATTTTCCGACCAATCACCGATGTATGTAATTTGTGCGTCATTAGAAGCGCACTAGTGTGCAGATTTCAAATCTGTGATTAGATTTTCTCTGCGATGTACACTTTTGGAGAAAGTCATGTCTCTCTGGATTAAGTTAGACTGCCCAAATTCGCCATGCCAGGGTCGCCAGATATCGAGTTTTCCGACCAATCACCGATGTATGTAATTTGTACGTCATTAGAAGCGCACAAGTGTTCAGTTTCAAAATCTGTGATTAGATTTTCTCTGCGATGTACACTTTTGGAGAAAATCTTGTCGTTTTGGATTACGTTAGGCTGGCCAAATTCCGCATGCCAGGGTCGCCAGATATCGAATTTTCCGAACAATAACCGATGTATGTAATTTGTACGTCATTAGAAGCGCACTAGTGTGCTGATTTCAAATCTGTGATTAGATTTTCTCTGCGATGTATACTTTTGGAAAAAATCATGTCTTTCTGGATTAAGTTAGGTTCGCCGAATCCGCCATGCCAGGGTCGCCAGATATCGAATTTTCCGACCAATCACCGATGTATGTAATTTGTGCGTCGTTAGAAGCGCACTAGTGTGCTGATTTCAAATCTGTGATTAGATTTTCTCTGCGATGTACACTTTTCAAGAAAGTCATGTCTTTCTGGATTAAGTTAGACTGGCCAAATTTGCCATGCCATAGTCGCCAGATATCGAGTTTTCCGACCAATCACCGATGTATGTAATTTGTACGTCATTAGAAGCGCACAAGTGTTCAGTTTCAAAATCCGTGATTAGATTTTCTCTGCGATGTATACTTTTGGAGAAAATCTTGTCGTTTTGGATTACGTTAGGCTGGCCAAATTCCGCATGCCAGGGTCGCCAGATATCGAATTTTCCGACCAATCACCGATGTATGCAATTTGTGCGTCATTAGAAGCGCACTAGTGTGCAGATTTCAAATCTGTGATTAGATTTTCTCTGCGATGTACACTTTTGGAAAAAATCATGTCTTTCTGGATTAACTTAGGCAGGCCAAATCCGCCATGCCAGGGTCGCCAGATATCGAATTTTCCGAACAATCACCGATGTATGTAGTTTGTACGTCATTAGAAGTGCACTAGTGTGCAGATTTCAAATCTGTGATTAGATTTTCTCTGCGATGTATACTTTTGGAGAAAATCATGTCTTTCTGGATTAAGTTAGACTGGCCAAATTCGCCATGCCAGGGTCGCCAGATATCGAGTTTTCCGACCAATCACCGATGTATGTAATATGTACGTCATTAGAGGCGCACAAGTGTTCAGTTTCAAAATCTGTGATTAGATTTTCTCTGCGATGTATACTTTTGGAGAAAATCTTGTCGTTTTGGATTACGTTAGGCTGGCCAAATTCCGCATGCCAGGGTCGCCAGATATCGAATTTTCCGACCAATCACCGATGTATGTAATTTGTGCGTCATTAGAAGCGCACAAGTCTTCAGTTTTAAAATCTGTGATTAGATTTTCTCTGCGATGTACACTTTTGGAGAAAGTCATGTCTTTCTGGATTAAGTTAGACTGGCCAAATTCGCCATGCCAGGGTCGCCAGATATCGAGTTTTCCGACCAATCACCAATGTATGTAATTTGTACGTCATTAGAAGCGCACAAGTGTTCAGTTTCAAAATCTGTGATTCGATTTTCTCTGCGATGTATACTTTTGGAGAAAATCTTGTCGTTTTGGATTACGTTAGGCTGGCCAAATTCCGCATGCCAGGGTCGCCAGATATCGAATTTTCCGACCAATCACCTATGTGTGTAATTTGTGCGTCATTAGAAGCGCACTAGTGTGCAGATTTCAAATCTGTGATTAGATTTTCTCTGCGATGTATACTTTTGGAGAAAATCATGTCTTTCTGGATTAAGTTAGACTGGCCAAATTCGCCATGCCAGGGTCGCCAGATATCGAGTTTTCCGACCAATCACCGATGTATGTAATTTGTACGTCATTAGAAGCGCACAAGTGTTCAGTTTCAAAATCTGTGATTAGATTTTCTCTGCGATGTATACTTTTGGAGAAAGTCATGTCTCTCTGGATTAAGTTAGGCTGGCCAAATTCGCCATGCCAGGGTCGCCAGATATCGAGTTTTCCGACCAATCACCGATGTATGTAATATGTACGTCATTAGAGGCGCACAAGTGTTCAGTTTCAAAATCTGTGATTAGATTTTCTCTGCGATGTATACTTTTGGAGAAAATCTTGTCGTTTTGGATTACGTTAGGCTGGCCAAATTCCGCATGCCAGGGTCGCCAGATATCGAATTTTCCGACCAATCACCGATGTATGTAATTTGTGCGTCATTAGAAGCGCACTAGTGTGCAGATTTCAAATCTGTGATTAGATTTTCTCTGCGATGTATACTTTTGGAGAAAATCTTGTCGTTTTGGATTACGTTAGGCTGGCCAAATTCCGCATGCCAGGGTCGCCAGATATCGAATTTTCCGACCAATCACCTATGTGTGTAATTTGTGCGTCATTAGAAGCGCACTAGTGTGCAGATTTCAAATCTGTGATTAGATTTTCTCTGCGATGTACACTTTTGGAGAAAGTCATGTCTCTCTGGATTAAGTTAGGCTGGCCAAATTCGCCATGCCAGGGTCGCCAGATATCGAGTTTTCCGACCAATCACCGATGTATGTAATATGTACGTCATTAGAGGCGCACAAGTGTTCAGTTTCAAAATCTGTGATTAGATTTTCTCTGCGATGTATACTTTTGGAGAAAATCATGTCTTTCTGGATTAAGTTAGACTGGCCAAATTCGCCATGCCAGGGTCGCCAGATATCGAGTTTTCCGACCAATCACCGATGTATGTAATATGTACGTCATTAGAGGCGCACAAGTGTTCAGTTTCAAAATCTGTGATTAGATTTTCTCTGCGATGTATACTTTTGGAGAAAATCTTGTCGTTTTGGATTACGTTAGGCTGGCCAAATTCCGCATGCCAGGGTCGCCAGATATCGAATTTTCCGACCAATCACCTATGTGTGTAATTTGTGCGTCATTAGAAGCGCACTAGTGTGCAGATTTCAAATCTGTGATTAGATTTTCTCTGCGATGTACACTTTTGGAGAAAGTCATGTCTTTCTGGATTAAGTTAGACTGCCCAAATTCGCCATGCCAGGGTCGCCAGATATCGAGTTTTCCGACCAATCACCGATGTATGTAATTTGTACGTCATTAGAAGCGCACAAGTGTTCAGTTTCAAAATCTGTGATTAGATTTTCTCTGCGATGTACACTTTTGGAGAAAATCTTGTCGATTTATATTACGTTAGGCTGGCCAAATTCCGCATGCCAGGGTCGCCAGATATCGAATTTTCCGAACAATAACCGATGTATGTAATTTGTACGTCATTAGAAGCGCACTAGTGTGCTGATTTCAAATCTGTGATTAGATTTTCTCTGTGATGTATACTTTTGGAAAAAATCATGTCTTTCTGGATTAAGTTAGGTTCGCCGAATCCGCCATGCCAGGGTCGCCAGATATCGAATTTTCCGACCAATCACCGATGTATGTAATTTGTACGTCATTAGAGGCGCAAAGGGTTCAGTTTCAAAATCTGTGATTAGATTTTCTCTGCGATGTATACTTTTGGAGAAAATCTTGTCGTTTTGGATTACGTTAGGCTGGCCAAATTCCGCATGCCAGGGTCGCCAGATATCGAATTTTCCGACCAATCACCGATGTATGTAATTTGTGCGTCATTAGAAGCGCACTAGTGTGCAGATTTCAAATCTGTGATTAGATTTGATCTGCGATGTACACTTTTCAAGAAAGTCATGTCTTTCTGGATTAAGTTAGACTGGCCAAATTTGCCATGCCAGAGTCGCCAGATATCGAGTTTTCCGACCAATCACCGATGTATGTAATTTGTACGTCATTAGAAGCGCACAAGTGTTCAGTTTCAAAATCTGTGATTAGATTTTCTCTGCGATGTATACTTTTGGAGAAAATCTTGTCGTTTTGGATTACGTTAGGCTGGCCAAATTCCGCATGCCAGGGTCGCCAGATATCGAATTTTCCGACCAATCACCGATGTATGCAATTTGTGCGTCATTAGAAGCGCACTAGTGTGCAGATTTCAAATCTGTGATTAGATTTTCTCTGCGATGTACACTTTTGGAAAAAATCATGTCTTTCTGGATTAAGTTAGGCTGGCCAAATCCGCCATGCCAGGGTCGCCAGATATCGAATTTTCCGAACAATCACCGATGTATGTAGTTTGTACGTCATTAGAAGCGCACTAGTGTGCAGATTTCAAATCTGTGATTAGATTTTCTCTGCGATGTATACTTTTGGAGAAAATCATGTCTTTCTGGATTAAGTTAGACTGGCCAAATTCGCCATGCCAGGGTCGCCAGATATCGAGTTTTCCGACCAATCACCGATGTATGTAATTTGTACGTCATTAGAGGCGCACAAGTGTTCAGTTTCAAAATCTGTGATTAGATTTTTTCTGCGATGTATACTTTGGGAGAAAATCTTGTCGTTTTGGATTACGTTAGGCTGGCCAAATTCCGCATGCCAGGGTCGCCAGATATCGAATTTTCCGACCAATCACCGATGTATGTAATTTGTGCGTCATTAGAAGCGCACAAGTGTTCAGTTTCAAAATCTGTGATTAGATTTTCTCTGCGATGTATACTTTTGGAGAAAGTCATGTCTCTCTGGATTAAGTTAGGCTGGCCAAATCCGCCATGCCAGGGTCGCCAGATATCGAATTTTCCGACCAATCACCGATGTATGTAATTTGTGCGTCATTAGAAGCGCACTAGTGTGCAGATTTCAAATCTGTGATTAGATTTTCTCTGCGATGTACACTTTTGGAGAAAGTCATGTCTTTCTGGATTAAGTTAGACTGGCCAAATTCGCCATGCCAGGGTCGCCAGATATCGAGTTTTCCGACCAATCACCGATGTATGTAATTTGTACGTCATTAGAAGCGCACAAGTGTTCAGTTTCAAAATCTGTGATTAGATTTTCTCTGCGATGTACACTTTTGGAGAAAATCTTGTCGATTTATATTACGTTAGGCTGGCCAAATTCCGCATGCCAGGGTCGCCAGATATCGAATTTTCCGAACAATAACCGATGTATGTAATTTGTACGTCATTAGAAGGGCACTAGTGTGCTGATTTCAAATCTGTGATTAGATTTTCTCTGCGATGTACACTTTTGGAAAAAATCATGTCTTTCTGGATTAAGTTAGGTTCGCCGAATCCGCCATGCCAGGGTCGCCAGATATCGAATTTTCCGACCAATCACCGATGTATGTAATTTGTACGTCATTAGAGGCGCAAAGGGTTCAGTTTCAAAATCTGTGATTAGATTTTCTCTGCGATGTATACTTTTGGAGAAAATCTTGCCGTTTTGGATTACGTTAGGCTGGCCAAATTCCGCATGCCAGGGTCGCCAGATATCGAATTTTCCGACCAATCACCGATGTATGTAATTTGTGCGTCATTAGAAGCGCACTAGTGTGCAGATTTCAAATCTGTGATTAGATTTTCTCTGCGATGTATACTTTTGGAGAAAATCATGTCTTTCTGGATTAAGTTAGGTTGGCCGAATCCGCCATGCCAGGGTCGCCAGATATCGAATTTTCCGACCAATCACCGATGTATGTAATTTGTACGTCATTAGAGGCGCAAAGGGTTCAGTTTCAAAATCTGTGATTAGATTTTCTCTGCGATGTATACTTTTGGAGAAAATCTTGTCGTTTTGGATTACGTTAGGCTGGCCAAATTCCTCATGCCAGGGTCGCCAGATATCGAATTTTCCGACCAATCACCGATGTATGTAATTTGTGCGTCATTAGAAGCGCACTAGTGTGCAGATTTCAAATCTGTGATTAGATTTGATCTGCGATGTACACTTTTCAAGAAAGTCATGTCTTTCTGGATTAAGTTAGACTGGCCAAATTTGCCATGCCAGAGTCGCCAGATATCGAGTTTTCCGACCAATCACCGATGTATGTAATTTGTACGTCATTAGAAGCGCACAAGTGTTCAGTTTCAAAATCTGTGATTAGATTTTCTCTGCGATGTATACTTTTGGAGAAAGTCATGTCTCTCTGGATTAAGTTAGGCTGGCCAAATCCGCCATGCCAGGGTCGCCAGATATCGAATTTTCCGACCAATCACCGATGTGTGTAATTTGTGCGTCATTAGAAGCGCACTAGTGTGCAGATTTCAAATCTGTGATTAGATTTGATCTGCGATGTACAATTTTCAAGAAAGTCATGTCTTTCTGGATTAAGTTAGACTGGCCAAATTTGCCATGCCATAGTCGCCAGATATCGAGTTTTCCGACCAATCACCTATGTATGTAATTTGTACGTCATTAGAAGCGCACAAGTGTTCAGTTTCAAAATCTGTGATTAGATTTTCTCTGCGATGTATACTTTTGGAGAAAATCTTGTCGTTTTGGATTACGTTAGGCTGGCCAAATTCCGCATGCCAGGGTCGCCAGATATCGAATTTTCCGACCAATCACCGATGTATGCAATTTGTGCGTCATTAGAAGCGCACTAGTGTGCAGATTTCAAATCTGTGATTAGATTTTCTCTGCGATGTACACTTTTGGAAAAAATCATGTCTTTCTGGATTAAGTTAGGCAGGCCAAATCCGCCATGCCAGGGTCGCCAGATATCGAATTTTCCGAACAATCACCGATGTATGTAGTTTGTACGTCATTAGAAGCGCACTAGTGTGCAGATTTCAAATCTGTGATTAGATTTTCTCTGCGATGTATACTTTTGGAGAAAATCATGTCTTTCTGGATTAAGTTAGACTGGCCAAATTCGCCATGCCAGGGTCGCCAGATATCGAGTTTTCCGACCAATCACCGATGTATGTAATTTGTACGTCATTAGAGGCGCACAAGTGTTCAGTTTCAAAATCTGTGATTAGATTTTTTCTGCGATGTATACTTTGGGAGAAAATCTTGTCGTTTTGGATTACGTTAGGCTGGCCAAATTCCGCATGCCAGGGTCGCCAGATATCGAATTTTCCGACCAATCACCGATGTATGTAATTTGTACGTCATTAGAAGCGCACTAGTGTGCAGATTTCAAATCTGTGATTAGATTTTCTCTGCGATGTATACTTTTGGAGAAAATCATGTCTTTCTGGATTAAGTTAGACTGGCCAAATTCGCCATGCCAGGGTCGCCAGATATCGAGTTTTCCGACCAATCACCGATGTATGTAATTTGTACGTCATTAGAAGCGCACAAGTGTTCAGTTTCAAAATCTGTGATTAGATTTTCTCTGCGATGTATACTTTTGGAGAAAGTCATGTCTCTCTGGATTAAGTTAGGCTGGCCAAATCCGCCATGCCAGGGTCGCCAGATATCGAATTTTTCGACCAATCACCGATGTGTGTAATTTGTGCGTCATTAGAAGCGCACTAGTGTGCAGATTTCAAATCTGTGATTAGATTTTCTCTGCGATGTACACTTTTGGAGAAAGTCATGTCTTTCTGGATTAAGTTAGACTGGCCAAATTCGCCATGCCAGGGTCGCCAGATATCGAGTTTTCCGACCAATCACCGATGTATGTAATTTGTACGTCATTAGAAGCGCACAAGTGTTCAGTTTCAAAATCTGTGATTAGATTTTCTCTGCGATGTACACTTTTGGAGAAAATCTTGTCGTTTTGGATTACGTTAGGCTGGCCAAATTCCGACGGGCCAGGGTCGCCAGATATCGAATTTTCCGACCAATCACCGATGTATGTAATTTGTGCGTCGTTAGAAGCGCACTAGTGTGCTGATTTCAAATCTGTGATTAGATTTTCTCTGCGATGTACACTTTTCAAGAAAGTCATGTCTTTCTGGATTAAGTTAGATTGGCCAAATTTGCCATGCCATAGTCGCCAGATATCGAGTTTTCCGACCAATCACCGATGTATGTAATTTGTACGTCATTAGAAGCGCACAAGTGTTCAGTTTCAAAATCCGTGATTAGATTTTCTCTGCGATGTATACTTTTGGAGAAAATCTTGTCGTTTTGGATTACGTTAGGCTGGCCAAATTCCGCATGCCAGGGTCGCCAGATATCGAATTTTCCGACCAATCACCGATGTATGCAATTTGTGCGTCATTAGAAGCGCACTAGTGTGCAGATTTCAAATCTGTGATTAGATTTTCTCTGCGATGTACACTTTTGGAAAAAATCATGTCTTTCTGGATTAACTTAGGCAGGCCAAATCCGCCATGCCAGGGTCGCCAGATATCGAATTTTCCGAACAATCACCGATGTATGTAGTTTGTACGTCATTAGAAGTGCACTAGTGTGCAGATTTCAAATCTGTGATTAGATTTTCTCTGCGATGTATACTTTTGGAGAAAATCATGTCTTTCTGGATTAAGTTAGACTGGCCAAATTCGCCATGCCAGGGTCGCCAGATATCGAGTTTTCCGACCAATCACCGATGTATGTAATATGTACGTCATTAGAGGCGCACAAGTGTTCAGTTTCAAAATCTGTGATTAGATTTTCTCTGCGATGTATACTTTTGGAGAAAATCTTGTCGTTTTGGATTACGTTAGGCTGGCCAAATTCCGCATGCCAGGGTCGCCAGATATCGAATTTTCCGACCAATCACCGATGTATGTAATTTGTGCGTCATTAGAAGCGCACAAGTCTTCAGTTTTAAAATCTGTGATTAGATTTTCTCTGCGATGTACACTTTTGGAGAAAGTCATGTCTTTCTGGATTAAGTTAGACTGGCCAAATTCGCCATGCCAGGGTCGCCAGATATCGAGTTTTCCGACCAATCACCAATGTATGTAATTTGTACGTCATTAGAAGCGCACAAGTGTTCAGTTTCAAAATCTGTGATTAGATTTTCTCTGCGATGTATACTTTTGGAGAAAATCTTGTCGTTTTGGATTACGTTAGGCTGGCCAAATTCCGCATGCCAGGGTCGCCAGATATCGAATTTTCCGACCAATCACCTATGTGTGTAATTTGTGCGTCATTAGAAGCGCACTAGTGTGCAGATTTCAAATCTGTGATTAGATTTTCTCTGCGATGTATACTTTTGGAGAAAATCATGTCTTTCTGGATTAAGTTAGACTGGCCAAATTCGCCATGCCAGGGTCGCCAGATATCGAGTTTTCCGACCAATCACCGATGTATGTAATTTGTACGTCATTAGAAGCGCACAAGTGTTCAGTTTCAAAATCTGTGATTAGATTTTCTCTGCGATGTATACTTTTGGAGAAAGTCATGTCTCTCTGGATTAAGTTAGGCTGGCCAAATTCGCCATGCCAGGGTCGCCAGATATCGAGTTTTCCGACCAATCACCGATGTATGTAATATGTACGTCATTAGAGGCGCACAAGTGTTCAGTTTCAAAATCTGTGATTAGATTTTCTCTGCGATGTATACTTTTGGAGAAAATCTTGTCGTTTTGGATTACGTTAGGCTGGCCAAATTCCGCATGCCAGGGTCGCCAGATATCGAATTTTCCGACCAATCACCGATGTATGTAATTTGTGCGTCATTAGAAGCGCACTAGTGTGCAGATTTCAAATCTGTGATTAGATTTTCTCTGCGATGTATACTTTTGGAGAAAATCTTGTCGTTTTGGATTACGTTAGGCTGGCCAAATTCCGCATGCCAGGGTCGCCAGATATCGAATTTTCCGACCAATCACCTATGTGTGTAATTTGTGCGTCATTAGAAGCGCACTAGTGTGCAGATTTCAAATCTGTGATTAGATTTTCTCTGCGATGTACACTTTTGGAGAAAGTCATGTCTCTCTGGATTAAGTTAGGCTGGCCAAATTCGCCATGCCAGGGTCGCCAGATATCGAGTTTTCCGACCAATCACCGATGTATGTAATATGTACGTCATTAGAGGCGCACAAGTGTTCAGTTTCAAAATCTGTGATTAGATTTTCTCTGCGATGTATACTTTTGGAGAAAATCATGTCTTTCTGGATTAAGTTAGACTGGCCAAATTCGCCATGCCAGGGTCGCCAGATATCGAGTTTTCCGACCAATCACCGATGTATGTAATATGTACGTCATTAGAGGCGCACAAGTGTTCAGTTTCAAAATCTGTGATTAGATTTTCTCTGCGATGTATACTTTTGGAGAAAATCTTGTCGTTTCGGATTACGTTAGGCTGGCCAAATTCCGCATGCCAGGGTCGCCAGATATCGAATTTTCCGACCAATCGCCTATGTGTGTAATTTGTGCGTCATTAGAAGCGCACTAGTGTGCAGATTTCAAATCTGTGATTAGATTTTCTCTGCGATGTACACTTTTGGAGAAAGTCATGTCTTTCTGGATTAAGTTAGACTGCCCAAATTCGCCATGCCAGGGTCGCCAGATATCGAGTTTTCCGACCAATCACCGATGTATGTAATTTGTACGTCATTAGAGGCGCACAAGTGTTCAGTTTCAAAATCTGTGATTAGATTTTCTCTGCGATGTACACTTTTGGAGAAAATCTTGTCGATTTATATTACGTTAGGCTGGCCAAATTCCGCATGCCAGGGTCGCCAGATATCGAATTTTCCGAACAATAACCGATGTATGTAATTTGTACGTCATTAGAAGCGCACTAGTGTGCTGATTTCAAATCTGTGATTAGATTTTCTCTGTGATGTATACTTTTGGAAAAAATCATGTCTTTCTGGATTAAGTTAGGTTCGCCGAATCCGCCATGCCAGGGTCGCCAGATATCGAATTTTCCGACCAATCACCGATGTATGTAATTTGTGCGTCATTAGAAGCGCACTAGTGTGCAGATTTCAAATCTGTGATTAGATTTGATCTGCGATGTACACTTTTCAAGAAAGTCATGTCTTTCTGGATTAAGTTAGACTGGCCAAATTTGCCATGCCAGAGTCGCCAGATATCGAGTTTTCCGACCAATCACCGATGTATGTAATTTGTACGTCATTAGAAGCGCACAAGTGTTCAGTTTCAAAATCTGTGATTAGATTTTCTCTGCGATGTATACTTTTGGAGAAAATCTTGTCGTTTTGGATTACGTTAGGCTGGCCAAATTCCGCATGCCAGGGTCGCCAGATATCGAATTTTCCGACCAATCACCGATGTATGTAATTTGTGCGTCATTAGAAGCGCACTAGTGTGCAGATTTCAAATCTGTGATTAGATTTTCTCTGCGATGTATACTTTTGGAAAAAATCATGTCTTTGTGGATTAAGTTAGGCAGGCCAAATCCGCCATGCCAGGGTCGCCAGATATCGAATTTTCCGAACAATCACCGATGTATGTAATTTGTACGTCATTAGAAGCGCACTAGTGTGCAGATTTCAAATCTGTGATTAGATTTTCTCTGCGATGTATACTTTTGGAGAAAATCATGTCTTTCTGGATTAAGTAAGACTGGCCAAATTCGCCATGCCAGGGTCGCCAGATATCGAGTTTTCCGACCAATCACCGATGTATGTAATTTGTACGTCATTAGAAGCGCACAAGTGTTCAGTTTCAAAATCTGTGATTAGATTTTCTCTGCGATGTATACTTTTGGAGAAAGTCATGTCTCTCTGGATTAAGTTAGGCTGGCCAAATCCGCCATGCCAGGGTCGCCAGATATCGAATTTTCCGACCAATCACCGATGTGTGTAATTTGTGCGTCATTAGAAGCGCACTAGTGTGCAGATTTCAAATCTGTGATTAGATTTTCTCTGCGATGTACACTTTTGGAGAAAGTCATGTCTTTCTGGATTAAGTTAGACTGGCCAAATTCGCCATGCCAGGGTCGCCAGATATCGAGTTTTCCGACCAATCACCGATGTATGTAATTTGTACGTCATTAGAAGCGCACAAGTGTTCAGTTTCAAAATCTGTGATTAGATTTTCTCTGCGATGTACACTTTTGGAGAAAATCTTGTCGATTTATATTACGTTAGGCTGGCCAAATTCCGCATGCCAGGGTCGCCAGATATCGAATTTTCCGAACAATAACCGATGTATGTAATTTGTACGTCATTAGAAGGGCACTAGTGTGCTGATTTCAAATCTGTGATTAGATTTTCTCTGCGATGTACACTTTTGGAAAAAATCATGTCTTTCTGGATTAAGTTAGGTTCGCCGAATCCGCCATGCCAGGGTCGCCAGATATCGAATTTTCCGACCAATCACCGATGTATGTAATTTGTACGTCATTAGAGGCGCAAAGGGTTCAGTTTCAAAATCTGTGATTAGATTTTCTCTGCGATGTATACTTTTGGAGAAAATCTTGCCGTTTTGGATTACGTTAGGCTGGCCAAATTCCGCATGCCAGGGTCGCCAGATATCGAATTTTCCGACCAATCACCGATGTATGTAATTTGTGCGTCATTAGAAGCGCACTAGTGTGCAGATTTCAAATCTGTGATTAGATTTTCTCTGCGATGTATACTTTTGGAGAAAATCATGTCTTTCTGGATTAAGTTAGGTTGGCCGAATCCGCCATGCCAGGGTCGCCAGATATCGAATTTTCCGACCAATCACCGATGTATGTAATTTGTACGTCATTAGAGGCGCAAAGGGTTCAGTTTCAAAATCTGTGATTAGATTTTCTCTGCGATGTATACTTTTGGAGAAAATCTTGTCGTTTTGGATTACGTTAGGCTGGCCAAATTCCGCATGCCAGGGTCGCCAGATATCGAATTTTCCGACCAATCACCGATGTATGTAATTTGTGCGTCATTAGAAGCGCACTAGTGTGCAGATTTCAAATCTGTGATTAGATTTGATCTGCGATGTACACTTTTCAAGAAAGTCATGTCTTTCTGGATTAAGTTAGACTGGCCAAATTTGCCATGCCAGAGTCGCCAGATATCGAGTTTTCCGACCAATCACCGATGTATGTAATTTGTACGTCATTAGAAGCGCACAAGTGTTCAGTTTCAAAATCTGTGATTAGATTTTCTCTGCGATGTATACTTTTGGAGAAAGTCATGTCTCTCTGGATTAAGTTAGGCTGGCCAAATCCGCCATGCCAGGGTCGCCAGATATCGAATTTTCCGACCAATCACCGATGTGTGTAATTTGTGCGTCATTAGAAGCGCACTAGTGTGCAGATTTCAAATCTGTGATTAGATTTGATCTGCGATGTACAATTTTCAAGAAAGTCATGTCTTTCTGGATTAAGTTAGACTGGCCAAATTTGCCATGCCATAGTCGCCAGATATCGAGTTTTCCGACCAATCACCTATGTATGTAATTTGTACGTCATTAGAAGCGCACAAGTGTTCAGTTTCAAAATCTGTGATTAGATTTTCTCTGCGATGTATACTTTTGGAGAAAATCTTGTCGTTTTGGATTACGTTAGGCTGGCCAAATTCCGCATGCCAGGGTCGCCAGATATCGAATTTTCCGACCAATCACCGATGTATGCAATTTGTGCGTCATTAGAAGCGCACTAGTGTGCAGATTTCAAATCTGTGATTAGATTTTCTCTGCGATGTACACTTTTGGAAAAAATCATGTCTTTCTGGATTAAGTTAGGCAGGCCAAATCCGCCATGCCAGGGTCGCCAGATATCGAATTTTCCGAACAATCACCGATGTATGTAGTTTGTACGTCATTAGAAGCGCACTAGTGTGCAGATTTCAAATCTGTGATTAGATTTTCTCTGCGATGTATACTTTTGGAGAAAATCATGTCTTTCTGGATTAAGTTAGACTGGCCAAATTCGCCATGCCAGGGTCGCCAGATATCGAGTTTTCCGACCAATCACCGATGTATGTAATTTGTACGTCATTAGAGGCGCACAAGTGTTCAGTTTCAAAATCTGTGATTAGATTTTTTCTGCGATGTATACTTTGGGAGAAAATCTTGTCGTTTTGGATTACGTTAGGCTGGCCAAATTCCGCATGCCAGGGTCGCCAGATATCGAATTTTCCGACCAATCACCGATGTATGTAATTTGTACGTTATTAGAAGCGCACTAGTGTGCAGATTTCAAATCTGTGATTAGATTTTCTCTGCGATGTATACTTTTGGAGAAAATCATGTCTTTCTGGATTAAGTTAGACTGGCCAAATTCGCCATGCCAGGGTCGCCAGATATCGAGTTTTCCGACCAATCACCGATGTATGTAATTTGTACGTCATTAGAAGCGCACAAGTGTTCAGTTTCAAAATCTGTGATTAGATTTTCTCTGCGATGTATACTTTTGGAGAAAGTCATGTCTCTCTGGATTAAGTTAGGCTGGCCAAATCCGCCATGCCAGGGTCGCCAGATATCGAATTTTCCGACCAATCACCGATGTGTGTAATTTGTGCGTCATTAGAAGCGCACTAGTGTGCAGATTTCAAATCTGTGATTAGATTTTCTCTGCGATGTACACTTTTGGAGAAAGTCATGTCTTTCTGGATTAAGTTAGACTGGCCAAATTCGCCATGCCAGGGTCGCCAGATATCGAGTTTTCCGACCAATCACCGATGTATGTAATTTGTACGTCATTAGAAGCGCACAAGTGTTCAGTTTCAAAATCTGTGATTAGATTTTCTCTGCGATGTACACTTTTGGAGAAAATCTTGTCGTTTTGGATTACGTTAGGCTGGCCAAATTCCGACGGGCCAGGGTCGCCAGATATCGAATTTTCCGAACAATAACCGATGTATGTAATTTGTACGTCATTAGAAGCGCACTAGTGTGCTGATTTCAAATCTGTGATTAGATTTTCTCTGCGATGTATACTTTTGGAAAAAATCATGTCTTTCTGGATTAAGTTAGGTTCGCCGAATCCGCCATGCCATTGTCGCCAGATATCGAATTTTCCGACGAATCACCGATGTATGTAATTTGTACGTTATTGGAAGCGCATTGGTGTGCAGATTTCAAATCGGTGATTAGATTTTCTCTGCGATGTACACTTTTGGAGAAAGTCATGTCTTTCTGGATTAAGTTAGACTGGCCAAATTCGCCATGCCAGGGTCGCCAGATACCGAGTTTTCCGACCAATCACCGATGTATGTAATTTGTACGTCATTAGAAGCGCACAAGTGTTCAGTTTCAAAATCTGTGATTAGATTTTCTCTGCGATGTATACTTTTGGAGAAAGTCATGTCTCTCTGGATTAAGTTAGGCTGGCCAAATCTGCCATGCCAGGGTCGCCAGATATCGAATTTTCCGACCAATCACCGATGTATGTAATTTGTGCGTCATTAGAAGCGCACTAGTGTGCAGATTTCAAATCTGTGATTAGATTTTCTCTGCGATGTACACTTTTGGAGAAAGTCATGTCTTTCTGGATTAAGTTAGACTGCCCAAATTCGCCATGCCAGGGTCGCCAGATATCGAGTTTTCCAACCAATCACCGATGTATGTAATTTGTACGTCATTAGAAGCGCACAAGTGTTCAGTTTCAAAATCTGTGATTAGATTTTCTCTGCGATGTACACTTTTGGAGAAAATCTTGTCGTTTTGGATTACGTTAGGCTGGCCAAATTCCGCATGCCAGGGTCGCCAGATATCGAATTTTCCGAACAATAACCGATGTATGTAATTTGTACGTCATTAGAAGCGCACTAGTGTGCTGATTTCAAATCTGTGATTAGATTTTCTCTGCGATGTATACTTTTGGAAAAAATCATGTCTTTCTGGATTAAGTTAGGTTCGCCGAATCCGCCATGCCAGGGTCGCCAGATATCGAATTTTCCGACCAATCACCGATGTATGTAATTTGTGCGTCGTTAGAAGCGCACTAGTGTGCTGATTTCAAATCTGTGATTAGATTTTCTCTGCGATGTACACTTTTCAAGAAAGTCATGTCTTTCTGGATTAAGTTAGACTGGCCAAATTTGCCATGCCATAGTCGCCAGATATCGAGTTTTCCGACCAATCACCGATGTATGTAATTTGTACGTCATTAGAAGCGCACAAGTGTTCAGTTTCAAAATCCGTGATTAGATTTTCTCTGCGATGTATACTTTTGGAGAAAATCTTGTCGTTTTGGATTACGTTAGGCTGGCCAAATTCCGCATGCCAGGGTCGCCAGATATCGAATTTTCCGACCAATCACCGATGTATGCAATTTGTGCGTCATTAGAAGCGCACTAGTGTGCAGATTTCAAATCTGTAATTAGATTTTCTCTGCGATGTACACTTTTGGAAAAAATCATGTCTTTCTGGATTAACTTAGGCAGGCCAAATCCGCCATGCCAGGGTCGCCAGATATCGAATTTTCCGAACAATCACCGATGTATGTAGTTTGTACGTCATTAGAAGTGCACTAGTGTGCAGATTTCAAATCTGTGATTAGATTTTCTCTGCGATGTATACTTTTGGAGAAAATCATGTCTTTCTGGATTAAGTTAGACTGGCCAAATTCGCCATGCCAGGGTCGCCAGATATCGAGTTTTCCGACCAATCACCGATGTATGTAATATGTACGTCATTAGAGGCGCACAAGTGTTCAGTTTCAAAATCTGTGATTAGATTTTCTCTGCGATGTATACTTTTGGAGAAAATCTTGTCGTTTTGGATTACGTTAGGCTGGCCAAATTCCGCATGCCAGGGTCGCCAGATATCGAATTTTCCGACCAATCACCGATGTATGTAATTTGTGCGTCATTAGAAGCGCACAAGTCTTCAGTTTTAAAATCTGTGATTAGATTTTCTCTGCGATGTACACTTTTGGAGAAAGTCATGTCTTTCTGGATTAAGTTAGACTGGCCAAATTCGCCATGCCAGGGTCGCCAGATATCGAGTTTTCCGACCAATCACCAATGTATGTAATTTGTACGTCATTAGAAGCGCACAAGTGTTCAGTTTCAAAATCTGTGATTAGATTTTCTCTGCGATGTATACTTTTGGAGAAAATCTTGTCGTTTTGGATTACGTTAGGCTGGCCAAATTCCGCATGCCAGGGTCGCCAGATATCGAATTTTCCGACCAATCACCTATGTGTGTAATTGGTGCGTCATTAGAAGCGCACTAGTGTGCAGATTTCAAATCTGTGATTAGATTTTCTCTGCGATGTATACTTTTGGAGAAAATCATGTCTTTCTGGATTAAGTTAGACTGGCCAAATTCGCCATGCCAGGGTCGCCAGATATCGAGTTTTCCGACCAATCACCGATGTATGTAATTTGTACGTCATTAGAAGCGCACAAGTGTTCAGTTTCAAAATCTGTGATTAGATTTTCTCTGCGATGTATACTTTTGGAGAAAGTCATGTCTCTCTGGATTAAGTTAGGCTGGCCAAATTCGCCATGCCAGGGTCGCCAGATATCGAGTTTTCCGACCAATCACCGATGTATGTAATATGTACGTCATTAGAGGCGCACAAGTGTTCAGTTTCAAAATCTGTGATTAGATTTTCTCTGCGATGTATACTTTTGGAGAAAATCTTGTCGTTTTGGATTACGTTAGGCTGGCCAAATTCCGCATGCCAGGGTCGCCAGATATCGAATTTTCCGACCAATCACCGATGTATGTAATTTGTGCGTCATTAGAAGCGCACTAGTGTGCAGATTTCAAATCTGTGATTAGATTTTCTCTGCGATGTATACTTTTGGAGAAAATCTTGTCGTTTTGGATTACGTTAGGCTGGCCAAATTCCGCATGCCAGGGTCGCCAGATATCGAATTTTCCGACCAATCACCTATGTGTGTAATTTGTGCGTCATTAGAAGCGCACTAGTGTGCAGATTTCAAATCTGTGATTAGATTTTCTCTGCGATGTACACTTTTGGAGAAAGTCATGTCTCTCTGGATTAAGTTAGGCTGGCCAAATTCGCCATGCCAGGGTCGCCAGATATCGAGTTTTCCGACCAATCACCGATGTATGTAATATGTACGTCATTAGAGGCGCACAAGTGTTCAGTTTCAAAATCTGTGATTAGATTTTCTCTGCGATGTATACTTTTGGAGAAAATCATGTCTTTCTGGATTAAGTTAGACTGGCCAAATTCGCCATGCCAGGGTCGCCAGATATCGAGTTTTCCGACCAATCACCGATGTATGTAATATGTACGTCATTAGAGGCGCACAAGTGTTCAGTTTCAAAATCTGTGATTAGATTTTCTCTGCGATGTATACTTTTGGAGAAAATCTTGTCGTTTTGGATTACGTTAGGCTGGCCAAATTCCGCATGCCAGGGTCGCCAGATATCGAATTTTCCGACCAATCACCTATGTGTGTAATTTGTGCGTCATTAGAAGCGCACTAGTGTGCAGATTTCAAATCTGTGATTAGATTTTCTCTGCGATGTACACTTTTGGAGAAAGTCATGTCTTTCTGGATTAAGTTAGACTGCCCAAATTCGCCATGCCAGGGTCGCCAGATATCGAGTTTTCCGACCAATCACCGATGTATGTAATTTGTACGTCATTAGAAGCGCACAAGTGTTCAGTTTCAAAATCTGTGATTAGATTTTCTCTGCGATGTACACTTTTGGAGAAAATCTTGTCGATTTATATTACGTTAGGCTGGCCAAATTCCGCATGCCAGGGTCGCCAGATATCGAATTTTCCGAACAATAACCGATGTATGTAATTTGTACGTCATTAGAAGCGCACTAGTGTGCTGATTTCAAATCTGTGATTAGATTTTCTCTGTGATGTATACTTTTGGAAAAAATCATGTCTTTCTGGATTAAGTTAGGTTCGCCGAATCCGCCATGCCAGGGTCGCCAGATATCGAATTTTCCGACCAATCACCGATGTATGTAATTTGTACGTCATTAGAGGCGCAAAGGGTTCAGTTTCAAAATCTGTGATTAGATTTTCTCTGCGATGTATACTTTTGGAGAAAATCTTGTCGTTTTGGATTACGTTAGGCTGGCCAAATTCCGCATGCCAGGGTCGCCAGATATCGAATTTTCCGACCAATCACCGATGTATGTAATTTGTGCGTCATTAGAAGCGCACTAGTGTGCAGATTTCAAATCTGTGATTAGATTTGATCTGCGATGTACACTTTTCAAGAAAGTCATGTCTTTCTGGATTAAGTTAGACTGGCCAAATTTGCCATGCCAGAGTCGCCAGATATCGAGTTTTCCGACCAATCACCGATGTATGTAATTTGTACGTCATTAGAAGCGCACAAGTGTTCAGTTTCAAAATCTGTGATTAGATTTTCTCTGCAATGTATACTTTTGGAGAAAATCTTGTCGTTTTGGATTACGTTAGGCTGGCCAAATTCCGCATGCCAGGGTCGCCAGATATCGAATTTTCCGACCAATCACCGATGTATGTAATTTGTGCGTCATTAGAAGCGCACTAGTGTGCAGATTTCAAATCTGTGATTAGATTTTCTCTGCGATGTATACTTTTGGAAAAAATCATGTCTTTGTGGATTAAGTTAGGCAGGCCAAATCCGCCATGCCAGGGTCGCCAGATATCGAATTTTCCGAACAATCACCGATGTATGTAATTTGTACGTCATTAGAAGCGCACTAGTGTGCAGATTTCAAATCTGTGATTAGATTTTCTCTGCGATGTATACTTTTGGAGAAAATCATGTCTTTCTGGATTAAGTAAGACTGGCCAAATTCGCCATGCCAGGGTCGCCAGATATCGAGTTTTCCGACCAATCACCGATGTATGTAATTTGTACGTCATTAGAAGCGCACAAGTGTTCAGTTTCAAAATCTGTGATTAGATTTTCTCTGCGATGTATACTTTTGGAGAAAGTCATGTCTCTCTGGATTAAGTTAGGCTGGCCAAATCCGCCATGCCAGGGTCGCCAGATATCGAATTTTCCGACCAATCACCGATGTATGTAATTTGTGCGTCATTAGAAGCGCACTAGTGTGCAGATTTCAAATCTGTGATTAGATTTTCTCTGCGATGTACACTTTTGGAGAAAGTCATGTCTTTCTGGATTAAGTTAGACTGGCCAAATTCGCCATGCCAGGGTCGCCAGATATCGAGTTTTCCGACCAATCACCGATGTATGTAATTTGTACGTCATTAGAAGCGCACAAGTGTTCAGTTTCAAAATCTGTGATTAGATTTTCTCTGCGATGTACACTTTTGGAGAAAATCTTGTCGATTTATATTACGTTAGGCTGGCCAAATTCCGCATGCCAGGGTCGCCAGATATCGAATTTTCCGAACAATAACCGATGTATGTAATTTGTACGTCATTAGAAGGGCACTAGTGTGCTGATTTCAAATCTGTGATTAGATTTTCTCTGCGATGTACACTTTTGGAAAAAATCATGTCTTTCTGGATTAAGTTAGGTTCGCCGAATCCGCCATGCCAGGGTCGCCAGATATCGAATTTTCCGACCAATCACCGATGTATGTAATTTGTACGTCATTAGAGGCGCAAAGGGTTCAGTTTCAAAATCTGTGATTAGATTTTCTCTGCGATGTATACTTTTGGAGAAAATCTTGCCGTTTTGGATTACGTTAGGCTGGCCAAATTCCGCATGCCAGGGTCGCCAGATATCGAATTTTCCGACCAATCACCGATGTATGTAATTTGTGCGTCATTAGAAGCGCACTAGTGTGCAGATTTCAAATCTGTGATTAGATTTTCTCTGCGATGTATACTTTTGGAGAAAATCATGTCTTTCTGGATTAAGTTAGGTTGGCCGAATCCGCCATGCCAGGGTCGCCAGATATCGAATTTTCCGACCAATCACCGATGTATGTAATTTGTACGTCATTAGAGGCGCAAAGGGTTCAGTTTCAAAATCTGTGATTAGATTTTCTCTGCGATGTATACTTTTGGAGAAAATCTTGTCGTTTTGGATTACGTTAGGCTGGCCAAATTCCGCATGCCAGGGTCGCCAGATATCGAATTTTCCGACCAATCACCGATGTATGTAATTTGTGCGTCATTAGAAGCGCACTAGTGTGCAGATTTCAAATCTGTGATTAGATTTGATCTGCGATGTACACTTTTCAAGAAAGTCATGTCTTTCTGGATTAAGTTAGACTGGCCAAATTTGCCATGCCAGAGTCGCCAGATATCGAGTTTTCCGACCAATCACCGATGTATGTAATTTGTACGTCATTAGAAGCGCACAAGTGTTCAGTTTCAAAATCTGTGATTAGATTTTCTCTGCGATGTATACTTTTGGAGAAAGTCATGTCTCTCTGGATTAAGTTAGGCTGGCCAAATCCGCCATGCCAGGGTCGCCAGATATCGAATTTTCCGACCAATCACCGATGTGTGTAATTTGTGCGTCATTAGAAGCGCACTAGTGTGCAGATTTCAAATCTGTGATTAGATTTGATCTGCGATGTACAATTTTCAAGAAAGTCATGTCTTTCTGGATTAAGTTAGACTGGCCAAATTTGCCATGCCATAGTCGCCAGATATCGAGTTTTCCGACCAATCACCTATGTATGTAATTTGTACGTCATTAGAAGCGCACAAGTGTTCAGTTTCAAAATCTGTGATTAGATTTTCTCTGCGATGTATACTTTTGGAGAAAATCTTGTCGTTTTGGATTACGTTAGGCTGGCCAAATTCCGCATGCCAGGGTCGCCAGATATCGAATTTTCCGACCAATCACCGATGTATGCAATTTGTGCGTCATTAGAAGCGCACTAGTGTGCAGATTTCAAATCTGTGATTAGATTTTCTCTGCGATGTACACTTTTGGAAAAAATCATGTCTTTCTGGATTAAGTTAGGCAGGCCAAATCCGCCATGCCAGGGTCGCCAGATATCGAATTTTCCGAACAATCACCGATGTATGTAGTTTGTACGTCATTAGAAGCGCACTAGTGTGCAGATTTCAAATCTGTGATTAGATTTTCTCTGCGATGTATACTTTTGGAGAAAATCATGTCTTTCTGGATTAAGTTAGACTGGCCAAATTCGCCATGCCAGGGTCGCCAGATATCGAGTTTTCCGACCAATCACCGATGTATGTAATTTGTACGTCATTAGAGGCGCACAAGTGTTCAGTTTCAAAATCTGTGATTAGATTTTTTCTGCGATGTATACTTTGGGAGAAAATCTTGTCGTTTTGGATTACGTTAGGCTGGCCAAATTCCGCATGCCAGGGTCGCCAGATATCGAATTTTCCGACCAATCACCGATGTATGTAATTTGTGCGTCATTAGAAGCGCACTAGTGTGCAGATTTCAAATCTGTGATTAGATTTTCTCTGCGATGTATACTTTTGGAGAAAATCATGTCTTTCTGGATTAAGTTAGACTGGCCAAATTCGCCATACCAGGGTCGCCAGATATCGAGTTTTCCGACCAATCACCGATGTATGTAATTTGTACGTCATTAGAAGCGCACAAGTGTTCAGTTTCAAAATCTGTGATTAGATTTTCTCTGCGATGTATACTTTTGGAGAAAGTCATGTCTCTCTGGATTAAGTTAGGCTGGCCAAATCCGCCATGCCAGGGTCGCCAGATATCGAATTTTCCGACCAATCACCGATGTGTGTAATTTGTGCGTCATTAGAAGCGCACTAGTGTGCAGATTTCAAATCTGTGATTAGATTTTCTCTGCGATGTACACTTTTGGAGAAAGTCATGTCTTTCTGGATTAAGTTAGACTGGCCAAATTCGCCATGCCAGGGTCGCCAGATATCGAGTTTTCCGACCAATCACCGATGTATGTAATTTGTACGTCATTAGAAGCGCACAAGTGTTCAGTTTCAAAATCTGTGATTAGATTTTCTCTGCGATGTACACTTTTGGAGAAAATCTTGTCGTTTTGGATTACGTTAGGCTGGCCAAATTCCGACGGGCCAGGGTCGCCAGATATCGAATTTTCCGAACAATAACCGATGTATGTAATTTGTACGTCATTAGAAGCGCACTAGTGTGCTGATTTCAAATCTGTGATTAGATTTTCTCTGCGATGTATACTTTTGGAAAAAATCATGTCTTTCTGGATTAAGTTAGGTTCGCCGAATCCGCCATGCCATTGTCGCCAGATATCGAATTTTCCGACGAATCACCGATGTATGTAATTTGTACGTTATTGGAAGCGCATTGGTGTGCAGATTTCAAATCGGTGATTAGATTTTCTCTGCGATGTATACTTTTGGAGAAAATCATGTCTTTCTGGATTAAGTTAGGTTGGCCGAATCCGCCATGCCAGGGTCGCCAGATATCGAGTTTTCCGACCAATCACCGATGTATGTAATTTGTACGTCATTAGAAGCGCACAAGTGTTCAGTTTCAAAATCTGTGATTAGATTTTCTCTGCGATGTATACTTTTGGAGAAAGTCATGTCTCTCTGGATTAAGTTAGGCTGGCCAAATCTGCCATGCCAGGGTCGCCAGATATCGAATTTTCCGACCAATCACCGATGTATGTAATTTGTGCGTCATTAGAAGCGCACTAGTGTGCAGATTTCAAATCTGTGATTAGATTTTCTCTGCGATGTACACTTTTGGAGAAAGTCATGTCTTTCTGGATTAAGTTAGACTGCCCAAATTCGCCATGCCAGGGTCGCCAGATATCGAGTTTTCCGACCAATCACCGATGTATGTAATTTGTACGTCATTAGAAGCGCACAAGTGTTCAGTTTCAAAATCTGTGATTAGATTTTCTCTGCGATGTACACTTTTGGAGAAAATCTTGTCGTTTTGGATTACGTTAGGCTGGCCAAATTCCGCATGCCAGGGTCGCCAGATATCGAATTTTCCGAACAATAACCGATGTATGTAATTTGTACGTCATTAGAAGCGCACTAGTGTACTGATTTCAAATCTGTGATTAGATTTTCTCTGCGATGTATACTTTTGGAAAAAATCATGTCTTTCTGGATTAAGTTAGGTTCGCCGAATCCGCCATGCCAGGGTCGCCAGATATCGAATTTTCCGACCAATCACCGATGTATGTAATTTGTGCGTCGTTAGAAGCGCACTAGTGTGCTGATTTCAAATCTGTGATTAGATTTTCTCTGCGATGTACACTTTTCAAGAAAGTCATGTCTTTCTGGATTAAGTTAGACTGGCCAAATTTGCCATGCCATAGTCGCCAGATATCGAGTTTTCCGACCAATCACCGATGTATGTAATTTGTACGTCATTAGAAGCGCACAAGTGTTCAGTTTCAAAATCCGTGATTAGATTTTCTCTGCGATGTATACTTTTGGAGAAAATCTTGTCGTTTTGGATTACGTTAGGCTGGCCAAATTCCGCATGCCAGGGTCGCCAGATATCGAATTTTCCGACCAATCACCGATGTATGCAATTTGTGCGTCATTAGAAGCGCACTAGTGTGCAGATTTCAAATCTGTGATTAGATTTTCTCTGCGATGTACACTTTTGGAAAAAATCATGTCTTTCTGGATTAACTTAGGCAGGCCAAATCCGCCATGCCAGGGTCGCCAGATATCGAATTTTCCGAACAATCACCGATGTATGTAGTTTGTACGTCATTAGAAGTGCACTAGTGTGCAGATTTCAAATCTGTGATTAGATTTTCTCTGCGATGTATACTTTTGGAGAAAATCATGTCTTTCTGGATTAAGTTAGACTGGCCAAATTCGCCATGCCAGGGTCGCCAGATATCGAGTTTTCCGACCAATCACCGATGTATGTAATATGTACGTCATTAGAGGCGCACAAGTGTTCAGTTTCAAAATCTGTGATTAGATTTTCTCTGCGATGTATACTTTTGGAGAAAATCTTGTCGTTTTGGATTACGTTAGGCTGGCCAAATTCCGCATGCCAGGGTCGCCAGATATCGAATTTTCCGACCAATCACCGATGTATGTAATTTGTGCGTCATTAGAAGCGCACAAGTCTTCAGTTTTAAAATCTGTGATTAGATTTTCTCTGCGATGTACACTTTTGGAGAAAGTCATGTCTTTCTGGATTAAGTTAGACTGGCCAAATTCGCCATGCCAGGGTCGCCAGATATCGAGTTTTCCGACCAATCACCAATGTATGTAATTTGTACGTCATTAGAAGCGCACAAGTGTTCAGTTTCAAAATCTGTGATTAGATTTTCTCTGCGATGTATACTTTTGGAGAAAATCTTGTCGTTTTGGATTACGTTAGGCTGGCCAAATTCCGCATGCCAGGGTCGCCAGATATCGAATTTTCCGACCAATCACCTATGTGTGTAATTTGTGCGTCATTAGAAGCGCACTAGTGTGCAGATTTCAAATCTGTGATTAGATTTTCTCTGCGATGTATACTTTTGGAGAAAATCATGTCTTTCTGGATTAAGTTAGACTGGCCAAATTCGCCATGCCAGGGTCGCCAGATATCGAGTTTTCCGACCAATCACCGATGTATGTAATTTGTACGTCATTAGAAGCGCACAAGTGTTCAGTTTCAAAATCTGTGATTAGATTTTCTCTGCGATGTATACTTTTGGAGAAAGTCATGTCTCTCTGGATTAAGTTAGGCTGGCCAAATTCGCCATGCCAGGGTCGCCAGATATCGAGTTTTCCGACCAATCACCGATGTATGTAATATGTACGTCATTAGAGGCGCACAAGTGTTCAGTTTCAAAATCTGTGATTAGATTTTCTCTGCGATGTATACTTTTGGAGAAAATCTTGTCGTTTTGGATTACGTTAGGCTGGCCAAATTCCGCATGCCAGGGTCGCCAGATATCGAATTTTCCGACCAATCACCGATGTATGTAATTTGTGCGTCATTAGAAGCGCACTAGTGTGCAGATTTCAAATCTGTGATTAGATTTTCTCTGCGATGTATACTTTTGGAGAAAATCTTGTCGTTTTGGATTACGTTAGGCTGGCCAAATTCCGCATGCCAGGGTCGCCAGATATCGAATTTTCCGACCAATCACCTATGTGTGTAATTTATGCGTCATTAGAAGCGCACTAGTGTGCAGATTTCAAATCTGTGATTAGATTTTCTCTGCGATGTACACTTTTGGAGAAAGTCATGTCTCTCTGGATTAAGTTAGGCTGGCCAAATTCGCCATGCCAGGGTCGCCAGATATCGAGTTTTCCGACCAATCACCGATGTATGTAATATGTACGTCATTAGAGGCGCACAAGTGTTCAGTTTCAAAATCTGTGATTAGATTTTCTCTGCGATGTATACTTTTGGAGAAAATCATGTCTTTCTGGATTAAGTTAGACTGGCCAAATTCGCCATGCCAGGGTCGCCAGATATCGAGTTTTCCGACCAATCACCGATGTATGTAATATGTACGTCATTAGAGGCGCACAAGTGTTCAGTTTCAAAATCTGTGATTAGATTTTCTCTGCGATGTATACTTTTGGAGAAAATCTTGTCGTTTTGGATTACGTTAGGCTGGCCAAATTCCGCATGCCAGGGTCGCCAGATATCGAATTTTCCGACCAATCACCTATGTGTGTAATTTGTGCGTCATTAGAAGCGCACTAGTGTGCAGATTTCAAATCTGTGATTAGATTTTCTCTGCGATGTACACTTTTGGAGAAAGTCATGTCTTTCTGGATTAAGTTAGACTGCCCAAATTCGCCATGCCAGGGTCGCCAGATATCGAGTTTTCCGACCAATCACCGATGTATGTAATTTGTACGTCATTAGAAGCGCACAAGTGTTCAGTTTCAAAATCTGTGATTAGATTTTCTCTGCGATGTACACTTTTGGAGAAAATCTTGTCGATTTATATTACGTTAGGCTGGCCAAATTCCGCATGCCAGGGTCGCCAGATATCGAATTTTCCGAACAATAACCGATGTATGTAATTTGTACGTCATTAGAAGCGCACTAGTGTGCTGATTTCAAATCTGTGATTAGATTTTCTCTGTGATGTATACTTTTGGAAAAAATCATGTCTTTCTGGATTAAGTTAGGTTCGCCGAATCCGCCATGCCAGGGTCGCCAGATATCGAATTTTCCGACCAATCACCGATGTATGTAATTTGTACGTCATTAGAGGCGCAAAGGGTTCAGTTTCAAAATCTGTGATTAGATTTTCTCTGCGATGTATACTTTTGGAGAAAATCTTGTCGTTTTGGATTACGTTAGGCTGGCCAAATTCCGCATGCCAGGGTCGCCAGATATCGAATTTTCCGACCAATCACCGATGTATGTAATTTGTGCGTCATTAGAAGCGCACTAGTGTGCAGATTTCAAATCTGTGATTAGATTTGATCTGCGATGTACACTTTTCAAGAAAGTCATGTCTTTCTGGATTAAGTTAGACTGGCCAAATTTGCCATGCCAGAGTCGCCAGATATCGAGTTTTCCGACCAATCACCGATGTATGTAATTTGTACGTCATTAGAAGCGCACAAGTGTTCAGTTTCAAAATCTGTGATTAGATTTTCTCTGCGATGTATACTTTTGGAGAAAATCTTGTCGTTTTGGATTACGTTAGGCTGGCCAAATTCCGCATGCCAGGGTCGCCAGATATCGAATTTTCCGACCAATCACCGATGTATGTAATTTGTGCGTCATTAGAAGCGCACTAGTGTGCAGATTTCAAATCTGTGATTAGATTTTCTCTGCGATGTATACTTTTGGAAAAAATCATGTCTTTGTGGATTAAGTTAGGCAGGCCAAATCCGCCATGCCAGGGTCGCCAGATATCGAATTTTCCGAACAATCACCGATGTATGTAATTTGTACGTCATTAGAAGCGCACTAGTGTGCAGATTTCAAATCTGTGATTAGATTTTCTCTGCGATGTATACTTTTGGAGAAAATCATGTCTTTCTGGATTAAGTAAGACTGGCCAAATTCGCCATGCCAGGGTCGCCAGATATCGAGTTTTCCGACCAATCACCGATGTATGTAATTTGTACGTCATTAGAAGCGCACAAGTGTTCAGTTTCAAAATCTGTGATTAGATTTTCTCTGCGATGTATACTTTTGGAGAAAGTCATGTCTCTCTGGATTAAGTTAGGCTGGCCAAATCCGCCATGCCAGGGTCGCCAGATATCGAATTTTCCGACCAATCACCGATGTATGTAATTTGTGCGTCATTAGAAGCGCACTAGTGTGCAGATTTCAAATCTGTGATTAGATTTTCTCTGCGATGTACACTTTTGGAGAAAGTCATGTCTTTCTGGATTAAGTTAGACTGGCCAAATTCGCCATGCCAGGGTCGCCAGATATCGAGTTTTCCGACCAATCACCGATGTATGTAATTTGTACGTCATTAGAAGCGCACAAGTGTTCAGTTTCAAAATCTGTGATTAGATTTTCTCTGCGATGTACACTTTTGGAGAAAATCTTGTCGATTTATATTACGTTAGGCTGGCCAAATTCCGCATGCCAGGGTCGCCAGATATCGAATTTTCCGAACAATAACCGATGTATGTAATTTGTACGTCATTAGAAGGGCACTAGTGTGCTGATTTCAAATCTGTGATTAGATTTTCTCTGCGATGTACACTTTTGGAAAAAATCATGTCTTTCTGGATTAAGTTAGGTTCGCCGAATCCGCCATGCCAGGGTCGCCAGATATCGAATTTTCCGACCAATCACCGATGTATGTAATTTGTACGTCTTTAGAGGCGCAAAGGGTTCAGTTTCAAAATCTGTGATTAGATTTTCTCTGCGATGTATACTTTTGGAGAAAATCTTGCCGTTTTGGATTACGTTAGGCTGGCCAAATTCCGCATGCCAGGGTCGCCAGATATCGAATTTTCCGACCAATCACCGATGTATGTAATTTGTGCGTCATTAGAAGCGCACTAGTGTGCAGATTTCAAATCTGTGATTAGATTTTCTCTGCGATGTATACTTTTGGAGAAAATCATGTCTTTCTGGATTAAGTTAGGTTGGCCGAATCCGCCATGCCAGGGTCGCCAGATATCGAATTTTCCGACCAATCACCGATGTATGTAATTTGTACGTCATTAGAGGCGCAAAGGGTTCAGTTTCAAAATCTGTGATTAGATTTTCTCTGCGATGTATACTTTTGGAGAAAATCTTGTCGTTTTGGATTACGTTAGGCTGGCCAAATTCCGCATGCCAGGGTCGCCAGATATCGAATTTTCCGACCAATCACCGATGTATGTAATTTGTGCGTCATTAGAAGCGCACTAGTGTGCAGATTTCAAATCTGTGATTAGATTTGATCTGCGATGTACACTTTTCAAGAAAGTCATGTCTTTCTGGATTAAGTTAGACTGGCCAAATTTGCCATGCCAGAGTCGCCAGATATCGAGTTTTCCGACCAATCACCGATGTATGTAATTTGTACGTCATTAGAAGCGCACAAGTGTTCAGTTTCAAAATCTGTGATTAGATTTTCTCTGCGATGTATACTTTTGGAGAAAGTCATGTCTCTCTGGATTAAGTTAGGCTGGCCAAATCCGCCATGCCAGGGTCGCCAGATATCGAATTTTCCGACCAATCACCGATGTGTGTAATTTGTGCGTCATTAGAAGCGCACTAATGTGCAGATTTCAAATCTGTGATTAGATTTGATCTGCGATGTACAATTTTCAAGAAAGTCATGTCTTTCTGGATTAAGTTAGACTGGCCAAATTTGCCATGCCATAGTCGCCAGATATCGAGTTTTCCGACCAATCACCTATGTATGTAATTTGTACGTCATTAGAAGCGCACAAGTGTTCAGTTTCAAAATCTGTGATTAGATTTTCTCTGCGATGTATACTTTTGGAGAAAATCTTGTCGTTTTGGATTACGTTAGGCTGGCCAAATTCCGCATGCCAGGGTCGCCAGATATCGAATTTTCCGACCAATCACCGATGTATGCAATTTGTGCGTCATTAGAAGCGCACTAGTGTGCAGATTTCAAATCTGTGATTAGATTTTCTCTGCGATGTACACTTTTGGAAAAAATCATGTCTTTCTGGATTAAGTTAGGCAGGCCAAATCCGCCATGCCAGGGTCGCCAGATATCGAATTTTCCGAACAATCACCGATGTATGTAGTTTGTACGTCATTAGAAGCGCACTAGTGTGCAGATTTCAAATCTGTGATTAGATTTTCTCTGCGATGTATACTTTTGGAGAAAATCATGTCTTTCTGGATTAAGTTAGACTGGCCAAATTCGCCATGCCAGGGTCGCCAGATATCGAGTTTTCCGACCAATCACCGATGTATGTAATTTGTACGTCATTAGAGGCGCAAAAGTGTTCAGTTTCAAAATCTGTGATTAGATTTTTTCTGCGATGTATACTTTGGGAGAAAATCTTGTCGTTTTGGATTACGTTAGGCTGGCCAAATTCCGCATGCCAGGGTCGCCAGATATCGAATTTTCCGACCAATCACCGATGTATGTAATTTGTACGTCATTAGAAGCGCACTAGTGTGCAGATTTCAAATCTGTGATTAGATTTTCTCTGCGATGTATACTTTTGGAGAAAATCATGTCTTTCTGGATTAAGTTAGACTGGCCAAATTCGCCATGCCAGGGTCGCCAGATATCGAGTTTTCCGACCAATCACCGATGTATGTAATTTGTACGTCATTAGAAGCGCACAAGTGTTCAGTTTCAAAATCTGTGATTAGATTTTCTCTGCGATGTATACTTTTGGAGAAAGTCATGTCTCTCTGGATTAAGTTAGGCTGGCCAAATCCGCCATGCCAGGGTCGCCAGATATCGAGTTTTCCGACCAATCACCGATGTGTGTAATTTGTGCGTCATTAGAAGCGCACTAGTGTGCAGATTTCAAATCTGTGATTAGATTTTCTCTGCGATGTACACTTTTGGAGAAAGTCATGTCTTTCTGGATTAAGTTAGACTGGCCAAATTCGCCATGCCAGGGTCGCCAGATATCGAGTTTTCCGACCAATCACCGATGTATGTAATTTGTACGTCATTAGAAGCGCACAAGTGTTCAGTTTCAAAATCTGTGATTAGATTTTCTCTGCGATGTACACTTTTGGAGAAAATCTTGTCGTTTTGGATTACGTTAGGCTGGCCAAATTCCGACGGGCCAGGGTCGCCAGATATCGAATTTTCCGAACAATAACCGATGTATGTAATTTGTACGTCATTAGAAGCGCACTAGTGTGCTGATTTCAAATCTGTGATTAGATTTTCTCTGCGATGTATACTTTTGGAAAAAATCATGTCTTTCTGGATTAAGTTAGGTTCGCCGAATCCGCCATGCCATTGTCGCCAGATATCGAATTTTCCGACGAATCACCGATGTATGTAATTTGTACGTTATTGGAAGCGCATTGGTGTGCAGATTTCAAATCGGTGATTAGATTTTCTCTGCGATGTATACTTTTGGAGAAAATCATGTCTTTCTGGATTAAGTTAGGTTGGCCGAATCCGCCATGCCAGGGTCGCCAGATATCGAGTTTTCCGACCAATCACCGATGTATGTAATTTGTACGTCATTAGAAGCGCACAAGTGTTCAGTTTCAAAATCTGTGATTAGATTTTCTCTGCGATGTATACTTTTGGAGAAAGTCATGTCTCTCTGGATTAAGTTAGGCTGGCCAAATCTGCCATGCCAGGGTCGCCAGATATCGAATTTTCCGACCAATCACCGATGTATGTAATTTGTGCGTCATTAGAAGCGCACTAGTGTGCAGATTTCAAATCTGTGATTAGATTTTCTCTGCGATGTACACTTTTGGAGAAAGTCATGTCTTTCTGGATTAAGTTAGACTGCCCAAATTCGCCATGCCAGGGTCGCCAGATATCGAGTTTTCCGACCAATCACCGATGTATGTAATTTGTACGTCATTAGAAGCGCACAAGTGTTCAGTTTCAAAATCTGTGATTAGATTTTCTCTGCGATGTACACTTTTGGAGAAAATCTTGTCGTTTTGGATTACGTTAGGCTGGCCAAATTCCGCATGCCAGGGTCGCCAGATATCGAATTTTCCGAACAATAACCGATGTATGTAATTTGTACGTCATTAGAAGCGCACTAGTGTGCTGATTTCAAATCTGTGATTAGATTTTCTCTGCGATGTATACTTTTGGAAAAAATCATGTCTTTCTGGATTAAGTTAGGTTCGCCGAATCCGCCATGCCAGGGTCGCCAGATATCGAATTTTCCGACCAATCACCGATGTATGTAATTTGTGCGTCGTTAGAAGCGCACTAGTGTGCTGATTTCAAATCTGTGATTAGATTTTCTCTGCGATGTACACTTTTCAAGAAAGTCATGTCTTTCTGGATTAAGTTAGACTGGCCAAATTTGCCATGCCATAGTCGCCAGATATCGAGTTTTCCGACCAATCACCGATGTATGTAATTTGTACGTCATTAGAAGCGCACAAGTGTTCAGTTTCAAAATCCGTGATTAGATTTTCTCTGCGATGTATACTTTTGGAGAAAATCTTGTCGTTTTGGATTACGTTAGGCTGGCCAAATTCCGCATGCCAGGGTCGCCAGATATCGAATTTTCCGACCAATCACCGATGTATGCAATTTGTGCGTCATTAGAAGCGCACTAGTGTGCAGATTTCAAATCTGTGATTAGATTTTCTCTGCGATGTACACTTTTGGAAAAAATCATGTCTTTCTGGATTAACTTAGGCAGGCCAAATCCGCCATGCCAGGGTCGCCAGATATCGAATTTTCCGAACAATCACCAATGTATGTAGTTTGTACGTCATTAGAAGTGCACTAGTGTGCAGATTTCAAATCTGTGATTAGATTTTCTCTGCGATGTATACTTTTTTAGAAAATCATGTCTTTCTGGATTAAGTTAGACTGGCCAAATTCGCCATGCCAGGGTCGCCAGATATCGAGTTTTCCGACCAATCACCGATGTATGTAATATGTACGTCATTAGAGGCGCACAAGTGTTCAGTTTCAAAATCTGTGATTAGATTTTCTCTGCGATGTATACTTTTGGAGAAAATCTTGTCGTTTTGGATTACGTTAGGCTGGCCAAATTCCGCATGCCAGGGTCGCCAGATATCGAATTTTCCGACCAATCACCGATGTATGTAATTTGTGCGTCATTAGAAGCGCACAAGTCTTCAGTTTTAAAATCTGTGATTAGATTTTCTCTGCGATGTACACTTTTGGAGAAAGTCATGTCTTTCTGGATTAAGTTAGACTGGCCAAATTCGCCATGCCAGGGTCGCCAGATATCGAGTTTTCCGACCAATCACCAATGTATGTAATTTGTACGTCATTAGAAGCGCACAAGTGTTCAGTTTCAAAATCTGTGATTAGATTTTCTCTGCGATGTATACTTTTGGAGAAAATCTTGTCGTTTTGGATTACGTTAGGCTGGCCAAATTCCGCATGCCAGGGTCGCCAGATATCGAATTTTCCGACCAATCACCTATGTGTGTAATTTGTGCGTCATTAGAAGCGCACTAGTGTGCAGATTTCAAATCTGTGATTAGATTTTCTCTGCGATGTATACTTTTGGAGAAAATCATGTCTTTCTGGATTAAGTTAGACTGGCCAAATTCGCCATGCCAGGGTCGCCAGATATCGAGTTTTCCGACCAATCACCGATGTATGTAATTTGTACGTCATTAGAAGCGCACAAGTGTTCAGTTTCAAAATCTGTGATTAGATTTTCTCTGCGATGTATACTTTTGGAGAAAGTCATGTCTCTCTGGATTAAGTTAGGCTGGCCAAATTCGCCATGCCAGGGTCGCCAGATATCGAGTTTTCCGACCAATCACCGATGTATGTAATATGTACGTCATTAGAGGCGCACAAGTGTTCAGTTTCAAAATCTGTGATTAGATTTTCTCTGCGATGTATACTTTTGGAGAAAATCTTGTCGTTTTGGATTACGTTAGGCTGGCCAAATTCCGCATGCCAGGGTCGCCAGATATCGAATTTTCCGACCAATCACCGATGTATGTAATTTGTGCGTCATTAGAAGCGCACTAGTGTGCAGATTTCAAATCTGTGATTAGATTTTCTCTGCGATGTATACTTTTGGAGAAAATCTTGTCGTTTTGGATTACGTTAGGCTGGCCAAATTCCGCATGCCAGGGTCGCCAGATATCGAATTTTCCGACCAATCACCTATGTGTGTAATTTGTGCGTCACTAGAAGCGCACTAGTGTGCAGATTTCAAATCTGTGATTAGATTTTCTCTGCGATGTACACTTTTGGAGAAAGTCATGTCTTTCTGGATTAAGTTAGACTGGCCAAATTCGCCATGCCAGGGTCGCCAGATATCGAGTTTTCCGACCAATCACCGATGTATGTAATTTGTACGTCATTAGAAGCGCACAAGTGTTCAGTTTCAAAATCTGTGATTAGATTTTCTCTGCGATGTACACTTTTGGAGAAAATCTTGTCGATTTATATTACGTTAGGCTGGCCAAATTCCGCATGCCAGGGTCGCCAGATATCGAATTTTCCGAACAATAACCGATGTATGTAATTTGTACGTCATTAGAAGCGCACTAGTGTGCTGATTTCAAATCTGTGATTAGATTTTCTCTGTGATGTATACTTTTGGAAAAAATCATGTCTTTCTGGATTAAGTTAGGTTCGCCGAATCCGCCATGCCAGGGTCGCCAGATATCGAATTTTCCGACCAATCACCGATGTATGTAATTTGTACGTCATTAGAGGCGCAAAGGGTTCAGTTTCAAAATCTGTGATTAGATTTTCTCTGCGATGTATACTTTTGGAGAAAATCTTGTCGTTTTGGATTACGTTAGGCTGGCCAAATTCCGCATGCCAGGGTCGCCAGATATCGAATTTTCCGACCAATCACCGATGTATGTAATATGTACGTCATTAGAAGCGCACAAGTGTTCAGTTTCAAAATCTGTGATTAGATTTTCTCTGCGATGTATACTTTTGGAGAAAGTCATGTCTCTCTGGATTAAGTTAGGCTGGCCAAATTCGCCATGCCAGGGTCGCCAGATATCGAGTTTTCCGACCAATCACCGATGTATGTAATTTGTACGTCATTAGAAGCGCACAAGTGTTCAGTTTCAAAATCTGTGATTAGATTTTCTCTGCGATGTATACTTTTGGAGAAAGTCATGTCTCTCTGGATTAAGTTAGGCTGGCCAAATTCGCCATGCCAGGGTCGCCAGATATCGAGTTTTCCGACCAATCACCGATGTATGTAATATGTACGTCATTAGAGGCGCACAAGTGTTCAGTTTCAAAATCTGTGATTAGATTTTCTCTGCGATGTATACTTTTGGAGAAAATCTTGTCGTTTTGGATTACGTTAGGCTGGCCAAATTCCGCATGCCAGGGTCGCCAGATATCGAATTTTCCGACCAATCACCGATGTATGTAATTTGTGCGTCATTAGAAGCGCACTAGTGTGCAGATTTCAAATCTGTGATTAGATTTGATCTGCGATGTACACTTTTCAAGAAAGTCATGTCTTTCTGGATTAAGTTAGACTGGCCAAATTTGCCATGCCAGAGTCGCCAGATATCGAGTTTTCCGACCAATCACCGATGTATGTAATTTGTACGTCATTAGAAGCGCACAAGTGTTCAGTTTCAAAATCTGTGATTAGATTTTCTATGCGATGTATACTTTTGGAGAAAATCTTGTCGTTTTGGATTACGTTAGGCTGGCCAAATTCCGCATGCCAGGGTCGCCAGATATCGAATTTTCCGACCAATCACCGATGTATGTAATTTGTGCGTCATTAGAAGCGCACTAGTGTGCAGATTTCAAATCTGTGATTAGATTTTCTCTGCGATGTATACTTTTGGAAAAAATCATGTCTTTGTGGATTAAGTTAGGCAGGCCAAATCCGCCATGCCAGGGTCGCCAGATATCGAATTTTCCGAACAATCACCGATGTATGTAATTTGTACGTCATTAGAAGCGCACTAGTGTGCAGATTTCAAATCTGTGATTAGATTTTCTCTGCGATGTATACTTTTGGAGAAAATCATGTCTTTCTGGATTAAGTAAGACTGGCCAAATTCGCCATGCCAGGGTCGCCAGATATCGAGTTTTCCGACCAATCACCGATGTATGTAATTTGTACGTCATTAGAAGCGCACAAGTGTTCAGTTTCAAAATCTGTGATTAGATTTTCTCTGCGATGTATACTTTTGGAGAAAGTCATGTCTCTCTGGATTAAGTTAGGCTGGCCAAATCCGCCATGCCAGGGTCGCCAGATATCGAATTTTCCGACCAATCACCGATGTATGTAATTTGTGCGTCATTAGAAGCGCACTAGTGTGCAGATTTCAAATCTGTGATTAGATTTTCTCTGCGATGTACACTTTTGGAGAAAGTCATGTCTTTCTGGATTAAGTTAGACTGGCCAAATTCGCCATGCCAGGGTCGCCAGATATCGAGTTTTCCGACCAATCACCGATGTATGTAATTTGTACGTCATTAGAAGCGCACAAGTGTTCAGTTTCAAAATCTGTGATTAGATTTTCTCTGCGATGTACACTTTTGGAGAAAATCTTGTCGATTTATATTACGTTAGGCTGGCCAAATTCCGCATGCCAGGGTCGCCAGATATCGAATTTTCCGAACAATAACCGATGTATGTAATTTGTACGTCATTAGAAGGGCACTAGTGTGCTGATTTCAAATCTGTGATTAGATTTTCTCTGCGATGTACACTTTTGGAAAAAATCATGTCTTTCTGGATTAAGTTAGGTTCGCCGAATCCGCCATGCCAGGGTCGCCAGATATCGAATTTTCCGACCAATCACCGATGTATGTAATTTGTACGTCATTAGAGGCGCAAAGGGTTCAGTTTCAAAATCTGTGATTAGATTTTCTCTGCGATGTATACTTTTGGAGAAAATCTTGCCGTTTTGGATTACGTTAGGCTGGCCAAATTCCGCATGCCAGGGTCGCCAGATATCGAATTTTCCGACCAATCACCGATGTATGTAATTTGTGCGTCATTAGAAGCGCACTAGTGTGCAGATTTCAAATCTGTGATTAGATTTTCTCTGCGATGTATACTTTTGGAGAAAATCATGTCTTTCTGGATTAAGTTAGGTTGGCCGAATCCGCCATGCCAGGGTCGCCAGATATCGAATTTTCCGACCAATCACCGATGTATGTAATTTGTACGTCATTAGAGGCGCAAAGGGTTCAGTTTCAAAATCTGTGATTAGATTTTCTCTGCGATGTATACTTTTGGAGAAAATCTTGTCGTTTTGGATTACGTTAGGCTGGCCAAATTCCGCATGCCAGGGTCGCCAGATATCGAATTTTCCGACCAATCACCGATGTATGTAATTTGTGCGTCATTAGAAGCGCACTAGTGTGCAGATTTCAAATCTGTGATTAGATTTTCTCTGCGATGTATACTTTTGGAGAAAATCATGTCTTTCTGGATTAAGTTAGACTGGCCAAATTCGCCATGCCAGGGTCGCCAGATATCGAATTTTCCGAACAATCACCGATGTATGTAGTTCGTACGTCATTAGAAGCGCACTAGTGTGCAGATTTCAAATCTGTGATTAGATTTTCTCTGCGATGTATACTTTTGGAGAAAATCATGTCTTTCTGGATTAAGTTAGACTGGCCAAATTCGCCATGCCAGGGTCGCCAGATATCGAGTTTTCCGACCAATCACCGATGTATGTAATTTGTACGTCATTAGAAGCGCACAAGTGTTCAGTTTCAAAATCTGTGATTAGATTTTCTCTGCGATGTATACTTTTGGAGAAAGTCATGTCTCTCTGGATTAAGTTAGGCTGGCCAAATCCGCCATGCCAGGGTCGCCAGATATCGAATTTTCCGACCAATCACCGATGTGTGTAATTTGTGCGTCATTAGAAGCGCACAAGTGTTCAGTTTCAAAATCTGTGATTAGATTTTCTCTGCGATGTATACTTTTGGAGAAAGTCATGTCTTTCTGGATTAAGTTAGGCTGGCCAAATCCGCCATGCCAGGGTCGCCAGATATCGAATTTTCCGACCAATCACCGATGTGTGTAATTTGTGCGTCATTAGAAGCGCACTAGTGTGCAGATTTCAAATCTGTGATTAGATTTGATCTGCGATGTACAATTTTCAAGAAAGTCATGTCTTTCTGGATTAAGTTAGACTGGCCAAATTTGCCATGCCATAGTCGCCAGATATCGAGTTTTCCGACCAATCACCTATGTATGTAATTTGTACGTCATTAGAAGCGCACAAGTGTTCAGTTTCAAAATCTGTGATTAGATTTTCTCTGCGATGTATACTTTTGGAGAAAATCTTGTCGTTTTGGATTACGTTAGGCTGGCCAAATTCCGCATGCCAGGGTCGCCAGATATCGAATTTTCCGACCAATCACCGATGTATGCAATTTGTGCGTCATTAGAAGCGCACTAGTGTGCAGATTTCAAATCTGTGATTAGATTTTCTCTGCGATGTACACTTTTGGAAAAAATCATGTCTTTCTGGATTAAGTTAGGCAGGCCAAATCCGCCATGCCAGGGTCGCCAGATATCGAATTTTCCGAACAATCACCGATGTATGTAGTTTGTACGTCATTAGAAGCGCACTAGTGTGCAGATTTCAAATCTGTGATTAGATTTTCTCTGCGATGTATACTTTTGGAGAAAATCATGTCTTTCTGGATTAAGTTAGACTGGCCAAATTCGCCATGCCAGGGTCGCCAGATATCGAGTTTTCCGACCAATCACCGATGTATGTAATTTGTACGTCATTAGAGGCGCACAAGTGTTCAGTTTCAAAATCTGTGATTAGATTTTTTCTGCGATGTATACTTTGGGAGAAAATCTTGTCGTTTTGGATTACGTTAGGCTGGCCAAATTCCGACGGGCCAGGGTCGCCAGATATCGAATTTTCCGAACAATAACCGATGTATGTAATTTGTACGTCATTAGAAGCGCACTAGTGTGCTGATTTCAAATCTGTGATTAGATTTTCTCTGCGATGTATACTTTTGGAAAAAATCATGTCTTTCTGGATTAAGTTAGGTTCGCCGAATCCGCCATGCCATTGTCGCCAGATATCGAATTTTCCGACGAATCACCGATGTATGTAATTTGTACGTTATTGGAAGCGCATTGGTGTGCAGATTTCAAATCGGTGATTAGATTTTCTCTGCGATGTATACTTTTGGAGAAAATCATGTCTTTCTGGATTAAGTTAGGTTGGCCGAATCCGCCATGCCAGGGTCGCCAGATATCGAGTTTTCCGACCAATCACCGATGTATGTAATTTGTACGTCATTAGAAGCGCACAAGTGTTCAGTTTCAAAATCTGTGATTAGATTTTCTCTGCGATGTATACTTTTGGAGAAAGTCATGTCTCTCTGGATTAAGTTAGGCTGGCCAAATCTGCCATGCCAGGGTCGCCAGATATCGAATTTTCCGACCAATCACCGATGTATGTAATTTGTGCGTCATTAGAAGCGCACTAGTGTGCAGATTTCAAATCTGTGATTAGATTTTCTCTGCGATGTACACTTTTGGAGAAAGTCATGTCTTTCTGGATTAAGTTAGACTGCCCAAATTCGCCATGCCAGGGTCGCCAGATATCGAGTTTTCCGACCAATCACCGATGTATGTAATTTGTACGTCATTAGAAGCGCACAAGTGTTCAGTTTCAAAATCTGTGATTAGATTTTCTCTGCGATGTACACTTTTGGAGAAAATCTTGTCGTTTTGGATTACGTTAGGCTGGCCAAATTCCGCATGCCAGGGTCGCCAGATATCGAATTTTCCGAACAATAACCGATGTATGTAATTTGTACGTCATTAGAAGCGCACTAGTGTGCTGATTTCAAATCTGTGATTAGATTTTCTCTGCGATGTATACTTTTGGAAAAAATCATGTCTTTCTGGATTAAGTTAGGTTCGCCGAATCCGCCATGCCAGGGTCGCCAGATATCGAATTTTCCGACCAATCACCGATGTATGTAATTTGTGCGTCGTTAGAAGCGCACTAGTGTGCTGATTTCAAATCTGTGATTAGATTTTCTCTGCGATGTACACTTTTCAAGAAAGTCATGTCTTTCTGGATTAAGTTAGACTGGCCAAATTTGCCATGCCATAGTCGCCAGATATCGAGTTTTCCGACCAATCACCGATGTATGTAATTTGTACGTCATTAGACGCGCACAAGTGTTCAGTTTCAAAATCCGTGATTAGATTTTCTCTGCGATGTATACTTTTGGAGAAAATCTTGTCGTTTTGGATTACGTTAGGCTGGCCAAATTCCGCATGCCAGGGTCGCCAGATATCGAATTTTCCGACCAATCACCGATGTATGCAATTTGTGCGTCATTAGAAGCGCACTAGTGTGCAGATTTCAAATCTGTGATTAGATTTTCTCTGCGATGTACACTTTTGGAAAAAATCATGTCTTTCTGGATTAACTTAGGCAGGCCAAATCCGCCATGCCAGGGTCGCCAGATATCGAATTTTCCGAACAATCACCGATGTATGTAGTTTGTACGTCATTAGAAGTGCACTAGTGTGCAGATTTCAAATCTGTGATTAGATTTTCTCTGCGATGTATACTTTTGGAGAAAATCATGTCTTTCTGGATTAAGTTAGACTGGCCAAATTCGCCATGCCAGGGTCGCCAGATATCGAGTTTTCCGACCAATCACCGATGTATGTAATATGTACGTCATTAGAGGCGCACAAGTGTTCAGTTTCAAAATCTGTGATTAGATTTTCTCTGCGATGTATACTTTTGGAGAAAATCTTGTCGTTTTGGATTACGTTAGGCTGGCCAAATTCCGCATGCCAGGGTCGCCAGATATCGAATTTTCCGACCAATCACCGATGTATGTAATTTGTGCGTCATTAGAAGCGCACAAGTCTTCAGTTTTAAAATCTGTGATTAGATTTTCTCTGCGATGTACACTTTTGGAGAAAGTCATGTCTTTCTGGATTAAGTTAGACTGGCCAAATTCGCCATGCCAGGGTCGCCAGATATCGAGTTTTCCGACCAATCACCAATGTATGTAATTTGTACGTCATTAGAAGCGCACAAGTGTTCAGTTTCAAAATCTGTGATTAGATTTTCTCTGCGATGTATACTTTTGGAGAAAATCTTGTCGTTTTGGATTACGTTAGGCTGGCCAAATTCCGCATTCCAGGGTCGCCAGATATCGAATTTTCCGACCAATCACCTATGTGTGTAATTTGTACGTCATTAGAAGCGCACTAGTGTGCAGATTTCAAATCTGTGATTAGATTTTCTCTGCGATGTATACTTTTGGAGAAAATCATGTCTTTCTGGATTAAGTTAGACTGGCCAAATTCGCCATGCCAGGGTCGCCAGATATCGAGTTTTCCGACCAATCACCGATGTATGTAATTTGTACGTCATTAGAGGCGCACAAGTGTTCAGTTTCAAAATCTGTGATTAGATTTTTTCTGCGATGTATACTTTGGGAGAAAGTCTTGTCGTTTTGGATTACGTTAGGCTGGCCAAATTCCGACGGGCCAGGGTCGCCAGATATCGAATTTTCCGAACAATAACCGATGTATGTAATTTGTACGTCATTAGAAGCGCACTAGTGTGCTGATTTCAAATCTGTGATTAGATTTTCTCTGCGATGTATACTTTTGGAAAAAATCATGTCTCTCTGGATTAAGTTAGGCTGGCCAAATCCGCCATGCCAGGGTCGCCAGATATCGAATTTTCCGACCAATCACCGATGTGTGTAATTTGTGCGTCATTAGAAGCGCACTAGTGTGCAGATTTCAAATCTGTGATTAGATTTTCTCTGCGATGTATACTTTTGGAGAAAATCATGTCTTTCTGGATTAAGTTAGACTGGCCAAATTCGCCATGCCAGGGTCGCCAGATATCGAGTTTTCCGACCAATCACCGATGTATGTAATTTGTACGTCATTAGAAGCGCACAAGTGTTCAGTTTCAAAATCTGTGATTAGATTTTCTCTGCGATGTATACTTTTGGAGAAAGTCATGTCTCTCTGGATTAAGTTAGGCTGGCCAAATCCGCCATGCCAGGGTCGCCAGATATCGAATTTTCCGACCAATCACCGATGTGTGTAATTTGTGCGTCATTAGAAGCGCACAAGTGTTCAGTTTCAAAATCTGTGATTAGATTTTCTCTGCGATGTATACTTTTGGAGAAAGTCATGTCTCTCTGGATTAAGTTAGGCTGGCCAAATCCGCCATGCCAGGGTCGCCAGATATCGAATTTTCCGACCAATCACCGATGTGTGTAATTTGTGCGTCATTAGAAGCGCACTAGTGTGCAGATTTCAAATCTGTGATTAGATTTGATCTGCGATGTACAATTTTCAAGAAAGTCATGTCTTTCTGGATTAAGTTAGACTGGCCAAATTTGCCATGCCATAGTCGCCAGATATCGAGTTTTCCGACCAATCACCTATGTATGTAATTTGTACGTCATTAGAAGCGCACAAGTGTTCAGTTTCAAAATCTGTGATTAGATTTTCTCTGCGATGTATACTTTTGGAGAAAATCTTGTCGTTTTGGATTACGTTAGGCTGGCCAAATTCCGCATGCCAGGGTCGCCAGATATCGAATTTTCCGACCAATCACCGATGTATGCAATTTGTGCGTCATTAGAAGCGCACTAGTGTGCAGATTTCAAATCTGTGATTAGATTTTCTCTGCGATGTACACTTTTGGAAAAAATCATGTCTTTCTGGATTAAGTTAGGCAGGCCAAATCCGCCATGCCAGGGTCGCCAGATATCGAATTTTCCGAACAATCACCGATGTATGTAGTTTGTACGTCATTAGAAGCGCACTAGTGTGCAGATTTCAAATCTGTGATTAGATTTTCTCTGCGATGTATACTTTTGGAGAAAATCATGTCTTTCTGGATTAAGTTAGACTGGCCAAATTCGCCATGCCAGGGTCGCCAGATATCGAGTTTTCCGACCAATCACCGATGTATGTAATTTGTACGTCATTAGAGGCGCACAAGTGTTCAGTTTCAAAATCTGTGATTAGATTTTTTCTGCGATGTATACTTTGGGAGAAAATCTTGTCGTTTTGGATTACGTTAGGCTGGCCAAATTCCGACGGGCCAGGGTCGCCAGATATCGAATTTTCCGAACAATAACCGATGTATGTAATTTGTACGTCATTAGAAGCGCACTAGTGTGCTGATTTCAAATCTGTGATTAGATTTTCTCTGCGATGTATACTTTTGGAAAAAATCATGTCTTTCTGGATTAAGTTAGGTTCGCCGAATCCGCCATGCCATTGTCGCCAGATATCGAATTTTCCGACGAATCACCGATGTATGTAATTTGTACGTTATTGGAAGCGCATTGGTGTGCAGATTTCAAATCGGTGATTAGATTTTCTCTGCGATGTATACTTTTGGAGAAAATCATGTCTTTCTGGATTAAGTTAGGTTGGCCGAATCCGCCATGCCAGGGTCGCCAGATATCGAGTTTTCCGACCAATCACCGATGTATGTAATTTGTACGTCATTAGAAGCGCACAAGTGTTCAGTTTCAAAATCTGTGATTAGATTTTCTCTGCGATGTATACTTTTGGAGAAAGTCATGTCTCTCTGGATTAAGTTAGGCTGGCCAAATCTGCCATGCCAGGGTCGCCAGATATCGAATTTTCCGACCAATCACCGATGTATGTAATTTGTGCGTCATTAGAAGCGCACTAGTGTGCAGATTTCAAATCTGTGATTAGATTTTCTCTGCGATGTACACTTTTGGAGAAAGTCATGTCTTTCTGGATTAAGTTAGACTGCCCAAATTCGCCATGCCAGGGTCGCCAGATATCGAGTTTTCCGACCAATCACCGATGTATGTAATTTGTACGTCATTAGAAGCGCACAAGTGTTCAGTTTCAAAATCTGTGATTAGATTTTCTCTGCGATGTACACTTTTGGAGAAAATCTTGTCGTTTTGGATTACGTTAGGCTGGCCAAATTCCGCATGCCAGGGTCGCCAGATATCGAATTTTCCGAACAATAACCGATGTATGTAATTTGTACGTCATTAGAAGCGCACTAGTGTGCTGATTTCAAATCTGTGATTAGATTTTCTCTGCGATGTATACTTTTGGAAAAAATCATGTCTTTCTGGATTAAGTTAGGTTCGCCGAATCCGCCATGCCAGGGTCGCCAGATATCGAATTTTCCGACCAATCACCGATGTATGTAATTTGTGCGTCGTTAGAAGCGCACTAGTGTGCTGATTTCAAATCTGTGATTAGATTTTCTCTGCGATGTACACTTTTCAAGAAAGTCATGTCTTTCTGGATTAAGTTAGACTGGCCAAATTTGCCATGCCATAGTCGCCAGATATCGAGTTTTCCGACCAATCACCGATGTATGTAATTTGTACGTCATTAGACGCGCACAAGTGTTCAGTTTCAAAATCCGTGATTAGATTTTCTCTGCGATGTATACTTTTGGAGAAAATCTTGTCGTTTTGGATTACGTTAGGCTGGCCAAATTCCGCATGCCAGGGTCGCCAGATATCGAATTTTCCGACCAATCACCGATGTATGCAATTTGTGCGTCATTAGAAGCGCACTAGTGTGCAGATTTCAAATCTGTGATTAGATTTTCTCTGCGATGTACACTTTTGGAAAAAATCATGTCTTTCTGGATTAACTTAGGCAGGCCAAATCCGCCATGCCAGGGTCGCCAGATATCGAATTTTCCGAACAATCACCGATGTATGTAGTTTGTACGTCATTAGAAGTGCACTAGTGTGCAGATTTCAAATCTGTGATTAGATTTTCTCTGCGATGTATACTTTTGGAGAAAATCATGTCTTTCTGGATTAAGTTAGACTGGCCAAATTCGCCATGCCAGGGTCGCCAGATATCGAGTTTTCCGACCAATCACCGATGTATGTAATATGTACGTCATTAGAGGCGCACAAGTGTTCAGTTTCAAAATCTGTGATTAGATTTTCTCTGCGATGTATACTTTTGGAGAAAATCTTGTCGTTTTGGATTACGTTAGGCTGGCCAAATTCCGCATGCCAGGGTCGCCAGATATCGAATTTTCCGACCAATCACCGATGTATGTAATTTGTGCGTCATTAGAAGCGCACAAGTCTTCAGTTTTAAAATCTGTGATTAGATTTTCTCTGCGATGTACACTTTTGGAGAAAGTCATGTCTTTCTGGATTAAGTTAGACTGGCCAAATTCGCCATGCCAGGGTCGCCAGATATCGAGTTTTCCGACCAATCACCAATGTATGTAATTTGTACGTCATTAGAAGCGCACAAGTGTTCAGTTTCAAAATCTGTGATTAGATTTTCTCTGCGATGTATACTTTTGGAGAAAATCTTGTCGTTTTGGATTACGTTAGGCTGGCCAAATTCCGCATGCCAGGGTCGCCAGATATCGAATTTTCCGACCAATCACCTATGTGTGTAATTTGTGCGTCATTAGAAGCGCACTAGTGTGCAGATTTCAAATCTGTGATTAGATTTTCTCTGCGATGTATACTTTTGGAGAAAATCATGTCTTTCTGGATTAAGTTAGACTGGCCAAATTCGCCATGCCAGGGTCGCCAGATATCGAGTTTTCCGACCAATCACCGATGTATGTAATTTGTACGTCATTAGAAGCGCACAAGTGTTCAGTTTCAAAATCTGTGATTAGATTTTCTCTGCGATGTATACTTTTGGAGAAAGTCATGTCTCTCTGGATTAAGTTAGGCTGGCCAAATTCGCCATGCCAGGGTCGCCAGATATCGAGTTTTCCGACCAATCACCGATGTATGTAATATGTACGTCATTAGAGGCGCACAAGTGTTCAGTTTCAAAATCTGTGATTAGATTTTCTCTGCGATGTATACTTTTGGAGAAAATCTTGTCGTTTTGGATTACGTTAGGCTGGCCAAATTCCGCATGCCAGGGTCGCCAGATATCGAATTTTCCGACCAATCACCGATGTATGTAATTTGTGCGTCATTAGAAGCGCACTAGTGTGCAGATTTCAAATCTGTGATTAGATTTTCTCTGCGATGTATACTTTTGGAGAAAATCTTGTCGTTTTGGATTACGTTAGGCTGGCCAAATTCCGCATGCCAGGGTCGCCAGATATCGAATTTTCCGACCAATCACCTATGTGTGTAATTTGTGCGTCATTAGAAGCGCACTAGTGTGCAGATTTCAAATCTGTGATTAGATTTTCTCTGCGATGTACACTTTTGGAGAAAGTCATGTCTCTCTGGATTAAGTTAGGCTGGCCAAATTCGCCATGCCAGGGTCGCCAGATATCGAGTTTTCCGACCAATCACCGATGTATGTAATATGTACGTCATTAGAGGCGCACAAGTGTTCAGTTTCAAAATCTGTGATTAGATTTTCTCTGCGATGTATACTTTTGGAGAAAATCATGTCTTTCTGGATTAAGTTAGACTGGCCAAATTCGCCATGCCAGGGTCGCCAGATATCGAGTTTTCCGACCAATCACCGATGTATGTAATATGTACGTCATTAGAGGCGCACAAGTGTTCAGTTTCAAAATCTGTGATTAGATTTTCTCTGCGATGTATACTTTTGGAGAAAATCTTGTCGTTTTGGATTACGTTAGGCTGGCCAAATTCCGCATGCCAGGGCCGCCAGATATCGAATTTTCCGACCAATCACCTATGTGTGTAATTTGTGCGTCATTAGAAGCGCACTAGTGTGCAGATTTCAAATCTGTGATTAGATTTTCTCTGCGATGTACACTTTTGGAGAAAGTCATGTCTTTCTGGATTAAGTTAGACTGCCCAAATTCGCCATGCCAGGGTCGCCAGATATCGAGTTTTCCGACCAATCACCGATGTATGTAATTTGTACGTCATTAGAAGCGCACAAGTGTTCAGTTTCAAAATCTGTGATTAGATTTTCTCTGCGATGTACACTTTTGGAGAAAATCTTGTCGATTTATATTACGTTAGGCTGGCCAAATTCCGCATGCCAGGGTCGCCAGATATCGAATTTTCCGAACAATAACCGATGTATGTAATTTGTACGTCATTAGAAGCGCACTAGTGTGCTGATTTCAAATCTGTGATTAGATTTTCTCTGTGATGTATACTTTTGGAAAAAATCATGTCTTTCTGGATTAAGTTAGGTTCGCCGAATCCGCCATGCCAGGGTCGCCAGATATCGAATTTTCCGACCAATCACCGATGTATGTAATTTGTACGTCATTAGAGGCGCAAAGGGTTCAGTTTCAAAATCTGTGATTAGATTTTCTCTGCGATGTATACTTTTGGAGAAAATCTTGTCGTTTTGGATTACGTTAGGCTGGCCAAATTCCGCATGCCAGGGTCGCCAGATATCGAATTTTCCGACCAATCACCGATGTATGTAATTTGTGCGTCATTAGAAGCGCACTAGTGTGCAGATTTCAAATCTGTGATTAGATTTGATCTGCGATGTACACTTTTCAAGAAAGTCATGTCTTTCTGGATTAAGTTAGACTGGCCAAATTTGCCATGCCAGAGTCGCCAGATATCGAGTTTTCCGACCAATCACCGATGTATGTAATTTGTACGTCATTAGAAGCGCACAAGTGTTCAGTTTCAAAATCTGTGATTAGATTTTCTCTGCGATGTATACTTTTGGAGAAAATCTTGTCGTTTTGGATTACGTTAGGCTGGCCAAATTCCGCATGCCAGGGTCGCCAGATATCGAATTTTCCGACCAATCACCGATGTATGTAATTTGTGCGTCATTAGAAGCGCACTAGTGTGCAGATTTCAAATCTGTGATTAGATTTTCTCTGCGATGTATACTTTTGGAAAAAATCATGTCTTTGTGGATTAAGTTAGGCAGGCCAAATCCGCCATGCCAGGGTCGCCAGATATCGAATTTTCCGAACAATCACCGATGTATGTAATTTGTACGTCATTAGAAGCGCACTAGTGTGCAGATTTCAGATCTGTGATTAGATTTTCTCTGCGATGTATACTTTTGGAGAAAATCATGTCTTTCTGGATTAAGTAAGACTGGCCAAATTCGCCATGCCAGGGTCGCCAGATATCGAGTTTTCCGACCAATCACCGATGTATGTAATTTGTACGTCATTAGAAGCGCACAAGTGTTCAGTTTCTAAATCTGTGATTAGATTTTCTCTGCGATGTATACTTTTGGAGAAAGTCATGTCTCTCTGGATTAAGTTAGACTGGCCAAATCCGCCATGCCAGGGTCGCCAGATATCGAATTTTCCGACCAATCACCGATGTATGTAATTTGTGCGTCATTAGAAGCGCACTAGTGTGCAGATTTCAAATCTGTGATTAGATTTTCTCTGCGATGTACACTTTTGGAGAAAGTCATGTCTTTCTGGATTAAGTTAGACTGGCCAAATTCGCCATGCCAGGGTCGCCAGATATCGAGTTTTCCGACCAATCACCGATGTATGTAATTTGTACGTCATTAGAAGCGCACAAGTGTTCAGTTTCAAAATCTGTGATTAGATTTTCTCTGCGATGTACACTTTTGGAGAAAATCTTGTCGATTTATATTACGTTAGGCTGGCCAAATTCCGCATGCCAGGGTCGCCAGATATCGAATTTTCCGAACAATAACCGATGTATGTAATTTGTACGTCATTAGAAGGGCACTAGTGTGCTGATTTCAAATCTGTGATTAGATTTTCTCTGCGATGTACACTTTTGGAAAAAATCATGTCTTTCTGGATTAAGTTAGGTTCGCCGAATCCGCCATGCCAGGGTCGCCAGATATCGAATTTTCCGACCAATCACCGATGTATGTAATTTGTACGTCATTAGAGGCGCAAAGGGTTCAGTTTCAAAATCTGTGATTAGATTTTCTCTGCGATGTATACTTTTGGAGAAAATCTTGCCGTTTTGGATTACGTTAGGCTGGCCAAATTCCGCATGCCAGGGTCGCCAGATATCGAATTTTCCGACCAATCACCGATGTATGTAATTTGTGCGTCATTAGAAGCGCACTAGTGTGCAGATTTCAAATCTGTGATTAGATTTTCTCTGCGATGTATACTTTTGGAGAAAATCATGTCTTTCTGGATTAAGTTAGGTTGGCCGAATCCGCCATGCCAGGGTCGCCAGATATCGAATTTTCCGACCAATCACCGATGTATGTAATTTGTACGTCATTAGAGGCGCAAAGGGTTCAGTTTCAAAATCTGTGATTAGATTTTCTCTGCGATGTATACTTTTGGAGAAAATCTTGTCGTTTTGGATTACGTTAGGCTGGCCAAATTCCGCATGCCAGGGTCGCCAGATATCGAATTTTCCGACCAATCACCGATGTATGTAATTTGTGCGTCATTAGAAGCGCACTAGTGTGCAGATTTCAAATCTGTGATTAGATTTGATCTGCGATGTACACTTTTCAAGAAAGTCATGTCTTTCTGGATTAAGTTAGACTGGCCAAATTTGCCATGCCAGAGTCGCCAGATATCGAGTTTTCCGACCAATCACCGATGTATGTAATTTGTACGTCATTAGAAGCGCACAAGTGTTCAGTTTCAAAATCTGTGATTAGATTTTCTCTGCGATGTATACTTTTGGAGAAAGTCATGTCTCTCTGGATTAAGTTAGGCTGGCCAAATCCGCATGCCAGGGTCGCCAGATATCGAATTTTCCGACCAATCACCGATGTGTGTAATTTGTGCGTCATTAGAAGCGCACTAGTGTGCAGATTTCAAATCTGTGATTAGATTTGATCTGCGATGTACAATTTTCAAGAAAGTCATGTCTTTCTGGATTAAGTTAGACTGGCCAAATTTGCCATGCCATAGTCGCCAGATATCGAGTTTTCCGACCAATCACCTATGTATGTAATTTGTACGTCATTAGAAGCGCACAAGTGTTCAGTTTCAAAATCTGTGATTAGATTTTCTCTGCGATGTATACTTTTGGAGAAAATCTTGTCGTTTTGGATTACGTTAGGCTGGCCAAATTCCGCATGCCAGGGTCGCCAGATATCGAATTTTCCGACCAATCACCGATGTATGCAATTTGTGCGTCATTAGAAACGCACTAGTGTGCAGATTTCAAATCTGTGATTAGATTTTCTCTGCGATGTACACTTTTGGAAAAAATCATGTCTTTCTGGATTAAGTTAGGCAGGCCAAATCCGCCATGCCAGGGTCGCCAGATATCGAATTTTCCGAACAATCACCGATGTATGTAGTTTGTACGTCATTAGAAGCGCACTAGTGTGCAGATTTCAAATCTGTGATTAGATTTTCTCTGCGATGTATACTTTTGGAGAAAATCATGTCTTTCTGGATTAAGTTAGACTGGCCAAATTCGCCATGCCAGGGTCGCCAGATATCGAGTTTTCCGACCAATCACCGATGTATGTAATTTGTACGTCATTAGAGGCGCACAAGTGTTCAGTTTCAAAATCTGTGATTAGATTTTTTCTGCGATGTATACTTTGGGAGAAAATCTTGTCGTTTTGGATTACGTTAGGCTGGCCAAATTCCGCATGCCAGGGTTGCCAGATATCGAATTTTCCGACCAATCACCGATGTATGTAATTTGTACGTCATTAGAAGCGCACTAGTGTGCAGATTTCAAATCTGTGATTAGATTTTCTCTGCGATGTATACTTTTGGAGAAAATCATGTCTTTCTGGATTAAGTTAGACTGGCCAAATTCGCCATGCCAGGGTCGCCAGATATCGAGTTTTCCGACCAATCACCGATGTATGTAATTTGTACGTCATTAGAAGCGCACAAGTGTTCAGTTTCAAAATCTGTGATTAGATTTTCTCTGCGATGTATACTTTTGGAGAAAGTCATGTCTCTCTGGATTAAGTTAGGCTGGCCAAATCCGCCATGCCAGGGTCGCCAGATATCGAATTTTCCGACCAATCACCGATGTGTGTAATTTGTGCGTCATTAGAAGCGCACTAGTGTGCAGATTTCAAATCTGTGATTAGATTTTCTCTGCGATGTACACTTTTGGAGAAAGTCATGTCTTTCTGGATTAAGTTAGACTGGCCAAATTCGCCATGCCAGGGTCGCCAGATATCGAGTTTTCCGACCAATCACCAATGTATGTAATTTGTACGTCATTAGAAGCGCACAAGTGTTCAGTTTCAAAATCTGTGATTAGATTTTCTCTGCGATGTACACTTTTGGAGAAAATCTTGTCGTTTTGGATTACGTTAGGCTGGCCAAATTCCGACGGGCCAGGGTCGCCAGACATCGAATTTTCCGAACAATAACCGATGTATGTAATTTGTACGTCATTAGAAGCGCACTAGTGTGCTGATTTCAAATCTGTGATTAGATTTTCTCTGCGATGTATACTTTTGGAAAAAATCATGTCTTTCTGGATTAAGTTAGGTTCGCCGAATCCGCCATGCCATTGTCGCCAGATATCGAATTTTCCGACGAATCACCGATGTATGTAATTTGTACGTTATTGGAAGCGCATTGGTGTGCAGATTTCAAATCGGTGATTAGATTTTCTCTGCGATGTATACTTTTGGAGAAAATCATGTCTTTCTGGATTAAGTTAGGTTGGCCGAATCCGCCATGCCAGGGTCGCCAGATATCGAGTTTTCCGACCAATCACCGATGTATGTAATTTGTACGTCATTAGAAGCGCACAAGTGTTCAGTTTCAAAATCTGTGATTAGATTTTCTCTGCGATGTATACTTTTGGAGAAAGTCGTGTCTCTCTGGATTAAGTTAGGCTGGCCAAATCTGCCATGCCAGGGTCGCCAGATATCGAATTTTCCGACCAATCACCGATGTATGTAATTTGTGCGTCATTAGAAGCGCACTAGTGTGCAGATTTCAAATCTGTGATTAGATTTTCTCTGCGATGTACACTTTTGGAGAAAGTCATGTCTTTCTGGATTAAGTTAGACTGCCCAAATTCGCCATGCCAGGGTCGCCAGATATCGAGTTTTCCGACCAATCACCGATGTATGTAATTTGTACGTCATTAGAAGCGCACAAGTGTTCAGTTTCAAAATCTGTGATTAGATTTTCTCTGCGATGTACACTTTTGGAGAAAATCTTGTCGTTTTGGATTACGTTAGGCTGGCCAAATTCCGCATGCCAGGGTCGCCAGATATCGAATTTTCCGAACAATAACCGATGTATGTAATTTGTACGTCATTAGAAGCGCACTAGTGTGCTGATTTCAAATCTGTGATTAGATTTTCTCTGCGATGTATACTTTTGGAAAAAATCATGTCTTTCTGGATTAAGTTAGGTTCGCCGAATCCGCCATGCCAGGGTCGCCAGATATCGAATTTTCCGACCAATCACCGATGTATGTAATTTGTGCGTCGTTAGAAGCGCACTAGTGTGCTGATTTCAAATCTGTGATTAGATTTTCTCTGCGATGTACACTTTTCAAGAAAGTCATGTCTTTCTGGATTAAGTTAGACTGGCCAAATTTGCCATGCCATAGTCGCCAGATATCGAGTTTTCCGACCAATCACCGATGTATGTAATTTGTACGTCATTAGAAGCGCACAAGTGTTCAGTTTCAAAATCCGTGATTAGATTTTCTCTGCGATGTATACTTTTGGAGAAAATCTTGTCGTTTTGGATTACGTTAGGCTGGCCAAATTCCGCATGCCAGGGTCGCCAGATATCGAATTTTCCGACCAATCACCGATGTATGCAATTTGTGCGTCATTAGAAGCGCACTAGTGTGCAGATTTCAAATCTGTGATTAGATTTTCTCTGCGATGTACACTTTTGGAAAAAATCATGTCTTTCTGGATTAACTTAGGCAGGCCAAATCCGCCATGCCAGGGTCGCCAGATATCGAATTTTCCGAACAATCACCGATGTATGTAGTTTGTACGTCATTAGAAGTGCACTAGTGTGCAGATTTCAAATCTGTGACTAGATTTTCTCTGCGATGTATACTTTTGGAGAAAATCATGTCTTTCTGGATTAAGTTAGACTGGCCAAATTCGCCATGCCAGGGTCGCCAGATATCGAGTTTTCCGACCAATCACCGATGTATGTAATATGTACGTCATTAGAGGCGCACAAGTGTTCAGTTTCAAAATCTGTGATTAGATTTTCTCTGCGATGTATACTTTTGGAGAAAATCTTGTCGTTTTGGATTACGTTAGGCTGGCCAAATTCCGCATGCCAGGGTCGCCAGATATCGAATTTTCCGACCAATCACCGATGTATGTAATTTGTGCGTCATTAGAAGCGCACAAGTCTTCAGTTTTAAAATCTGTGATTAGATTTTCTCTGCGATGTACACTTTTGGAGAAAGTCATGTCTTTCTGGATTAAGTTAGACTGGCCAAATTCGCCATGCCAGGGTCGCCAGATATCGAGTTTTCCGACCAATCACCAATGTATGTAATTTGTACGTCATTAGAAGCGCACAAGTGTTCAGTTTCAAAATCTGTGATTAGATTTTCTCTGCGATGTATACTTTTGGAGAAAATCTTGTCGTTTTGGATTACGTTAGGCTGGCCAAATTCCGCATGCCAGGGTCGCCAGATATCGAATTTTCCGACCAATCACCTATGTGTGTAATTTGTGCGTCATTAGAAGCGCACTAGTGTGCAGATTTCAAATCTGTGATTAGATTTTCTCTGCGATGTATACTTTTGGAGAAAATCTTGTCGTTTTGGATTACGTTAGGCTGGCCAAATTCCGCATGCCAGGGTCGCCAGATATCGAATTTTCCGACCAATCACCGATGTATGTAATTTGTGCGTCATTAGAAGCGCACTAGTGTGCAGATTTCAAATCTGTGATTAGATTTTCTCTGCGATGTATACTTTTGGAGAAAATCTTGTCGTTTTGGATTACGTTAGGCTGGCCAAATTCCGCATGCCAGGGTCGCCAGATATCGAATTTTCCGACCAATCACCGATGTGTGTAATTTGTGCGTCATTAGAAGCGCACTAGTGTGCAGATTTCAAATCTGTGATTAGATTTTCTCTGCGATGTACACTTTTGGAGAAAGTCATGTCTCTCTGGATTAAGTTAGGCTGGCCAAATTCGCCATGCCAGGGTCGCCAGATATCGAGTTTTCCGACCAATCACCGATGTATGTAATATGTACGTCATTAGAGGCGCACAAGTGTTCAGTTTCAAAATCTGTGATTAGATTTTCTCTGCGATGTATACTTTTGGAGAAAATCATGTCTTTCTGGATTAAGTTAGACTGGCCAAATTCGCCATGCCAGGGTCGCCAGATATCGAGTTTTCCGACCAATCACCGATGTATGTAATATGTACGTCATTAGAGGCGCACAAGTGTTCAGTTTCAAAATTTGTGATTAGATTTTCTCTGCGATGTATACTTTTGGAGAAAATCTTGTCGTTTTGGATTACGTTAGGCTGGCCAAATTCCGCATGCCAGGGTCGCCAGATATCGAATTTTCCGACCAATCACCTATGTGTGTAATTTGTGCGTCATTAGAAGCGCACTAGTGTGCAGATTTCAAATCTGTGATTAGATTTTCTCTGCGATGTACACTTTTGGAGAAAGTCATGTCTTTCTGGATTAAGTTAGACTGCCCAAATTCGCCATGCCAGGGTCGCCAGATATCGAGTTTTCCGACCAATCACCGATGTATGTAATTTGTACGTCATTAGAAGCGCACAAGTGTTCAGTTTCAAAATCGGTGATTAGATTTTCTCTGCGATGTACACTTTTGGAGAAAATCTTGTCGATTTGTATTACGTTAGGCTGGCCAAATTCCGCATGCCAGGGTCGCCAGATATCGAATTTTCCGAACAATAACCGATGTATGTAATTTGTACGTCATTAGAAGCGCACTAGTGTGCTGATTTCAAATCTGTGATTAGATTTTCTCTGTGATGTATACTTTTGGAAAAAGTCATGTCTTTCTGGATTAAGTTAGGTTCGCCGAATCCGCCATGCCAGGGTCGCCAGATATCGAATTTTCCGACCAATCACCGATGTATGTAATTTGTACGTCATTAGAGGCGCAAAGGGTTCAGTTTCAAAATCTGTGATTAGATTTTCTCTGCGATGTATACTTTTGGAGAAAATCTTGTCGTTTTGGATTACGTTAGGCTGGCCAAATTCCGCATGCCAGGGTCGCCAGATATCGAATTTTCCGACCAATCACCGATGTATGTAATTTGTGCGTCATTAGAAGCGCACTAGTGTGCAGATTTCAAATCTGTGATTAGATTTGATCTGCGATGTACACTTTTCAAGAAAGTCATGTCTTTCTGGATTAAGTTAGACTGGCCAAATTTGCCATGCCAGAGTCGCCAGATATCGAGTTTTCCGACCAATCACCGATGTATGTAATTTGTACGTCATTAGAAGCGCACAAGTGTTCAGTTTCAAAATCTGTGATTAGATTTTCTCTGCGATGTATACTTTTGGAGAAAATCTTGTCGTTTTGGATTACGTTAGGCTGGCCAAATTCCGCATGCCAGGGTCGCCAGATATCGAATTTTCCGACCAATCACCGATGTATGTAATTTGTGCGTCATTAGAAGCGCACTAGTGTGCAGATTTCAAATCTGTGATTAGATTTTCTCTGCGATGTATACTTTTGGAAAAAATCATGTCTTTGTGGATTAAGTTAGGCAGGCCAAATCCGCCATGCCAGGGTCGCCAGATATCGAATTTTCCGAACAATCACCGATGTATGTAATTTGTACGTCATTAGAAGCGCACTAGTGTGCAGATTTCAAATCTGTGATTAGATTTTCTCTGCGATGTATACTTTTGGAGAAAATCATGTCTTTCTGGATTAAGTAAGACTGGCCAAATTCGCCATGCCAGGGTCGCCAGATATCGAGTTTTCCGACCAATCACCGATGTATGTAATTTGTACGTCATTAGAAGCGCACAAGTGTTCAGTTTCAAAATCTGTGATTAGATTTTCTCTGCGATGTATACTTTTGGAGAAAGTCATGTCTCTCTGGATTAAGTTAGGCTGGCCAAATCCGCCATGCCAGGGTCGCCAGATATCGAATTTTCCGACCAATCACCGATGTATGTAATTTGTGCGTCATTAGAAGCGCACTAGTGTGCAGATTTCAAATCTGTGATTAGATTTTCTCTGCGATGTACACTTTTGGAGAAAGTCATGTCTTTCTGGATTAAGTTAGACTGGCCAAATTCGCCATGCCAGGGTCGCCAGATATCGAGTTTTCCGACCAATCACCGATGTATGTAATTTGTACGTCATTAGAAGCGCACAAGTGTTCAGTTTCAAAATCTGTGATTAGATTTTCTCTGCGATGTACACTTTTGGAGAAAATCTTGTCGATTTATAGTACGTTAGGCTGGCCAAATTCCGCATGCCAGGGTCGCCAGATATCGAATTTTCCGAACAATAACCGATGTATGTAATTTGTACGTCATTAGAAGGGCACTAGTGTGCTGATTTCAAATCTGTGATTAGATTTTCTCTGCGATGTACACTTTTGGAAAAAATCATGTCTTTCTGGATTAAGTTAGGTTCGCCGAATCCGCCATGCCAGGGTCGCCAGATATCGAATTTTCCGACCAATCACCGATGTATGTAATTTGTACGTCATTAGAGGCGCAAAGGGTTCAGTTTCAAAATCTGTGATTAGATTTTCTCTGCGATGTATACTTTTGGAGAAAATCTTGCCGTTTTGGATTACGTTAGGCTGGCCAAATTCCGCATGCCAGGGTCGCCAGATATCGAATTTTCCGACCAATCACCGATGTATGTAATTTGTGCGTCATTAGAAGCGCACTAGTGTGCAGATTTCAAATCTGTGATTAGATTTTCTCTGCGATGTATACTTTTGGAGAAAATCATGTCTTTCTGGATTAAGTTAGGTTGGCCGAATCCGCCATGCCAGGGTCGCCAGATATCGAATTTTCCGACCAATCACCGATGTATGTAATTTGTACGTCATTAGAGGCGCAAAGGGTTCAGTTTCAAAATCTGTGATTAGATTTTCTCTGCGATGTATACTTTTGGAGAAAATCTTGTCGTTTTGGATTACGTTAGGCTGGCCAAATTCCGCATGCCAGGGTCGCCAGATATCGAATTTTCCGACCAATCACCGATGTATGTAATTTGTGCGTCATTAGAAGCGCACTAGTGTGCAGATTTCAAATCTGTGATTAGATTTGATCTGCGATGTACACTTTTCAAGAAAGTCATGTCTTTCTGGATTAAGTTAGACTGGCCAAATTTGCCATGCCAGAGTCGCCAGATATCGAGTTTTCCGACCAATCACCGATGTATGTAATTTGTACGTCATTAGAAGCGCACAAGTGTTCAGTTTCAAAATCTGTGATTAGATTTTCTCTGCGATGTATACTTTTGGAGAAAGTCATGTCTCTCTGGATTAAGTTAGGCTGGCCAAATCCGCCATGCCAGGGTCGCCAGATATCGAATTTTCCGACCAATCACCGATGTGTGTAATTTGTGCGTCATTAGAAGCGCACTAGTGTGCAGATTTCAAATCTGTGATTAGATTTGATCTGCGATGTACAATTTTCAAGAAAGTCATGTCTTTCTGGATTAAGTTAGACTGGCCAAATTTGCCATGCCATAGTCGCCAGATATCGAGTTTTCCGACCAATCACCTATGTATGTAATTTGTACGTCATTAGAAGCGCACAAGTGTTCAGTTTCAAAATCTGTGATTAGATTTTCTCTGCGATGTATACTTTTGGAGAAAATCTTGTCGTTTTGGATTACGTTAGGCTGGCCAAATTCCGCATGCCAGGGTCGCCAGATATCGAATTTTCCGACCAATCACCGATGTATGCAATTTGTGCGTCATTAGAAGCGCACTAGTGTGCAGATTTCAAATCTGTGATTAGATTTTCTCTGCGATGTACACTTTTGGAAAAAATCATGTCTTTCTGGATTAAGTTAGGCAGGCCAAATCCGCCATGCCAGGGTCGCCAGATATCGAATTTTCCGAACAATCACCGATGTATGTAGTTTGTACGTCATTAGAAGCGCACTAGTGTGCAGATTTCAAATCTGTGATTAGATTTTCTCTGCGATGTATACTTTTGGAGAAAATCATGTCTTTCTGGATTAAGTTAGACTGGCCAAATTCGCCATGCCAGGGTCGCCAGATATCGAGTTTTCCGACCAATCACCGATGTATGTAATTTGTACGTCATTAGAGGCGCACAAGTGTTCAGTTTCAAAATCTGTGATTAGATTTTTTCTGCGATGTATACTTTGGGAGAAAATCTTGTCGTTTTGGATTACGTTAGGCTGGCCAAATTCCGCATGCCAGGGTCGCCAGATATCGAATTTTCCGACCAATCACCGATGTATGCAATTTGTGCGTCATTAGAAGCGCACTAGTGTGCAGATTTCAAATCTGTGATTAGATTTTCTCTGCGATGTACACTTTTGGAAAAAATCATGTCTTTCTGGATTAAGTTAGGCAGGCCAAATCCGCCATGCCAGGGTCGCCAGATATCGAATTTTCCGAACAATCACCGATGTATGTAGTTTGTACGTCATTAGAAGCGCACTAGTGTGCAGATTTCAAATCTGTGATTAGATTTTCTCTGCGATGTATACTTTTGGAGAAAATCATGTCTTTCTGGATTAAGTTAGACTGGCCAAATTCGCCATGCCAGGGTCGCCAGATATCGAGTTTTCCGACCAATCACCGATGTATGTAATTTGTACGTCATTAGAAGCGCACAAGTGTTCAGTTTCAAAATCTGTGATTAGATTTTCTCTGCGATGTATACTTTTGGAGAAAGTCATGTCTCTCTGGATTAAGTTAGGCTGGCCAAATCCGCCATGCCAGGGTCGCCAGATATCGAATTTTCCGACCAATCACCGATGTGTGTAATTTGTGCGTCATTAGAAGCGCACTAGTGTGCAGATTTCAAATCTGTGATTAGATTTTCTCTGCGATGTACACTTTTGGAGAAAGTCATGTCTTTCTGGATTAAGTTAGACTGGCCAAATTTGCCATGCCATAGTCGCCAGATATCGAGTTTTCCGACCAATCACCTATGTATGTAATTTGTACGTCATTAGAAGCGCACAAGTGTTCAGTTTCAAAATCTGTGATTAGATTTTCTCTGCGATGTATACTTTTGGAGAAAATCTTGTCGTTTTGGATTACGTTAGGCTGGCCAAATTCCGCATGCCAGGGTCGCCAGATATCGAATTTTCCGACCAATCACCGATGTATGCAATTTGTGCGTCATTAGAAGCGCACTAGTGTGCAGATTTCAAATCTGTGATTAGATTTTCTCTGCGATGTACACTTTTGGATAAAATCATGTCTTTCTGGATTAAGTTAGGCAGGCCAAATCCGCCATGCCAGGGTCGCCAGATATCGAATTTTCCGAACAATCACCGATGTATGTAATTTGTACGTCATTAGAAGCGCACAAGTGTTCAGTTTCAAAATCTGTGATTAGATTTTCTCTGCGATGTATACTTTTGGAGAAAGTCATGTCTCTCTGGATTAAGTTAGGCTGGCCAAATCCGCCATGCCAGGGTCGCCAGATATCGAATTTTCCGACCAATCACCGATGTGTGTAATTTGTGCGTCATTAGAAGCGCACTAGTGTGCAGATTTCAAATCTGTGATTAGATTTTCTCTGCGATGTACACTTTTGGAGAAAGTCATGTCTTTCTGGATTAAGTTAGACTGGCCAAATTCGCCATGCCAGGGTCGCCAGATATCGAGTTTTCCGACCAATCACCGATGTATGTAATTTGTACGTCATTAGAAGCGCACAAGTGTTCAGTTTCAAAATCTGTGATTAGATTTTCTCTGCGATGTACACTTTTGGAGAAAATCTTGTCGTTTTGGATTACGTTAGGCTGGCCAAATTCCGACGGGCCAGGGTCGCCAGATATCGAATTTTCCGAACAATAACCGATGTATGTAATTTGTACGTCATTAGAAGCGCACTAGTGTGCTGATTTCAAATCTGTGATTAGATTTTCTCTGCGATGTATACTTTTGGAAAAAATCATGTCTTTCTGGATTAAGTTAGGTTCGCCGAATCCGCCATGCCATTGTCGCCAGATATCGAATTTTCCGACGAATCACCGATGTATGTAATTTGTACGTTATTGGAAGCGCATTGGTGTGCAGATTTCAAATCGGTGATTAGATTTTCTCTGCGATGTATACTTTTGGAGAAAATCATGTCTTTCTGGATTAAGTTAGGTTGGCCGAATCCGCCATGCCAGGGTCGCCAGATATCGAGTTTTCCGACCAATCACCGATGTATGTAATTTGTACGTCATTAGAAGCGCACAAGTGTTCAGTTTCAAAATCTGTGATTAGATTTTCTCTGCGATGTATACTTTTGGAGAAAGTCATGTCTCTCTGGATTAAGTTAGGCTGGCCAAATCTGCCATGCCAGGGTCGCCAGATATCGAATTTTCCGACCAATCACCGATGTATGTAATTTGTGCGTCATTAGAAGCGCACTAGTGTGCAGATTTCAAATCTGTGATTAGATTTTCTCTGCGATGTACACTTTTGGAGAAAGTCATGTCTTTCTGGATTAAGTTAGACTGCCCAAATTCGCCATGCCAGGGTCGCCAGATATCGAGTTTTCCGACCAATCACCGATGTATGTAATTTGTACGTCATTAGAAGCGCACAAGTGTTCAGTTTCAAAATCTGTGATTAGATTTTCTCTGCGATGTACACTTTTGGAGAAAATCTTGTCGTTTTGGATTACGTTAGGCTGGCCAAATTCCGCATGCCAGGGTCGCCAGATATCGAATTTTCCGAACAATAACCGATGTATGTAATTTGTACGTCATTAGAAGCGCACTAGTGTGCTGATTTCAAATCTGTGATTAGATTTTCTCTGCGATGTATACTTTTGGAAAAAATCATGTCTTTCTGGATTAAGTTAGGTTCGCCGAATCCGCCATGCCAGGGTCGCCAGATATCGAATTTTCCGACCAATCACCGATGTATGTAATTTGTGCGTCGTTAGAAGCGCACTAGTGTGCTGATTTCAAATCTGTGATTAGATTTTCTCTGCGATGTACACTTTTCAAGAAAGTCATGTCTTTCTGGATTAAGTTAGACTGGCCAAATTTGCCATGCCATAGTCGCCAGATATCGAGTTTTCCGACCAATCACCGATGTATGTAATTTGTACGTCATTAGAAGCGCACAAGTGTTCAGTTTCAAAATCCGTGATTAGATTTTCTCTGCGATGTATACTTTTGGAGAAAATCTTGTCGTTTTGGATTACGTTAGGCTGGCCAAATTCCGCATGCCAGGGTCGCCAGATATCGAATTTTCCGACCAATCACCGATGTATGCAATTTGTGCGTCATTAGAAGCGCACTAGTGTGCAGATTTCAAATCTGTGATTAGATTTTCTCTGCGATGTACACTTTTGGAAAAAATCATGTCTTTCTGGATTAACTTAGGCAGGCCAAATCCGCCATGCCAGGGTCGCCAGATATCGAATTTTCCGAACAATCACCGATGTATGTAGTTTGTACGTCATTAGAAGTGCACTAGTGTGCAGATTTCAAATCTGTGATTAGATTTTCTCTGCGATGTATACTTTTGGAGAAAATCATGTCTTTCTGGATTAAGTGAGACTGGCCAAATTCGCCATGCCAGGGTCGCCAGATATCGAGTTTTCCGACCAATCACCGATGTATGTAATATGTACGTCATTAGAGGCGCACAAGTGTTCAGTTTCAAAATCTGTGATTAGATTTTCTCTGCGATGTATACTTTTGGAGAAAATCTTGTCGTTTTGGATTACGTTAGGCTGGCCAAATTCCGCATGCCAGGGTCGCCAGATATCGAGTTTTCCGACCAATCACCGATGTATGTAATTTGTACGTCATTAGAAGCGCACAAGTGTTCAGTTTCAAAATCCGTGATTAGATTTTCTCTGCGATGTATACTTTTGGAGAAAATCTTGTCGTTTTGGATTACGTTAGGCTGGCCAAATTCCGCATGCCAGGGTCGCCAGATATCGAATTTTCCGACCAATCACCGATGTATGTAATTTGTGCGTCATTAGAAGCGCACAAGTCTTCAGTTTTAAAATCTGTGATTAGATTTTCTCTGCGATGTACACTTTTGGAGAAAGTCATGTCTTTCTGGATTAAGTTAGACTGGCCAAATTCGCCATGCCGGGGTCGCCAGATATCGAGTTTTCCGACCAATCACCAATGTATGTAATTTGTACGTCATTAGAAGCGCACAAGTGTTCAGTTTCAAAATCTGTGATTAGATTTTCTCTGCGATGTATACTTTTGGAGAAAATCTTGTCGTTTTGGATTACGTTAGGCTGGCCAAATTCCGCATGCCAGGGTCGCCAGATATCGAATTTTCCGACCAATCACCTATGTGTGTAATTTGTGCGTCATTAGAAGCGCACTAGTGTGCAGATTTCAAATCTGTGATTAGATTTTCTCTGCGATGTATACTTTTGGAGAAAATCATGTCTTTCTGGATTAAGTTAGACTGGCCAAATTCGCCATGCCAGGGTCGCCAGATATCGAGTTTTCCGACCAATCACCGATGTATGTAATTTGTACGTCATTAGAAGCGCACAAGTGTTCAGTTTCAAAATCTGTGATTAGATTTTCTCTGCGATGTATACTTTTGGAGAAAGTCATGTCTCTCTGGATTAAGTTAGGCTGGCCAAATTCGCCATGCCAGGGTCGCCAGATATCGAGTTTTCCGACCAATCACTGATGTATGTAATATGTACGTCATTAGAGGCGCACAAGTGTTCAGTTTCAAAATCTGTGATTAGATTTTCTCTGCGATGTATACTTTTGGAGAAAATCTTGTCGTTTTGGATTACGTTAGGCTGGCCAAATTCCGCATGCCAGGGTCGCCAGATATCGAATTTTCCGACCAATCACCGATGTATGTAATTTGTGCGTCATTAGAAGCGCACTAGTGTGCAGATTTCAAATCTGTGATTAGATTTTCTCTGCGATGTATACTTTTGGAGAAAATCTTGTCGTTTTGGATTACGTTAGGCTGGCCAAATTCCGCATGCCAGGGTCGCCAGATATCGAATTTTCCGACCAATCACCTATGTGTGTAATTTGTGCGTCATTAGAAGCGCACTAGTGTGCAGATTTCAAATCTGTGATTAGATTTTCTCTGCGATGTACACTTTTGGAGAAAGTCATGTCTCTCTGGATTAAGTTAGGCTGGCCAAATTCGCCATGCCAGGGTCGCCAGATATCGAGTTTTCCGACCAATCACCGATGTATGTAATATGTACGTCATTAGAGGCGCACAAGTGTTCAGTTTCAAAATCTGTGATTAGATTTTCTCTGCGATGTATACTTTTGGAGAAAATCATGTCTTTCTGGATTAAGTTAGACTGGCCAAATTCGCCATGCCAGGGTCGCCAGATATCGAGTTTTCCGACCAATCACCGATGTATGTAATATGTACGTCACTAGAGGCGCACAAGTGTTCAGTTTCAAAATCTGTGATTAGATTTTCTCTGCGATGTATACTTTTGGAGAAAATCTTGTCGTTTTGGATTACGTTAGGCTGGCCAAATTCCGCATGCCAGGGTCGCCAGATATCGAATTTTCCGACCAATCACCTATGTGTGTAATTTGTGCGTCATTAGAAGCGCACTAGTGTGCAGATTTCAAATCTGTGATTAGATTTTCTCTGCGATGTACACTTTTGGAGAAAGTCATGTCTTTCTGGATTAAGTTAGACTGCCCAAATTCGCCATGCCAGGGTCGCCAGATATCGAGTTTTCCGACCAATCACCGATGTATGTAATTTGTACGTCATTAGAAGCGCACAAGTGTTCAGTTTCAAAATCTGTGATTAGATTTTCTCTGCGATGTACACTTTTGGAGAAAATCTTGTCGATTTATATTACGTTAGGCTGGCCAAATTCCGCATGCCAGGGTCGCCAGATATCGAATTTTCCGAACAATAACCGATGTATGTAATTTGTACGTCATTAGAAGCGCACTAGTGTGCTGATTTCAAATCTGTGATTAGATTTTCTCTGTGATGTATACTTTTGGAAAAAATCATGTCTTTCTGGATTAAGTTAGGTTCGCCGAATCCGCCATGCCAGGGTCGCCAGATATCGAATTTTCCGACCAATCACCGATGTATGTAATTTGTACGTCATTAGAGGCGCAAAGGGTTCAGTTTCAAAATCTGTGATTAGATTTTCTCTGCGATGTATACTTTTGGAGAAAATCTTGTCGTTTTGGATTACGTTAGGCTGGCCAAATTCCGCATGCCAGGGTCGCCAGATATCGAATTTTCCGACCAATCACCGATGTATGTAATTTGTGCGTCATTAGAAGCGCACTAGTGTGCAGATTTCAAATCTGTGATTAGATTTGATCTGCGATGTACACTTTTCAAGAAAGTCATGTCTTTCTGGATTAAGTTAGACTGGCCAAATTTGCCATGCCAGAGTCGCCAGATATCGAGTTTTCCGACCAATCACCGATGTATGTAATTTGTACGTCATTAGAAGCGCACAAGTGTTCAGTTTCAAAATCTGTGATTAGATTTTCTCTGCGATGTATACTTTTGGAGAAAATCTTGTCGTTTTGGATTACGTTAGGCTGGCCAAATTCCGCATGCCAGGGTCGCCAGATATCGAATTTTCCGACCAATCACCGATGTATGTAATTTGTGCGTCATTAGAAGCGCACTAGTGTGCAGATTTCAAATCTGTGATTAGATTTTCTCTGCGATGTATACTTTTGGAAAAAATCATGTCTTTGTGGATTAAGTTAGGCAGGCCAAATCCGCCATGCCAGGGTCGCCAGATATCGAATTTTCCGAACAATCACCGATGTATGTAATTTGTACGTCATTAGAAGCGCACTAGTGTGCAGATTTCAAATCTGTGATTAGATTTTCTCTGCGATGTATACTTTTGGAGAAAATCATGTCTTTCTGGATTAAGTAAGACTGGCCAAATTCGCCATGCCAGGGTCGCCAGATATCGAGTTTTCCGACCAATCACCGATGTATGTAATTTGTACGTCATTAGAAGCGCACAAGTGTTCAGTTTCAAAATCTGTGATTAGATTTTCTCTGCGATGTATACTTTTGGAGAAAGTCATGTCTCTCTGGATTAAGTTAGGCTGGCCAAATCCGCCATGCCAGGGTCGCCAGATATCGAATTTTCCGACCAATCACCGATGTATGTAATTTGTGCGTCATTAGAAGCGCACTAGTGTGCAGATTTCAAATCTGTGATTAGATTTTCTCTGCGATGTACACTTTTGGAGAAAGTCATGTCTTTCTGGATTAAGTTAGACTGGCCAAATTCGCCATGCCAGGGTCGCCAGATATCGAGTTTTCCGACCAATCACCGATGTATGTAATTTGTACGTCATTAGAAGCGCACAAGTGTTCAGTTTCAAAATCTGTGATTAGATTTTCTCTGCGATGTATACTTTTGGAGAAAATCTTGCCGTTTTGGATTACGTTAGGCTGGCCAAATTCCGCATGCCAGGGTCGCCAGATATCGAATTTTCCGACCAATCACCGATGTATGTAATTTGTGCGTCATTAGAAGCGCACTAGTGTGCAGATTTCAAATCTGTGATTAGATTTTCTCTGCGATGTATACTTTTGGAGAAAATCATGTCTTTCTGGATTAAGTTAGGTTGGCCGAATCCGCCATGCCAGGGTCGCCAGATATCGAATTTTCCGACCAATCACCGATGTATGTAATTTGTACGTCATTAGAGGCGCAAAGGGTTCAGTTTCAAAATCTGTGATTAGATTTTCTCTGCGATGTATACTTTTGGAGAAAATCTTGCCGTTTTGGATTAAGTTAGGCTGGCCAAATTCCGCATGCCAGGGTCGCCAGATATCGAATTTTCCGACCAATCACCGATGTATGTAATTTGTGCGTCATTAGAAGCGCACTAGTGTGCAGATTTCAAATCTGTGATTAGATTTTCTCTGCGATGTATACTTTTGGAGAAAATCATGTCTTTCTGGATTAAGTTAGGTTGGCCGAATCCGCCATGCCAGGGTCGCCAGATATCGAATTTTCCGACCAATCACCGATGTATGTAATTTGTACGTCATTAGAGGCGCAAAGGGTTCAGTTTCAAAATCTGTGATTAGATTTTCTCTGCGATGTATACTTTTGGAGAAAATCTTGTCGTTTTGGATTACGTTAGGCTGGCCAAATTCCGCATGCCAGGGTCGCCAGATATCGAATTTTCCGACCAATCACCGATGTATGTAATTTGTGCGTCATTAGAAGCGCACTAGTGTGCAGATTTCAAATCTGTGATTAGATTTGATCTGCGATGTACACTTTTCAAGAAAGTCATGTCTTTCTGGATTAAGTTAGACTGGCCAAATTTGCCATGCCAGAGTCGCCAGATATCGAGTTTTCCGACCAATCACCGATGTATGTAATTTGTACGTCATTAGAAGCGCACAAGTGTTCAGTTTCAAAATCTGTGATTAGATTTTCTCTGCGATGTATACTTTTGGAGAAAGTCATGTCTCTCTGGATTAAGTTAGGCTGGCCAAATCCGCCATGCCAGGGTCGCCAGATATCGAATTTTCCGACCAATCACCGATGTGTGTAATTTGTGCGTCATTAGAAGCGCACTAGTGTGCAGATTTCAAATCTGTGATTAGATTTGATCTGCGATGTACAATTTTCAAGAAAGTCATGTCTTTCTGGATTAAGTTAGACTGGCCAAATTTGCCATGCCATAGTCGCCAGATATCGAGTTTTCCGACCAATCACCTATGTATGTAATTTGTACGTCATTAGAAGCGCACAAGTGTTCAGTTTCAAAATCTGTGATTAGATTTTCTCTGCGATGTATACTTTTGGAGAAAATCTTGTCGTTTTGGATTACGTTAGGCTGGCCAAATTCCGCATGCCAGGGTCGCCAGATATCGAATTTTCCGACCAATCACCGATGTATGCAATTTGTGCGTCATTAGAAGCGCACTAGTGTGCAGATTTCAAATCTGTGATTAGATTTTCTCTGCGATGTACACTTTTGGAAAAAATCATGTCTTTCTGGATTAAGTTAGGCAGGCCAAATCCGCCATGCCAGGGTCGCCAGATATCGAATTTTCCGAACAATCACCGATGTATGTAGTTTGTACGTCATTAGAAGCGCACTAGTGTGCAGATTTCAAATCTGTGATTAGATTTGCTCTGCGATGTATACTTTTGGAGAAAATCATGTCTTTCTGGATTAAGTTAGACTGGCCAAATTCGCCATGCCAGGGTCGCCAGATATCGAGTTTTCCGACCAATCACCGATGTATGTAATTTGTACGTCATTAGAGGCGCACAAGTGTTCAGTTTCAAAATCTGTGATTAGATTTTTTCTGCGATGTATACTTTGGGAGAAAATCTTGTCGTTTTGGATTACGTTAGGCTGGCCAAATTCCGCATGCCAGGGTCGCCAGATATCGAATTTTCCGACCAATCACCGATGTATGTAATTTGTACGTCATTAGAAGCGCACTAGTGTGCAGATTTCAAATCTGTGATTAGATTTTCTCTGCGATGTATACTTTTGGAGAAAATCATGTCTTTCTGGATTAAGTTAGACTGGCCAAATTCGCCATGCCAGGGTCGCCAGATATCGAGTTTTCCGACCAATCACCGATGTATGTAATTTGTACGTCATTAGAAGCGCACAAGTGTTCAGTTTCAAAATCTGTGATTAGATTTTCTCTGCGATGTATACTTTTGGAGAAAGTCATGTCTCTCTGGATTAAGTTAGGCTGGCCAAATCCGCCATGCCAGGGTCGCCAGATATCGAATTTTCCGACCAATCACCGATGTGTGTAATTTGTGCGTCATTAGAAGCGCACTAGTGTGCAGATTTCAAATCTGTGATTAGATTTTCTCTGCGATGTACACTTTTGGAGAAAGTCATGTCTTTCTGGATTAAGTTAGACTGGCCAAATTCGCCATGCCAGGGTCGCCAGATATCGAGTTTTCCGACCAATCACCGATGTATGTAATTTGTACGTCATTAGAAGCGCACAAGTGTTCAGTTTCAAAATCTGTGATTAGATTTTCTCTGCGATGTACACTTTTGGAGAAAATCTTGTCGTTTTGGATTACGTTAGGCTGGCCAAATTCCGACGGGCCAGGGTCGCCAGATATCGAATTTTCCGAACAATAACCGATGTATGTAATTTGTACGTCATTAGAAGCGCACTAGTGTGCTGATTTCAAATCTGTGATTAGATTTTCTCTGCGATGTATACTTTTGGAAAAAATCATGTCTTTCTGGATTAAGTTAGGTTCGCCGAATCCGCCATGCCATTGTCGCCAGATATCGAATTTTCCGACGAATCACCGATGTATGTAATTTGTACGTTATTGGAAGCGCATTGGTGTGCAGATTTCAAATCGGTGATTAGATTTTCTCTGCGATGTATACTTTTGGAGAAAATCATGTCTTTCTGGATTAAGTTAGGTTGGCCGAATCCGCCATGCCAGGGTCGCCAGATATCGAGTTTTCCGACCAATCACCGATGTATGTAATTTGTACGTCATTAGAAGCGCACAAGTGTTCAGTTTCAAAATCTGTGATTAGATTTTCTCTGCGATGTATACTTTTGGAGAAAGTCATGTCTCTCTGGATTAAGTTAGGCTGGCCAAATCTGCCATGCCAGGGTCGCCAGATATCGAATTTTCCGACCAATCACCGATGTATGTAATTTGTGCGTCATTAGAAGCGCACTAGTGTGCAGATTTCAAATCTGTGATTAGATTTTCTCTGCGATGTACACTTTTGGAGAAAGTCATGTCTTTCTGGATTAAGTTAGACTGCCCAAATTCGCCATGCCAGGGTCGCCAGATATCGAGTTTTCCGACCAATCACCGATGTATGTAATTTGTACGTCATTAGAAGCGCACAAGTGTTCAGTTTCAAAATCTGTGATTAGATTTTCTCTGCGATGTACACTTTTGGAGAAAATCTTGTCGTTTTGGATTACGTTAGGCTGGCCAAATTCCGCATGCCAGGGTCGCCAGATATCGAATTTTCCGAACAATAACCGATGTATGTAATTTGTACGTCATTAGAAGCGCACTAGTGTGCTGATTTCAAATCTGTGATTAGATTTTCTCTGCGATGTATACTTTTGGAAAAAATCATGTCTTTCTGGATTAAGTTAGGTTCGCCGAATCCGCCATGCCAGGGTCGCCAGATATCGAATTTTCCGACCAATCACCGATGTATGTAATTTGTGCGTCGTTAGAAGCGCACTAGTGTGCTGATTTCAAATCTGTGATTAGATTTTCTCTGCGATGTACACTTTTCAAGAAAGTCATGTCTTTCTGGATTAAGTTAGACTGGCCAAATTTGCCATGCCATAGTCGCCAGATATCGAGTTTTCCGACCAATCACCGATGTATGTAATTTGTACGTCATTAGAAGCGCACAAGTGTTCAGTTTCAAAATCCGTGATTAGATTTTCTCTGCGATGTATACTTTTGGAGAAAATCTTGTCGTTTTGGATTACGTTAGGCTGGCCAAATTCCGCACGCCAGGGTCGCCAGATATCGAATTTTCCGACCAATCACCGATGTATGCAATTTGTGCGTCATTAGAAGCGCACTAGTGTGCAGATTTCAAATCTGTGATTAGATTTTCTCTGCGATGTACACTTTTGGAAAAAATCATGTCTTTCTGGATTAACTTAGGCAGGCCAAATCCGCCATGCCAGGGTCGCCAGATATCGAATTTTCCGAACAATCACCGATGTATGTAGTTTGTACGTCATTAGAAGTGCACTAGTGTGCAGATTTCAAATCTGTGATTAGATTTTCTCTGCGATGTATACTTTTTTAGAAAATCATGTCTTTCTGGATTAAGTTAGACTGGCCAAATTCGCCATGCCAGGGTCGCCAGATATCGAGTTTTCCGACCAATCACCGATGTATGTAATATGTACGTCATTAAAGGCGCACAAGTGTTCAGTTTCAAAATCTGTGATTAGATTTTCTCTGCGATGTATACTTTTGGAGAAAATCTTGTCGTTTTGGATTACGTTAGGCTGGCCAAATTCCGCATGCCAGGGTCGCCAGATATCGAATTTTCCGACCAATCACCGATGTATGTAATTTGTGCGTCATTAGAAGCGCACAAGTCTTCAGTTTTAAAATCTGTGATTAGATTTTCTCTGCGATGTACACTTTTGGAGAAAGTCATGTCTTTCTGGATTAAGTTAGACTGGCCAAATTCGCCATGCCAGGGTCGCCAGATATCGAGTTTTCCGACCAATCACCAATGTATGTAATTTGTACGTCATTAGAAGCGCACTAGTGTGCAGATTTCAAATCTGTGATTAGATTTTCTCTGCGATGTACACTTTTGGAGAAAGTCATGTCTTTCTGGATTAAGTTAGACTGGCCAAATTCGCCATGCCAGGGTCGCCAGATATCGAGTTTTCCGACCAATCACCGATGTATGTAATTTGTACGTCATTAGAAGCGCACAAGTGTTCAGTTTCAAAATCTGTGATTAGATTTTCTCTGCGATGTACACTTTTGGAGAAAATCTTGTCGTTTTGGATTACGTTAGGCTGGCCAAATTCCGACGGGCCAGGGTCGCCAGATATCGAATTTTCCGAACAATAACCGATGTATGTAATTTGTACGTCATTAGAAGCGCACTAGTGTGCTGATTTCAAATCTGTGATTAGATTTTCTCTGCGATGTATACTTTTGGAAAAAATCATGTCTTTCTGGATTAAGTTAGGTTCGCCGAATCCGCCATGCCATTGTCGCCAGATATCGAATTTTCCGACGAATCACCGATGTATGTAATTTGTACGTTATTGGAAGCGCATTGGTGTGCAGATTTCAAATCGGTGATTAGATTTTCTCTGCGATGTATACTTTTGGAGAAAATCATGTCTTTCTGGATTAAGTTAGGTTGGCCGAATCCGCCATGCCAGGGTCGCCAGATATCGAGTTTTCCGACCAATCACCGATGTATGTAATTTGTACGTCATTAGAAGCGCACAAGTGTTCAGTTTCAAAATCTGTGATTAGATTTTCTCTGCGATGTATACTTTTGGAGAAAGTCATGTCTCTCTGGATTAAGTTAGGCTGGCCAAATCTGCCATGCCAGGGTCGCCAGATATCGAATTTTCCGACCAATCACCGATGTATGTAATTTGTGCGTCATTAGAAGCGCACTAGTGTGCAGATTTCAAATCTGTGATTAGATTTTCTCTGCGATGTACACTTTTGGAGAAAGTCATGTCTTTCTGGATTAAGTTAGACTGCCCAAATTCGCCATGCCAGGGTCGCCAGATATCGAGTTTTCCGACCAATCACCGATGTATGTAATTTGTACGTCATTAGAAGCGCACAAGTGTTCAGTTTCAAAATCTGTGATTAGATTTTCTCTGCGATGTACACTTTTGGAGAAAATCTTGTCGTTTTGGATTACGTTAGGCTGGCCAAATTCCGCATGCCAGGGTCGCCAGATATCGAATTTTCCGAACAATAACCGATGTATGTAATTTGTACGTCATTAGAAGCGCACTAGTGTGCTGATTTCAAATCTGTGATTAGATTTTCTCTGCGATGTATACTTTTGGAAAAAATCATGTCTTTCTGGATTAAGTTAGGTTCGCCGAATCCGCCATGCCAGGGTCGCCAGATATCGAATTTTCCGACCAATCACCGATGTATGTAATTTGTGCGTCGTTAGAAGCGCACTAGTGTGCTGATTTCAAATCTGTGATTAGATTTTCTCTGCGATGTACACTTTTCAAGAAAGTCATGTCTTTCTGGATTAAGTTAGACTGGCCAAATTTGCCATGCCATAGTCGCCAGATATCGAGTTTTCCGACCAATCACCGATGTATGTAATTTGTACGTCATTAGAAGCGCACAAGTGTTCAGTTTCAAAATCCGTGATTAGATTTTCTCTGCGATGTATACTTTTGGAGAAAATCTTGTCGTTTTGGATTACGTTAGGCTGGCCAAATTCCGCACGCCAGGGTCGCCAGATATCGAATTTTCCGACCAATCACCGATGTATGCAATTTGTGCGTCATTAGAAGCGCACTAGTGTGCAGATTTCAAATCTGTGATTAGATTTTCTCTGCGATGTACACTTTTGGAAAAAATCATGTCTTTCTGGATTAACTTAGGCAGGCCAAATCCGCCATGCCAGGGTCGCCAGATATCGAATTTTCCGAACAATCACCGATGTATGTAGTTTGTACGTCATTAGAAGTGCACTAGTGTGCAGATTTCAAATCTGTGATTAGATTTTCTCTGCGATGTATACTTTTTTAGAAAATCATGTCTTTCTGGATTAAGTTAGACTGGCCAAATTCGCCATGCCAGGGTCGCCAGATATCGAGTTTTCCGACCAATCACCGATGTATGTAATATGTACGTCATTAAAGGCGCACAAGTGTTCAGTTTCAAAATCTGTGATTAGATTTTCTCTGCGATGTATACTTTTGGAGAAAATCTTGTCGTTTTGGATTACGTTAGGCTGGCCAAATTCCGCATGCCAGGGTCGCCAGATATCGAATTTTCCGACCAATCACCGATGTATGTAATTTGTGCGTCATTAGAAGCGCACAAGTCTTCAGTTTTAAAATCTGTGATTAGATTTTCTCTGCGATGTACACTTTTGGAGAAAGTCATGTCTTTCTGGATTAAGTTAGACTGGCCAAATTCGCCATGCCAGGGTCGCCAGATATCGAGTTTTCCGACCAATCACCAATGTATGTAATTTGTACGTCATTAGAAGCGCACAAGTGTTCAGTTTCAAAATCTGTGATTAGATTTTCTCTGCGATGTATACTTTTGGAGAAAGTCATGTCTCTCTGGATTAAGTTAGGCTGGCCAAATCCGCCATGCCAGGGTCGCCAGATATCGAATTTTCCGACCAATCACCGATGTATGTAATTTGTGCGTCATTAGAAGCGCACTAGTGTGCAGATTTCAAATCTGTGATTAGATTTTCTCTGCGATGTATACTTTTGGAGAAAATCATGTCTTTCTGGATTAAGTTAGACTGGCCAAATTCGCCATGCCAGGGTCGCCAGATATCGAGTTTTCCGACCAATCACCGATGTATGTAATTTGTACGTCATTAGAAGCGCACAAGTGTTCAGTTTCAAAATCTGTGATTAGATTTTCTCTGCGATGTATACTTTTGGAGAAAGTCATGTCTCTTTGGATTAAGTTAGGCTGGCCAAATTCGCCATGCCAGGGTCGCCAGATATCGAGTTTTCCGACCAATCACCGATGTATGTAATATGTACGTCATTAGAGGCGCACAAGTGTTCAGTTTCAAAATCTGTGATTAGATTTTCTCTGCGATGTATACTTTTGGAGAAAATCTTGTCGTTTTGGATTACGTTAGGCTGGCCAAATTCCGCATGCCAGGGTCGCCAGATATCGAATTTTCCGACCAATCACCGATGTATGTAATTTGTGCGTCATTAGAAGCGCACTAGTGTGCAGATTTCAAATCTGTGATTAGATTTTCTCTGCGATGTATACTTTTGGAAAAAATCATGTCTTTGTGGATTAAGTTAGGCAGGCCAAATCCGCCATGCCAGGGTCGCCAGATATCGAATTTTCCGAACAATCACCGATGTATGTAATTTGTACGTCATTAGAAGCGCACTAGTGTGCAGATTTCAAATCTGTGATTAGATTTTCTCTGCGATGTATACTTTTGGAGAAAATCATGTCTTTCTGGATTAAGTAAGACTGGCCAAATTCGCCATGCCAGGGTCGCCAGATATCGAGTTTTCCGACCAATCACCGATGTATGTAATTTGTACGTCATTAGAAGCGCACAAGTGTTCAGTTTCAAAATCTGTGATTAGATTTTCTCTGCGATGTACACTTTTGGAGAAAATCTTGTCGATTTATATTACGTTAGGCTGGCCAAATTCCGCATGCCAGGGTCGCCAGATATCGAATTTTCCGAACAATAACCGATGTATGTAATTTGTACGTCATTAGAAGCGCACTAGTGTGCTGATTTCAAATCTGTGATTAGATTTTCTCTGTGATGTATACTTTTGGAAAAAATCATGTCTTTCTGGATTAAGTTAGGTTCGCCGAATCCGCCATGCCAGGGTCGCCAGATATCGAATTTTCCGACCAATCACCGATGTATGTAATTTGTACGTCATTAGAGGCGCAAAGGGTTCAGTTTCAAAATCTGTGATTAGATTTTCTCTGCGATGTATACTTTTGAAGAAAATCTTGCCGTTTTGGATTACGTTAGGCTGGCCAAATTCCGCATGCCAGGGTCGCCAGATATCGAATTTTCCGACCAATCACCGATGTATGTAATTTGTGCGTCATTAGAAGCGCACTAGTGTGCAGATTTCAAATCTGTGATTAGATTTGATCTGCGATGTACACTTTTCAAGAAAGTCATGTCTTTCTGGATTAAGTTAGACTGGCCAAATTTGCCATGCCAGAGTCGCCAGATATCGAGTTTTCCGACCAATCACCGATGTATGTAATTTGTACGTCATTAGAAGCGCACAAGTCTTCAGTTTTAAAATCTGTGATTAGATTTTCTCTGCGATGTACACTTTTGGAGAAAGTCATGTCTTTCTGGATTAAGTTAGACTGGCCAAATTCGCCATGCCAGGGTCGCCAGATATCGAGTTTTCCGACCAATCACCAATGTATGTAATTTGTACGTCATTAGAAGCGCACAAGTGTTCAGTTTCAAAATCTGTGATTAGATTTTCTCTGCGATGTACACTTTTGGAGAAAATCTTGTCGATTTATATTACGTTAGGCTGGCCAAATTCCGCATGCCAGGGTCGCCAGATATCGAATTTTCCGAACAATAACCGATGTATGTAATTTGTACGTCATTAGAAGCGCACTAGTGTGCTGATTTCAAATCTGTGATTAGATTTTCTCTGTGATGTATACTTTTGGAAAAAATCATGTCTTTCTGGATTAAGTTAGGTTCGCCGAATCCGCCATGCCAGGGTCGCCAGATATCGAGTTTTCCGACCAATCACCGATGTATGTAATTTGTACGTCATTAGAAGCGCACAAGTCTTCAGTTTTAAAATCTGTGATTAGATTTTCTCTGCGATGTACACTTTTGGAGAAAGTCATGTCTTTCTGGATTAAGTTAGACTGGCCAAATTCGCCATGCCAGGGTCGCCAGATATCGAGTTTTCCGACCAATCACCAATGTATGTAATTTGTACGTCATTAGAAGCGCACAAGTGTTCAGTTTCAAAATCTGTGATTAGATTTTCTCTGCGATGTACACTTTTGGAGAAAATCTTGTCGATTTATATTACGTTAGGCTGGCCAAATTCCGCATGCCAGGGTCGCCAGATATCGAATTTTCCGAACAATAACCGATGTATGTAATTTGTACGTCATTAGAAGCGCACTAGTGTGCTGATTTCAAATCTGTGATTAGATTTTCTCTGTGATGTATACTTTTGGAAAAAATCATGTCTTTCTGGATTAAGTTAGGTTCGCCGAATCCGCCATGCCAGGGTCGCCAGATATCGAATTTTCCGACCAATCACCGATGTATGTAATTTGTACGTCATTAGAGGCGCAAAGGGTTCAGTTTCAAAATCTGTGATTAGATTTTCTCTGCGATGTATACTTTTGAAGAAAATCTTGCCGTTTTGGATTACGTTAGGCTGGCCAAATTCCGCATGCCAGGGTCGCCAGATATCGAATTTTCCGACCAATCACCGATGTATGTAATTTGTGCGTCATTAGAAGCGCACTAGTGTGCAGATTTCAAATCTGTGATTAGATTTTCTCTGCGATGTATACTTTTGGAGAAAATCGTGTCTTTCTGGATTAAGTTAGGTTGGCCGAATCCGCCATGCCAGGGTCGCCAGATATCGAATTTTCCGACCAATCACCGATGTATGTAATTTGTACGTCATTAGAGGCGCAAAGGGTTCAGTTTCAAAATCTGTGATTAGATTTTCTCTGCGATGTATACTTTTGGAGAAAATCTTGTCGTTTTGGATTACGTTAGGCTGGCCAAATTCCGCATGCCAGGGTCGCCAGATATCGAATTTTCCGACCAATCACCGATGTATGTAATTTGTGCGTCATTAGAAGCGCACTAGTGTGCAGATTTCAAATCTGTGATTAGATTTGATCTGCGATGTACACTTTTCAAGAAAGTCATGTCTTTCTGGATTAAGTTAGACTGGCCAAATTTGCCATGCCAGAGTCGCCAGATATCGAGTTTTCCGACCAATCACCGATGTATGTAATTTGTACGTCATTAGAAGCGCACAAGTGTTCAGTTTCAAAATCTGTGATTAGATTTTCTCTGCGATGTATACTTTTGGAGAAAATCTTGTCGTTTTGGATTACGTTAGGCTGGCCAAATTCCGCATGCCAGGGTCGCCAGATATCGAATTTTCCGACCAATCACCGATGTATGTAATTTGTGCGTCATTAGAAGCGCACTAGTGTGCAGATTTCAAATCTGTGATTAGATTTTCTCTGCGATGTATACTTTTGGAAAAAATCATGTCTTTGTGGATTAAGTTAGGCAGGCCAAATCCGCCATGCCAGGGTCGCCAGATATCGAATTTTCCGAACAATCACCGATGTATGTAATTTGTACGTCATTAGAAGCGCACTAGTGTGCAGATTTCAAATCTGTGATTAGATTTTCTCTGCGATGTATACTTTTGGAGAAAATCATGTCTTTCTGGATTAAGTAAGACTGGCCAAATTCGCCATGCCAGGGTCGCCAGATATCGAGTTTTCCGACCAATCACCGATGTATGTAATTTGTACGTCATTAGAAGCGCACAAGTGTTCAGTTTCAAAATCTGTGATTAGATTTTCTCTGCGATGTATACTTTTGGAGAAAGTCATGTCTCTCTGGATTAAGTTAGGCTGGCCAAATCCGCCATGCCAGGGTCGCCAGATATCGAATTTTCCGACCAATCGCCGATGTATGTAATTTGTGCGTCATTAGAAGCGCACTAGTGTGCAAATTTCAAATCTGTGATTAGATTTTCTCTGCGATGTACACTTTTGGAGAAAGTCATGTCTTTCTGGATTAAGTTAGACTGGCCAAATTCGCCATGCCAGGGTCGCCAGATATCGAGTTTTCCGACCAATCACCGATGTATGTAATTTGTACGTCATTAGAAGCGCACAAGTGTTCAGTTTCAAAATCTGTGATTAGATTTTCTCTGCGATGTACACTTTTGGAGAAAATCTTGTCGATTTATATTACGTTAGGCTGGCCAAATTCCGCATGCCAGGGTCGCCAGATATCGAATTTTCCGAACAATAACCGATGTATGTAATTTGTACGTCATTAGAAGCGCACTAGTGTGCTGATTTCAAATCTGTGATTAGATTTTCTCTGCGATGTACACTTTCGGAAAAAATCATGTCTTTCTGGATTAAGTTAGGTTCGCCGAATCCGCCATGCCAGGGTCGCCAGATATCGAATTTTCCGACCAATCACCGATGTATGTAATTTGTACGTCATTAGAGGCGCAAAGGGTTCAGTTTCAAAATCTGTGATTAGATTTTCTCTGCGATGTATACTTTTGGAGAAAATCTTGCCGTTTTGGATTACGTTAGGCTGGCCAAATTCCGCATGCCAGGGTCGCCAGATATCGAATTTTCCGACCAATCACCGATGTATGTAATTTGTGCGTCATTAGAAGCGCACTAGTGTGCAGATTTCAAATCTGTGATTAGATTTTCTCTGCGATGTATACTTTTGGAGAAAATCATGTCTTTCTGGATTAAGTTAGGTTGGCCGAATCCGCCATGCCAGGGTCGCCAGATATCGAATTTTCCGACCAATCACCGATGTATGTAATTTGTACGTCATTAGAGGCGCAAAGGGTTCAGTTTCAAAATCTGTGATTAGATTTTCTCTGCGATGTATACTTTTGGAGAAAATCTTGTCGTTTTGGATTACGTTAGGCTGGCCAAATTCCGCATGCCAGGGTCGCCAGATATCGAATTTTCCGACCAATCACCGATGTATGTAATTTGTGCGTCATTAGAAGCGCACTAGTGTGCAGATTTCAAATCTGTGATTAGATTTGATCTGCGATGTACACTTTTCAAGAAAGTCATGTCTTTCTGGATTAAGTTAGACTGGCCAAATTTGCCATGCCAGAGTCGCCAGATATCGAGTTTTCCGACCAATCACCGATGTATGTAATTTGTACGTCATTAGAAGCGCACAAGTGTTCAGTTTCAAAATCTGTGATTAGATTTTCTCTGCGATGTATACTTTTGGAGAAAATCTTGTCGTTTTGGATTACGTTAGGCTGGCCAAATTCCGCATGCCAGGGTCGCCAGATATCGAATTTTCCGACCAATCACCGATGTATGTAATTTGTGCGTCATTAGAAGCGCACTAGTGTGCAGATTTCAAATCTGTGATTAGATTTTCTCTGCGATGTATACTTTTGGAAAAAATCATGTCTTTGTGGATTAAGTTAGGCAGGCCAAATCCGCCATGCCAGGGTCGCCAGATATCGAATTTTCCGAACAATCACCGATGTATGTAATTTGTACGTCATTAGAAGCGCACTAGTGTGCAGATTTCAAATCTGTGATTAGATTTTCTCTGCGATGTATACTTTTGGAGAAAATCATGTCTTTCTGGATTAAGTAAGACTGGCCAAATTCGCCATGCCAGGGTCGCCAGATATCGAGTTTTCCGACCAATCACCGATGTATGTAATTTGTACGTCATTAGAAGCGCACAAGTGTTCAGTTTCAAAATCTGTGATTAGATTTTCTCTGCGATGTATACTTTTGGAGAAAGTCATGTCTCTCTGGATTAAGTTAGGCTGGCCAAATCCGCCATGCCAGGGTCGCCAGATATCGAATTTTCCGACCAATCACCGATGTATGTAATTTGTGCGTCATTAGAAGCGCACTAGTGTGCAGATTTCAAATCTGTGATTAGATTTTCTCTGCGATGTACACTTTTGGAGAAAGTCATGTCTTTCTGGATTAAGTTAGACTGGCCAAATTCGCCATGCCAGGGTCGCCAGATATCGAGTTTTCCGACCAATCACCGATGTATGTAATTTGTACGTCATTAGAAGCGCACAAGTGTTCAGTTTCAAAATCTGTGATTAGATTTTCTCTGCGATGTACACTTTTGGAGAAAATCTTGTCGATTTATATTACGTTAGGCTGGCCAAATTCCGCATGCCAGGGTCGCCAGATATCGAATTTTCCGAACAATAACCGATGTATGTAATTTGTACGTCATTAGAAGGGCACTAGTGTGCTGATTTCAAATCTGTGATTAGATTTTCTCTGCGATGTACACTTTTGGAAAAAATCATGTCTTTCTGGATTAAGTTAGGTTCGCCGAATCCGCCATGCCAGGGTCGCCAGATATCGAATTTTCCGACCAATCACCGATGTATGTAATTTGTACGTCATTAGAGGCGCAAAGGGTTCAGTTTCAAAATCTGTGATTAGATTTTCTCTGCGATGTATACTTTTGGAGAAAATCTTGCCGTTTTGGATTACGTTAGGCTGGCCAAATTCCGCATGCCAGGGTCGCCAGATATCGAATTTTCCGACCAATCACCGATGTATGTAATTTGTGCGTCATTAGAAGCGCACTAGTGTGCAGATTTCAAATCTGTGATTAGATTTTCTCTGCGATGTATACTTTTGGAGAAAATCATGTCTTTCTGGATTAAGTTAGGTTGGCCGAATCCGCCATGCCAGGGTCGCCAGATATCGAATTTTCCGACCAATCACCGATGTATGTAATTTGTACGTCATTAGAGGCGCAAAGGGTTCAGTTTCAAAATCTGTGATTAGATTTTCTCTGCGATGTATACTTTTGGAGAAAATCTTGTCGTTTTGGATTACGTTAGGCTGGCCAAATTCCGCATGCCAGGGTCGCCAGATATCGAATTTTCCGACCAATCACCGATGTATGTAATTTGTGCGTCATTAGAAGCGCACTAGTGTGCAGATTTCAAATCTGTGATTAGATTTGATCTGCGATGTACACTTTTCAAGAAAGTCATGTCTTTCTGGATTAAGTTAGACTGGCCAAATTTGCCATGCCAGAGTCGCCAGATATCGAGTTTTCCGACCAATCACCGATGTATGTAATTTGTACGTCATTAGAAGCGCACAAGTGTTCAGTTTCAAAATCTGTGATTAGATTTTCTCTGCGATGTATACTTTTGGAGAAAGTCATGTCTCTCTGGATTAAGTTAGGCTGGCCAAATCCGCCATGCCAGGGTCGCCAGATATCGAATTTTCCGACCAATCACCGATGTGTGTAATTTGTGCGTCATTAGAAGCGCACTAGTGTGCAGATTTCAAATCTGTGATTAGATTTGATCTGCGATGTACAATTTTCAAGAAAGTCATGTCTTTCTGGATTAAGTTAGACTGGCCAAATTTGCCATGCCATAGTCGCCAGATATCGAGTTTTCCGACCAATCACCTATGTATGTAATTTGTACGTCATTAGAAGCGCACAAGTGTTCAGTTTCAAAATCTGTGATTAGATTTTCTCTGCGATGTATACTTTTGGAGAAAATCTTGTCGTTTTGGATTACGTTAGGCTGGCCAAATTCCGCATGCCAGGGTCGCCAGATATCGAATTTTCCGACCAATCACCGATGTATGCAATTTGTGCGTCATTAGAAGCGCACTAGTGTGCAGATTTCAAATCTGTGATTAGATTTTCTCTGCGATGTACACTTTTGGAAAAAATCATGTCTTTCTGGATTAAGTTAGGCAGGCCAAATCCGCCATGCCAGGGTCGCCAGATATCGAATTTTCCGAACAATCACCGATGTATGTAGTTTGTACGTCATTAGAAGCGCACTAGTGTGCAGATTTCAAATCTGTGATTAGATTTGCTCTGCGATGTATACTTTTGGAGAAAATCATGTCTTTCTGGATTAAGTTAGACTGGCCAAATTCGCCATGCCAGGGTCGCCAGATATCGAGTTTTCCGACCAATCACCGATGTATGTAATTTGTACGTCATTAGAGGCGCACAAGTGTTCAGTTTCAAAATCTGTGATTAGATTTTTTCTGCGATGTATACTTTGGGAGAAAATCTTGTCGTTTTGGATTACGTTAGGCTGGCCAAATTCCGCATGCCAGGGTCGCCAGATATCGAATTTTCCGACCAATCACCGATGTATGTAATTTGTACGTCATTAGAAGCGCACTAGTGTGCAGATTTCAAATCTGTGATTAGATTTTCTCTGCGATGTATACTTTTGGAGAAAATCATGTCTTTCTGGATTAAGTTAGACTGGCCAAATTCGCCATGCCAGGGTCGCCAGATATCGAGTTTTCCGACCAATCACCGATGTATGTAATTTGTACGTCATTAGAAGCGCACAAGTGTTCAGTTTCAAAATCTGTGATTAGATTTTCTCTGCGATGTATACTTTTGGAGAAAGTCATGTCTCTCTGGATTAAGTTAGGCTGGCCAAATCCGCCATGCCAGGGTCGCCAGATATCGAATTTTCCGACCAATCACCGATGTGTGTAATTTGTGCGTCATTAGAAGCGCACTAGTGTGCAGATTTCAAATCTGTGATTAGATTTTCTCTGCGATGTACACTTTTGGAGAAAGTCATGTCTTTCTGGATTAAGTTAGACTGGCCAAATTCGCCATGCCAGGGTCGCCAGATATCGAGTTTTCCGACCAATCACCGATGTATGTAATTTGTACGTCATTAGAAGCGCACAAGTGTTCAGTTTCAAAATCTGTGATTAGATTTTCTCTGCGATGTACACTTTTGGAGAAAATCTTGTCGTTTTGGATTACGTTAGGCTGGCCAAATTCCGACGGGCCAGGGTCGCCAGATATCGAATTTTCCGAACAATAACCGATGTATGTAATTTGTACGTCATTAGAAGCGCACTAGTGTGCTGATTTCAAATCTGTGATTAGATTTTCTCTGCGATGTATACTTTTGGAAAAAATCATGTCTTTCTGGATTAAGTTAGGTTCGCCGAATCCGCCATGCCATTGTCGCCAGATATCGAATTTTCCGACGAATCACCGATGTATGTAATTTGTACGTTATTGGAAGCGCATTGGTGTGCAGATTTCAAATCGGTGATTAGATTTTCTCTGCGATGTATACTTTTGGAGAAAATCATGTCTTTCTGGATTAAGTTAGGTTGGCCGAATCCGCCATGCCAGGGTCGCCAGATATCGAGTTTTCCGACCAATCACCGATGTATGTAATTTGTACGTCATTAGAAGCGCACAAGTGTTCAGTTTCAAAATCTGTGATTAGATTTTCTCTGCGATGTATACTTTTGGAGAAAGTCATGTCTCTCTGGATTAAGTTAGGCTGGCCAAATCTGCCATGCCAGGGTCGCCAGATATCGAATTTTCCGACCAATCACCGATGTATGTAATTTGTGCGTCATTAGAAGCGCACTAGTGTGCAGATTTCAAATCTGTGATTAGATTTTCTCTGCGATGTACACTTTTGGAGAAAGTCATGTCTTTCTGGATTAAGTTAGACTGCCCAAATTCGCCATGCCAGGGTCGCCAGATATCGAGTTTTCCGACCAATCACCGATGTATGTAATTTGTACGTCATTAGAAGCGCACAAGTGTTCAGTTTCAAAATCTGTGATTAGATTTTCTCTGCGATGTACACTTTTGGAGAAAATCTTGTCGTTTTGGATTACGTTAGGCTGGCCAAATTCCGCATGCCAGGGTCGCCAGATATCGAATTTTCCGAACAATAACCGATGTATGTAATTTGTACGTCATTAGAAGCGCACTAGTGTGCTGATTTCAAATCTGTGATTAGATTTTCTCTGCGATGTATACTTTTGGAAAAAATCATGTCTTTCTGGATTAAGTTAGGTTCGCCGAATCCGCCATGCCAGGGTCGCCAGATATCGAATTTTCCGACCAATCACCGATGTATGTAATTTGTGCGTCGTTAGAAGCGCACTAGTGTGCTGATTTCAAATCTGTGATTAGATTTTCTCTGCGATGTACACTTTTCAAGAAAGTCATGTCTTTCTGGATTAAGTTAGACTGGCCAAATTTGCCATGCCATAGTCGCCAGATATCGAGTTTTCCGACCAATCACCGATGTATGTAATTTGTACGTCATTAGAAGCGCACAAGTGTTCAGTTTCAAAATCCGTGATTAGATTTTCTCTGCGATGTATACTTTTGGAGAAAATCTTGTCGTTTTGGATTACGTTAGGCTGGCCAAATTCCGCATGCCAGGGTCGCCAGATATCGAATTTTCCGACCAATCACCGATGTATGCAATTTGTGCGTCATTAGAAGCGCACTAGTGTGCAGATTTCAAATCTGTGATTAGATTTTATCTGCGATGTACACTTTTGGAAAAAATCATGTCTTTCTGGATTAACTTAGGCAGGCCAAATCCGCCATGCCAGGGTCGCCAGATATCGAATTTTCCGAACAATCACCGATGTATGTAGTTTGTACGTCATTAGAAGTGCACTAGTGTGCAGATTTCAAATCTGTGATTAGATTTTCTCTGCGATGTATACTTTTGGAGAAAATCATGTCTTTCTGGATTAAGTTAGACTGGCCAAATTCGCCATGCCAGGGTCGCCAGATATCGAGTTTTCCGACCAATCACCGATGTATGTAATATGTACGTCATTAGAGGCGCACAAGTGTTCAGTTTCAAAATCTGTGATTAGATTTTCTCTGCGATGTATACTTTTGGAGAAAATCTTGTCGTTTTGGATTACGTTAGGCTGGCCAAATTCCGCATGCCAGGGTCGCCAGATATCGAATTTTCCGACCAATCACCGATGTATGTAATTTGTGCGTCATTAGAAGCGCACAAGTCTTCAGTTTTAAAATCTGTGATTAGATTTTCTCTGCGATGTATACTTTTGGAAAAAATCATGTCTTTCTGGATTAAGTTAGACTGGCCAAATTCGCCATGCCAGGGTCGCCAGATATCGAGTTTTCCGACCAATCACCAATGTATGTAATTTGTACGTCATTAGAAGCGCACAAGTGTTCAGTTTCAAAATCTGTGATTAGATTTTCTCTGCGATGTATACTTTTGGAGAAAGTCATGTCTCTCTGGATTAAGTTAGGCTGGCCAAATCCGCCATGCCAGGGTCGCCAGATATCGAATTTTCCGACCAATCACCGATGTATGTAATTTGTGCGTCATTAGAAGCGCACTAGTGTGCAGATTTCAAATCTGTGATTAGATTTTCTCTGCGATGTATACTTTTGGAGAAAATCATGTCTTTCTGGATTAAGTTAGACTGGCCAAATTCGCCATGCCAGGGTCGCCAGATATCGAGTTTTCCGACCAATCACCGATGTATGTAATTTGTACGTCATTAGAAGCGCACAAGTGTTCAGTTTCAAAATCTGTGATTAGATTTTCTCTGCGATGTATACTTTTGGAGAAAGTCATGTCTCTTTGGATTAAGTTAGGCTGGCCAAATTCGCCATGCCAGGGTCGCCAGATATCGAGTTTTCCGACCAATCACCGATGTATGTAATATGTACGTCATTAGAGGCGCACAAGTGTTCAGTTTCAAAATCTGTGATTAGATTTTCTCTGCGATGTATACTTTTGGAGAAAATCTTGTCGTTTTGGATTACGTTAGGCTGGCCAAATTCCGCATGCCAGGGTCGCCAGATATCGAATTTTCCGACCAATCACCGATGTATGTAATTTGTGCGTCATTAGAAGCGCACTAGTGTGCAGATTTCAAATCTGTGATTAGATTTTCTCTGCGATGTATACTTTTGGAAAAAATCATGTCTTTGTGGATTAAGTTAGGCAGGCCAAATCCGCCATGCCAGGGTCGCCAGATATCGAATTTTCCGAACAATCACCGATGTATGTAATTTGTACGTCATTAGAAGCGCACTAGTGTGCAGATTTCAAATCTGTGATTAGATTTTCTCTGCGATGTATACTTTTGGAGAAAATCATGTCTTTCTGGATTAAGTAAGACTGGCCAAATTCGCCATGCCAGGGTCGCCAGATATCGAGTTTTCCGACCAATCACCGATGTATGTAATTTGTACGTCATTAGAAGCGCACAAGTGTTCAGTTTCAAAATCTGTGATTAGATTTTCTCTGCGATGTACACTTTTGGAGAAAATCTTGTCGATTTATATTACGTTAGGCTGGCCAAATTCCGCATGCCAGGGTCGCCAGATATCGAATTTTCCGAACAATAACCGATGTATGTAATTTGTACGTCATTAGAAGCGCACTAGTGTGCTGATTTCAAATCTGTGATTAGATTTTCTCTGTGATGTATACTTTTGGAAAAAATCATGTCTTTCTGGATTAAGTTAGGTTCGCCGAATCCGCCATGCCAGGGTCGCCAGATATCGAATTTTCCGACCAATCACCGATGTATGTAATTTGTACGTCATTAGAGGCGCAAAGGGTTCAGTTTCAAAATCTGTGATTAGATTTTCTCTGCGATGTATACTTTTGAAGAAAATCTTGCCGTTTTGGATTACGTTAGGCTGGCCAAATTCCGCATGCCAGGGTCGCCAGATATCGAATTTTCCGACCAATCACCGATGTATGTAATTTGTGCGTCATTAGAAGCGCACTAGTGTGCAGATTTCAAATCTGTGATTAGATTTGATCTGCGATGTACACTTTTCAAGAAAGTCATGTCTTTCTGGATTAAGTTAGACTGGCCAAATTTGCCATGCCAGAGTCGCCAGATATCGAGTTTTCCGACCAATCACCGATGTATGTAATTTGTACGTCATTAGAAGCGCACAAGTCTTCAGTTTTAAAATCTGTGATTAGATTTTCTCTGCGATGTACACTTTTGGAGAAAGTCATGTCTTTCTGGATTAAGTTAGACTGGCCAAATTCGCCATGCCAGGGTCGCCAGATATCGAGTTTTCCGACCAATCACCAATGTATGTAATTTGTACGTCATTAGAAGCGCACAAGTGTTCAGTTTCAAAATCTGTGATTAGATTTTCTCTGCGATGTACACTTTTGGAGAAAATCTTGTCGATTTATATTACGTTAGGCTGGCCAAATTCCGCATGCCAGGGTCGCCAGATATCGAATTTTCCGAACAATAACCGATGTATGTAATTTGTACGTCATTAGAAGCGCACTAGTGTGCTGATTTCAAATCTGTGATTAGATTTTCTCTGTGATGTATACTTTTGGAAAAAATCATGTCTTTCTGGATTAAGTTAGGTTCGCCGAATCCGCCATGCCAGGGTCGCCAGATATCGAGTTTTCCGACCAATCACCGATGTATGTAATTTGTACGTCATTAGAAGCGCACAAGTCTTCAGTTTTAAAATCTGTGATTAGATTTTCTCTGCGATGTACACTTTTGGAGAAAGTCATGTCTTTCTGGATTAAGTTAGACTGGCCAAATTCGCCATGCCAGGGTCGCCAGATATCGAGTTTTCCGACCAATCACCAATGTATGTAATTTGTACGTCATTAGAAGCGCACAAGTGTTCAGTTTCAAAATCTGTGATTAGATTTTCTCTGCGATGTACACTTTTGGAGAAAATCTTGTCGATTTATATTACGTTAGGCTGGCCAAATTCCGCATGCCAGGGTCGCCAGATATCGAATTTTCCGAACAATAACCGATGTATGTAATTTGTACGTCATTAGAAGCGCACTAGTGTGCTGATTTCAAATCTGTGATTAGATTTTCTCTGTGATGTATACTTTTGGAAAAAATCATGTCTTTCTGGATTAAGTTAGGTTCGCCGAATCCGCCATGCCAGGGTCGCCAGATATCGAATTTTCCGACCAATCACCGATGTATGTAATTTGTACGTCATTAGAGGCGCAAAGGGTTCAGTTTCAAAATCTGTGATTAGATTTTCTCTGCGATGTATACTTTTGAAGAAAATCTTGCCGTTTTGGATTACGTTAGGCTGGCCAAATTCCGCATGCCAGGGTCGCCAGATATCGAATTTTCCGACCAATCACCGATGTATGTAATTTGTGCGTCATTAGAAGCGCACTAGTGTGCAGATTTCAAATCTGTGATTAGATTTTCTCTGCGATGTATACTTTTGGAGAAAATCATGTCTTTCTGGATTAAGTTAGGTTGGCCGAATCCGCCATGCCAGGGTCGCCAGATATCGAATTTTCCGACCAATCACCGATGTATGTAATTTGTACGTCATTAGAGGCGCAAAGGGTTCAGTTTCAAAATCTGTGATTAGATTTTCTCTGCGATGTATACTTTTGGAGAAAATCTTGTCGTTTTGGATTACGTTAGGCTGGCCAAATTCCGCATGCCAGGGTCGCCAGATATCGAATTTTCCGACCAATCACCGATGTATGTAATTTGTGCGTCATTAGAAGCGCACTAGTGTGCAGATTTCAAATCTGTGATTAGATTTGATCTGCGATGTACACTTTTCAAGAAAGTCATGTCTTTCTGGATTAAGTTAGACTGGCCAAATTTGCCATGCCAGAGTCGCCAGATATCGAGTTTTCCGACCAATCACCGATGTATGTAATTTGTACGTCATTAGAAGCGCACAAGTGTTCAGTTTCAAAATCTGTGATTAGATTTTCTCTGCGATGTATACTTTTGGAGAAAATCTTGTCGTTTTGGATTACGTTAGGCTGGCCAAATTCCGCATGCCAGGGTCGCCAGATATCGAATTTTCCGACCAATCACCGATGTATGTAATTTGTGCGTCATTAGAAGCGCACTAGTGTGCAGATTTCAAATCTGTGATTAGATTTTCTCTGCGATGTATACTTTTGGAAAAAATCATGTCTTTGTGGATTAAGTTAGGCAGGCCAAATCCGCCATGCCAGGGTCGCCAGATATCGAATTTTCCGAACAATCACCGATGTATGTAATTTGTACGTCATTAGAAGCGCACTAGTGTGCAGATTTCAAATCTGTGATTAGATTTTCTCTGCGATGTATACTTTTGGAGAAAATCATGTCTTTCTGGATTAAGTAAGACTGGCCAAATTCGCCATGCCAGGGTCGCCAGATATCGAGTTTTCCGACCAATCACCGATGTATGTAATTTGTACGTCATTAGAAGCGCACAAGTGTTCAGTTTCAAAATCTGTGATTAGATTTTCTCTGCGATGTATACTTTTGGAGAAAGTCATGTCTCTCTGGATTAAGTTAGGCTGGCCAAATCCGCCATGCCAGGGTCGCCAGATATCGAATTTTCCGACCAATCGCCGATGTATGTAATTTGTGCGTCATTAGAAGCGCACTAGTGTGCAAATTTCAAATCTGTGATTAGATTTTCTCTGCGATGTACACTTTTGGAGAAAGTCATGTCTTTCTGGATTAAGTTAGACTGGCCAAATTCGCCATGCCAGGGTCGCCAGATATCGAGTTTTCCGACCAATCACCGATGTATGTAATTTGTACGTCATTAGAAGCGCACAAGTGTTCAGTTTCAAAATCTGTGATTAGATTTTCTCTGCGATGTACACTTTTGGAGAAAATCTTGTCGATTTATATTACGTTAGGCTGGCCAAATTCCGCATGCCAGGGTCGCCAGATATCGAATTTTCCGAACAATAACCGATGTATGTAATTTGTACGTCATTAGAAGTGCACTAGTGTGCTGATTTCAAATCTGTGATTAGATTTTCTCTGCGATGTACACTTTCGGAAAAAATCATGTCTTTCTGGATTAAGTTAGGTTCGCCGAATCCGCCATGCCAGGGTCGCCAGATATCGAATTTTCCGACCAATCACCGATGTATGTAATTTGTACGTCATTAGAGGCGCAAAGGGTTCAGTTTCAAAATCTGTGATTAGATTTTCTCTGCGATGTATACTTTTGGAGAAAATCTTGCCGTTTTGGATTACGTTAGGCTGGCCAAATTCCGCATGCCAGGGTCGCCAGATATCGAATTTTCCGACCAATCACCGATGTATGTAATTTGTGCGTCATTAGAAGCGCACTAGTGTGCAGATTTCAAATCTGTGATTAGATTTTCTCTGCGATGTATACTTTTGGAGAAAATCATGTCTTTCTGGATTAAGTTAGGTTGGCCGAATCCGCCATGCCAGGGTCGCCAGATATCGAATTTTCCGACCAATCACCGATGTATGTAATTTGTACGTCATTAGAGGCGCAAAGGGTTCAGTTTCAAAATCTGTGATTAGATTTTCTCTGCGATGTATACTTTTGGAGAAAATCTTGTCGTTTTGGATTACGTTAGGCTGGCCAAATTCCGCATGCCAGGGTCGCCAGATATCGAATTTTCCGACCAATCACCGATGTATGTAATTTGTGCGTCATTAGAAGCGCACGAGTGTGCAGATTTCAAATCTGTGATTAGATTTGATCTGCGATGTACACTTTTGGAGAAAGTCATGTCTTTCTGGATTAAGTTAGACTGGCCAAATTTGCCATGCCAGAGTCGCCAGATATCGAGTTTTCCGACCAATCACCGATGTATGTAATTTGTACGTCATTAGAAGCGCACAAGTGTTCAGTTTCAAAATCTGTGATTAGATTTTCTCTGCGATGTATACTTTTGGAGAAAATCTTGTCGTTTTGGATTACGTTAGGCTGGCCAAATTCCGCATGCCAGGGTCGCCAGATATCGAATTTTCCGACCAATCACCGATGTATGTAATTTGTGCGTCATTAGAAGCGCACTAGTGTGCAGATTTCAAATCTGTGATTAGATTTTCTCTGCGATGTATACTTTTGGAAAAAATCATGTCTTTGTGGATTAAGTTAGGCAGGCCAAATCCGCCATGCCAGGGTCGCCAGATATCGAATTTTCCGAACAATCACCGATGTATGTAATTTGCACGTCATTAGAAGCGCACTAGTGTGCAGATTTCAAATCTGTGATTAGATTTTCTCTGCGATGTATACTTTTGGAGAAAATCATGTCTTTCTGGATTAAGTTAGATTGGCCAAATTCGCCATGCCAGGGTCGCCAGATATCGAGTTTTCCGACCAATCACCGATGTATGTAATTTGTACGTCATTAGAAGCGCACAAGTGTTCAGTTTCAAAATCTGTGATTAGATTTTCTCTGCGATGTATACTTTTGGAGAAAGTCATGTCTCTCTGGATTAAGTTAGGCTGGCCAAATCCGCCATGCCAGGGTCGCCAGATATCGAATTTTCCGACCAATCACCGATGTGTGTAATTTGTGCGTCATTAGAAGCGCACTAGTGTGCAGATTTCAAATCTGTGATTAGATTTTCTCTGCGATGTATACTTTTGGAGAAAATCATGTCTTTCTGGATTAAGTTAGACTGGCCAAATTCGCCATGCCAGGGTCGCCAGATATCGAGTTTTCCGACCAATCACCGATGTATGTAATTTGTACGTCATTAGAAGCGCACAAGTGTTCAGTTTCAAAATCTGTGATTAGATTTTCTCTGCGATGTACACTTTTTGAGAAAATCTTGTCGTTTTGGATTACGTTAGGCTGGCCAAATTCCGACGGGCCAGGGTCGCCAGATATCGAATTTTCCGACCAATCACCGATGTATGTAATTTGTACGTCATTAGAAGCGCACTAGTGTGCTGATTTCAAATCTGTGATTAGATTTTCTCTGCGATGTATACTTTTGGAAAAAATCATGTCTTTCTGGATTAAGTTAGGTTCGCCGAATCCGCCATGCCAGGGTCGCCAGATATCGAATTTTCCGACGAATCACCGATGTATGTAATTTGTACGTTATTGGAAGCGCATTGGTGTGCAGATTTCAAATCGGTGATTAGATTTTCTCTGCGATGTATACTTTTGGAGAAAATCATGTCTTTCTGGATTAAGTTAGGTTGGCCGAATCCGCCATGCCAGGGTCGCCAGATATCGAGTTTTCCGACCAATCACCGATGTATGTAATTTGTACGTCATTAGAAGCGCACAAGTGTTCAGTTTCAAAATCTGTGATTAGATTTTCTCTGCGATGTATACTTTTGGAGAAAGTCATGTCTCTCTGGATTAAGTTAGGCTGGCCAAATCTGCCATGCCAGGGTCGCCAGATATCGAATTTTCCGACCAATCACCGATGTATGTAATTTGTGCGTCATTAGAAGCGCACTAGTGTGCAGATTTCAAATCTGTGATTAGATTTTCTCTGCGATGTACACTTTTGGAGAAAGTCATGTCTTTCTGGATTAAGTTAGACTGCCCAAATTCGCCATGCCAGGGTCGCCAGATATCGAGTTTTCCGACCAATCACCGATGTATGTAATTTGTACGTCATTAGAAGCGCACAAGTGTTCAGTTTCAAAATCTGTGATTAGATTTTCTCTGCGATGTACACTTTTGGAGAAAATCTTGTCGTTTTGGATTACGTTAGGCTGGCCAAATTCCGCATGCCAGGGTCGCCAGATATCGAATTTTCCGAACAATAACCGATGTATGTAATTTGTACGTCATTAGAAGCGCACTAGTGTGCTGATTTCAAATCTGTGATTAGATTTTCTCTGCGATGTATACTTTTGGAAAAAATCATGTCTTTCTGGATTAAGTTAGGTTCGCCGAATCCGCCATGCCAGGGTCGCCAGATATCGAATTTTCCGACCAATCACCGATGTATGTAATTTGTGCGTCGTTAGAAGCGCACTAGTGTGCAGATTTCAAATCTGTGATTAGATTTGATCTGCGATGTACACTTTTCAAGAAAGTCATGTCTTTCTGGATTAAGTTAGACTGGCCAAATTCGCCATGCCATAGTCGCCAGATATCGAGTTTTCCGACCAATCACCTATGTATGTAATTTGTACGTCATTAGAAGCGCACAAGTGTTCAGTTTCAAAATCTGTGATTAGATTTTCTCTGCGATGTATACTTTTGGAGAAAATCTTGTCGTTTTGGATTACGTTAGGCTGGCCAAATTCCGCATGCCAGGGTCGCCAGATATCGAATTTTCCGACCAATCACCGATGTATGCAATTTGTGCGTCATTAGAAGCGCACTAGTGTGCAGATTTCAAATCTGTGATTAGATTTTCTCTGCGATGTACACTTTTGGAAAAAATCATGTCTTTCTGGATTAAGTTAGGCAGGCCAAATCCGCCATGCCAGGGTCGCCAGATATCGAATTTTCCGAACAATCACCGATGTATGTAGTTTGTACGTCATTAGAAGCGCACTAGTGTGCAGATTTCAAATCTGTGATTAGATTTTCTCTGCGATGTATACTTTTGGAGAAAATCATGTCTTTCTGGATTAAGTTAGACTGGCCAAATTCGCCATGCCAGGGTCGCCAGATATCGAGTTTTCCGACCAATCACCGATGTATGTAATTTGTACGTCATTAGAGGCGCACAAGTGTTCAGTTTCAAAATCTGTGATTAGATTTTTTCTGCGATGTATACTTTGGGAGAAAATCTTGTCGTTTTGGATTACGTTAGGCTGGCCAAATTCCGCATGCCAGGGTCGCCAGATATCGAATTTTCCGACCAATCACCGATGTATGTAATTTGTACGTCATTAGAAGCGCACTAGTGTGCAGATTTCAAATCTGTGATTAGATTTGCTCTGCGATGTACACTTTTGGAGAAAGTCATGTCTTTCTGGATTAAGTTAGACTGGCCAAATTCGCCATGCCAGGGTCGCCAGATATCGAGTTTTCCGACCAATCACCGATGTATGTAATTTGTACGTCATTAGAGGCGCACAAGTGTTCAGTTTCAAAATCTGTGATTAGATTTTTTCTGCGATGTATACTTTGGGAGAAAATCTTGTCGTTTTGGATTACGTTAGGCTGGCCAAATTCCGCATGCCAGGGTCGCCAGATATCGAATTTTCCGACCAATCACCGATGTATGTAGTTTGTACGTCATTAGAAGCGCACTAGTGTGCAGATTTCAAATCTGTGATTAGATTTGCTCTGCGATGTACACTTTTGGAGAAAGTCATGTCTTTCTGGATTAAGTTAGACTGGCCAAATTCGCCATGCCAGGGTCGCCAGATATCGAGTTTTCCGACCAATCACCGATGTATGTAATTTGTACGTCATTAGAAGCGCACAAGTTTTCAGTTTCAAAATCTGTGATTAGATTTTCTCTGCGATGTACACTTTTGGAGAAAATCTTGTCGTTTTGGATTACGTTAGGCTGGCCAAATTCCGCATGCCAGGGTCGCCAGATATCGAATTTTCCGAACAATAACCGATGTATGTAATTTGTACGTCATTAGAAGCGCACTAGTGTGCTGATTTCAAATCTGTGATTAGATTTTCTCTGTGATGTATACTTTTGGAAAAAATCATGTCTTTGTGGATTAAGTTAGGTTCGCCGAATCCGCCATGCCAGGGTCGCCAGATATCGAATTTTCCGACCAATCACCGATGTATGTAATTTGTGCGTCATTAGAAGCGCACTAGTGTGCAGATTTCAAATCTGTGATTAGATTTGATCTGCGATGTACACTTTTCAAGAAAGTCATGTCTTTCTGGATTAAGTTAGACTGGCCAAATTTGCCATGCCATAGTCGCCAGATACCGAGTTTTCCGACCAATCACCGATGTATGTAATTTGTACGTCATTAGAAGCGCACAAGTGTTCAGTTTCAAAATCTGTGATTAGATTTTCTCTGCGATGTATACTTTTGGAGAAAATCTTGTCGTTTTGGATTACGTTAGGCTGGCCAAATTCCGCATGCCAGGGTCGCCAGATATCGAATTTTCCGACCAATCACCGATGTATGCAATTTGTGCGTCATTAGAAGCGCACTAGTGTGCAGATTTCAAATCTGTGATTAGATTTTCTCTGCGATGTACACTTTTGGAAAAAATCATGTCTTTCTGGATTAAGTTAGGCAGGCCAAATCCGCCATGCCAGGGTCGCCAGATATCGAATTTTCCGAACAATCACCGATGTATGTAGTTTGTACGTCATTAGAAGCGCACTAGTGTGCAGATTTCAAATCTGTGATTAGATTTTCTCTGCGATGTATACTTTTGGAGAAAATCATGTCTTTCTGGATTAAGTTAGACTGGCCAAATTCGCCATGCCAGGGTCGCCAGATATCGAGTTTTCCGACCAATCACCGATGTATGTAATTTGTACGTCATTAGAGGCGCACAAGTATTCAGTTTCAAAATCTGTGATTAGATTTTCTCTGCGATGTATACTTTTGGAGAAAATCTTGTCGTTTTGGATTACGTTAGGCTGGCCAAATTCCGCATGCCAGGGTCGCCAGATATCGAATTTTCCGACCAATCACCGATGTATGTAATTTGTGCCTCATTAGAAGCGCACTAGTGTGCAGATTTCAAATCTGTGATTAGAGTTGATCTGCGATGTACACTTTTCAAGAAAGTCATGTCTTTCTGGATTAAGTTAGACTGGCCAAATTCGCCATGCCAGGGTCGCCAGATATCGAGTTTTCCGACCAATCACCGATGTATGTAATTTGTACGTCATTAGAGGCGCACAAGTATTCAGTTTCAAAATCTGTGATTAAATTTTCTCTGCGATGTATACTTTTGGAGAAAATCTTGTCGTTTTGGATTACGTTAGGCTGGCCAAATTCCGCATGCCAGGGTCGCCAGATATCGAATTTTCCGACCAATCACCGATGTATGTAGTTTGTACGTCATTAGAAGCGCACTAGTGTGCAGATTTCAAATCTGTGATTAGATTTTCTCTGCGATGTACACTTTTGGAGAAAGTCATGTCTTTCTGGATTAAGGTAGACTGGCCAAATTCGCCATGCCAGGGTCGCCAGATATCGAAATTTCCGACCAATCACCGATGTATGTAATTTGTGCGTCATTAGAAGCGCACTAGTGTGCAGATTTCAAATCTGTGATTAGATTTTCTCTGCGATGTACACTTTTGGAGAAAGTCATGTCTTTCTGGATTAAGTTAGACTGGCCAAATTCGCCATGCCAGGGTCGCCAGATATCGAGTTTTCCGACCAATCACCGATGTATGTAATTTGTACGTCATTAGAAGCGCACAAGTGTTCAGTTTCAAAATCTGTGATTAGATTTTCTCTGCGATGTATACTTTTGGAGAAAATCTTGTCGTTTTGGATTACGTTAGGCTGGCCAAATTCCGCATGCCAGGGTCGCCAGATATCGAATTTTCCGACCAATCACCGATGTATGTAATTTGTGCGTCATTAGAAGCGCACTAGTGTGCAGATTTCAAATCTGTGATTAGATTTGATCTGCGATGTACACTTTTCAAGAAAGTCATGTCTTTCTGGATTAAGTTAGACTGGCCAAATTTGCCATGCCAGAGTCGCCAGATATCGAGTTTTCCGACCAATCACCGATGTATGTAATTTGTACGTCATTAGAAGCGCACAAGTGTTCAGTTTCAAAATCTGTGATTAGATTTTCTCTGCGATGTATACTTTTGGAGAAAATCTTGTCGTTTTGGATTACGTTAGGCTGGCCAAATTCCGCATGCCAGGGTCGCCAGATATCGAATTTTCCGACCAATCACCGATGTATGTAATTTGTGCGTCATTAGAAGCGCACTAGTGTGCAGATTTCAAATCTGTGATTAGATTTTCTCTGCGATGTACACTTTTGGAGAAAGTCATGTCTTTCTGGATTAAGTTAGACTGGCCAAATTCGCCATGCCAGGGTCGCCAGATATCGAGTTTTCCGACCAATCACCGATGTATGTAGTTTGTACGTCATTAGAAGCGCGCAAGTGTTCAGTTTCAAAATCTGTGATTAGATTTTCTCTGCGATGTATACTTTTGGAGAAAATCTTGTCGTTTTGGATTACGTTAGGCTGGCCAAATTCCGCATGCCAGGGTCGCCAGATATCGAATTTTCCGACCAATCACCGATGTATGCAATTTGTGCGTCATTAGAAGCGCACTAGTGTGCAGATTTCAAATCTGTGATTAGATTTTCTCTGCGATGTATACTTTTGGAGAAAATCATGTCTTTCTGGATTAAGTTAGACTGGCCAAATTCGCCATGCCAGGGTCGCCAGATATCGAGTTTTCCGACCAATCACCGATGTATGTAGTTTGTACGTCATTAGAAGCGCGCAAGTGTTCAGTTTCAAAATCTGTGATTAGATTTTCTCTGCGATGTATACTTTTGGAGAAAATCTTGTCGTTTTGGATTACGTTAGGCTGGCCAAATTCCGCATGCCAGGGTCGCCAGATATCGAATTTTCCGACCAATCACCGATGTATGCAATTTGTGCGTCATTAGAAGCGCACTAGTGTGCAGATTTCAAATCTGTGATTAGATTTTCTCTGCGATGTATACTTTTGGAGAAAATCATGTCTTTCTGGATTAAGTTAGACTGGCCAAATTCGCCATGCCAGGGTCGCCAGATATCGAGTTTTCCGACCAATCACCGATGTATGTAGTTTGTACGTCATTAGAAGCGCACTAGTGTGCAGATTTCAAATCTGTGATTAGATTTTCTCTGCGATGTATACTTTTGGAGAAAATCATGTCTTTCTGGATTAAGTTAGACTGGCCAAATTCGCCATGCCAGGGTCGCCAGATATCGAGTTTTCCGACCAATCACCGATGTATGTAATTTGTGCGTCATTAGAGGCGCACAAGTATTCAGTTTCAAAATCTGTGATTAGATTTTCTCTGCGATGTATACTTTTGGAGAAAATCTTGTCGTTTTGGATTACGTTAGGCTGGCCAAATTCCGCATGCCAGGGTCGCCAGATATCGAATTTTCCGACCAATCACCGATGTATGTAGTTTGTACGTCATTAGAAGCGCGCAAGTGTTCAGTTTCAAAATCTGTGATTAGATTTTCTCTGCGATGTATACTTTTGGAGAAAATCTTGTCGTTTTGGATTACGTTAGGCTGGCCAAATTCCGCATGCCAGGGTCGCCAGATATCGAATTTTCCGACCAATCACCGATGTATGCAATTTGTGCGTCATTAGAAGCGCACTAGTGTGCAGATTTCAAATCTGTGATTAGATTTTCTCTGCGATGTATACTTTTGGAGAAAATCATGTCTTTCTGGATTAAGTTAGACTGGCCAAATTCGCCATGCCAGGGTCGCCAGATATCGAGTTTTCCGACCAATCACCGATGTATGTAGTTTGTACGTCATTAGAAGCGCACTAGTGTGCAGATTTCAAATCTGTGATTAGATTTTCTCTGCGATGTATACTTTTGGAGAAAATCATGTCTTTCTGGATTAAGTTAGACTGGCCAAATTCGCCATGCCAGGGTCGCCAGATATCGAGTTTTCCGACCAATCACCGATGTATGTAATTTGTACGTCATTAGAGGCGCACAAGTATTCAGTTTCAAAATCTGTGATTAGATTTTCTCTGCGATGTATACTTTTGGAGAAAATCTTGTCGTTTTGGATTACGTTAGGCTGGCCAAATTCCGCATGCCAGGGTCGCCAGATATCGAATTTTCCGACCAATCACCGATGTATGCAATTTGTGCGTCATTAGAAGCGCACTAGTGTGCAGATTTCAAAATTTGTGATTAGATTTTCTCTGCGATGTACACTTTTGGAAAAAATCATGTCTTTCTGGATTAAGTTAGGCAGGCCAAATCCGCCATGCCAGGGTCGCCAGATATCGAATTTTCCGACCAATCACCGATGTATGTAATTTGTGCGTCATTAGAAGCGCACTAGTGTGCAGATTTCAAATCTGTGATTAGATTTTCTCTGCGATGTACACTTTTGGAGAAAGTCATGTCTTTCTGGATTAAGTTAGACTGGCCAAATTCGCCATGCCAGGGTCGCCAGATATCGAGTTTTCCGACCAATCACCGATGTATGTAATTTGTACGTCATTAGAAGCGCACAAGTGTTCAGTTTCAAAATCTGTGATTAGATTTTCTCTGCGATGTATACTTTTGGAGAAAATCTTGTCGTTTTGGATTACGTTAGGCTGGCCAAATTCCGCATGCCAGGGTCGCCAGATATCGAATTTTCCGACCAATCACCGATGTATGTAATTTGTGCGTCATTAGAAGCGCACTAGTGTGCAGATTTCAAATCTGTGATTAGATTTTCTCTGCGATGTACACTTTTGGAGAAAGTCATGTCTTTCTGGATTAAGTTAGACTGGCCAAATTCGCCATGCCAGGGTCGCCAGATATCGAGTTTTCCGACCAATCACCGATGTATGTAATTTGTACGTCATTAGAAGCGCACAAGTGTACTTTTGGAGAAAATTTTGTCTTTTTGGATTACGTTAGGCTGGCCAAATTCCGCATTCCAGGGTCGCCAGATATCGAATGTATGTATCACCGATGTATGTAATTTGTGCGTCATTAGAAGCGCACTAGTGTGCAGATTTCAAATCTGTGATTAGATTTGATCTGCGATGTACACTTTTCAAGAAAGTCATGTCTTTCTGGATTAAGTTAGACTGGCCAAATTTGCCATGCCAGAGTCGCCAGATATCGAGTTTTCCGACCAATCACCGATGTATGTAATTTGCACGTCATTAGAAGCGCACAAGTGTTCAGTTTCAAAATCTGTGATTAGATTTTCTCTGCGATGTATACTTTTGAAGAAAATCTTGCCGTTTTGGATTACGTTAGGCTGGCCAAATTCCGCATGCCAGGGTCGCCAGATATCGAATTTTCCGACCAATCACCGATGTATGTAATTTGTGCGTCATTAGAAGCGCACTAGTGTGCAGATTTCAAATCTGTGATTAGATTTTCTCTGCGATGTACACTTTTGGAGAAAGTCATGTCTTTCTGGATTAAGTTAGACTGGCCAAATTCGCCATGCCAGGGTCGCCAGATATCGAGTTTTCCGACCAATCACCGATGTATGTAGTTTGTACGTCATTAGAAGCGCGCAAGTGTTCAGTTTCAAAATCTGTGATTAGATTTTCTCTGCGATGTATACTTTTGGAGAAAATCTTGTCGTTTTGGATTACGTTAGGCTGGCCAAATTCCGCATGCCAGGGTCGCCAGATATCGAATTTTCCGACCAATCACCGATGTATGCAATTTGTGCGTCATTAGAAGCGCACTAGTGTGCAGATTTCAAATCTGTGATTAGATTTTCTCTGCGATGTACACTTTTGGAAAAAATCATGTCTTTCTGGATTAAGTTAGGCAGGCCAAATCCGCCATGCCAGGGTCGCCAGATATCGAATTTTCCGAACAATCACCGATGTATGTAGTTTGTACGTCATTAGAAGCGCACTAGTGTGCAGATTTCAAATCTGTGATTAGATTTTCTCTGCGATGTATACTTTTGGAGAAAATCATGTCTTTCTGGATTAAGTTAGACTGGCCAAATTCGCCATGCCAGGGTCGCCAGATATCGAGTTTTCCGACCAATCACCGATGTATGTAATTTGTACGTCATTAGAGGCGCACAAGTATTCAGTTTCAAAATCTGTGATTAGATTTTCTCTGCGATGTATACTTTTGGAGAAAATCTTGTCGTTTTGGATTACGTTAGGCTGGCCAAATTCCGCATGCCAGGGTCGCCAGATATCGAATTTTCCGACCAATCACCGATGTATGCAATTTGTGCGTCATTAGAAGCGCACTAGTGTGCAGATTTCAAATCTGTGATTAGATTTTCTCTGCGATGTACACTTTTGGAAAAAATCATGTCTTTCTGGATTAAGTTAGGCAGGCCAAATTCGCCATGCCAGGGTCGCCAGATATCGAATTTTCCGACCAATCACCGATGTATGTAATTTGTGCGTCATTAGAAGCGCACTAGTGTGCAGATTTCAAATCTGTGATTAGATTTTCTCTGCGATGTACACTTTTGGAGAAAGTCATGTCTTTCTGGATTAAGTTAGACTGGCCAAATTCGCCATGCCAGGGTCGCCAGATATCGAGTTTTCCGACCAATCACCGATGTATGTAGTTTGTACGTCATTAGAAGCGCACAAGTGTTCAGTTTCAAAATCTGTGATTAGATTTTCTCTGCGATGTATACTTTTGGAGAAAATCTTGTCGTTTTGGATTACGTTAGGCTGGCCAAATTCCGCATGCCAGGGTCGCCAGATATCGAATTTTCCGACCAATCACCGATGTATGTAATTTGTGCGTCATTAGAAGCGCACTAGTGTGCAGATTTCAAATCTGTGATTAGATTTGATCTGCGATGTACACTTTTCAAGAAAGTCATGTCTTTCTGGATTAAGTTAGACTGGCCAAATTTGCCATGCCAGAGTCGCCAGATATCGAGTTTTCCGACCAATCACCGATGTATGTAATTTGTACGTCATTAGAAGCGCACAAGTGTTCAGTTTCAAAATCTGTGATTAGATTTTCTCTGCGATGTATACTTTTGGAGAAAATCTTGTCGTTTTGGATTACGTTAGGCTGGCCAAATTCCGCATGGCAGGGTCGCCAGATATCGAATTTTCCGACCAATCACCGATGTATGTAATTTGTGCGTCATTAGAAGCGCACTAGTGTGCAGATTTCAAATCTGTGATTAGATTTTCTCTGCGATGTACACTTTTGGAGAAAGTCATGTCTTTCTGGATTAAGTTAGACTGGCCAAATTCGCCATGCCAGGGTCGCCAGATATCGAGTTTTCCGACCAATCACCGATGTATGTAATTTGTACGTCATTAGAAGCGCACAAGTGTTCAGTTTCAAAATCTGTGATTAGATTTTCTCTGCGATGTATACTTTTGGAGAAAATCTTGTCGTTTTGGATTACGTTAGGCTGGCCAAATTCCGCATGCCAGGGTCGCCAGATATCGAATTTTCCGACCAATCACCGATGTATGTAATTTGTGCGTCATTAGAAGCGCACTAGTGTGCAGATTTCAAATCTGTGATTAGATTTGATCTGCGATGTACACTTTTCAAGAAAGTCATGTCTTTCTGGATTAAGTTAGACTGGCCAAATTTGCCATGCCAGAGTCGCCAGATATCGAGTTTTCCGACCAATCACCGATGTATGTAATTTGTACGTCATTAGAAGCGCACAAGTGTTCAGTTTCAAAATCTGTGATTAGATTTTCTCTGCGATGTATACTTTTGGAGAAAATCTTGTCGTTTTGGATTACGTTAGGCTGGCCAAATTCCGCATGCCAGGGTCGCCAGATATCGAATTTTCCGACCAATCACCGATGTATGTAATTTGTGCGTCATTAGAAGCGCACTAGTGTGCAGATTTCAAATCTGTGATTAGATTTTCTCTGCGATGTACACTTTTGGAGAAAGTCATGTCTTTCTGGATTAAGTTAGACTGGCCAAATTCGCCATGCCAGGGTCGCCAGATATCGAGTTTTCCAACCAATCACCGATGTATGTAGTTTGTACGTCATTAGAAGCGCACAAGTGTTCAGTTTCAAAATCTGTGATTAGATTTTCTCTGCGATGTATACTTTTGGAGAAAATCTTGTCGTTTTGGATTACGTTAGGCTGGCCAAATTCCGCATGCCAGGGTCGCCAGATATCGAATTTTCCGACCAATCACCGATGTATGCAATTTGTGCGTCATTAGAAGCGCACTAGTGTGCAGATTTCAAATCTGTGATTAGATTTTCTCTGCGATGTACACTTTTGGAAAAAATCATGTCTTTCTGGATTAAGTTAGGCAGGCCAAATCCGCCATGCCAGGGTCGCCAGATATCGAATTTTCCGAACAATCACCGATGTATGTAGTTTGTACGTCATTAGAAGCGCACTAGTGTGCAGATTTCAAATCTGTGATTAGATTTTCTCTGCGATGTATACTTTTGGAGAAAATCATGTCTTTCTGGATTAAGTTAGACTGGCCAAATTCGCCATGCCAGGGTCGCCAGATATCGAGTTTTCCGACCAATCACCGATGTATGTAATTTGTACGTCATTTGAGGCGCACAAGTATTCAGTTTCAAAATCTGTGATTAGATTTTCTCTGCGATGTATACTTTTGGAGAAAATCTTGTCGTTTTGGATTACGTTAGGCTGGCCAAATTCCGCATGCCAGGGTCGCCAGATATCGAATTTTCCGACCAATCACCGATGTATGTAATTTGTGCGTCATTAGAAGCGCACTAGTGTGCAGATTTCAAATCTGTGATTAGATTTTCTCTGCGATGTACACTTTTGGAGAAAGTCATGTCTTTCTGGATTAAGTTAGACTGGCCAAATTCGCCATGCCAGGGTCGCCAGATATCGAGTTTTCCGACCAATCACCGATGTATGTAATTTGTACGTCATTAGAAGCGCACAAGTGTTCAGTTTCAAAATCTGTGATTAGATTTTCTCTGCGATGTATACTTTTGGAGAAAATCTTGTCGTTTTGGATTACGTTAGGCTGGCCAAATTCCGCATGCCAGGGTCGCCAGATATCGAATTTTCCGACCAATCACCGATGTATGTAATTTGTGCGTCATTAGAAGCGCACCAGTGTGCAGATTTCAAATCTGTGATTAGATTTTCTCTGCGATGTACACTTTTGGAGAAAGTCATGTCTTTCTGGATTAAGTTAGACTGGCCAAATTCGAAATGCCAGGGTCGCCAGATATCGAGTTTTCCGACCAATCACCGATGTATGTAATTTGTACGTCATTAGAAGCGCACTAGTGTTCAGTTTCAAAATCTGTGATTAGATTTTCTCTGCGATGTATACTTTTGGAGAAAATCTTGTCGTTTTGGATTACGTTAGGCTGGCCAAATTCCGCATGCCAGGGTCGCCAGATATCGAATTTTCCGACCAATCGCCGATGTATGTAATTTGTGCGTCATTAGAAGCGCACTAGTGTGCAGATTTCAAATCTGTGATTAGATTTTCTCTGCGATGTATACTTTTGGAGAAAATCATGTCTTTCTGGATTAAGTTAGGTTGGCCGAATCCGCCATGCCAGGGTCGCCAGATATCGAATTTTCCGACCAATCACCGATGTATGTAATTTGTACGTCATTAGAGGCGCACAAGTGTTCAGTTTCAAAATCTGTGATTAGATTTTCTCTGCGATGTATACTTTTGGAGAAAATCTTGTCGTTTTGGATTACGTTAGGCTGGCCAAATTCCGCATGCCAGGGTCGCCAGAAATCGAATTTTCCGACCAATCACCGATGTATGTAATTTGTGCGTCATTAGAAGCGCACTAGTGTGCAGATTTCAAATCTGTGATTAGATTTGATCTGCGATGTACACTTTTCAAGAAAGTCATGTCTTTCTGGATTAAGTTAGACTGGCCAAATTTGCCATGCCAGAGTCGCCAGATATCGAGTTTTCCGACCAATCACCGATGTATGTAATTTGTGCGTCATTAGAAGCGCACAAGTGTTCAGTTTCAAAATCTGTGATTAGATTTTCTCTGCGATGTATACTTTTGGAGAAAATCTTGTCGTTTTGGATTACGTTAGGCTGGCCAAATTCCGCATGCCAGGGTCGCCAGATATCGAATTTTCCGACCAATCACCGATGTGTGTAATTTGTGCGTCATTAGAAGCGCGCTAGTGTGCAGATTTCAAATCTGTGATTAGATTTTCTCTGCGATGTATACTTTTGGAAAAAATCATGTCTTTGTGGATTAAGTTAGGCAGGCCAAATCCGCCATGTCAGGGTCGCCAGATATCGAATTTTGCGAACAATCACCGATGTATGTAATTTGTACGTCATTAGAAGCGCACTAGTGTGCAGATTTCAAATCTGTGATTAGATTTTCTCTGCGATGTATACTTTTGGAGAAAATCATGTCTTTCTGGATTAAGTTAGACTGGCCAAATTCGCCATGCCAGGGTCGCCAGATATCGAGTTTTCCGACCAATCACCGATGTATGTAATTTGTACGTCATTAGAGGCGCACAAGTGTTCAGTTTCAAAATCTGTGATTAGATTTTCTCTGTGATGTATACTTTTGGAGAAAATCTTGTCGTTTTGGATTACGTTAGGCTGGCCAAATTCCGCATGCCAGGGTCGCCAGATATCGAATTTTCCGACCAATCACCGATGTGTGTAATTTGTGCGTCATTAGAAGCGCACTAGTGTGCAGATTTCAAATCTGTGATTAGATTTTCTCTGCGATGTATACTTTTGGAGAAAGTCATGTCTCTCTGGATTAAGTTAGGCTGGCCAAATCCGCCATGCCAGGGTCGCCAGATATCGAGTTTTCCGACCAATCACCGATGTATGTAATTTGTACGTCATTAGAAGCGCACATGTGTTCAGTTTCAAAATCTGTGATTAGATTTTCTCTGCGATGTATACTTTTGGAGAAAGTCATGTCTCTCTGGATTAAGTTAGGCTGGCCAAATCCGCCATGCCAGGGTCGCCAGATATCGAATTTTCCGACCAATCACCGATGTATGTAATTTGTGCGTCGTTAGAAGCGCACTAGTGTGCAGATTTCAAATCTGTGATTAGATTTTCTCTGCGATGTACACTTTTGGAGAAAGTCATGTCTTTCTGGATTAAGTTAGACTGCCCAAATTCGCCATGCCAGGGTCGCCAGATATCGAGTTTTCCGACCAATCACCGATGTATGTAATTTGTACGTCATTAGAAGCGCACAAGTGTTCAGTTTCAAAATCTGTGATTAGATTTTCTCTGCGATGTATACTTTTGGAGAAAATCTTGTCGTTTTGGATTACGTTAGGCTGGCCAAATTCCGCATGCCAGGGTCGCCAGATATCGAATTTTCCGACCAATCACCGATATATGTAATTTGTGCGTCATTAGAAGCGCACTAGTGTGCAGATTTCAAATCTGTGATTAGATTTGATCTGCGATGTACACTTTTCAAGAAAGTCATGTCTTTCTGGATTAAGATAGACTGGCCAAATTCGCCATGCCAGGGTCGCCAGATATCGAGTTTTCCGACCAATCACCGATGTATGTAATTTGTACGCCATTAGAAGCGCACAAGTGTTCAGTTTCAAAATCTGTGATTAGATTTTCTTTGCGATGTATACTTTTGGAGAAAATCTTGTCGTTTTGGATTACGTTAGGCTGGGCAAATTCCGCATGCCAGGGTCGCCAGATATCGAATTTTCCGACCAATCACCGATGTATGTAATTTGTGCGTCATTAGAAGCGCACTAGTGTGCAGATTTCAAATCTGTGATTAGATTTTCTCTGCGATGTATGCTTTTGGAAAAAATCATGTCTTTCTGGATTAAGTTAGGCAGGCCAAATCCGCCATGCCAGGGTCGCCAGATATCGAATTTTCCGAACAATCACCGATGTATGTAGTTTGTACGTCGTTAGAAGCGCACTAGTGTGCAGATTTCAAATCTGTGATTAGATTTTCTCTGCGATGTATACTTTTGGAGAAAATCATGTCTTTCTGGATTAAGTTATGCAGGCCAAATTCGCCATGCCAGGGTCGCCAGATATCGAGTTTTCCGACCAATCACCGATGTATGTAATTTGTACGTCATTAGAAGCGCACAAGTGTTCAGTTTCAAAATATGTGATTAGATTTTCTCTGCGATGTATACTTTTGGAGAAAGTCATGTCTCTCTGGATTAAGTTAGGCTGGCCAAATCCGCCATGCCAGGGTCGCCAGATATCGAATTTTCCAACCAATCACCGATGTATGTAATTTGTGCGTCATTAGAAGCGCACTAGTGTGCAGATTTCAAATCTGTGATTAGATTTTCTCTGCGATGTACACTTTTGGAGAAAGTCATGTCTTTCTGGATTAAGTTAGACTGGCCAAATTCGCCATGCCAGGGTCGCCAGATATCGAGTTTTCCGACCAATCACCGATGTATGTAATTTGTACGTCATTAGAAGCGCACAAGTGTTCAGTTTCAAAATCTGTGATTAGATTTTCTCTGCGATGTACACTTTTGGAGAAAATCTTGTCGTTTTGGATTACGTTAGGCTGGCCAAATTCCGCATGCCAGGGTCGCCAGATATCGAATTTTCCGAACAGTAACCGATGTATGTAATTTGTACGTCATTAGAAGCGCACAAGTGTGCAGATTTCAAATCTGTGATTAGATTTTCTCTGCGATGCATACTTTTGGAAAAAATCATGTCTTTGTGGATTAAGTTAGGCAGGCCAAATCCGCCATGCCAGGGTCGCCAGATATCGAATTTTCCGAACAATCACCGATGTATGTAATTTGTACGTCATTAGAAGCGCACTAGTGTGCAGATTTCAAATCTGTGATTAGATTTTCTCTGCGATGTATACTTTTGGAGAAAATCATGCCTTTCTGGATTAAGTTAGACTGGCCAAATTCGCCATGCCAGGGTCGCCAGATATCGAGTTTTCCGACCAATCACCGATGTATGTAATTTGTACGTCATTAGAAGCGCACAAGTGTTCAGTTTCAAAATCTGTGATTAGATTTTCTCTGCGATGTATACTTTTGGAGAAAGTCATGTCTCTCTGGATTAAGTTAGGCTGGCCAAATCCGCCATGCCAGGGTCGCCAGATATCGAATTTTCCGACCAATCACCGATGTGTGTAATTTGTGCGTCATTAGAAGCGCACTAGTGTGCAGATTTCAAATCTGTGATTAGATTTTCTCTGCGATGTATACTTTTGGAGAAAATCATGTCTTTCTGGATTAAGTTAGGTTGGCCGAATCCGCCATGCCAGGGTCGCCAGATATCGAATTTTCCGACCAATCACCGATGTATGTAATTTGTACGGCATTAGAGGCGCACAAGTGTTCAGTTTCAAAATCTGTGATTAGATTTTCTCTGCGATGTATACTTTTGGAGAAAATCTTGTCGTTTTGGATTACGTTAGGCTGGCCAAATTCCGCATGCCAGGGTCGCCAGATATCGAATTTTCCGACCAATCACCGATGTATGTAATTTGTGCCTCATTAGAAGCGCACTAGTGTGCAGATTTCAAATCTGTGATTAGATTTGATCTGCGATGTACACTTTTCAAGAAAGTCATGTCTTTCTGGATTAAGTTAGACTGGCCAAATTCGCCATGCCAGGTTCGCCAGATATCGAGTTTTCCGACCAATCACCGATGTATGTAATTTGTACGTCATTAGAAGCGCACAAGTGTTCAGTTTCAAAATCTGTGATTAGATTTTCTCTGCGATGTACACTTTTGGAGAAAATCTTGTCGTTTTGGATTACGTTAGGCTGGCCAAATTCCGCATGCCAGGGTCGCCAGATATCGAATTTTTTAAACAATAACCGATGTATGTAATTTGTACGTCATTAGAAGCGCACTAGTGTGCTGATTTCAAATCTGTGATTAGATTTTCTCTGTGATGTATACTTTTGGAAAAAATCATGTCTTTCTGGATTAAGTTAGGTTCGCCGAATCCGCCATGCCAGGGTCGCCAGATATCGAATTTTCCGACGAATCACCGATGTATGTAATTTGTACGTTATTGGAAGCGCATTGGTGTGCAGATTTCAAATCGGTGATTAGATTTTCTCTGCGATGTGTACTTTTGGAGAAAATCATGTCTTTCTGGATTAAGTTAGGTTGGCCGAATCCGAAATGCCAGGGTCGCCAGATATCGAATTTTCTGACCAATAACCGATGTATGTAATTTGTGCGTCATTAGAAGCGCACTAGTGTGCAGATTTCAAATCTGTGATTAGATTTGATCTGCGATGTACACTTTTCAAGAAAGTCATGTCTTTCTGGATTAAGTTAGACTGGCCAAATTCGCCATGCCAGGGTCGCCAGATATCGAGTTTTCCGACCAATCACCGATGTATGTAATTTGTACGTCATTAGAAGCGCACAAGTGTTCAGTTTCAAAATCTGTGATTAGATTTTCTCTGCGATGTATACTTTTGGAGAAAATCTTGTCGTTTTGGATTACGTTAGGCTGGCCAAATTCCGCATGCCAGGGTCGCCAGATATCGAATTTTCCGACCAATCACCGATGTATGTAATTTGTGCGTCATTAGAAGCGCACTAGTGTGCAGATTTCAAATCTGTGATTAGATTTTCTCTGCGATGTATACTTTTGGAGAAAATCATGTCTTTCTGGATTAAGTTAGGTTGGCCGAATCCGCCATGCCAGGGTCGCCAGATATCGAATTTTCCGACCAATCACCGATGTATGTAATTTGTACGGCATTAGAGGCGCACAAGTGTTCAGTTTCAAAATCTGTGATTAGATTTTCTCTGCGATGTATACTTTTGGAGAAAATCTTGTCGTTTTGGATTACGTTAGGCTGGCCAAATTCCGCATGCCAGGGTCGCCAGATATCGAATTTTCCGACCAATCACCGATGTATGTAATTTGTGCGTCATTAGAAGCGCACTAGTGTGCAGATTTCAAATCTGTGATTAGATTTTCTCTGCGATGTACACTTTTGGAGAAAGTCATGTCTTTCTGGATTAAGTTAGACTGCCCGAATTCGCCATGCCAGGGTCGCCAGATATCGAGTTTTCCGACCAATCACCGATGTATGTAATTTGTACGTCATTAGAAGCGCACAAGTGTTCAGTTTCAAAATCTGTGATTAGATTTTCTCTGCGATGTACACTTTTGGAGAAAATCTTGTCGTTTTGGATTACGTTAGGCTGGCCAAATTCCGCATGCCAGGGTCGCCAGATATCGAATTTTCCGAACAGTAACCGATGTATGTAATTTTTACGTCATTAGAAGCGCACTAGTGTGCTGATTTCAAATCTGTGATTAGATTTTCTCTGTGATGTATACTTTTGGAAAAAATCATGTCTTTCTGGATTAAGTTAGGTTCGCCGAATCCGCCATGCCAGGGTCGCCAGATATCGAATTTTCCGACGAATCACCGATGTATGTAATTTGTACGTTATTGGAAGCGCATTGGTGTGCAGATTTCAAATCGGTGATTAGATTTTCTCTGCGATGTATACTTTTGGAGAAAATCATGTCTTTCTGGATTAAGTTAGGTTGGCCGAATCCGCCATGCCAGGGTCGCCAGATATCGAATTTTCCGACCAATAACCGATGTATGTAATTTGCACGTCATTAGAAGCGCACTAGTGTCCAGATTTTAAATCTGTGATTAGATTTTTTCTGCGATGTATAATTAAGGAGAAAATCATGTCTTTCTGGATTAAGTTGGGTTGGCCGAATCCGCCATGCCAGGGGAGCCAGACATCGAATTTTCCGACCAATCACCGATGTATGGAATTTGTACGTCATTGGAAGCGCACAAGTGTGCAGATTTCAAATCTGTGATTAGATTTTCTCTGCGATGTATACTTTTGGAGAAAATCATGTCTTTTTGGATTAAGTTAGGTTGGCGGAATCCGCCATGCCAGGGGAGCCAGATATCGAATTTTCCGACCAATCACCGATCTATATTATTTGTATGTCATTAGAAGCCCACTAGTGTGCAAATTTCAAATCTGTGATTAAATTTTCTCTGCGATGTATACTTTTGGAGAAAGTCATGTCTCTCTGGATTAAGTTAGGCTGGCCAAATCCGCCATGCCAGGGTCGCCAGATATCGAATTTTCCGACCAATCACCGATGTATGTAATTTGTGCGTCATTAGAAGCGCACTAGTGTGCAGATTTCAAATCTGTGATTAGATTTTCTCTGCGATGTATACTTTTGGAGAAAATCATGTCTTTCTGGATTAAGTTAGGTTGGCCGAATCCGCCATGCCAGGGTCGCCAGATATCGAATTTTCCGACCAATCACCGATGTATGTAATTTGTACGGCATTAGAGGCGCACAAGTGTTCAGTTTCAAAATCTGTGATTAGATTTTCTCTGCGATGTATACTTTTGGAGAAAATCTTGTCGTTTTGGATTACGTTAGGCTGGCCAAATTCCGCATGCCAGGTTCGCCAGATATCGAATTTTCCGACCAATCAACGATGTATGTAATTTGTGCGTCATTAGAAGCGCACTAGTGTGCAGATTTCAAATCTGTGATTAGATTTGATCTGCGATGTACACTTTTCAAGAAAGTCATGTCTTTCTGGATTAAGTTAGACTGGCCAAATTCGCCATGCCAGGTTCGCCAGATATCGAGTTTTCCGACCAATCACCGATGTATGTAATTTGTACGTCATTAGAAGCGCACAAGTGTTCAGTTTCAAAATCTGTGATTAGATTTTCTCTGCGATGTATACTTTTGGAGAAAATCTTGTCGTTTTGGATTACGTTAGGCTGGCCAAATTCCGCATGCCAGGGTCGCCAGATATCGAATTTTCCGACCAATCACCGATGTATGTAATTTGTGCCTCATTAGAAGCGCACTAGTGTGCAGATTTCAAATCTGTGATTAGATTTGATCTGCGATGTACACTTTTCAAGAAAGTCATGTCTTTCTGGATTAAGTTAGACTGGCCAAATTCGCCATGCCAGGTTCGCCAGATATCGAGTTTTCCGACCAATCACCGATGTATGTAATTTGTACGTCATTAGAAGCGCACAAGTGTTCAGTTTCAAAATCTGTGATTAGAATTTCTCTGCGATGTACACTTTTGGAGAAAATCTTGTCGTTTTGGATTACGTTAGGCTGGCCAAATTCCGCATGCCAGGGTCGCCAGATATCGAATTTTCCGAACAATAACCGATGTATGTAATTTGTACGTCATTAGAAGCGCACTAGTGTGCTGATTTCAAATCTGTGATTAGATTTTCTCTGTGATGTATACTTTTGGAAAAAATCATGTCTTTCTGGATTAAGTTAGGTTCGCCGAATCCGCCATGCCAGGGTCGCCAGATATCGAATTTTCCGACGAATCACCGATGTATGTAATTTGTACGTTATTGGAAGCGCATTGGTGTGCAGATTTCAAATCGGTGATTAGATTTTCTCTGCGATGTGTACTTTTGGAGAAAATCATGTCTTTCTGGATTAAGTTAGGTTGGCCGAATCCGAAATGCCAGGGTCGCCAGATATCGAATTTTCCGACCAATAACCGATGTATGTAATTTGTGCGTCATTAGAAGCGCACTAGTGTGCAGATTTCAAATCTGTGATTAGATTTGATCTGCGATGTACACTTTTCAAGAAAGTCATGTCTTTCTGGATTAAGTTAGACTGGCCAAATTCTCCATGCCAGGGTCGCCAGATATCGAGTTTTCCGACCAATCACCGATGTATGTAATTTGTACGTCATTAGAAGCGCACAAGTGTTCAGTTTCAAAATCTGTGATTAGATTTTCTCTGCGATGTATACTTTTGGAGAAAATCTTGTCGTTTTGGATTACGTTAGGCTGGCCAAATTCCGCATGCCAGGGTCGCCAGATATCGAATTTTCCGACCAATCACCGATGTATGTAATTTGTGCGTCATTAGAAGCGCACTAGTGTGCAGATTTCAAATCTGTGATTAGATTTTCTCTGCGATGTACACTTTTGGAGAAAGTCATGTCTTTCTGGATTAAGTTAGACTGGCCAAATTCGCCATGCCAGGGTCGCCAGATATCGAATTTTCCAACCAATCACCGATGTATGTAATTTGTGCGTCATTAGAAGCGCACTAGTGTGCAGATTTCAAATCTGTGATTAGATTTTCTCTGCGATGTATACTTTTGGAGAAAATCATGTCTTTCTGGATTAAGTTAGACTGGCCAAATTCGCCATGCCAGGGTCGACAGATATCGAGTTTTCCGACCAATCACCGATGTATGTAATTTGTACGTCATTAGAGGCGCACAAGTGTTCAGTTTCAAAATCTGTGATTAGATTTTCTCTGCGATGTATACTTTTGGAGAAAATTTTGTCGTTTTGGATTAAGTTAGGCTGGCCAAATTCTGCATGCCAGGGTCGCCAGATATCGAATTTTCCGACCAATCACCGATGTATGTAATTTGTGCGTCATTAGAAGTGCACTAGTGTGCAGATTTCAAATCTGTGATTAGATTTTCTCTGCGATGTACACTTTTGGAGAAAGTCATGTCTTTCTGGATTAAGTTAGACTGGCCAAATTCGCCATGCCAGGGTCGCCAGATATCGAGTTTTCCGACCAATCACCGATGTATGTAATTTGTACGTCATTAGAAGCGCACAAGTGTTCAGTTTCAAAATCTGTGATTAGATTTTCTCTGCGATGTATACTTTTGGAGAAAATCTTGTCGTTTTGGATTACGTTAGGCTGGCCAAATTCCGCATGCCAGGGTCGCCAGATATCGAATTTTCCGACCAATCACCGATGTATGTAATTTGTGCGTCATTAGAAGCGCACTAGTGTGCAGATTTCAAATCTGTGATTCGATTTTCTCTGCGATGTATACTTTTGGAGAAAATCATGTCTTTCTGGATTAAGTTAGGTTGGCCGAATCCGCCATGCCAGGGTCGCCAGATATCGAATTTTCCGACCAATCACTGATGTATGTTATTTGTACGTCATTAGAAGCGCACAAGTGTGCAGATTTCACATCTGTGATTAAATTTTCTCTGCGATGTATACTTTTGGAGAAAGTCATGTCTTTCTGGATTAAGTTAGACTGGCCAAATTCGCCATGCCAGAGTCGCCAGATATCGAGTTTTCCGACCAATCACCGATGTATGTAATTTGTACGTCATTAGAGGCGCACAAGTGTTCAGTTTCAAAATCTGTGATTAGATTTTCTCTGCGATGTATACTTTTGGAGAAAATCTTGTCGTTTTGGATTACGTTAGGCTGGCCAAATTCCGCATGCCAGGGTCGCCAGATATCGAATTTTCCGACCAATCACTGATGTATGTTATTTGTACGTCATTAGAAGCGCACAAGTGTGCAGATTTCACATCTGTGATTAAATTTTCTCTGCGATGTATACTTTTGGAGAAAGTCATGTCTTTCTGGATTAAGTTAGACTGGCCAAATTCGCCATGCCAGAGTCGCCAGATATCGAGTTTTCCGACCAATCACCGATGTATGTAATTTGTACGTCATTAGAGGCGCACAATTGTTCAGTTTCAAAATCTGTGATTAGATTTTCTCTGCGATGTATACTTTTGGAGAAAATCTTGTCGTTTTGGATTACGTTAGGCTGGCCAAATTCCGCATGCCAGGGTCGCCAGATATCGAGTTTTCCGACCAATCACCGATGTATGTAATTTGTGCGTCATTAGAAGTGCACTAGTGTGCAGATTTCAAATCTGTGATTAGATTTTCTCTGCGATGTACACTTTTGGAGAAATTCATGTCTTTCTGGATTAAGTTAGACTGGCCAAATTCGCCATGCCAGAGTCGCCAGATATCGAATTTTCCGACCAATCACCGATGTATGTAATTTGTACGTCATTAGAGGAGCACAAGTGTTCAGTTTCAAAATCTGTGATTAGATTTTCTCTGCGATGTATACTTTTGGAGAAAATCTTGTCGTTTTGGATTAAGTTAGGCTGACCAAATTCCGCACGCCAGGGTCGCCAGATATCGAATTTTCCGACCAATCACCGATGTATGTAATTTGTGCGTCATTAGAAGTGCACTAGTGTGCAGATTTCAAATCTGTGATTAGATTTTCTCTGCGATGTACACTTTTGGGGAAAGTCATGTCTTTCTGGATTAAGTTAGACTGGCCAAATTCGCCATGCCAGGGTCGCCAGATATCGAGTTTTCCGACCAATCACCGATGTATGTAATTTGTACGTCATTAGAAGCGCACAAGTGTTCAGTTTCAAAATCTGTGATTAGATTTTCTCTGCGATGTATACTTTTGGAGAAAATCTTGTCGTTTTGGATTACGTTAGGCTGGCCAAATTCCGCATGCCAGGGTCGCCAGATATCGAATTTTCCGACCAATCACCGATGTATGTAATTTGTGCGTCATTAGAAGCGCACTAGTGTGCAGATTTCAAATCTGTGATTAGATTTTCTCTGCGATGTATACTTTTGGAAAAAATTATGTCTTTCTGGATTAAGTTAGACTGGCCAAATTCGCCATGCCAGGGTCGCCAGATATCGAGTTTTCCGACCAATCACCGATGTATGTAATTTGTACGTCATTAGAAGCGCACAAGTGCTCAGTTTTAAAATCTGTGATTAGATTTTCTCTGCGATGTATACTTTTGGAGAAAGTCATGTCTCTCTGGATTAAGTTAGGCTGGCCAAATCCGCCATGCCAGGGTCGCCAGATATCGAATTTTCCGACCAATCACCGATGTATGTAATTTGTGCGTCATTAGAAGCGCACTAGTGTGCAGATTTCAAATCTGTGATTAGATTTTCTCTGCGATGTACACTTTTGGAGAAAGTCATGTCTCTCTGGATTAAGTTAGACTGGCCAAATTCGCCATGCCAGGGTCGCCAGATATCGAGTTTTCCGACCAATCACCGATGTATGTAATTTGTACGTCATTAGAAGCGCACAAGTGTTCAGTTTCAAAATCTGTGATTAGATTTTCTCTGCGATGTACACTTTTGGAGAAAATCTTGTCGTTTTGGATTACGTTAGGCTGGCCAAATTCCGCATGCCAGGGTCGCCAGATATCGAATTTTCCGAACAATGACCGATGTATGTAATTTGTGCGTCATTAGAAGTGCACTAGTGTGCAGATTTCAAATCTGTGATTAGATTTTCTCTGCGATGTACACTTTTGGAGAAAGTCATGTCTTTCTGGATTAAGTTAGACTGGCCAAATTCGCCATGCCAGGGTCGCCAGATATCGAGTTTTCCGACCAATCACCGATGTATGTAATTTGTACGTCATTAGAAGCGCACAAGTGTTCAGTTTCAAAATCTGTGATTAGATTTTCTCTGCGATGTATACTTTTGGAGAAAATCTTGTCGTTTTGGATTACGTTAGGCTGGCCAAATTCCGCATGCCAGGGTCGCCAGATATCGAATTTTCCGACCAATCACCGATGTATGTAATTTGTGCGTCATTAGAAGTGCACTAGTGTGCAGATTTCAAATCTGTGATTAGATTTTCTCTGCGATGTACACTTTTGGAGAAAGTCATGTCTTTCTGGATTAAGTTAGACTGGCCAAATTCGCCATGCCAGGGTCGCCAGATATCGAGTTTTCCGACCAATCACCGATGTATGTAATTTGTACGTCATTAGAAGCGCACAAGTGTTCAGTTTCAAAATCTGTGATTAGATTTTCTCTGCGATGTATACTTTTGGAGAAAATCTTGTCGTTTTGGATTACGTTAGGCTGGCCAAATTCCGCATGCCAGGGTCGCCAGATATCGAATTTTCCGACCAATCACCGATGTATGTAATTTGTGCGTCATTAGAAGCGCACTAGTGTGCAGATTTCAAATCTGTGATTAGATTTTCTCTGCGATGTATACTTTTGGAAAAAATCATGTCTTTCTGGATTAAGTTAGACTGGCCAAATTCGCCATGCCAGGGTCGCCAGATATCGAGTTTTCCGACCAATCACCGATGTATGTAATTTGTACGTCATTAGAAGCGCACAAGTGCTCAGTTTAAAAATCTGTGATTAGATTTTCTCTGCGATGTATACTTTTGGAGAAAGTCATGTCTCTCTGGATTAAGTTAGGCTGGCCAAATCCGCCATGCCAGGGTCGCCAGATATCGAATTTTCCGACCAATCACCGATGTATGTAATTTGTGCGTCATTAGAAGCGCACTAGTGTGCAGATTTCAAATCTGTGATTAGATTTTCTCTGCGATGTACACTTTTGGAGAAAGTCATGTCTCTCTGGATTAAGTTAGACTGGCCAAATTCGCCATGCCAGGGTCGCCAGATATCGAGTTTTCCGACCAATCACCGATGTATGTAATTTGTACGTCATTAGAAGCGCACAAGTGTTCAGTTTCAAAATCTGTGATTAGATTTTCTCTGCGATGTACACTTTTGGAGAAAGTCATGTCTTTCTGGATTAAGTTAGACTGGCCAAATTCGCCATGCCAGGGTCGCCAGATATCGAGTTTTCCGACCAATCACCGATGTATGTAATTTGTACGTCATTAGAAGCGCACAAGTGTTCAGTTTCAAAATCTGTGATTAGATTTTCTCTGCGATGTACACTTTTGGAGAAAATCTTGTCGTTTTGGATTACGTTAGGCTGGCCAAATTCCGCATGCCAGGGTCGCCAGATATCGAATTTTCCGAACAGTAACCGATGTATGTAATTTGTACGTCATTAGAAGCGCACTAGTGTGCAGATTTCAAATCTGTGATTAGATTTTCTCTGCGATGCATACTTTTGGAAAAAATCATGTCTTTGTGAATTAAGTTAGGCAGGCCAAATCCGCCATGCCAGGGTCGCCAGATATCGAATTTTCCGAACAATCACCGATGTATGTAATTTGTACGTCATTAGAAGCGCACTAGTGTGCAGATTTCAAATCTGTGATTAGATTTTCTCTGCGATGTATACTTTTGGAGAAAATCATGTCTTTCTGGATTAAGTTAGACTGGCCAAATTCGCCATGCCAGGGTCGCCAGATATCGAGTTTTCCGACCAATCACCGATGTATGTAATTTGTACGTCATTAGAAGCGCACAAGTGTTCAGTTTCAAAATCTGTGATTAGATTTTCTCTGCGATGTATACTTTTGGAGAAAGTCATGTCTCTCTGGATTAAGTTAGGCTGGCCAAATCCGCCATGCCAGGGTCGCCAGATATCGAATTTTCCGACCAATCACCGATGTATGTAATTTGTGCGTCATTAGAAGCGCACTAGTGTGCAGATTTCAAATCTGTGATTAGATTTTCTCTGCGATGTATACTTTTGGAGAAAATCATGTCTTTCTGGATTAAGTTAGGTTGGCCGAATCCGCCATGCCAGGGTCGCCAGATATCGAATTTTCCGACCAATCACCGATGTATGTAATTTGTACGGCATTAGAGGCGCACAAGTGTTCAGTTTCAAAATCTGTGATTAGATTTTCTCTGCGATGTATACTTTTGGAGAAAATCTTGTCGTTTTGGATTACGTTAGGCTGGCCAAATTCCGCATGCCAGGGTCGCCAGATATCGAATTTTCCGACCAATCACCGATGTATGTAATTTGTGCCTCATTAGAAGCGCACTAGTGTGCAGATTTCAAATCTGTGATTAGATTTGATCTGCGATGTACACTTTTCAAGAAAGTCATGTCTTTCTGGATTAAGTTAGACTGGCCAAATTCGCCATGCCAGGTTCGCCAGATATCGAGTTTTCCGACCAATCACCGATGTATGTAATTTGTACGTCATTAGAAGCGCACAAGTGTTCAGTTTCAAAATCTGTGATTAGATTTTCTCTGCGATGTACACTTTTGGAGAAAATCTTGTCGTTTTGGATTACGTTAGGCTGGCCAAATTCCGCATGCCAGGGTCGCCAGATATCGAATTTTTTAAACAATAACCGATGTATGTAATTTGTACGTCATTAGAAGCGCACTAGTGTGCTGATTTCAAATCTGTGATTAGATTTTCTCTGTGATGTATACTTTTGGAAAAAATCATGTCTTTCTGGATTAAGTTAGGTTCGCCGAATCCGCCATGCCAGGGTCGCCAGATATCGAATTTTCCGACGAATCACCGATGTATGTAATTTGTACGTTATTGGAAGCGCATTGGTGTGCAGATTTCAAATCGGTGATTAGATTTTCTCTGCGATGTGTACTTTTGGAGAAAATCATGTCTTTCTGGATTAAGTTAGGTTGGCCGAATCCGAAATGCCAGGGTCGCCAGATATCGAATTTTCTGACCAATAACCGATGTATGTAATTTGTGCGTCATTAGAAGCGCACTAGTGTGCAGATTTCAAATCTGTGATTAGATTTGATCTGCGATGTACACTTTTCAAGAAAGTCATGTCTTTCTGGATTAAGTTAGACTGGCCAAATTCGCCATGCCAGGGTCGCCAGATATCGAGTTTTCCGACCAATCACCGATGTATGTAATTTGTACGTCATTAGAAGCGCACAAGTGTTCAGTTTCAAAATCTGTGATTAGATTTTCTCTGCGATGTATACTTTTGGAGAAAATCTTGTCGTTTTGGATTACGTTAGGCTGGCCAAATTCCGCATGCCAGGGTCGCCAGATATCGAATTTTCCGACCAATCACCGATGTATGTAATTTGTGCGTCATTAGAAGCGCACTAGTGTGCAGATTTCAAATCTGTGATTAAATTTTCTCTGCGATGTATACTTTTGGAGAAAATCATGTCTTTCTGGATTAAGTTAGGTTGGCCGAATCCGCCATGCCAGGGTCGCCAGATATCGAATTTTCCGACCAATCACCGATGTATGTAATTTGTACGGCATTAGAGGCGCACAAGTGTTCAGTTTCAAAATCTGTGATTAGATTTTCTCTGCGATGTATACTTTTGGAGAAAATCTTGTCGTTTTGGATTACGTTAGGCTGGCCAAATTCCGCATGCCAGGGTCGCCAGATATCGAATTTTCCGACCAATCACCGATGTATGTAATTTGTGCGTCATTAGAAGCGCACTAGTGTGCAGATTTCAAATCTGTGATTAGATTTTCTCTGCGATGTACACTTTTGGAGAAAGTCATGTCTTTCTGGATTAAGTTAGACTGCCCGAATTCGCCATGCCAGGGTCGCCAGATATCGAGTTTTCCGACCAATCACCGATGTATGTAATTTGTACGTCATTAGAAGCGCACAAGTGTTCAGTTTCAAAATCTGTGATTAGATTTTCTCTGCGATGTATACTTTTGGAGAAAATCTTGTCGTTTTGGATTACGTTAGGCTGGCCAAATTCCGCATGCCAGGGTCGCCAGATATCGAATTTTCCGAACAATAACCGATGTATGTAATTTGTACGTCATTAGAAGCGCACTAGTGTGCTGATTTCAAATCTGTGATTAGATTTTCTCTGTGATGTATACTTTTGGAAAAAATCATGTCTTTCTGGATTAAGTTAGGTTCGCCGAATCCGCCATGCCAGGGTCGCCAGATATCGAATTTTCCGACGAATCACCGATGTATGTAATTTGTACGTTATTGGAAGCGCATTGGTGTGCAGATTTCAAATCGGTGATTAGATTTTCTCTGTGATGTATACTTTTGGAGAAAATCATGTCTTTCTGGATTAAGTTAGGTTGGCCGAATCCGCCATGCCAGGGTCGCCAGATATCGAATTTTCCGACCAATAACCGATGTATGTAATTTGCACGTCATTAGAAGCGCACTAGTGTCCAGATTTTAAATCTGTGATTAGATTTTTTCTGCGATGTATAATTAAGGAGAAAATCATGTCTTTCTGGATTAAGTTGGGTTGGCCGAATCCGCCATGCCAGGGGAGCCAGACATCGAATTTTCCGACCAATCACCGATGTATGGAATTTGTACGTCATTGGAAGCGCACAAGTGTGCAGATTTCAAATCTGTGATTAGATTTTCTCTGCGATGTATACTTTTGGAGAAAATCATGTCTTTTTGGATTAAGTTAGGTTGGCGGAATCCGCCATGCCAGGGGAGCCAGATATCGAATTTTCCGACCAATCACCGATCTATATTATTTGTATGTCATTAGAAGCCCACTAGTGTGCAAATTTCAAATCTGTGATTAAATTTTCTCTGCGATGTATACTTTTGGAGAAAGTCATGTCTCTCTGGATTAAGTTAGGCTGGCCAAATCCGCCATGCCAGGGTCGCCAGATATCGAATTTTCCGACCAATCACCGATGTATGTAATTTGTGCGTCATTAGAAGCGCACTAGTGTGCAGATTTCAAATCTGTGATTAGATTTTCTCTGCGATGTATACTTTTGGAGAAAATCATGTCTTTCTGGATTAAGTTAGGTTGGCCGAATCCGCCATGCCAGGGTCGCCAGATATCGAATTTTCCGACCAATCACCGATGTATGTAATTTGTACGGCATTAGAGGCGCACAAGTGTTCAGTTTCAAAATCTGTGATTAGATTTTCTCTGCGATGTATACTTTTGGAGAAAATCTTGTCGTTTTGGATTACGTTAGGCTGGCCAAATTCCGCATGCCAGGTTCGCCAGATATCGAATTTTCCGACCAATCAACGATGTATGTAATTTGTGCGTCATTAGAAGCGCACTAGTGTGCAGATTTCAAATCTGTGATTAGATTTGATCTGCGATGTACACTTTTCAAGAAAGTCATGTCTTTCTGGATTAAGTTAGACTGGCCAAATTCGCCATGCCAGGTTCGCCAGATATCGAGTTTTCCGACCAATCACCGATGTATGTAATTTGTACGTCATTAGAAGCGCACAAGTGTTCAGTTTCAAAATCTGTGATTAGATTTTCTCTGCGATGTATACTTTTGGAGAAAATCTTGTCGTTTTGGATTACGTTAGGCTGGCCAAATTCCGCATGCCAGGGTCGCCAGATATCGAATTTTCCGACCAATCACCGATGTATGTAATTTGTGCCTCATTAGAAGCGCACTAGTGTGCAGATTTCAAATCTGTGATTAGATTTGATCTGCGATGTACACTTTTCAAGAAAGTCATGTCTTTCTGGATTAAGTTAGACTGGCCAAATTCGCCATGCCAGGTTCGCCAGATATCGAGTTTTCCGACCAATCACCGATGTATGTAATTTGTACGTCATTAGAAGCGCACAAGTGTTCAGTTTCAAAATCTGTGATTAGAATTTCTCTGCGATGTACACTTTTGGAGAAAATCTTGTCGTTTTGGATTACGTTAGGCTGGCCAAATTCCGCATGCCAGGGTCGCCAGATATCGAATTTTCCGAACAATAACCGATGTATGTAATTTGTACGTCATTAGAAGCGCACTAGTGTGCTGATTTCAAATCTGTGATTAGATTTTTTCTGCGATGTATAATTAAGGAGAAAATCATGTCTTTCTGGATTAAGTTAGGTTCGCCGAATCCGCCATGCCAGGGTCGCCAGATATCGAATTTTTCGACGAATCACCGATGTATGTAGTTTGTACGTTATTGGAAGCGCATTGGTGTGCAGATTTCAAATCGGTGATTAGATTTTCTCTGCGATGTATACTTTTGGAGAAAATCATGTCTTTCTGGATTAAGTTGTGTTGGCCGAATCCGCCATGCCAGGGTCGCCAGATATCGAATTTTCTGACCAATAACCGATGTATGTAATTTGTGCGTCATTAGAAGCGCACTAGTGTGCAGATTTCAAATCTGTGATTAGATTTGATCTGCGATGTACACTTTTCAAGAAAGTCATGTCTTTCTGGATTAAGTTAGACTGGCCAAATTCGCCATGCCAGGGTCGCCAGATATCGAGTTTTCCGACCAATCACCGATGTATGTAATTTGTACGTCATTAGAAGCGCACAAGTGTTCAGTTTCAAAATCTGTGATTAGATTTTCTCTGCGATGTATACTTTTGGAGAAAATCTTGTCGTTTTGGATTACGTTAGGCTGGCCAAATTCCGCATGCCAGGGTCGCCAGATATCGAATTTTCCGACCAATCACCGATGTATGTAATTTGTGCGTCATTAGAAGCGCACTAGTGTGCAGATTTCAAATCTGTGATTAGATTTTCTCTGCGATGTACACTTTTGGAGAAAGTCATGTCTTTCTGGATTAAGTTAGACTGGCCAAATTCGCCATGCCAGGGTCGCCAGATATCGAATTTTCCAACCAATCACCGATGTATGTAATTTGTGCGTCATTAGAAGCGCACTAGTGTGCAGATTTCAAATCTGTGATTAGATTTTCTCTGCGATGTATACTTTTGGAGAAAATCATGTCTTTCTGGATTAAGTTAGACTGGCCAAATTCGCCATGCCAGGGTCGCCAGATATCGAGTTTTCCGACCAATCACCGATGTATGTAATTTGTACGTCATTAGAGGCGCACAAGTGTTCAGTTTCAAAATCTGTGATTAGATTTTCTCTGCGATGTATACTTTTGGAGAAAATTTTGTCGTTTTGGATTAAGTTAGGCTGGCCAAATTCTGCATGCCAGGGTCGCCAGATATCGAATTTTCCGACCAATCACCGATGTATGTAATTTGTGCGTCATTAGAAGTGCACTAGTGTGCAGATTTCAAATCTGTGATTAGATTTTCTCTGCGATGTACACTTTTGGAGAAAGTCATGTCTTTCTGGATTAAGTTAGACTGGCCAAATTCGCCATGCCAGGGTCGCCAGATATCGAGTTTTCCGACCAATCACCGATGTATGTAATTTGTACGTCATTAGAAGCGCACAAGTGTTCAGTTTCAAAATCTGTGATTAGATTTTCTCTGCGATGTATACTTTTGGAGAAAATCTTGTCGTTTTGGATTACGTTAGGCTGGCCAAATTCCGCATGCCAGGGTCGCCAGATATCGAATTTTCCGACCAATCACCGATGTATGTAATTTGTGCGTCATTAGAAGCGCACTAGTGTGCAGATTTCAAATCTGTGATTCGATTTTCTCTGCGATGTATACTTTTGGAGAAAATCATGTCTTTCTGGATTAAGTTAGGTTGGCCGAATCCGCCATGCCAGGGTCGCCAGATATCGAATTTTCCGACCAATCACTGATGTATGTTATTTGTACGTCATTAGAAGCGCACAAGTGTGCAGATTTCACATCTGTGATTAAATTTTCTCTGCGATGTATACTTTTGGAGAAAGTCATGTCTTTCTGGATTAAGTTAGACTGGCCAAATTCGCCATGCCAGAGTCGCCAGATATCGAGTTTTCCGACCAATCACCGATGTATGTAATTTGTACGTCATTAGAGGCGCACAAGTGTTCAGTTTCAAAATCTGTGATTAGATTTTCTCTGCGATGTATACTTTTGGAGAAAATCTTGTCGTTTTGGATTACGTTAGGCTGGCCAAATTCCGCATGCCAGGGTCGCCAGATATCGAATTTTCCGACCAATCACCGATGTATGTAATTTGTGCGTCATTAGAAGCGCACTAGTGTGCAGATTTCAAATCTGTGATTAGATTTTCTCTGCGATGTACACTTTTGGAGAAAGTCATGTCTTTCTGGATTAAGTTAGACTGGCCAAATTCGCCATGCCAGGGTCGCCAGATATCGAATTTTCCAACCAATCACCGATGTATGTAATTTGTGCGTCATTAGAAGCGCACTAGTGTGCAGATTTCAAATCTGTGATTAGATTTTCTCTGCGATGTATACTTTTGGAGAAAATCATGTCTTTCTGGATTAAGTTAGACTGGCCAAATTCGCCATGCCAGGGTCGCCAGATATCGAGTTTTCCGACCAATCACCGATGTATGTAATTTGTACGTCATTAGAGGCGCACAAGTGTTCAGTTTCAAAATCTGTGATTAGATTTTCTCTGCGATGTATACTTTTGGAGAAAATTTTGTCGTTTTGGATTAAGTTAGGCTGGCCAAATTCTGCATGCCAGGGTCGCCAGATATCGAATTTTCCGACCAATCACCGATGTATGTAATTTGTGCGTCATTAGAAGTGCACTAGTGTGCAGATTTCAAATCTGTGATTAGATTTTCTCTGCGATGTACACTTTTGGAGAAAGTCATGTCTTTCTGGATTAAGTTAGACTGGCCAAATTCGCCATGCCAGGGTCGCCAGATATCGAGTTTTCCGACCAATCACCGATGTATGTAATTTGTACGTCATTAGAAGCGCACAAGTGTTCAGTTTCAAAATCTGTGATTAGATTTTCTCTGCGATGTATACTTTTGGAGAAAATCTTGTCGTTTTGGATTACGTTAGGCTGGCCAAATTCCGCATGCCAGGGTCGCCAGATATCGAATTTTCCGACCAATCACCGATGTATGTAATTTGTGCGTCATTAGAAGCGCACTAGTGTGCAGATTTCAAATCTGTGATTCGATTTTCTCTGCGATGTATACTTTTGGAGAAAATCATGTCTTTCTGGATTAAGTTAGGTTGGCCGAATCCGCCATGCCAGGGTCGCCAGATATCGAATTTTCCGACCAATCACTGATGTATGTTATTTGTACGTCATTAGAAGCGCACAAGTGTGCAGATTTCACATCTGTGATTAAATTTTCTCTGCGATGTATACTTTTGGAGAAAGTCATGTCTTTCTGGATTAAGTTAGACTGGCCAAATTCGCCATGCCAGAGTCGCCAGATATCGAGTTTTCCGACCAATCACCGATGTATGTAATTTGTACGTCATTAGAGGCGCACAAGTGTTCAGTTTCAAAATCTGTGATTAGATTTTCTCTGCGATGTATACTTTTGGAGAAAATCTTGTCGTTTTGGATTACGTTAGGCTGGCCAAATTCCGCATGCCAGGGTCGCCAGATATCGAATTTTCCGACCAATCACTGATGTATGTTATTTGTACGTCATTAGAAGCGCACAAGTGTGCAGATTTCACATCTGTGATTAAATTTTCTCTGCGATGTATACTTTTGGAGAAAGTCATGTCTTTCTGGATTAAGTTAGACTGGCCAAATTCGCCATGCCAGAGTCGCCAGATATCGAGTTTTCCGACCAATCACCGATGTATGTAATTTGTACGTCATTAGAGGCGCACAATTGTTCAGTTTCAAAATCTGTGATTAGATTTTCTCTGCGATGTATACTTTTGGAGAAAATCTTGTCGTTTTGGATTACGTTAGGCTGGCCAAATTCCGCATGCCAGGGTCGCCAGATATCGAATTTTCCGACCAATCACCGATGTATGTAATTTGTGCGTCATTAGAAGTGCACTAGTGTGCAGATTTCAAATCTGTGATTAGATTTGATCTGCGATGTACACTTTTGGAGAAAGTCATGTCTTTCTGGATTAAGTTAGACTGGCCAAATTCGCCATGCCAGAGTCGCCAGATATCGAATTTTCCGACCAATCACCGATGTATGTAATTTGTACGTCATTAGAGGCGCACAAGTGTTCAGTTTCAAAATCTGTGATTAGATTTTCTCTGCGATGTATACTTTTGGAGAAAATCTTGTCGTTTTGGATTAAGTTAGGCTGACCAAATTCCGCACGCCAGGGTCGCCAGATATCGAATTTTCCGACCAATCACCGATGTATGTAATTTGTGCGTCATTAGAAGTGCACTAGTGTGCAGATTTCAAATCTGTGATTAGATTTTCTCTGCGATGTACACTTTTGGAGAAAGTCATGTCTTTCTGGATTAAGTTAGACTGGCCAAATTCGCCATGCCAGGGTCGCCAGATATCGAGTTTTCCGACCAATCACCGATGTATGTAATTTGTACGTCATTAGAAGCGCACAAGTGTTCAGTTTCAAAATCTGTGATTAGATTTTCTCTGCGATGTATACTTTTGGAGAAAATCTTGTCGTTTTGGATTACGTTAGGCTGGCCAAATTCCGCATGCCAGGGTCGCCAGATATCGAATTTTCCGACCAATCACCGATGTATGTAATTTGTGCGTCATTAGAAGCGCACTAGTGTGCAGATTTCAAATCTGTGATTAGATTTTCTCTGCGATGTATACTTTTGGAAAAAATCATGTCTTTCTGGATTAAGTTAGACTGGCCAAATTCGCCATGCCAGGGTAGCCAGATATCGAGTTTTCCGACCAATCACCGATGTATGTAATTTGTACGTCATTAGAAGCGCACAAGTGCTCAGTTTAAAAATCTGTGATTAGATTTTCTCTGCGATGTATACTTTTGGAGAAAGTCATGTCTCTCTGGATTAAGTTAGGCTGGCCAAATCCGCCATGCCAGGGTCGCCAGATATCGAATTTTCCGACCAATCACCGATGTATGTAATTTGTGCGTCATTAGAAGCGCACTAGTGTGCAGATTTCAAATCTGTGATTAGATTTTCTCTGCGATGTACACTTTTGGAGAAAGTCATGTCTCTCTGGATTAAGTTAGACTGGCCAAATTCGCCATGCCAGGGTCGCCAGATATCGAGTTTTCCGACCAATCACCGATGTATGTAATTTGTACGTCATTAGAAGCGCACAAGTGTTCAGTTTCAAAATCTGTGATTAGATTTTCTCTGCGATGTACACTTTTGGAGAAAATCTTGTCGTTTTGGATTACGTTAGGCTGGCCAAATTCTGCATGCCAGGGTCGCCAGATATCGAATTTTCCGAACAATGACCGATGTATGTAATTTGTACGTCATTAGAAGCGCACAAGTGCTCAGTTTAAAAATCTGTGATTAGATTTTCTCTGCGATGTATACTTTTGGAGAAAGTCATGTCTCTCTGGATTAAGTTAGGCTGGCCAAATCCGCCATGCCAGGGTCGCCAGATATCGAATTTTCCGACCAATCACCGATGTATGTAATTTGTGCGTCATTAGAAGCGCACTAGTGTGCAGATTTCAAATCTGTGATTAGATTTTCTCTGCGATGTACACTTTTGGAGAAAGTCATGTCTCTCTGGATTAAGTTAGACTGGCCAAATTCGCCATGCCAGGGTCGCCAGATATCGAGTTTTCCGACCAATCACCGATGTATGTAATTTGTACGTCATTAGAAGCGCACAAGTGTTCAGTTTCAAAATCTGTGATTAGATTTTCTCTGCGATGTACACTTTTGGAGAAAATCTTGTCGTTTTGGATTACGTTAGGCTGGCCAAATTCCGCATGCCAGGGTCGCCAGATATCGAATTTTCCGAACAATGACCGATGTATGTAATTTGTACGTCATTAGAAGCGCACTAGTGTGCTGATTTCAAATCTGTGATTAGATTTTCTCTGTGATGTATACTTTTGGAAAAAATCATGTCTTTCTGGATTAAGTTAGGTTCGCCGAATCCGCCATGCCAGGGTCGCCAGATATCGAATTTTCCGACGAATCACCGATGTATGTAGTTTGTACGTTATTGGAAGCGCATTGGTGTGCAGATTTCAAATCGGTGATTAGATTTTCTCTGCGATGTATACTTTTGGAGAAAATCATGTCTTTCTGGATTAAGTTGTGTTGGCCGAATCCGCCATGCCAGGGTCGCCAGATATCGAATTTTCTGACCAATAACCGATGTATGTAATTTGTGCGTCATTAGAAGCGCACTAGTGTGCAGATTTCAAATCTGTGATTAGATTTGATCTGCGATGTAAACTTTTCAAGAAAGTCATGTCTTTCTGGATTAAGTTAGACTGGCCAAATTCGCCATGCCAGGGTCGCCAGATATCGAGTTTTCCGACCAATCACCGATGTATGTAATTTGTACGTCATTAGAAGCGCACTAGTGTGCAGATTTCAAATCTGTGATTAGATTTTCTCTGCCATGTATACTTTTGGAGAAAATCATGTCTTTCTGGATTAAGTTAGACTGGCCAAATTCGCCATGCCAGGGTCGCCAGATATCGAGTTTTCCGACCCATCACCGATGTATGTAATTTGTACGCCATTAGAAGCGCACAAGTGTTCAGTTTCAAAATCTGTGATTAGATTTTCTCTGCGATGTATACTTTTGGAGAAAATCTTGTCGTTTTGGATTACGTTAGGCTGGCCAAATTCCGCATGCCAGGGTCGCCAGATATCGAATTTTCCGACCAATCACCGATGTATGTAATTTGTGCGTCATTAGAAGCGCACTAGTGTGCAGATTTCAAATCTGTGATTAGATTTTCTCTGCGATGTACACTTTTGGAGAAAGTCATGTCTTTCTGGATTAAGTTAGACTGGCCAAATTCGCCATGCCAGGGTCGCCAGATATCGAGTTTTCCAACCAATCACCGATGTATGTAATTTGTACGTCATTAGAAGCGCACAAGTGTTCAGTTTCAAAATCTGTGATTAGATTTTCTCTGCGATGTATACTTTTGGAGAAAATCTTGTCGTTTTGGATTACGTTAGGCTGGCCAAATTCCGCATGCCAGGGTCGCCAGATATCGAATTTTCCGACCAATCACCGATGTATGTAATTTGTGCGTCATTAGAAGCGCACTAGTGTGCAGATTTCAAATCTGTGATTAGATTTGATCTGCGATGTACACTTTTCAAGAAAGTCATGTCTTTCTGGATTAAGTTAGACTGGCCAAATTCGCCATGCCAGAGTCGCCAGATATCGAGTTTTCCGACCAGTCACCGATGTATGTAATTTGTACGTCATTAGAGGCGCACAATTGTTCAGTTTCAAAATCTGTGATTAGATTTTCTCTGCGATGTATACTTTTGGAAAAAATCATGTCTTTCTGGATTAAGTTAGGCTGGCCAAATCCGCCATGCCAGGGTCGCCAGATATCGAATTTTCCGAACAATCACCGATGTATGTAATTTGTACGTCATTAGAAGCGCACTAGTGTGCAGATTTCAAATCTGTGATTAGATTTTCTCTGCGATGTATACTTTTGGAGAAAATCATGTCTTTCTGGATTAAGTTAGACTTGCCAAATTCGCCATGACAGGGTCGCCAGATATCGAGTTTTCCGACCAATCACCGATGTATGTAATTTGTACGTCATTAGAAGCGCACAAGTTTCAGTTTCAAAATCTGTGATTAGATTTTCTCTGCGATGTATACTTTTGGAGAAAGTCATGTCTCTCTGGATTAAGTTAGGCTGGCCAAATCCGCCATGCCAGGGTCGCCAGATATCGAATTTTCCGACCAATCACCGATGTATGTAATTTGTGCGTCATTAGAAGTGCACTAGTGTGCAGATTTTAAATCTGTGATTAGATTTTCTCTGCGATGTACACTTTTGGAGAAAGTCATGTCTTTCTGGATTAAGTTAGACTGGCCAAATTCGCCATGCCAGGGTCGCCAGATATCGAGTTTTCCGACCAATCACCGATGTATGTAATTTGTACGTCATTAGAAGCGCACAAGTGTTCAGTTTCAAAATCTGTGATTAGATTTTCTCTGCGATGTACACTTTTGGAGAAAATCTTGTCGTTTTGGATTACGTTAGGCTGGCCAAATTCCGCATGCCAGGGTCGCCAGATATCGAATTTTCCGAACAATAACCGATGTATGTAATTTGTACGCCATTAGAAGCGCACTAGTGTGCTGATTTCAAATCTGTGATTAGATTTTCTCTGTGATGTATACTTTTGGAAAAAATCATGTCTTTCTGGATTAAGTTAGGTTCGCCGAATCCGCCATGCCTGGGTCGCCAGATATCGAATTTTCCGACGAATCACCGATGTATGTAATTTGTACGTCATTAGAAGCGCACAAGTGTTCAGTTTCAAAATCTGTGATTAGATTTTCTCTGCGATGTATACTTTTGGAGAAAATCATGTCTTTCTGGATTAAGTTAGGTTGGCCGAATCCGCCATGCCAGGGTCGCCAGATATCGAATTTTCTGACCAATAACCGATGTATGTAATTTGTGCGTCATTAGAAGCGCACTAGTGTGCAGATTTCAAATCTGTGATTAGATTTGATCTGCGATGTACACTTTTCAAGAAAGTCATGTCTTTCTGGATTAAGTTAGACTGGCCAAATTCGCCATGCCAGGGTCGCCAGATACCGAGTTTTCCGACCAATCACCGATGTATGTAATTTGTACGTCATTAGAAGCGCACTAGAGTGCAGATTTCAAATCTGTGATTAGATTTTCTCTGCGATGTACACTTTTGGAGAAAGTCATGTCTTTCTGGATTAAGTTAGACTGGCCAAATTCGCCATGCCAGGGTCGCCAGATATCGAGTTTTCCGACCAATCACCGATGTATGTAATTTGTGCGTCATTAGAAGCGCACTAGTGTGCAGATTTCAAATCTGTGATTAGATTTTCTCTGCGATGTACACTTTTGGAGAAAGTCATGTCTTTCTGGATTAAGTTAGACTGGCCAAATTCGCCATGCCAGGGTCGCCAGATATCGAGTTTTCCGACCAATCACCGATGTATGTAATTTGTACGTCATTAGAAGCGCACAAGTGTTCAGTTTCAAAATCTGTGATTAGATTTTCTCTGCGATGTATACTTTTGGAGAAAATCTTGTCGTTTTGGATTACGTTAGGCTGGCCAAATTCCGCATGCCAGGGTCGCCAGATATCGAATTTTCCGACCAATCACCGATGTATGTAATTTGTGCGTCATTAGAAGCGCACTAGTGTGCAGATTTCAAATCTGTGATTAGATTTTCTCTGCGATGTACACTTTTGGAGAAAGTCATGTCTTTCTGGATTAAGTTAGACTGGCCAAATTCGCCATGCCAGGGTCGCCAGATATCGAGTTTTCCGACCAATCACCGATGTATGTAATTTGTACGTCATTAGAAGCGCACAAGTGTTCAGTTTCAAAATCTGTGATTAGATTTTCTCTGCGATGTATACTTTTGGAGAAAATCATGTCTTTCTGGATTAAGTTAGGTTGGCCGAATCCGCCATGCCAGGGTCGCCAGATATCGAATTTTCTGACCAATAACCGATGTATGTAATTTGTGCGTCATTAGAAGCGCACTAGTGTGCAGATTTCAAATCTGTAATTAGATTTGATCTGCGATGTACACATTTCAAGAAAGTCATGTCTTTCTGGATTAAGTTAGACTGGCCAAATTCGCCATGCCAGGGTCGCCAGATATCGAGTTTTCCGACCAATCACCGATGTATGTAATTTGTACGTCATTAGAAGCGCACAAGTGTTCAGTTTCAAAATCTGTGATTAGATTTTCTCTGCGATGTATACTTTTGGAGAAAATCTTGCCGTTTTGGATTACGTTAGGCTGGCCAAATTCCGCATGCCAGGGTCGCCAGATATCGAATTTTCCGACCAATCACCGATGTATGTAATTTGTGCGTCATTAGAAGCGCACTAGTATGCAGATTTCAAATCTGTGATTAGATTTTCTCTGCGATGTACACTTTTGGAGAAAGTCATGTCTTTCTGGATTAAGTTAGACTGGCCAAATTCGCCATGCCAGGGTCGCCAGATATCGAGTTTTCCGACCAATCACCGATGTATGTAATTTGTACGTCATTAGAAGCCCACAAGTGTTCAGTTTCAAAATCTGTGATTAGATTTTCTCTGCGATGTATACTTTTGGAGAAAATCTTGTCGTTTTGGATTACGTTAGGCTGGCCAAATTCCGCATGCCAGGGTCGCCAGATATCGAATTTTCCGACCAATCACCGATGTATGTAATTTGTGCGTCATTAGAAGCGCACTAGTGTGCAGATTTCAAATCTGTGATTAGATTTTCTCTGCGATGTACACTTTTGGAGAAAGTCATGTCTTTCTAGATTAAGTTAGACTGGCCAAATTCGCCATGCCAGGGTCGCCAGATATCGAGTTTTCCGACCAATCACCGATGTATGTAATTTGTACGTCATTAGAGGCGCACAAGTGTTTAGTTTCAAAATCGGTGATTAGATTTTCTCTGCGATGTATACTTTTGGAGAAAATCATGTCTTTCTGGATTAAGTTAGGTTGGCCGAATCCGCCATGCCAGGGTCGCCAGATATCGAATTTTCTGACCAATAACCGATGTATGTAATTTGTGCGTCATTAGAAGCGCACAAGTGTGCAGATTTCAAATCTGTGATTAGATTTGATCTGCGATGTACACTTTTCAAGAAAGTCATGTCTTTCTTGATTAAGTTATACTGGCCAAATTCGCCATGCCAGGGTCGCCAGATATCGAGTTTTCCGACCAATCACCGATGTATGTAATTTGTACGTCATTAGAAGCGCACAAGTGTTCAGTTTCAAAATCTGTGATTAGATTTTCTCTGCGATGTATACTTTTGGAGAAAATCTTGCCGTTTTGGATTACGTTAGGCTGGCCAAATTCCGCATGCCAGGGTCGCCAGATATCCAATTTTCCGACCAATCACCGATGTATGTAATTTGTGCGTCATTAGAAGCGCACTAGTGTGCAGATTTCAAATCTGTGATTAGATTTTCTCTGCGATGTACACTTTTGGAGAAAGTCATGTCTTTCTGGATTAAGTTAGACTGGCCAAATTCGCCATGCCAGGGTCGCCAGATATCGAATTTTCCAACCAATCACCGATGTATGTAATTTGTGCGTCATTAGAAGCGCACAAGTGTGCAGATTTCAAATCTGTGATTAGATTTTCTCTGCGATGTATACTTTTGGAGAAAATCATGTCTTTCTGGATTAAGTTAGACTGGCCAAATTCGCCATGCCAGGGTCGACAGATATCGAGTTTTCCGACCAATCACCGATGTATGTAATTTGTACGTCATTAGAGGCGCACAAGTGTTCAGTTTCAAAATCTGTGATTAGATTTTCTCTGCGATGTATACTTTTGGAGAAAATTTTGTCGTTTTGGATTAAGTTAGGCTGGCCAAATTCCGCATGCCAGGGTCGCCAGATATCGAATTTTCCGACCAATCACCGATGTATGTAATTTGTGCGTCATTAGAAGTGCACTAGTGTGCAGATTTCAAATCTGTGATTAGATTTTCTCTGCGATGTACACTTTTGGAGAAAGTCATGTCTTTCTGGATTAAGTTAGACTGGCCAAATTCGCCATGCCAGGGTCGCCAGATATCGAGTTTTCCGACCAATCACCGATGTATGTAATTTGTGCATCATTAGAAGCGCACAAGTGTTCAGTTTCAAAATCTGTGATTAGATTTTCTCTGCGATGTATACTTTTGGAGAAAATCTTGTCGTTTTGGATTACGTTAGGCTGGCCAAATTCCGCATGCCAGGGTCGCCAGATATCGAATTTTCCGACCAATCACTGATGTATGTTATTTGTACGTCATTAGAAGCGCACAAGTGTGCAGATTTCACATCTGTGATTAAATTTTCTCTGCGATGTATACTTTTGGAGAAAGTCATGTCTTTCTGGATTAAGTTAGACTGGCCAAATTCGCCATGCCAGAGTCGCCAGATATCGAGTTTTCCGACCAATCACCGATGTATGTAATTTGTACGTCATTAGAGGCGCACAATTGTTCAGTTTCAAAATCTGTGATTAGATTTTCTCTGCGATGTATACTTTTGGAGAAAATCTTGTCGTTTTGGATTACGTTAGGCTGGCCAAATTCCGCATGCCAGGGTCGCCAGATATCGAATTTTCCGACCAATCACCGATGTATGTAATTTGTGCGTCATTAGAAGTGCACTAGTGTGCAGATTTCAAATCTGTGATTAGATTTTCTCTGCGATGTACACTTTTGGAGAAAGTCATGTCTTTCTGGATTAAGTTAGACTGGCCAAATTCGCCATGCCAGAGTCGCCAGATATCGAATTTTCCGACCAATCACCGATGTATGTAATTTGTACGTCATTAGAGGCGCACAAGTGTTCAGTTTCAAAATCTGTGATTAGATTTTCTCTGCGATGTATACTTTTGGAGAAAATCTTGTCGTTTTGGATTAAGTTAGGCTGACCAAATTCCGCATGCCAGGGTCGCCAGATATCGAATTTTCCGACCAATCACCGATGTATGTAATTTGTGCGTCATTAGAAGTGCACTAGTGTGCAGATTTCAAATCTGTGATTAGATTTTCTCTGCGATGTACACTTTTGGAGAAAGTCATGTCTTTCTGGATTAAGTTAGACTGGCCAAATTCGCCATGCCAGGGTCGCCAGATATCGAGTTTTCCGACCAATCACCGATGTATGTAATTTGTACGTCATTAGAAGCGCACAAGTGTTCAGTTTCAAAATCTGTGATTAGATTTTCTCTGCGATGTATACTTTTGGAGAAAATCTTGTCGTTTTGGATTACGTTAGGCTGGCCAAATTCCGCATGCCAGGGTCGCCAGATATCGAATTTTCCGACCAATCACCGATGTATGTAATTTGTGCGTCATTAGAAGCGCACTAGTGTGCAGATTTCAAATCTGTGATTAGATTTTCTCTGCGATGTATACTTTTGGAAAAAATCATGTCTTTCTGGATTAAGTTAGACTGGCCAAATTCGCCATGCCAGGGTCGCCAGATATCGAATTTTCCGACCAATCACCGATGTATGTAATTTGTGCGTCATTAGAAGCGCACTAGTGTGCAGATTTCAAATCTGTGATTAGATTTTCTCTGCGATGTATACTTTTGGAAAAAATCATGTCTTTCTGGATTAAGTTAGACTGGCCAAATTCGCCATGCCAGGGTCGCCAGATATCGAGTTTTCCGACCAATCACCGATGTATGTAATTTGTACTTCATTAGAAGCGCACAAGTGCTCAGTTTAAAAATCTGTGATTAGATTTTCTCTGCGATGTATACTTTTGGAGAAAGTCATGTCTCTCTGGATTAAGTTAGGCTGGCCAAATCCGCCATGCCAGGGTCGCCAGATATCGAATTTTCCGACCAATCACCGATGTATGTAATTTGTGCGTCATTAGAAGCGCACTAGTGTGCAGATTTCAAATCTGTGATTAGATTTTCTCTGCGATGTACACTTTTGGAGAAAGTCATGTCTCTCTGGATTAAGTTAGACTGGCCAAATTCGCCATGCCAGGGTCGCCAGATATCGAGTTTTCCGACCAATCACCGATGTATGTAATTTGTACGTCATTAGAAGCGCACAAGTGTTCAGTTTCAAAATCTGTGATTAGATTTTCTCTGCGATGTACACTTTTGGAGAAAATCTTGTCGTTTTGGATTACGTTAGGCTGGCCAAATTCCGCATGCCAGGGTCGCCAGATATCGAATTTTCCGAACAATGACCGATGTATGTAATTTGTACGTCATTAGAAGCGCACTAGTGTGCTGATTTCAAATCTGTGATTAGATTTTCTCTGTGATGTATACTTTTGGAAATAATCATGTCTTTCTGGATTAAGTTAGGTTCGCCGAATCCGCCATGCCAGGGTCGCCAGATATCGAATTTTCCGACGAATCACCGATGTATGTAGTTTGTACGTTATTGGAAGCGCATTGGTGTGCAGATTTCAAATCGGTGATTAGATTTTCTCTGCGATGTATACTTTTGGAGAAAATCATGTCTTTCTGGATTAAGTTGTGTTGGCCGAATCCGCCATGCCAGGGTCGCCAGATATCGAGTTTTCCGACCAATCACCGATGTATGTAATTTGTACGTCATTAGAAGCGCACAAGTTTCAGTTTCAAAATCTGTGATTAGATTTTCTCTGCGATGTATACTTTTGGAGAAAGTCATGTCTCTCTGGATTAAGTTAGGCTGGCCAAATCCGCCATGCCAGGGTCGCCAGATATCGAATTTTCCGACCAATCACCGATGTATGTAATTTGTGCGTCATTAGAAGTGCACTAGTGTGCAGATTTCAAATCTGTGATTAGATTTTCTCTGCGATGTACACTTTTGGAGAAAGTCATGTCTTTCTGGATTAAGTTAGACTGGCCAAATTCGCCATGCCAGGGTCGCCAGATATCGAGTTTTCCGACCAATCACCGATGTATGTAATTTGTACGTCATTAGAAGCGCACAAGTGTTCAGTTTCAAAATCTGTGATTAGATTTTCTCTGCGATGTACACTTTTGGAGAAAATCTTGTCGTTTTGGATTACGTTAGGCTGGCCAAATTCCGCATGCCAGGGTCGCCAGATATCGAATTTTCCGAACAATAACCGATGTATGTAATTTGTACGCCATTAGAAGCGCACTAGTGTGCTGATTTCAAATCTGTGATTAGATTTTCTCTGTGATGTATACTTTTGGAAAAAATCATGTCTTTCTGGATTAAGTTAGGTTCGCCGAATCCGCCATGCCTGGGTCGCCAGATATCGAATTTTCCGACGAATCACCGATGTATGTAATTTGTACGTTATTGGAAGCGCATTGGTGTGCAGATTTCAAATCGGTGATTAGATTTTCTCTGCGATGTATACTTTTGGAGAAAATCATGTCTTTCTGGATTAAGTTAGGTTGGCCGAATCCGCCATGCCAGGGTCGCCAGATATCGAATTTTCTGACCAATAACCGATGTATGTAATTTGTGCGTCATTAGAAGCGCACTAGTGTGCAGATTTCAAATCTGTGATTAGATTTGATCTGCGATGTACACTTTTCAAGAAAGTCATGTCTTTCTGGATTAAGTTAGACTGGCCAAATTCGCCATGCCAGGGTCGCCAGATATCGAGTTTTCCGACCAATCACCGATGTATGTAATTTGTACGTCATTAGAAGCGCACTAGTGTGCAGATTTCAAATCTGTGATTAGATTTTCTCTGCGATGTACACTTTTGGAGAAAGTCATGTCTTTCTGGATTAAGTTAGACTGGCCAAATTCGCCATGCCAGGGTCGCCAGATATCGAGTTTTCCGACCAATCACCGATGTATGTAATTTGTGCGTCATTAGAAGCGCACTAGTGTGCAGATTTCAAATCTGTGATTAGATTTTCTCTGCGATGTACACTTTTGGAGAAAGTCATGTCTTTCTGGATTAAGTTAGACTGGCCAAATTCGCCATGCCAGGGTCGCCAGATATCGAGTTTTCCGACCAATCACCGATGTATGTAATTTGTACGTCATTAGAAGCGCACAAGTGTTCAGTTTCAAAATCTGTGATTAGATTTTCTCTGCGATGTATACTTTTGGAGAAAATCTTGTCGTTTTGGATTACGTTAGGCTGGCCAAATTCCGCATGCCAGGGTCGCCAGATATCGAATTTTCCGACCAATCACCGATGTATGTAATTTGTGCGTCATTAGAAGCGCACTAGTGTGCAGATTTCAAATCTGTGATTAGATTTTCTCTGCGATGTACACTTTTGGAGAAAGTCATGTCTTTCTGGATTAAGTTAGACTGGCCAAATTCGGCATGCCAGGGTCGCCAGATATCGAGTTTTCCGACCAATCACCGATGTATGTAATTTGTACGTCATTAGAAGCGCACAAGTGTTCAGTTTCAAAATCTGTGATTAGATTTTCTCTGCGATGTATACTTTTGGAGAAAATCATGTCTTTCTGGATTAAGTTAGGTTGGCCGAATCCGCCATGCCAGGGTCGCCAGATATCGAATTTTCTGACCAATAACCGATGTATGTAATTTGTGCGTCATTAGAAGCGCACTAGTGTGCAGATTTCAAATCTGTAATTAGATTTGATCTGCGATGTACACATTTCAAGAAAGTCATGTCTTTCTGGATTAAGTTAGACTGGCCAAATTCGCCATGCCAGGGTCGCCAGATATCGAGTTTTCCGACCAATCACCGATGTATGTAATTTGTACGTCATTAGAAGCGCACAAGTGTTCAGTTTCAAAATCTGTGATTAGATTTTCTCTGCGATGTATACTTTTGGAGAAAATCTTGTCGTTTTGGATTACGTTAGGCTGGCCAAATTCCGCATGCCAGGGTCGCCAGATATCGAATTTTCCGACCAATCACCGATGTATGTAATTTGTGCGTCATTAGAAGCGCACTAGTATGCAGATTTCAAATCTGTGATTAGATTTTCTCTGCGATGTACACTTTTGGAGAAAGTCATGTCTTTCTGGATTAAGTTAGACTGGCCAAATTCGCCATGCCAGGGTCGCCAGATATCGAGTTTTCCGACCAATCACCGATGTATGTAATTTGTACGTCATTAGAAGCCCACAAGTGTTCAGTTTCAAAATCTGTGATTAGATTTTCTCTGCGATGTATACTTTTGGAGAAAATCTTGTCGTTTTGGATTACGTTAGGCTGGCCAAATTCCGCATGCCAGGGTCGCCAGATATCGAATTTTCCGACCAATCACCGATGTATGTAATTTGTGCGTCATTAGAAGCGCACTAGTGTGCAGATTTCAAATCTGTGATTAGATTTTCTCTGCGATGTACACTTTTGGAGAAAGTCATGTCTTTCTAGATTAAGTTAGACTGGCCAAATTCGCCATGCCAGGGTCGCCAGATATCGAGTTTTCCGACCAATCACCGATGTATGTAATTTGTACGTCATTAGAGGCGCACAAGTGTTTAGTTTCAAAATCGGTGATTAGATTTTCTCTGCGATGTATACTTTTGGAGAAAATCATGTCTTTCTGGATTAAGTTAGGTTGGCCGAATCCGCCATGCCAGGGTCGCCAGATATCGAATTTTCTGACCAATAACCGATGTATGTAATTTGTGCGTCATTAGAAGCGCACAAGTGTGCAGATTTCAAATCTGTGATTAGATTTGATCTGCGATGTACACTTTTCAAGAAAGTCATGTCTTTCTTGATTAAGTTAGACTGGCCAAATTCGCCATGCCAGGGTCGCCAGATATCGAGTTTTCCGACCAATCACCGATGTATGTAATTTGTACGTCATTAGAAGCGCACAAGTGTTCAGTTTCAAAATCTGTGATTAGATTTTCTCTGCGATGTATACTTTTGGAGAAAATCTTGCCGTTTTGGATTACGTTAGGCTGGCCAAATTCCGCATGCCAGGGTCGCCAGATATCGAATTTTCCGACCAATCACCGATGTATGTAATTTGTGCGTCATTAGAAGCGCACTAGTGTGCAGATTTCAAATCTGTGATTAGATTTTCTCTGCGATGTATACTTTTGGAGAAAATCATGTCTTTCTGGATTAAGTTAGACTGGCCAAATTCGCCATGCCAGGGTCGCCAGATATCGAGTTTTCCGACCAATCACCGATGTATGTAATTTGTACGTCATTAGAGGCGCACAAGTGTTCAGTTTCAAAATCTGTGATTAGATTTTCTCTGCGATGTATACTTTTGGAGAAAATCTTGTCGTTTTGGATTACGTTAGGCTGGCCAAATTCCGCATGCCAGGGTCGCCAGATATCGAATTTTCCGACCAATCACCGATGTATGTAATTTGTGCGTCATTAGAAGCGCACTAGTGTGCAGACTTCAAATCTGTGATTAGATTTTCTCTGCGATGTACACTTTTGGAGAAAGTCATGTCTTTCTGGATTAAGTTAGACTGGCCAAATTCGCCATGCCAGGGTCGCCAGATATCGAGTTTTCCGACCAATCACCGATGTATGTAATTTGTACGTCATTAGAAGCGCACAAGTGTTCAGTTTCAAAATCTGTGATTAGATTTTCTCTGCGATGTATACTTTTGGAGAAAATCATGTCTTTCTGGATTAAGTTAGGTTGGCCGAATCCGCCATGCCAGGGTCGCCAGACATCGAATTTTCTGACCAATAACCGATGTATGTAATTTGTGCGTCATTAGAAGCGCACTAGTGTGCAGATTTCAAATCTGTGATTAGATTTTCTCTGCGATGTACACTTTTGGAGAAAGTCATGTCTTTCTGGATTAAGTTAGACTGGCCAAATTCGCCATGCCAGGGTCGCCAGATATCGAGTTTTCCGACCAATCACCGATGTATGTAATTTGTACGTCATTAGAAGCGCACAAGTGTTCAGTTTCAAAATCTGTGATTAGATTTTCTCTGCGATGTATACTTTTGGAGAAAATCTTGCCGTTTTGGATTACGTTAGGCTGGCCAAATTCCGCATGCCAGGGTCGCCAGATATCGAATTTTCCGACCAATCACCGATGTATGTAATTTGTGCGTCATTAGAAGCGCACTAGTGTGCAGATTTCAAATCTGTGATTAGATTTTCTCTGCGATGTACACTTTTGGAGAAAGTCATGTCTTTCTGGATTAAGTTAGACTGGCCAAATTCGCCATGCCAGGGTCGCCAGATATCGAGTTTTCCGACCAATCACCGATGTATGTAATTTGTACGTCATTAGAAGCGCACAAGTGTTCAGTTTCAAAATCTGTGATTAGATTTTCTCTGCGATGTATACTTTTGGAGAAAATCTTGCCGTTTTGGATTACGTTAGGCTGGCCAAATTCCGCATGCCAGGGTCGCCAGATATCGAATTTTCCGACCAATCACCGATGTATGTAATTTGTGCGTCATTAGAAGCGCACTAGTGTGCAGATTTCAAATCTGTGATTAGATTTTCTCTGCGATGTACACTTTTGGAGAAAGTCATGTCTTTCTAGATTAAGTTAGACTGGCCAAATTCGCCATGCCAGGGTCGCCAGATATCGAGTTTTCCGACCAATCACCGATGTATGTAATTTGTACGTCATTAGAGGCGCACAAGTGTTTAGTTTCAAAATCGGTGATTAGATTTTCTCTGCGATGTATACTTTTGGAGAAAATCATGTCTTTCTGGATTAAGTTAGACTGCCCAAATTCGCCATGCCAGGGTCGCCAGATATCGAATTTTCTGACCAATAACCGATGTATGTAATTTGTGCGTCATTAGAAGCGCACAAGTGTGCAGATTTCAAATCTGTGATTAGATTTGATCTGCGATGTACACTTTTCAAGAAAGTCATGTCTTTCTTGATTAAGTTAGACTGGCCAAATTCGCCATGCCAGGGTCGCCAGATATCGAGTTTTCCGACCAATCACCGATGTATGTAATTTGTACGTCATTAGAAGCGCACAAGTGTTCAGTTTCAAAATCTGTGATTAGATTTTCTCTGCGATGTATACTTTTGGAGAAAATCTTGCCGTTTTGGATTACGTTAGGCTGGCCAAATTCCGCATGCCAGGGTCGCCAGATATCGAATTTTCCGACCAATCACCGATGTATGTAATTTGTGCGTCATTAGAAGCGCACTAGTGTGCAGATTTCAAATCTGTGATTAGATTTTCTCTGCGATGTATACTTTTGGAGAAAATCATGTCTTTCTGGATTAAGTTAGACTGGCCAAATTCGCCATGCCAGGGTCGCCAGATATCGAGTTTTCCGACCCATCACCGATGTATGTAATTTGTACGCCATTAGAAGCGCACAAGTGTTCAGTTTCAAAATCTGTGATTAGATTTTCTCTGCGATGTATACTTTTGGAGAAAATCTTGTCGTTTTGGATTACGTTAGGCTGGCCAAATTCCGCATGCCAGGGTCGCCAGATATCGAATTTTCCGACCAATCACCGATGTATGTAATTTGTGCGTCATTAGAAGCGCACTAGTGTGCAGATTTCAAATCTGTGATTAGATTTTCTCTGCGATGTACACTTTTGGAGAAAGTCATGTCTTTCTGGATTAAGTTAGACTGGCCAAATTCGCCATGCCAGGGTCGCCAGATATCGAGTTTTCCAACCAATCACCGATGTATGTAATTTGTACGTCATTAGAAGCGCACAAGTGTTCAGTTTCAAAATCTGTGATTAGATTTTCTCTGCGATGTATACTTTTGGAGAAAATCTTGTCGTTTTGGATTACGTTAGGCTGGCCAAATTCCGCATGCCAGGGTCGCCAGATATCGAATTTTCCGACCAATCACCGATGTATGTAATTTGTGCGTCATTAGAAGCGCACTAGTGTGCAGATTTCAAATCTGTAATTAGATTTTCTCTGCGATGTACACTTTTGGAGAAAGTCATGTCTTTCTGGATTAAGTTAGACTGGCCAAATTCGCCATGCCAGGGTCGCCAGATATCGAGTTTTCCGACCAATCACCGATGTATGTAATTTGTGCGTCATTAGAAGCGCACTAGTGTGCAGATTTCAAATCTGTGATTAGATTTTCTCTGCGATGTACACTTTTGGAGAAAGTCATGTCTTTCTGGATTAAGTTAGACTGGCCAAATTCGCCATGCCAGGGTCGCCAGATATCGAGTTTTCCGACCAATCACCGATGTATGTAATTTGTACGTCATTAGAAGCGCACAAGTGTTCAGTTTCAAAATCTGTGATTAGATTTTCTCTGCGATGTATACTTTTGGAGAAAATCTTGTCGTTTTGGATTACGTTAGGCTGGCCAAATTCCGCATGCCAGGGTCGCCAGATATCGAATTTTCCGACCAATCACCGATGTATGTAATTTGTGCGTCATTAGAAGCGCACTAGTGTGCAGATTTCAAATCTGTGATTAGATTTTCTCTGCGATGTACACTTTTGGAGAAAGTCATGTCTTTCTGGATTAAGTTAGACTGGCCAAATTCGGCATGCCAGGGTCGCCAGATATCGAGTTTTCCGACCAATCACCGATGTATGTAATTTGTACGTCATTAGAAGCGCACAAGTGTTCAGTTTCAAAATCTGTGATTAGATTTTCTCTGCGATGTATACTTTTGGAGAAAATCATGTCTTTCTGGATTAAGTTAGGTTGGCCGAATCCGCCATGCCAGGGTCGCCAGATATCGAATTTTCTGACCAATAACCGATGTATGTAATTTGTGCGTCATTAGAAGCGCACTAGTGTGCAGATTTCAAATCTGTAATTAGATTTGATCTGCGATGTACACATTTCAAGAAAGTCATGTCTTTCTGGATTAAGTTAGACTGGCCAAATTCGCCATGCCAGGGTCGCCAGATATCGAGTTTTCCGACCAATCACCGATGTATGTAATTTGTACGTCATTAGAAGCGCACAAGTGTTCAGTTTCAAAATCTGTGATTAGATTTTCTCTGCGATGTATACTTTTGGAGAAAATCTTGTCGTTTTGGATTACGTTAGGCTGGCCAAATTCCGCATGCCAGGGTCGCCAGATATCGAATTTTCCGACCAATCACCGATGTATGTAATTCGTGCGTCATTAGAAGCGCACTAGTGTGCAGATTTCAAATCTGTGATTAGATTTTCTCTGCGATGTACACTTTTGGAGAAAGTCATGTCTTTCTAGATTAAGTTAGACTGGCCAAATTCGCCATGCCAGGGTCGCCAGATATCGAGTTTTCCGACCAATCACCGATGTATGTAATTTGTACGTCATTAGAGGCGCACAAGTGTTTAGTTTCAAAATCGGTGATTAGATTTTCTCTGCGATGTATACTTTTGGAGAAAATCATGTCTTTCTGGATTAAGTTAGGTTGACCGAATCCGCCATGCCAGGGTCGCCAGATTTTTCTCTGCGATGTATACTTTTGGAGAAAATCTTGTCGTTTTGGATTACGTTAGGCTGGCCAAATTCCGCATGCCAGGGTCGCCAGATATCGAATTTTCTGACCAATAACCGATGTATGTAATTTGTGCGTCATTAGAAGCGCACTAGTGTGCAGATTTCAAATCTGTGATTAGATTTTCTCTGCGATGTACACTTTTGGAGAAAGTCATGTCTTTCTGGATTAAGTTAGACTGGCCAAATTCGCCATGCCAGGGTCGCCAGATATCGAGTTTTCCGAACAATCACCGATGTATGTAATTTGTACGTCATTAGAAGCGCACAAGTGTTCAGTTTCAAAATCTGTGATTAGATTTTCTCTGCGATGTATACTTTTATAGAAAATCTTGTCGTTTTGGATTACGTTAGGCTGGCCAAATTCCGCATGCCAGGGTCGCCAGATATCGAATTTTCCGACCAATCACCGATGTATGTAATTTGTGCGTCATTAGAAGCGCACTAGTGTGCAGATTTCAAATCTGTAATTAGATTTTCTCTGCGATGTACACTTTTGGAGAAAGTCATGTCTTTCTAGATTAAGTTAGACTGGCCAAATTCGCCATGCCAGGGTCGCCAGATATCGAGTTTTCCGACCAATCACCGATGTATGTAATTTGTACGTCATTAGAGGCGCACAAGTGTTTAGTTTAAAAATCGGTGATTAGATTTTCTCTGCGATGTATACTTTTGGAGAAAATCATGTCTTTCTCGATTAAGTTAGGTTGGCCGAATCCGCCATGCCAGGGTCGCCAGATATCGAATTTTCTGACCAATCAACGATGTATGTAATTTGTGCGTCATTAGAAGCGCACTAGTGTGCAGATTTCAAATCTGTGATTAGGTTTGATCTGCGATGTACACTTTTCAAGAAAGTCATGTCTTTCTGGATTAAGTTAGACTGGCCAAATTCGCCATGCCAGGGTCGCCAGATATCGAGTTTTCCGACCAATCACCGATGTATGTAATTTGTACGTCATTAGAAGCGCACAAGTGTTCAGTTTCAAAATCTGTGATTAGATTTTCTCTGCGATGTATACTTTTGGAGAAAATCTTGTCGTTTTGGATTACGTTAGGCTGGCCAAATTCCGCATGCCAGGGTCGCCAGATATCGAATTTTCCGACCAATCACCGATGTATGTAATTTGTGCGTCATTAGAAGCGCACTAGTGTGCAGATTTCAAATCTGTGATTAGATTTTCTCTGCGATGTACACTTTTGGAGAAAGTCATGTCTTTCTGGATTAAGTAAGACTGGCCAAATTCGCCATGCCAGGGTCGCCAGATATCGAGTTTTCCGACCAATCACCGATGTATGTAATTTGTACGTCATTAGAAGCGCACAAGTGTTCAGTTTCAAAATCTGTGATTAGATTTTCTCTGCGATGTATACTTTTGGAGAAAATCTTGTCGTTTTGGATTACGTTAGGCTGGCCAAATTCCGCATGCCAGGGTCGCCAGATATCGAATTTTCCAACCAATCACCGATGTATGTAATTTGTGCGTCATTAGAAGCGCACTAGTGTGCAGATTTCAAATCTGTGATTAGATTTTCTCTGCGATGTACACTTTTGGAGAAAGTCATGTCTTTCTGGATTAAGTAAGACTGGCCAAATTCGCCATGCCAGGGTCGCCAGATATCGAGTTTTCCGACCAATCACCGATGTATGTAATTTGTACGTCATTAGAGGCGCACAAGTGTTCAGTTTCAAAATCTGTGATTAGATTTTCTCTGCGATGTATACTTTTGGAGAAAATCTTGTCGTTTTGGATTACGTTAGGCTGGCCAAATTCCGCATGCCAGGGTCGCCAGATATCGAATTTTCTGACCAATAACCGATGTATGTAATTTGTGCGTCATTAGAAGCGCACTAGTGTGCAGATTTCAAATCTGTGATTAGATTTGATCTGCGATGTACACTTTTGGAGAAAGTCATGTCTTTCTGGATTAAGTTAGACTGGCCAAATTCGCCATGCCAGGGTCGCCAGATATCGAGTTTTCCGACCAATCACCGATGTATGTAATTTGTACGTCATTAGAAGCGCACAAGTGTTCAGTTTCAAAATCTGTGATTAGATTTTCTCTGCGATGTATACTTTTGGAGAAAATCTTGCCGTTTTGGATTACGCTAGGCTGGCCAAATTCCGCATGCCAGGGTCGCCAGATATCGAATTTTCCGACCAATCACCGATGTATGTAATTTGTGCGTCATTAGAAGCGCACTAGTGTGCAGATTTCAAATCTGTGATTAGATTTTCTCTGCGATGTATACTTTTGGAGAAAATCATGTCTTTGTGGATTAAGTTAGACTGGCCAAATTCGCCATGCCAGGGTCGCCAGATATCGAGTTTTCCGACCAATCACCGATGTATGTAATTTGTACGTCATTAGAAGCGCACAAGTGTTCAGTTTCAAAATCTGTGATTAGATTTTCTCTGCGATGTATACTTTTGGAGAAAATCATGTCTTTCTGGATTAAGTTAGGTTGGCCGAATCCGCCATGCCAGGGTCGCCAGATATCGAATTTTCCGACCAATAACCGATGTATGTAATTTGTGCGTCATTAGAAGCGCACTAGTGTGCAGATTTCAAATCTGTGATTAGATTTGATCTGCGATGTACACTTTTGGAGAAAGTCATGTCTTTCTGTATTAAGTAAGACTGGCCAAATTCGCCATGCCAGGGTCGCCAGATATCGAGTTTTCCGACCAATCACCGATGTATGTAATTTGTACGTCATTAGAAGCGCACAAGTGTTCAGTTTCAAAATCTGTGATTAGATTTTCTCTGCGATGTATACTTTTGGAGAAAATCTTGTCGTTTTGGATTACGTTAGGCTGGCCAAATTCCGCATGCCAGGGTCGCCAGATATCGAATTTTCCGACCAATCACCGATGTATGTAATTTGTGCGTCATTAGAAGCGCACTAGTGTGCAGATTTCAAATCTGTGATTAGATTTTCTCTGCGATGTACACTTTTGGAGAAAGTCATGTCTTTCTGGATTAAGTAAGACTGGCCAAATTCGCCATGCCAGGGTCGCCAGATATCGAGTTTTCCGACCAATCACCGATGTATGTAATTTGTACGTCATTAGAAGCGCACAAGTGTTCAGTTTCAAAATCTGTGATTAGATTTTCTCTGCGATGTATACTTTTGGAGAAAATCTTGTCGTTTTGGATTACGTTAGGCTGGCCAAATTCCGCATGCCAGGGTCGCCAGATATCGGATTTTCCGACCAATCACCGATGTATGTAATTTGTGCGTCATTAGAAGCGCACTAGTGTGCAGATTTCAAATCTGTGATTAGATTTTCTCTGCGATGTACACTTTTGGAGAAAGTCATGTCTTTCTGGATTAAGTAAGACTGGCCAAATTCGCCATGCCAGGGTCGCCAGATATCGAGTTTTCCGACCAATCACCGATGTATGTAATTTGTACGTCATTAGAGGCGCACAAGTGTTCAGTTTCAAAATCTGTGATTAGATTTTCTCTGCGATGTATACTTTTGGAGAAAATCTTGTCGTTTTGGATTACGTTAGGCTGGCCAAATTCCGCATGCCAGGGTCGCCAGATATCGAATTTTCCGACCAATCACCGATGTATGTAATTTGTGCGTCATTAGAAGCGCACTAGTGTGCAGATTTCAAATCTGTGATTAGATTTTCTCTGCGATGTACACTTTTGGAGAAAGTCATGTCTTTCTAGATTAAGTTAGACTGGCCAAATTCGCCATGCCAGGGTCGCCAGATATCGAGTTTTCCGACCAATCACCGATGTATGTAATTTGTACGTCATTAGAGGCGCACAAGTGTTTAGTTTCAAAATCGGTGATTAGATTTTCTCTGCGATGTATACTTTTGGAGAAAATCATGTCTTTCTGGATTAAGTTAGACTGGCCAAATTCGCCATGCCAGAGTCGCCAGATATCGAATTTTCCGACCAATCACCGATGTATGTAATTTGTGCGTCATTAGAAGCGCACTAGTGTGCAGATTTCAAATCTGTGATTAGATTTTCTCTGCGATGTACACTTTTGGAGAAAGTCATGTCTTTCTAGATTAAGTTAGACTGGCCAAATTCGCCATGCCAGGGTCGCCAGATATCGAGTTTTCCGACCAATCACCGATGTATGTAATTTGTACGTCATTAGAGGCGCACAAGTGTTCAGCTTCAAAATCTGTGATTAGATTTTCTCTGCGATGTACACTTTTGGAGAAAATCTTGTCGTTTTGGATTACGTTAGGCTAGCCAAATTGAGCATGCCAGGGTCGCCAGATATCGAATTTTCCGAACAATAACCGATGTATGTAATTTGTACGTCATTAGAAGCGCACTAGTGTGCTGATTTCAAATCTGTGATTAGATTTTCTCTGTGATGTATACTTTTGGAAAAAATCATGTCTTTCTGGATTAAGTTAGGTTCGCCGAATCCGCCATGCCAGGGTCGCCAGATATCGAATTTTCCGACGAATCACCGATGTATGCAATTTGCACGTTATTGGAAGCGCATTGGTGTGCAGATTTCAAATCGGTGATTAGATTTTCCCTGCGATGTATACTTTTGGAGAAAATCATGTCTTTCTGGATTAAGTTAGGTTGGCCGAATCCGCCATGCCAGGGTCGCCAGATATCGAATTTTCTGACCAATAACCGATGTATGTAATTTGCACGTCATTAGAAGCGCACTAGTGTCCAGATTTCAAATCTGTGATTAGATTTTTTCTGCGATGTATAATTAAGGAGAAAATCATGTCTTTCTGGATTAAGTTAGGTTGGCCGAATCCGCCATGCCAGGGGAGCCAGACATCGAATTTTCCGACCAATCACCGATGTATGGAATTTGTACGTCATTGGAAGCGCACAAGTGTGCAGATTTCAAATCTGTGATTAGATTTTCTCTGCGATGTATACTTTTGGAGAAAATCATGTCTTTTTGGATTAAGTTAGGTTGGCGGAATCCGCCATGCCAGGGGAGCCAGATATCGAATTTTCCGACCAATCACCGATCTATATTATTTGCATGTCATTAGAAGCGCACTAGTGTGCAAATTTCAAATCTGTGATTAAATTTTCTCTGCGATGTATACTTTTGGAGAAAGTCATGTCTCTCTGGATTAAGTTAGGCTGGCCAAATCCGCCATGCCAGGGTCGCCAGATATCGAATTTTCCGACCAATCACCGATGTATGTAATTTGTGCGTCATTAGAAGCGCACTTGTGTGCAGATTTCAAATCTGTGATTAGATTTGATCTGCGATGTACACTTTTCAAGAAAGTCATGTCTTTCTGGATTAAGTTAGACTGGCCAAATTCGCCATGCCAGGGTCGCCAGATATCGAGTTTTCCGACCAATCACCGATGTATTTAATTTGTACGCCATTAGAAGCGCACAAGTGTTCAGTTTCAAAATCTGTGATTAGATTTTCTCTGCGATGTATACTTTTGGAGAAAATCTTGTCGTTTTGGATTACGTTAGGCTGGCCAAATTCCGCATGCCAGGGTCGCCAGATATCGAATTTTCCGACCAATCACCGATGTATGTAATTTGTGCGTCATTAGAAGCGCACTAGTGTGCAGATTTCAAATCTGTGATTAGATTTTCTCTGCGATGTATACTTTTGGAAAAAATCATGTCTTTCTGGATTAAGTTAGGCAGGCCAAATCCGCCATGCCAGGGTCGCCAGATATCGAATTTTCCGAACAATCACCGATGTATGTAATTTGTACGTCATTAGAAGCGCACTAGTGTGCAGATTTCAAATCTGTGATTAGATTTTCTCTGCGATGTATACTTTTGGAGAAAATCATGTCTTTCTGGATTAAGTTAGACTGGCCAAATTCGCCATGCCAGGGTCGCCAGATATCGAGTTTTCCGACCAATCACCGATGTATGTAATTTGTACGTCATTAGAAGCGCACAAGTGTTCAGTTTCAAAATCTGTGATTAGATTTTCTCTGCGATGTATACTTTTGGAGAAAATCTTGTCGTTTTGGATTACGTTAGGCTGGCCAAATTCCGCATGCCAGGGTCGCCAGATATCGAATTTTCCGACCAATCACCGATGTATGTAATTTGTGCGTCATTAGAAGCGCACTAGTGTACAGATTTCAAATCTGTGATTAGATTTTCTCTGCGATGTACACTTTTGGAGAAAGTCATGTCTTTCTGGATTAAGTTAGACTGGCCAAATTCGACATGCCAGGGTCGCCAGATATCGAATTTTCCGACCAATCACCGATGTATGTAATTTGTGCGTCATTAGAAGCGCACTAGTGTGCAGATTTCAAATCTGTGATTAGATTTTCTCTGCGATGTATACTTTTGGAGAAAATCATGTCTTTCTGGATTAAGTTAGACTGGCCAAATTCGCCATGCCAGGGTCGACAGATATCGAGTTTTCCGACCAATCACCGATGTATGTAATTTGTACGTCATTAGAGGCGCACAAGTGTTCAGTTTTAAAATCTGTGATTAGATTTTCTCTGCGATGTATACTTTTGGAGAAAGTCATGTCTCTCTGGATTAAGTTAGGCTATCCAAATCCGCCATGCCAGGGTCGCCAGATATCGAATTTTCCGACCAATCACCGATGTATGTAATTTGTCCGTCATTAGAAGCGCACTAGTGTGCAGATTTCAAATCTGTGATTAGATTTTCTCTGCGAAGTACACTTTTGGAGAAAGTCATGTCTTTCTGGATTAAGTTAGACTGGCCAAATTCGCCATGCCAGGGTCGCCAGATATCGAGTTTTCCGACCAATCACCGATGTATGTAATTTGTGCGTCATTAGAAGCGCACTAGTGTGCAGATTTCAAATCTGTGATTAGATTTTCTCTGCGATGTATACTTTTGGAGAAAATCATGTCTTTCTGGATTAAGTTAGACTGGCCAAATTCGCCATGCCAGGGTCGCCAGATATCGAGTTTTCCGACCAATCACCGATGTATGTAATTTGTACGTCATTAGAAGCGCACAAGTGTTCAGTTTCAAAATCTGTGATTAGGTTTTCTCTGCGATGTATACTTTTGGAGAAAGTCATGTCTCTCTGGATTAAGTTAGGCTGGCCAAATCTGCATGCCAGGGTCGCCAGATATCGAATTTTCCGACCAATCACCGATGTATGTAATTTGTGCGTCATTAAAAGTGCACTAGTGTGCAGATTTCAAATCTGTGATTAGATTTTCTCTGCGATGTACACTTTTGGAGAAAGTCATGTCTTTCTGGATTAAGTTAGACTGGCCAAATTCGCCATGCCAGGGTCGCCAGATATCGAGTTTTCCGACCAATCACCGATGTATGTAATTTGTACGTCATTAGAAGCGCACAAGTGTTCAGTTTCAAAATCTGTGATTAGATTTTCTCTGCGATGTACACTTTTGGAGAAAATCTTGTCGTTTTGGATTACGTTAGGCTGGCCAAATTGAGCATGCCAGGGTCGCCAGATATCGAATTTTCCGAACAATAACCGATGTATGTAATTTGTACGTCATTAGAAGCGCACTAGTGTGCTGATTTCAAATCTGTGATTAGATTTTCTCTGTGATGTACACTTTTGGAGAAAGTCATGTCTTTCTGGATTAAGTTAGACTGGCCAAATTCGCCATGCCAGGGTCGCCAGATATCGAGTTTTCCGAACAATCACCGATGTATGTAATTTGTACGTCATTAGAAGCGCACTAGTGTGCTGTTTTCAAATCTGTGATTAGATTTTCTCTGTGATGTATACTTTTGGAAAAAATCATGTCTTTCTGGATTAAGTTAGGTTCGCCGAATCCGCCATGCCAGGGTCGCCAGATATCGAATTTTCCGACGAATCACCGATGTATGTAATTTGTACGTTATTGGAAGCGCATTGGTGTCCAGATTTCAAATCGGTGATTAGATTTTCTCTGCGATGTATACTTTTGGAGAAAATCATGTCTTTCTGGATTAAGTTAGGTTGGCCGAATCCGCCATGCCAGGGTCGCCAGATATCGAATTTTCTGACCAATCACCGATGTATGTAATTTGCACGTCATTAGAAGCGCACTAGTGTCCAGATTTCAAATCTGTGATTAGATTTTTTCTGCGATGTATAATTAAGGAGAAAATCATGTCTTTCTGGATTAAGTTAGGTTGGCCGAATCCGCCATGCCAGGGGAGCCAGACATCGAATTTGCCGACCAATCACCGATGAATGGAATTTGTACGTCATTGGAAGCGCACAAGTGTGCAGATTTCAAATCTGTGATTAGATTTTCTCTGCGATGTATACTTTTGGAGAAAATCATGTCTTTTTGGATTAAGTTAGGTTGGCGGAATCCGCCATGCCAGGGGAGCCAGATATCGAATTTTCCGACCAATCACCGATCTATATTATTTGTATGTCATTAGAAGCCCACTAGTGTGCAAATTTTAAATCTGTGATTAAATTTTCTCTGCGATGTATACTTTTGGAGAAAGTCATGTCTCTCTGGATTAAGTTAGGCTGGCCAAATCCGCCATGCCAGGGTCGCCAGATATCGAATTTTCCGACCAATCACCGATGTATGTAATTTGTGCGTCATTAGAAGCGCACTAGTGTGCAGATTTCAAATCTGTGATTAGATTTTCTCTGCGATGTATACTTTTGGAAAAAATCATGTCTTTCTGGATTAAGTTAGGCAGGCCAAATCCGCCATGCCAGGGTCGCCAGATATCGAATTTTCCGAACAATAACCGATGTATGTAATTTGTACGTCATTAGAAGCGCACTAGTGTGCAGATTTCAAATCTGTGATTAGATTTTCTCTGCGATGTATACTTTTGGAGAAAATCATGTCTTTCTGGATTAAGTTAGACTGGCCAAATTCGCCATGCCAGGGTCGCCAGATATCGAGTTTTCCGACCAATCACCGATGTATGTAATTTGTACGTCATTAGAAGCGCACAAGTGTTCAGTTTCAAAATTTGTGATTAGATTTTCTCTGCGATGTATACTTTTGGAGAAAATCTTGTCGTTTTGGATTACGTTAGGCTGGCCAAATTCCGCATGCCAGGGATATCGAATTTTCCGACCAATCACCGATGTATGTAATTTGTGCGTCATTAGAAGCGCACTAGTGTGCAGATTTCAAATCTGTGATTAGATTTTCTCTGCGATGTATACTTTTGGAAAAAATCATGTCTTTCTGGATTAAGTTAGGCAGGCCAAATCCGCCATGCCAGGGTCGCCAGATATCGAATTTTCCGAGCAATCACCGATATATGTAGTTTGTACCTCATTAGAAGCGCACTAGTGTGCAGATTTCAAATCTGTGATTAGATTTTCTCTGCGATGTATACTTTTGGAGAAAATCATGTCTTTCTGGATTAAGTTAGACTGGCCAAATTCGCCATGCCAGGGTCGCCAGATATCGAGTTTTCCGACCAATCACCGATGTATGTAATTTGTACGTCATTAGAAGCGCACAAGTGTTCAGTTTCAAAATCTGTGATTAGATTTTCTCTGCGATGTATACTTTTGGAGAAAATCTTGTCGTTTTGGATTACGTTAGGCTGGCCAAATTCCGCATGCCAGGGATATCGAATTTTCCGACCAATCACCGATGTATGTAATTTGTGCGTCATTAGAAGCGCACTAGTGTGCAGATTTCAAATCTGTGATTAGATTTTCTCTGCGATGTACACTTTTGGAGAAAGTCATGTCTTTCTGGATTAAGTTAGACTGGCCAAATTCGCCATGCCAGGGTCGCCAGATATCAAGTTTTCCGACCAATCACCGATGTATGTAATTTGTACGTCATAAGAAGCGCACAAGTGTTCAGTTTCAAATTCTGTGATTAGATTTTCTCTGCGATGTACACTTTTGGAGAAAATCTTGTCGATTTGGATTACGTTAGGCTGGCCAAATTCCGCATGCCAGGGTCGCCAGATATCGAATTTTCCGAACAACAACCGATGTATGTAATTTGTACGTCATTAGAAGCGCACTAGTGTGCTGATTTCAAATCTGTGATTAGATTTTCTCTGTGATGTATACTTTTGGCGGAAATCATGTCTTTCTGGATTAAGTTAGGTTCGCCGAATCCGCCATGCCAGGGTCGCCAGATATCGAATTTTCCGACGAATCACCGATGTATGTAATTTGTACGTTATTGGAAGCGCATTATTGTGCAGATTTCAAATCTGTGATTAGATTTTCTCTGCGATGTATACTTTTGGAGAAAATCATGTCTCTCTGGATTAAGTTAGGTTGGCCGAATCCGCCATGCCAGGGTCGCCAGATATCGAATTTTCCGACCAATAACCGATGTATGTAATTTGCACGTCATTAGAAGCGCACTAGTGTGCAGATTTCAAATCTGTGATTAGATTTTTTCTGCGATGTATAATTAAGGAGAAAATCATGTCTTTCTGGATTAAGTTAGGTTGGCCGAATCCGCCATGCCAGGGTCACCAGATATCGCATTTTCCGAAAAATCACCGATGTATGGAATTTGTACGTCATTGGAAGCGCACAGGTGCGCAGATTTCAAATCTGTGATTAGATTTTCTCTGCGATGTATACTTTTGGAGAAAATCATGTCTTTCTGGATTAAGTTAGGTTGGCGGAATCCGCCATGCCAGGGGAGCCAGATATCAAATTTTCCGACCAATCACCGATCTATGTTATTTGTATGTCATTAGAAGCCCACTAGTGTGCAGATTTCAAATCGGTGATTAGATTTTCTCTGCAATGTATAATTTAGGAGAAAATCATGTCTTTCTGGATTAAGTTGGGTTGACCGAATCCGCCATGCCAGGGTCACCAGACATCGAATTTTCCGACCAGTCAGACATGTATGTAATTTGTACGTCATTGGAAGCGCACATTTGTGCAGATTTCAAATCTGTGATTAGATTTTCTCTGCGATGTACACTTTTGGAGAAAATCATGTCTTTCTGGATTAAGTTAGGTTGGTCAAATCCGCCATGCCAGGGGCGCCAGATATCGAATTTTCCGACCAATCAACAATGTATGTAATTTGTACGCCATTTGACAAGATTTCATATCTGTGATTAGATTTTCTCTGCGATGTACACTTTTGGAGAAAATCATGTCTTTCTGGATTAAGTTAGGTTGGCCCAATCCGCCATGCCAGGGTCGCCAGATATCGAATTTTCCGACCAATAACCGATGTATGTAATTTGCACGTCATTAGAAGCGCACTAGTGTGCAGATTTCAAATCTGTGATTAGATTTTTTCTGCGATGTATAATTAAGGAGAAAATCATGTCTTTCTGGATTAAGTTAGGTTGGCCGAATCCGCCATGCCAGGGTCACCAGATATCGAATTTTCCGACCAATCACCGATGTATGTAATTTGTACATCATTAGAAGCGCACAAGTTTCAGTTTCAAAATCTGTGATTAGATTTTCTCTGCGATGTATAATTTAGGAGAAAGTCATGTCTTTCTGGATTAAGTTAGGCAGACCAAATCCGCCATGCCAGGGTCGCCAGATATCGAATTTTCCGAACAATCACCGATGTATGTAGTTTGTACGTCATTAGAAGCGCACTAGTGTGCAGATTTCAAATCTGTGATTAGATTTTCTCTGCGATGTATACTTTTGGAGAAAATCATGTCTTTCTGGATTAAGTTAGACTGGCCAAATTCGCCATGCCAGGGTCGCCAGATATCGAGTCTTCCGACCAATCACCGATGTATGTAATTTGTACGTCATTAGAGGCGCACAAGTGTTCAGTTTCAAAATCTGTGATTAGATTTTCTCTGCGATGTATACTTTTGGAGAATATCTTGTCGTTTTGGATTACGTTAGGCTGGCCAAATTCCGCATACCAGGGTCGCCAGATATCGAATTTTCCGACCAACCACCGATATATGTAATTTGTGCGTCATTAGAAGCGCACTAGTGTGCAGATTTCAAATCTGTGATTAGATTTTCTCTGCGATGTACACTTTTGGAGAAAGTCATGTCTTTCTGGATTAAGTTAGACTGGCCAAATTCGCCATGCCAGGGACGCCAGATATCGAATTTTCCGACCAATCACCGATGTATGTAATGTGAACGTCATTAGAAGCGCACAAGTGTGCAGTTTCAAAATCTGTGATTAGATTTTCTCTGCGGTGTATACTTTTGGAGAAAATCTTGTCGTTTTGGATTAAGTTAGGCTGGCCAAATTCCGCATGCCAGGGTCGCCAGATATCGAATTTTCCGACCAACCACCGATGTATGTAACTTGTGCGTCATTAGAAGCGCACTAGTGTGCTGATTTCAAACCTGTGATTAGATTTTCTCTGTGGTGTATACTTTTGGAGAATATCATGTCTTTCTGGATTAAGTAAGGCTGGCTAAATCCGCCATGCCAGGGTCGCCAGATATCGAATTTTCGGACGAATCACCGATGTATGTAATTTGTGCGTTATTGGAAGCGCATTGGTGTGCAGATTTCAAATCGGTGATTAGATTTTCTCTGCGATGTATACTTTTGGAGAAAATCATGTCTTTCTGCATTAAGTTAGGTTGGCCGAATCCGCCATGCCAGGGTCGCCAGATATCGAATTTTCCGACCAATAACCGATGTATGTAATTTGCACGTCATTAGAAGCGCACTAGTGTGCAGATTTCAAATCTGTGATTAGATTTTTTCTGCGATGTATAATTAAGGAGAAAATCATGTCTTTCTGGATTAAGTTAGGTTGGCCGAATCCGCCATGCCAGGGTCACCAGATATCGAATTTTCCGACCAATCACCGATGTATGTAATTTGTACATCATTAGAAGCGCACAAGTTTCAGTTTCAAAATCTGTGATTAGATTTTCTCTGCGATGTATAATTTAGGAGAAAGTCATGTCTTTCTGGATTAAGTTAGGCAGGCCAAATCCGCCATGCCAGGGTCGCCAGATATCGAATTTTCCGAACAATCACCGATGTATGTAGTTTGTACGTCATTAGAAGCCCACTAGTGTGCAGATTTCAAATCGGTGATTAGATTTTCTCTGCAATGTATAATTTATGAGAAAATCATGTCTTTCTGGATTAAGTTGGGTTGACCGAATCCGCCATGCCAGGGTCACCAGACATCGAATTTTCCGACCAGTCAGACATGTATGTAATTTGTACGTCATTTTAAGCGCACATTTGTGCAGATTTCAAATCTGTGATTAGATTTTCTCTGCGATGTACACTTTTGGAGAAAATCATGTCTTTCTGGATTAAGTTAGGTTGGTCAAATCCGCCATGCCAGGGGCGCCAGATATCGAATTTTCCGACCAATCAACAATGTATGTAATTTGTACGCCATTTGACAAGATTTCATATCTGTGATTAGATTTTCTCTGCGATGTACACTTTTGGAGAAAATCATGTCTTTCTGGATTAAGTTAGGTTGGCCGAATCCACCATGCCAGGGGAGCCAGATATCGAATTTTCCGACCAATCACCGATCTATATTATTTGTATGTCATTAGAAGCCCACTAGTGTGCAGATTTCAAACCTGTGATTAAATTTTCTCTGCGATGTATACTTTTGGAGAAAGTCATGTGTCTCTGGATTAAGTTAGGCTGGCCAAATCCGCCATGCCAGGGTCGCCAGATATCGAATTTTCCGACCAATCACCGATGTATGTAATTTGTACGTTATTTGACAAGATTTCAAATCTGTGATTAGATTTTCTCTGCGAAGTATACTTTTGGAGAAAATCATGTCTTTCTGCATTAAGTTATGCAGGCCAAATTCGCCATGCCAGGGTCGCCAGATATTTTCCGAACAATCACCGATGTATGTAGTTTGTACGTCATCAGAAGCGCACTAGTGTGCAGATTTCAAATCTGTGATTAGATTTTCTCTGCGATGTATAATTTAGGAAAAAATCATGTCTTTCTGGATTAAGTTGGGTTGACCGAATCCGCCATGCCAGGGTCACCAGACATCGAATTTTCCGACCAGTCAGGCATGTATGTAATTTGTACGTCATTGGAAGCGCACTAGTGTGCAGATCTCAAATCTGTGATTAGATTTTCTCTGCGATGTACACTTTTGGAGAAAATCATGTCTTTCTGGATTAAGTTAGGTTGGTCAAATCCGCCATGCCAGGGGAGCCACATATCGAATTTTCCGACCAATCAACAATGTATGTAATTTGTACGCCATTTGACAAGATTTCAAATCTGTGATTAGATTTTCTCTGCGATGTATACTTTTGGAAAAAATCATGTCTTTCTGGATTAAGTTAGGCAGGCCAAATCCGCCATACCAGGGTCGCCAGATATCGAATTTTCCGAACAATCAACGATGTATGTATTTTGTACGTCATTGGAAGCGCACACGTGTGCAGATTTCAAATCTGTGATTAGATTTTCTCTGCGATGTATACTTTTGGAGAAAATCATGTCTTTCTGGATTAAGTTAGGTTGGCGGAATCCGCCATGCCAGGGTCGCCAGATATCGAATTTTCCGAACAATAACCGATGTATGTAATTTGTGCGTCATTAGAAGCGCACTAGTGTGCTGATTTCAAATCTGTGATTAGATTTTCTCTGTGATGTATACTTTTGGAGAAAATCATGTCTTTCTGGATTAAGTAAGGCTGGCTAAATCCACCATGCCAGGGTCGCCAGATATCGAATTTTCGGACGAATCACCGATGTATGTAATTTGTGCGTTATTGGAAGCGCATTGGTGTGTAGATTTCAAATCGGTGATTAGATTTTCTCTGCGATGTATGCTTTTGGAGAAAATCATGTCTTTCTGCATTAAGTTAGGTTGGCCGAATCCGCCATGCCAGGGTCACCAGATATCGAATTTTCCGACCAATCACCGATGTATGTAATTTGTACGTCATTGGAAGCGCACAAGTGTGCAGATTTCAAATCTGTGATTAGATTTTCTCTGCGATGTATACTTTTGGAGAAAATCATGTCTTTCTGGATTAAGTTAGGTTAGCGGAATCCGCCATGCCAGGGGAGCCAGATATCGAATTTTCCGACCAATCACCGATCTGTATTATTTGTATGTCATTAGAAGCCCACTAGTGTGCAGATTTCAAATCTGTGATTAAATTTTCTCTGCGATGTATACTTTTGGAGAAAGTCATGTCTCTCTGGATTAAGTTAGGCTGGCCAAATCCGCCATGCCAGGGTCGCCAGATATCGAATTTTCCGACCAATCACCGATGTATGTATTTTGTACGTCATTGGAAGCACACACGTGTGCAGATTTCAAATCTGTGATTAGATTTTTTCTGCGATGTATAATTAAGGAGAAAATCATGTCTTTCTGGATTAAGTTAGGTTGGCCGAATCCGCCATGCCAGGGTCACCAGATATCGAATTTTCCGACCAATCACCGATGTATGTAATTTGTACATCATTAGAAGCGCACAAGTTTCAGTTTCAAAATCTGTGATTAGATTTTCTCTGCGATGTATAATTTAGGAGAAAGTCATGTCTTTCTGGATTAAGTTAGGCAGACCAAATCCGCCATGCCAGGGTCGCCAGATATCGAATTTTCCGAACAATCACCGATGTATGTAGTTTGTACGTCATTAGAAGCGCACTAGTGTGCAGATTTCAAATCTGTGATTAGATTTTCTCTGCGATGTATACTTTTGGAGAAAATCATGTCTTTCTGGATTAAGTTAGACTGGCCAAATTCGCCATGCCAGGGTCGCCAGATATCGAGTCTTCCGACCAATCACCGATGTATGTAATTTGTACGTCATTAGAGGCGCACAAGTGTTCAGTTTCAAAATCTGTGATTAGATTTTCTCTGCGATGTATACTTTTGGAGAATATCTTGTCGTTTTGGATTACGTTAGGCTGGCCAAATTCCGCATACCAGGGTCGCCAGATATCGAATTTTCCGACCAACCACCGATATATGTAATTTGTGCGTCATTAGAAGCGCACTAGTGTGCAGATTTCAAATCTGTGATTAGATTTTCTCTGCGATGTACACTTTTGGAGAAAGTCATGTCTTTCTGGATTAAGTTAGACTGGCCAAATTCGCCATGCCAGGGACGCCAGATATCGAATTTTCCGACCAATCACCGATGTATGTAATGTGAACGTCATTAGAAGCGCACAAGTGTGCAGTTTCAAAATCTGTGATTAGATTTTCTCTGCGGTGTATACTTTTGGAGAAAATCTTGTCGTTTTGGATTAAGTTAGGCTGGCCAAATTCCGCATGCCAGGGTCGCCAGATATCGAATTTTCCGACCAACCACCGATGTATGTAACTTGTGCGTCATTAGAAGCGCACTAGTGTGCTGATTTCAAACCTGTGATTAGATTTTCTCTGTGGTGTATACTTTTGGAGAATATCATGTCTTTCTGGATTAAGTAAGGCTGGCTAAATCCGCCATGCCAGGGTCGCCAGATATCGAATTTTCGGACGAATCACCGATGTATGTAATTTGTGCGTTATTGGAAGCGCATTGGTGTGCAGATTTCAAATCGGTGATTAGATTTTCTCTGCGATGTATACTTTTGGAGAAAATCATGTCTTTCTGCATTAAGTTAGGTTGGCCGAATCCGCCATGCCAGGGTCGCCAGATATCGAATTTTCCGACCAATAACCGATGTATGTAATTTGCACGTCATTAGAAGCGCACTAGTGTGCAGATTTCAAATCTGTGATTAGATTTTTTCTGCGATGTATAATTAAGGAGAAAATCATGTCTTTCTGGATTAAGTTAGGTTGGCCGAATCCGCCATGCCAGGGTCACCAGATATCGAATTTTCCGACCAATCACCGATGTATGTAATTTGTACATCATTAGAAGCGCACAAGTTTCAGTTTCAAAATCTGTGATTAGATTTTCTCTGCGATGTATAATTTAGGAGAAAGTCATGTCTTTCTGGATTAAGTTAGGCAGGCCAAATCCGCCATGCCAGGGTCGCCAGATATCGAATTTTCCGAACAATCACCGATGTATGTAGTTTGTACGTCATTAGAAGCCCACTAGTGTGCAGATTTCAAATCGGTGATTAGATTTTCTCTGCAATGTATAATTTATGAGAAAATCATGTCTTTCTGGATTAAGTTGGGTTGACCGAATCCGCCATGCCAGGGTCACCAGACATCGAATTTTCCGACCAGTCAGACATGTATGTAATTTGTACGTCATTTTAAGCGCACATTTGTGCAGATTTCAAATCTGTGATTAGATTTTCTCTGCGATGTACACTTTTGGAGAAAATCATGTCTTTCTGGATTAAGTTAGGTTGGTCAAATCCGCCATGCCAGGGGCGCCAGATATCGAATTTTCCGACCAATCAACAATGTATGTAATTTGTACGCCATTTGACAAGATTTCATATCTGTGATTAGATTTTCTCTGCGATGTACACTTTTGGAGAAAATCATGTCTTTCTGGATTAAGTTAGGTTGGCCGAATCCACCATGCCAGGGGAGCCAGATATCGAATTTTCCGACCAATCACCGATCTATATTATTTGTATGTCATTAGAAGCCCACTAGTGTGCAGATTTCAAACCTGTGATTAAATTTTCTCTGCGATGTATACTTTTGGAGAAAGTCATGTGTCTCTGGATTAAGTTAGGCTGGCCAAATCCGCCATGCCAGGGTCGCCAGATATCGAATTTTCCGACCAATCACCGATGTATGTAATTTGTACGTTATTTGACAAGATTTCAAATCTGTGATTAGATTTTCTCTGCGAAGTATACTTTTGGAGAAAATCATGTCTTTCTGCATTAAGTTATGCAGGCCAAATTCGCCATGCCAGGGTCGCCAGATATTTTCCGAACAATCACCGATGTATGTAGTTTGTACGTCATCAGAAGCGCACTAGTGTGCAGATTTCAAATCTGTGATTAGATTTTCTCTGCGATGTATAATTTAGGAAAAAATCATGTCTTTCTGGATTAAGTTGGGTTGACCGAATCCGCCATGCCAGGGTCACCAGACATCGAATTTTCCGACCAGTCAGGCATGTATGTAATTTGTACGTCATTGGAAGCGCACTAGTGTGCAGATCTCAAATCTGTGATTAGATTTTCTCTGCGATGTACACTTTTGGAGAAAATCATGTCTTTCTGGATTAAGTTAGGTTGGTCAAATCCGCCATGCCAGGGGAGCCACATATCGAATTTTCCGACCAATCAACAATGTATGTAATTTGTACGCCATTTGACAAGATTTCAAATCTGTGATTAGATTTTCTCTGCGATGTATACTTTTGGAAAAAATCATGTCTTTCTGGATTAAGTTAGGCAGGCCAAATCCGCCATACCAGGGTCGCCAGATATCGAATTTTCCGAACAATCAACGATGTATGTATTTTGTACGTCATTGGAAGCGCACACGTGTGCAGATTTCAAATCTGTGATTAGATTTTCTCTGCGATGTATACTTTTGGAGAAAATCATGTCTTTCTGGATTAAGTTAGGTTGGCGGAATCCGCCATGCCAGGGTCGCCAGATATCGAATTTTCCGAACAATAACCGATGTATGTAATTTGTGCGTCATTAGAAGCGCACTAGTGTGCTGATTTCAAATCTGTGATTAGATTTTCTCTGTGATGTATACTTTTGGAGAAAATCATGTCTTTCTGGATTAAGTAAGGCTGGCTAAATCCACCATGCCAGGGTCGCCAGATATCGAATTTTCGGACGAATCACCGATGTATGTAATTTGTGCGTTATTGGAAGCGCATTGGTGTGTAGATTTCAAATCGGTGATTAGATTTTCTCTGCGATGTATGCTTTTGGAGAAAATCATGTCTTTCTGCATTAAGTTAGGTTGGCCGAATCCGCCATGCCAGGGTCACCAGATATCGAATTTTCCGACCAATCACCGATGTATGTAATTTGTACGTCATTGGAAGCGCACAAGTGTGCAGATTTCAAATCTGTGATTAGATTTTCTCTGCGATGTATACTTTTGGAGAAAATCATGTCTTTCTGGATTAAGTTAGGTTAGCGGAATCCGCCATGCCAGGGGAGCCAGATATCGAATTTTCCGACCAATCACCGATCTGTATTATTTGTATGTCATTAGAAGCCCACTAGTGTGCAGATTTCAAATCTGTGATTAAATTTTCTCTGCGATGTATACTTTTGGAGAAAGTCATGTCTCTCTGGATTAAGTTAGGCTGGCCAAATCCGCCATGCCAGGGTCGCCAGATATCGAATTTTCCGACCAATCACCGATGTATGTATTTTGTACGTCATTGGAAGCACACACGTGTGCAGATTTCAAATCTGTGATTAGATTTTCTCTGCGATGTATACTTTTGGAGAAAATCATGACTTTCTGGATTAAGTTAGGTTGGCGGAATCCGCCATGCCAGGGTCGCCAGATATCGAATTTTCCGAACAATCACCGATCTATATTATTTGTATGTCATTAGAAGCGCACTAGTGTGCAGATTTCAAATCTGTGATTAGATTTTCTCTGCGATGTATACTTTTGGAAAAAATCATGTCTTTCTGGAATAAGTTAGGCAGGCCAAATCCGCCATGCCAGGGTCGCCAGATATCGAATTTTCTGAACAATCACCGATGTATGTAGTTTGTACGTCATTAGAAGCGCACTAGTGCGCAGATTTCAAATCTGTGATTAGATTTTCTCTGCGATGTATAATTTTGGAGAAAATCATGTCTTTCTGGATTAAGTTTGACTGGCCAAATTCGCCATGCCAGGGTCGCCAGTTATCGAGTTTTCCGACCAATCACCGATGTATGTAATTTGTACGTCATTAGAAGCGCACAGGTGTTCAGTTTCAAAATCTGTGATTAGATTTTCTCTGCGATGTATACTTTTGGAGAAAATCTTGTCGTTTTGGATTACGTTAGGCTGGCCAAATTCCGCATGCCAGGGTCGCCAGATATCGAATTTTCCGACCAATCACCGATGTATGTAATTTGCGCGTCATTAGAAGCGCTCTAGTGTGCAGATTTCAAATCTGTGATTAGATTTTCTCTGCGATGTCGTTTTGGATTACGTTAGGCTGGCCAAATTCCGCATGCCAGGGTCGCCAGATATCGAATTTTCCGAACAATAACCGATGTATGTAATTTGTGTGTCATTAGAAGCGCACTAGTGTGCTGATTTCAATTCTATGATTAGATTTTCTCTGTGATGTATACTTTTGGAAAAAATCATGTCTTTCTGGATTAAGTTAGGTTCGCCGAATCCGCCATGCCAGGGTCGCCAGATATCGAATTTTCCGACGAATCACCGATGTATGTAATTTGTGCGTCATTAGAAGCGCACTAGTGTGCTGATTTCAAATCTGTGATTAGATTTTCTCTGTGATGTATACTTTTGGAGAAAATCATGTCTTTCTGGATTAAGTAAGGCTGGCTAAATCCACCATGCCAGGGTCGCCAGATATCGAATTTTCGGACGAATCACCGATGTATGTAATTTTTGCGTTATTGGAAGCGCATTGGTGTGCAGATTTCAAATCTGTGATTAGATTTTCTCTGCGATGTATACTTTTGGAGAAAATCATGTCTTTCTGCATTAAGTTAGGTTGGCCGAATCCGCCATGCCAGGGTCACCAGATATCGAATTTTCCGACCAATCACCGATGTATGTAATTTGTACGTCATTGGAAGCGCACACGTGTGCAGATTTCAAATCTGTCATTAGATTTTCTCTGCGATGTATACTTTTGGAGAAAATCATGTCTTTCTGGATTAAGCTAGGTTAGCGGAATCCGCCATGCCAGGGGAGCCAGATATCGAATTTTCCGACCAATCACCGATCTATATTATTTGTATGTCATTAGAAGCCCACTAGTGTGCAGATTTCAAATCTGTGATTAAATTTTCTCTGCGATGTATACTTTTGGAGAAAGTCATGTCTCTCTGGATTAAGTTAGGCTGGCCAAATCCGCCATGCCAGGGTCGCCAGATATCGAATTTTCCGACCAATCACCGATGTATGTAATTTGTACGTTATTTGACAAGATTTCAAATCTGTGATTAGATTTTCTCTGCGATGTATACTTTTGGAAAAATCATGTCTTTCTGGATTAAGTTATGCAGGCCAAATTCGCCATGCCAGGGTCGCCAGATATTTTCCGAACAATCACCGATGTATGAAGTTTGTACGTCATCAGAAGCGCACTAGTGTGCAGATTTCAAATCTGTGATTAGATTTTCTCTGCGATGTACACTTTTGGAGAAAGTCATGTTTTTCTGGATTAAGTTAGACTGGCCAAATTCGCCATGCCAGGGTCGCCAGATATCGAGTTTTCCGACCAATCACCGATGTATGTAATTTGTACGTCATTAGAAGCGCACAAGTGTTCAGTTTCAAAATCTGTGATTAGATTTTCTCTGCGATGTACACTTTTGGAGAAAATCTTGTCGTTTTGGATTACGTTAGGCTGGCCAAATTCCGCATGCCAGGGTCGCCAGATATCGAATTTTCCGACCAATCACCGATGTATGTAATTTGCGCGTCATTAGAAGCGCACTAGTGTGCAGATTTCAAATCTGTGATTAGATTTTCTCTGCGATGTACACTTTTGGAGAAAGTCATGTCTTTCTGGATTAAGTTAGACTGGCCAAATTCGCCATGCCAGGGTCGCCAGATATCGAGTTTTCCGACCAATCACCGATGTATGTAATTTGTACGTCATTAGAAGCGCACAAGTGTTCAGTTTTAAAATCTGTGATTAGATTTTCTCTGCGATGTACACTTTTGGAGAAAATCTTGTCGTTTTGGATTACGTTAGGCTGGCCAAATTCCGCATGCCAGGGTCGCCAGATATCGAATTTTCCGAACAATAACCGATGTATGTAATTTGTGTGTCATTAGAAGCGCACTAGTGTGCTGATTTCAATTCTATGATTAGATTTTCTCTGTGATGTATACTTTTGGAAAAAATCATGTCTTTCTGGATTAAGTTAGGTTCGCCGAATCCGCCATGCCAGGGTCGCCAGATATCGAATTTTCCGACGAATCACCGATGTATGTAATTTGTACGTCATTAGAAGCGCATTGGTGTGCAGATTTCAAATCGGTGATTAGATTTTCTCTGCGATGTACACTTTTGGAGAAAGTCATGTCTTTCTGGATTAAGTTAGACTGGCCAAATTCGCCATGCCAGGGTCGCCAGATATCGAGTTTTCCGACCAATCACCGATGTATGTAATTTGCGCGTCATTAGAAGCGCACTAGTGTGCAGATTTCAAATCTGTGATTAGATTTTCTCTGCGATGTATACTTTTGGAGAAAATCATGTCTTTCTGGATTAAGTTAGACTGGCCAAATTCGCCATGTCAGGGTCGCCAGATATCGAATTTTCCGACCAATAACCGATGTATGTAATTTGCACGTCATTAGAAGCGCACTAGTGTCCAGATTTCAAATCTGTGATTAGATTTTTTCTGCGATGTATAATTAAGGAGAAAATCATGTCTTTCTGGATTAAGTTAGGTTGGCCGAATCCGCCATGCCAGGGGAGCCAGACATCGAATTTTCCGACCAATCACCGATGTATGGAATTTGTACGTCATTGGAAGTGCACAGGTGTGCAGATTTCAAATCTGTGATTAGATTTTCTCTGCGATGTATACTTTTGGAGAAAATCATGTCTTTTTGGATTAAGTTAGGTTGGCGGAATCCGCCATGCCAGGGGAGCCAGATATCGAATTTGCCGACCAATCACCGATCTATATTATTTGTATGTCATTAGAAGCCCACTAGTGTGCAAATTTCAAATCTGTGATTAAATTTTCTCTGCGAGGTATACTTTTGGAGAAAGTCATGTCTCTCTGGATTAAGTTGGGTTGGCCAAATCCGCCATGCCAGGGTCGCCAGATATCGAATTTTCCGACCAATCACCGATGTATGTAATTTGTGCGTCATTAGAAGCGCACTAGTGTGCAGATTTCAAATCTGTGATTAGATTTTCTCTGCGATGTATACTTTTGGAAAAATCATGTCTTTCTGGATTAAGTTAGGCAGGCCAAATCCGCCATGCCAGGGTCGCCAGATATCGAATTTTCCGAACAATCACCGATGTATGCAATTTGTACGTCATTAGAAGCGCACTAGTGTGCAGATTTCAAATCTGTGATTAGACTTTCTCTGCGATGTATACTTTTGGAGAAAATCATGTCTTTCTGGATTAAGTTAGACTGGCCAAATTCGCCATGCCAGGGTCGCCAGATATCAAGTTTTCCGACCAATCACCGATGTATGTAATTTGTACGTTTTTTGACAAGATTTCAAATCTGTGATTAGATTTTCTCTGCGATGTACACTTTTGGAGAAAATCTTGTCGTTTTGGATTACGTTAGGCTGGCCAAATTGAGCATGCCAGGGTCGCCAGACATCGAATTTTCCGAACAATAACCGATGTATGTAATTTGTACGTCATTAGAAGCGCACTAGTGTGCTGATTTCAAATCTGTGATTAGATTTTCTCTGTGATGTACACTTTTGGAGAAAGTCATGTCTTTCTGGATTAAGTTAGACTGGCCAAATTCGCCATGCCAGGGTCGCCAGATATCGAGTTTTCCGAACAATCACCGATGTATGTAATTTGTACGTCATTAGAAGCGCACTAGTGTGCTGATTTCAAATCTGTGATTAGATTTTCTCTGTGATGTATAATTTTGGAAAAAATCATGTCTTTCTGGATTAAGTTAGGTTCGCCGAATCCGCCATGCCAGGGTCGCCAGATATCGAATTTTCCGACGAATCACCGATGTATGTAATTTGTACGTTATTGGAAGCGCATTGGTGTGCAGATTTCAAATCGGTGATTAGATTTTCTCTGCGATGTATAGTTTTGGAGAAAATCATGTCCTTCTGGATTAAGTTAGGTTGGCCGAATCCGCCATGCCAGGGTCGCCAGATACCGAATTTTCCGACCAATAACCGATGTATGTAATTTGCACGTCATTAGAAGCGCACTAGTGTCCAGATTTCAAATCTGTGATTAGATTTTTTCTGCGATGTTTAATTAAGGAGAAAATCATGTCTTTCTGGATTAAGTTAGGTTGGCCGAATCCGCCATGCCATGGTCACCAGATATCGAATTTTCCGACCAATCACCGATGTATGGAATTTGTACGTCATTGGAAGCGCACAAGTGTGCAGATTTCAAATCTGGGATTAGATTTTCTCTGCGATGTATACTTTTGGAAAAAATCATGTCTTTCTGGATTAAGTTAGGTTGGCGGAATCCGCCATGCCAGGGGAGCCAGATATCAAATTTTCCGACCAATCACCGATCTATATTATTTGTATGTCATTAGAAGCCCACTAGTGTGCAGATTTCAAATCTGTGATTAAATTTTCTCTGCGATGTACACTTTTGGAGAAAGTCATGTCTCTCCGGATTAAGTTAGGCTGGCCAAATCCGCCATGCCAGGGTCGCCAGATATCGAATTTTCCGACCAATCACCGATGTATGTAATTTGTACGTTTTTTGACAAGATTTCAAATCTGTGATTAGATTTTCTCTGCGATGTATACTTTTGGAAAAAATCATGTCTTTCTGGATTAAGTTATGCAGGCCAAATTCGCCATGCCAGGGTCGCCAGATATTTTCCGAACAATCACTGATGTATGAAGTTTGTACGCCATCAGAAGCGCACTAGTGTGCAGATTTCAAATCTGTGATTAGATTTCCTCTGCGATGTATAATTTAGGAGAAAATCATGTCTTTCTGGATTAAGTTGGGTTGACCGAATCCGCCATGCCAGGGTCACCAGACATCGAATTTTCCGACCAGTCAGACATGTATGTAATTTGTACGTCATTAGAAGCGCACTAGTGTGCTGATTTCAAATCTGTGATTAGATTTTCTCTGTGATGTACACTTTTGGAGAAAGTCATGTCTTTCTGGATTAAGTTAGACTGGCCAAATTCGCCATGCCAGGGTCGCCAGATATCGAGTTTTCCGAACAATCACCGATGTATGTAATTTGTACGTCATTAGAAGCGCACTAGTGTGCTGATTTCAAATCTGTGATTAGATTTTCTCTGTGATGTATACTTTTGGAAAAAATCATGTCTTTCTGGATTAAGTTAGGTTCGCCGAATCCGCCATGCCAGGGTCGCCAGATATCGAATTTTCCGACGAATCACCGATGTATGTAATTTGTACGTTATTGGAAGCGCATTGGTGTGCAGATTTCAAATCGGTGATTAGATTTTCTCTGCGATGTATACTTTTGGAGAAAATCATGTCTTTCTGGATTAAGTTAGGTTGGCCGAATCCGCCATGCCAGGGTCGCCAGATACCGAATTTTCCGACCAATAACCGATGTATGTAATTTGCACGTCATTAGAAGCGCACTAGTGTCCAGATTTCAAATCTGTGATTAGATTTTTTCTGCGATGTATAATTAAGGAGAAAATCATGTCTTTCTGGATTAAGTTAGGTTGGCCGAATCCGCCATGCCAGGGTCACCAGATATCGAATTTTCCGACCAATCACCGATGTATGGAATTTGTACGTCATTGGAAGCGCACAAGTGTGCAGATTTCAAATCTGGGATTAGATTTTCTCTGCGATGTATACTTTTGGAAAAAATCATGTCTTTCTGGATTAAGTTAGGTTGGCGGAATCCGCCATGCCAGGGGAGCCAGATATCAAATTTTCCGACCAATCACCGATCTATATTATTTGTATGTCATTAGAAGCCCACTAGTGTGCAGATTTCAAATCTGTGATTAAATTTTCTCTGCGATGTACACTTTTGGAGAAAGTCATGTCTCTCCGGATTAAGTTAGGCTGGCCAAATCCGCCATGCCAGGGTCGCCAGATATCGAATTTTCCGACCAATCACCGATGTATGTAATTTGTACGTTTTTTGACAAGATTTCAAATCTGTGATTAGATTTTCTCTGCGATGTATACTTTTGGAAAAAATCATGTCTTTCTGGATTAAGTTATGCAGGCCAAATTCGCCATGCCAGGGTCGCCAGATATTTTCCGAACAATCACTGATGTATGAAGTTTGTACGCCATCAGAAGCGCACTAGTGTGCAGATTTCAAATCTGTGATTAGATTTCCTCTGCGATGTATAATTTAGGAGAAAATCATGTCTTTCTGGATTAAGTTGGGTTGACCGAATCCGCCATGCCAGGGTCACCAGACATCGAATTTTCCGACCAGTCAGACATGTATGTAATTTGTACGTCATTAGAAGCGCGCTAGTGTGCTGATTTCAAATCTGTGATTAGATTTTCTCTGTGATGTACACTTTTGGAGAAAGTCATGTCTTTCTGGATTAAGTTAGACTGGCCAAATTCGCCATGCCAGGGTCGCCAGATATCGAGTTTTCCGAACAATCACCGATGTATGTAATTTGTACGTCATTAGAAGCGCACTAGTGTGCTGATTTCAAATCTGTGATTAGATTTTCTCTGTGATGTATACTTTTGGAAAAAATCATGTCTTTCTGGATTAAGTTAGGTTCGCCGAATCCGCCATGCCAGGGTCGCCAGATATCGAATTTTCCGACGAATCACCGATGTATGTAATTTGTACGTTATTGGAAGCGCATTGGTGTGCAGATTTCAAATCGGTGATTAGATTTTCTCTGCGATGTATACTTTTGGAGAAAATCATGTCTTTCTGGATTAAGTTGGGTTGGCCGAATCCGCCATGCCAGGGTCGCCAGATATCGAATTTTCCGACCAATAACCGATGTATGTAATTTGCACGTCATTAGAAGCGCACTAGTGTCCAGATTTCAAATCTGTGATTAGATTTTTTCTGCGATGTATAATTAAGGAGAAAATCATGTCTTTCTGGATTAAGTTAGGTTGGCCGAATCCGCCATGCCAGGGGAGCCAGACATCGAATTTTCCGACCAATCACCGATGTATGGAATTTGTACGTCATTGGAAGTGCACAAGTGTGCAGATTTCAAATCTGTGATTAGATTTTCTCTGCGATGTGTAATTTAGGAGAAAATCATGTCTTTTTGGATTAAGTTAGGTTGGCGGAATCCGCCATGCCAGGGGAGCCAGATATCGAATTTGCCGACCAATCACCGATCTATATTATTTGTATGTCATTAGAAGCCCACTAGTGTGCAAATTTCAAATCTGTGATTAAATTTTCTCTGCGATGTATACTTTTGGAGAAAGTCATGTCTCTCTGGATTAAGTTGGGTTGGCCAAATCCGCCATGCCAGGGTCGCCAGATATCGAATTTTCCGACCAATCACCGATGTATGTAATTTGTGCGTCATTAGAAGCGCACTAGTGTGCAGATTTCAAATCTGTGATTAGATTTTCTCTGCGATGTATACTTTTGGAAAAAATCATGTCTTTCTGGATTAAGTTAGGCAGGCCAAATCCGCCATGCCAGGGTCGCCAGATATCGAATTTTCCGAACAATCACCGATGTATGTAATTTGTACGTCATTAGAAGCGCACTAGTGTGCAGATTTCAAATCTGTGATTAGACTTTCTCTGCGATGTATACTTTTGGAGAAAATCATGTCTTTCTGGATTAAGTTAGACTGGCCAAATTCGCCATGCCAGGGTCGCCAGATATCAAGTTTTCCGACCAATCACCGATGTATGTAATTTGTACGTCATTAGAAGCGCACAAGTGTTCAGTTTCAAAATCTGTGATTATATTTTCTCTGCGATGTACACTTTTGGAGAAAATCTTGTCGATTTGGATTACGTTAGGCAGGCCAAATTCCGCATGCCAGGGATATCGAATTTTCCGACCAATCACCGATGTATGTAATTAGTGCGTCATTAGAAGCGCACTAGTGTGCAGATTTCAAATCTGTGATTAGATTTTCTCTGCGATGTACACTTTTGGAGAAAATCTTGTCGTTTTGGATTACGTTAGGCTGGCCAAATTGAGCATGCCAGGGTCGCCAGATATCGAATTTTCCGAACAATAACCGATGTATGTAATTTGTACGTCATTAGAAGCGCACTAGTGTGCTGATTTCAAATCTGTGATTAGATTTTCTCTGTGATGTACACTTTTGGAGAAAGTCATGTCTTTCTGGATTAAGTTAGACTGGCCAAATTCGCCATGCCAGGGTCGCCAGATATCGAGTTTTCCGAACAATCACCGATGTATGTAATTTGTACGTCATTAGAAGCGCACTAGTGTGCTGATTTCAAATCTGTGATTAGATTTTCTCTGTGATGTATACTTTTGGAAAAAATCATGTCTTTCTGGATTAAGTTAGGTTCGCCGAATCCGCCTTGCCAGGGTCGCCAGATATCGAATTTTCCGACGAATCACCGATGTATGTAATTTGTACGTTATTGGAAGCGCATTGGTGTGCAGATTTCAAATCGGTGATTAGATTTTCTCTGCGATGTATACTTTTGGAGAAAATCATGTCTTTCTGGATTAAGTTGGGTTGGCCGAATCCGCCATGCCAGGGTCGCCAGATATCGAATTTTCCGACCAATAACCGATGTATGTAATTTGCACGTCATTAGAAGCGCACTAGTGTCCAGATTTCAAATCTGTGATTAGATTTTTTCTGCGATGTATAATTAAGGAGAAAATCATGCCTTTCTGGATTAAGTTAGGTTGGCCGAATCCGCCATGCCAGGGGAGCCAGATATCGAATTTTCCGACCAATCACCGATGTATGGAATTTGTACGTCATTGGAAGCGCACAAGTGTGCAGATTTCAAATCTGGGATTAGATTTTCTCTGCGATGTATACTTTTGGAAAAAATCATGTCTTTCTGGATTAAGTTAGGTTGGCGGAATCCGCCATGCCAGGGGAGCCAGATATCGAATTTGCCGACCAATCACCGATCTATATTATTTGTATGTCAGTAGAAGCCCACTAGTGTGCAAATTTCAAATCTGTGATTAAATTTTCTCTGCGATGTATACTTTTGGAGAAAGTCATGTCTCTCTGGATTAAGTTGGGTTGGCCAAATCCGCCATGCCAGGGTCGCCAGATATCGAATTTTCCGACCAATCACCGATGTATGTAATTTGTGCGTCATTAGAAGCGCACTAGTGTGCAGATTTCAAATCTGTGATTAGATTTTCTCTGCGATGTATACTTTTGGAAAAAATCATGTCTTTCTGGATTAAGTTAGGCAGGCCAAATCCGCCATGCCAGGGTCGCCAGATATCGAATTTTCCGAACAATCACCGATGTATGCAATTTGTACGTCATTAGAAGCGCACTAGTGTGCTGATTTCAAATCTGTGATTAGATTTTCTCTGTGATGTACACTTTTGGAGAAAGTCATGTCTTTCTGGATTAAGTTAGACTGGCCAAATTCGCCATGCCAGGGTCGCCAGATATCGAGTTTTCCGAACAATCACCGATGTATGTAATTTGTACGTCATTAGAAGCGCACTAGTGTCCAGATTTCAAATCTGTGATTAGATTTTTTCTGCGATGTATAATTAAGGAGAAAATCATGTCTTTCTGGATTAAGTTGGGTTGGCCGAATCCGCCATGCCAGCGTCGCCAGATATCGAATTTTTTGACCAATAACCGATGTATGTAATTTGCACGTCATTAGAAGCGCACTAGTGTCCAGATTTCAAATCTGTGATTAGATTTTTTCTGCGATGTATAATTAAGGAGAAAATCATGTCTTTCTGGATTAAGTTAGGTTGGCCGAATCCGCCATGCCAGGGGAGCCAGACATCGAATTTTCCGACCAATCACCGATGTATGGAATTTGTACGTCATTGGAAGTGCACAAGTGTGCAGATTTCAAATCTGTGATTAGATTTTCTCTGCGATGTGTAATTTAGGAGAAAATCATGTCTTTTTGGATTAAGTTAGGTTGGCGGAATCCGCCATGCCAGGGGAGCCAGATATCGAATTTGCCGACCAATCACCGATCTATATTATTTGTATGTCATTAGAAGCCCACTAGTGTGCAAATTTCAAATCTGTGATTAAATTTTCTCTGCGATGTATACTTTTGGAGAAAGTCATGTCTCTCTGGATTAAGTTGGGTTGGCCAAATCCGCCATGCCAGGGTCGCCAGATATCGAATTTTCCGACCAATCACCGATGTATGTAATTTGTGCGTCATTAGAAGCGCACTAGTGTGCAGATTTCAAATCTGTGATTAGATTTTCTCTGCGATGTATACTTTTGGAAAAAATCATGTCTTTCTGGATTAAGTTAGGCAGGCCAAATCCGCCATGCCAGGGTCGCCAGATATCGAATTTTCCGAACAATCACCGATGTATGTAATTTGTACGTCATTAGAAGCGCACTAGTGTGCAGATTTCAAATCTGTGATTAGACTTTCTCAGCGATGTATACTTTTGGAGAAAATCATGTCTTTCTGGATTAAGTTAGACTGGCCAAATTCGCCATGCCAGGGTCGCCAGATATCAAGTTTTCCGACCAATCACCGATGTATGTAATTTGTACGTCATTAGAAGCGCACAAGTGTTCAGTTTCAAAATCTGTGATTATATTTTCTCTGCGATGTACACTTTTGGAGAAAATCTTGTCGATTTGGATTACGTTAGGCAGGCCAAATTCCGCATGCCAGGGATATCGAATTTTCCGACCAATCACCGATGTATGTAATTAGTGCGTCATTAGAAGCGCACTAGTGTGCAGATTTCAAATCTGTGATTAGATTTTCTCTGCGATGTACACTTTTGGAGAAAATCTTGTCGTTTTGGATTACGTTAGGCTGGCCAAATTGAGCATGCCAGGGTCGCCAGATATCGAATTTTCCGAACAATAACCGATGTATGTAATTTGTACGTCATTAGAAGCGCACTAGTGTGCTGATTTCAAATCTGTGATTAGATTTTCTCTGTGATGTACACTTTTGGAGAAAGTCATGTCTTTCTGGATTAAGTTAGACTGGCCAAATTCGCCATGCCAGGGTCGCCAGATATCGAGTTTTCCGAACAATCACCGATGTATGTAATTTGTACGTCATTAGAAGCGCACTAGTGTGCTGATTTCAAATCTGTGATTAGATTTTCTCTGTGATGTATACTTTTGGAAAAAATCATGTCTTTCTGGATTAAGTTAGGTTCGCCGAATCCGCCATGCCAGGGTCGCCAGATATCGAATTTTCCGACGAATCACCGATGTATGTAATTTGTACGTTATTGGAAGCGCATTGGTGTGCAGATTTCAAATCGGTGATTAGATTTTCTCTGCGATGTATACTTTTGGAGAAAATCATGTCTTTCTGGATTAAGTTGGGTTGGCCGAATCCGCCATGCCAGGGTCGCCAGATATCGAATTTTCCGACCAATAACCGATGTATGTAATTTGCACGTCATTAGAAGCGCACTAGTGTCCAGATTTCAAATCTGTGATTAGATTTTTTCTGCGATGTATAATTAAGGAGAAAATCATGCCTTTCTGGATTAAGTTAGGTTGGCCGAATCCGCCATGCCAGGGGAGCCAGATATCGAATTTTCCGACCAATCACCGATGTATGGAATTTGTACGTCATTGGAAGCGCACAAGTGTGCAGATTTCAAATCTGGGATTAGATTTTCTCTGCGATGTATACTTTTGGAAAAAATCATGTCTTTCTGGATTAAGTTAGGTTGGCGGAATCCGCCATGCCAGGGGAGCCAGATATCGAATTTGCCGACCAATCACCGATCTATATTATTTGTATGTCAGTAGAAGCCCACTAGTGTGCAAATTTCAAATCTGTGATTAAATTTTCTCTGCGATGTATACTTTTGGAGAAAGTCATGTCTCTCTGGATTAAGTTGGGTTGGCCAAATCCGCCATGCCAGGGTCGCCAGATATCGAATTTTCCGACCAATCACCGATGTATGTAATTTGTGCGTCATTAGAAGCGCACTAGTGTGCAGATTTCAAATCTGTGATTAGATTTTCTCTGCGATGTATACTTTTGGAAAAATCATGTCTTTCTGGATTAAGTTAGGCAGGCCAAATCCGCCATGCCAGGGTCGCCAGATATCGAATTTTCCGAACAATCACCGATGTATGCAATTTGTACGTCATTAGAAGCGCACTAGTGTGCAGATTTCAAATCTGTGATTAGACTTTCTCTGCGATGTATACTTTTGGAGAAAATCATGTCTTTCTGGATTAAGTTAGACTGGCCAAATTCGCCATGCCAGGGTCGCCAGATATCAAGTTTTCCGACCAATCACCGATGTATGTAATTTGTACGTCATTAGAAGCGCACAAGTGTTCAGTTTCAAAATCTGTGATTAGATTTTCTCTGCGATGTACACTTTTGGAGAAAATCTTGTCGATTTGGATTACGTTAGGCAGGCCAAATTCCGCATGCCAGGGATATCGAATTTTCCGACCAATCACCGATGTATGTAATTAGTGCGTCATTAGAAGCGCACTAGTGTGCAGATTTCAAATCTGTGATTAGATTTTCTCTGCGATGTACACTTTTGGAGAAAATCTTGTCGTTTTGGATTACGTTAGGCTGGCCAAATTGAGCATGCCAGGGTCGCCAGATATCGAATTTTCCGAACAATAACCGATGTATGTAATTTGTACGTCATTAGAAGCGCACTAGTGTGCTGATTTCAAATCTGTGATTAGATTTTCTCTGTGATGTACACTTTTGGAGAAAGTCATGTCTTTCTGGATTAAGTTAGACTGGCCAAATTCGCCATGCCAGGGTCGCCAGATATCGAGTTTTCCGAACAATCACCGATGTATGTAATTTGTACGTCATTAGAAGCGCACTAGTGTGCTGATTTCAAATCTGTGATTAGATTTTCTCTGTGATGTATACTTTCGGAAAAAATCATGTCTTTCTGGATTAAGTTAGGTTCGCCGAATCCGCCATGCCAGGGTCGCCAGATATCGAATTTTCCGACGAATCACCGATGTATGTAATTTGTACGTTATTGGAAGCGCATTGGTGTGCAGATTTCAAATCGGTGATTAGATTTTCTCTGCGATGTATACTTTTGGAGAAAATCATGTCTTTCTGGATTAAGTTAGGTTGGCCGAATCCGCCATGCCAGGGTCGCCAGATATCGAATTTTCCGACCAATAACCGATGTATGTAATTTGCACGTCATTAGAAGCGCACTAGTGTGCAGATTTCAAATCTGTGATTAGATTTTTTCTGCGATGTATAATTAAGGAGAAAATCATGTCTTTCTGGATTAAGTTAGGTTGGCCGAATCCGCCATGCCAGGGTCACCAGATATCGAATTTTCCGACCAATCACCGATGTATGGAATTTGTACGTCATTGGAAGCGCACAAGTGTGCAGATTTCAAATCTGGGATTAGATTTTCTCTGCGATGTATACTTTTGGAAAAAATCATGTCTTTCTGGATTAAGTTAGGTTGGCGGAATCCGCCATGCCAGGGGAGCCAGATATCAAATTTTCCGACCAATCACCGATCTATATTATTTGTATGTCATTAGAAGCCCACTAGTGTGCAGATTTCAAATCTGTGATTAAATTTTCTCTGCGATGTACACTTTTGGAGAAAGTCATGTCTCTCCGGATTAAGTTAGGCTGGCCAAATCCGCCATGCCAGGTTCGCCAGATATCGAATTTTCCGACCAATCACCGATGTATGTAATTTGTACGTTTTTGACAAGATTTCAAATCTGTGATTAGATTTTCTCTGCGATGTATACTTTTGGAAAAAATCATGTCTTTCTGGATTAAGTTAGGTTGGCGGAATCCGCCATGCCAGGGGAGCCAGATATCAAATTTTCCGACCAATCACCGATCTATATTATTTGTATGTCATTAGAAGCCCACTAGTGTGCAGATTTCAAATCGGTGATTAGATTTTCTCTGCGATGTATACTTTTGGAGAAAATCATGTCTTTCTGGATTAAGTTAGGTTGGCCGAATCCGCCATGCCAGGGTCGCCAGATATCGAATTTTCCGACCAATAACCGATATATGTAATTTGCACGTCATTAGAAGCGCACTAGTGTGCAGATTTCAAATCTGTGATTAGATTTTTTCTGCGATGTATAATTAAGGAGAAAATCATGTCTTTCTGGATTAAGTTAGGTTGGCCGAATCCGCCATGCCAGGGTCACCAGATATCGAATTTTCCGACCAATCACCGATGTATGGAATTTGTACGTCATTGGAAGCGCACAAGTGTGCAGATTTCAAATCTGGGATTAGATTTTCTCTGCGATGTATACTTTTGGAAAAAATCATGTCTTTCTGGATTAAGTTAGGTTGGCGGAATCCGCCATGCCAGGGGAGCCAGATATCAAATTTTCCGACCAATCACCGATCTATATTATTTGTATGTCATTAGAAGCCCACTAGTGTGCAGATTTCAAATCTGTGATTAAATTTTCTCTGCGATGTACACTTTTGGAGAAAGTCATGTCTCTCCGGATTAAGTTAGGCTGGCCAAATCCGCCATGCCAGGTTCGCCAGATATCGAATTTTCCGACCAATCACCGATGTATGTAATTTGTACGTTTTTTGACAAGATTTCAAATCTGTGATTAGATTTTCTCTGCGATGTATACTTTTGGAAAAAATCATGTCTTTCTGGATTAAGTTATGCAGGCCAAATTCGCCATGCCAGGGTCGCCAGATATTTTCCGAACAATCACCGATGTATGAAGTTTGTACGTCATCAGAAGCGCACTAGTGTGCAGATTTCAAATCGGTGATTAGATTTCCTCTGCGATGTATAATTTAGGAGAAAATCATGTCTTTCTGGATTAAGTTGGGTTGACCGAATCCGCCATGCCAGGGTCATTAGACATCGAATTTTCCGACCAGTCAGACATGTATGTAATTTGTACCTCATTGGAAGCGCACAGGTGTGCAGATTTCAAATCCGTGATTAGATTTTCTCTGCGATGTACACTTTTGGAGAAAATCATGTCTTTCTGGATTAAGTTAGGTTGGCCAAATCCGCCATGCCAGGGGAGCCAGATATCGAATTTTCCGACCAATCACCAATGTATGTAATTCGTATGTCATTAGAAGCCCACTAGTGTTAAGATTTCAAATCTGTGATTAAATTTTCTCTGCGATGTATACTTTTGGAGAAAGTCATGTCTCTCTGGATTAAGTTAGGCTGGCCAAATCCGCCATGCCAGGGTCGCCAGATATCGAGCCTTCCGACCAATCACCGATGTATGTAGTTTGTACGTCATTAGAAGCGCACTAGTGTGCAGATTTCAAATCTGTGATTAGATTTTCTCTGCGATGTATACTTTTGGAGAAAATCATGTCTTTCTGGATTAAGTTAGACTGGCCAAATTCGCCATGCCAGGGTCGCCAGATATCGAGCCTTCCGACCAATCACCGATGTATGTAACTTGTACGTCATTAGAGGCGCACAAGTGTTCAGTTTCAAAATCTGTGATTAGATTTTCTCTGCGATGTATACTTTTGGAGAAAATCTTGTCGTTTTGGATTAAGTTAGGCTGGCCAAATTCCGCATGCCAGGGTCGCCAGATATCGAATTTTCCGACCAACCACCGATGTATGTAACTTGTGCGTCATTAGAAGCGCACTAGTGTGCAGATTTCAAATCTGTGATTAGATTTTCTCTGCGATGTACACTTTTGGAGAAAGTCATGTCTTTCTGGATTAAGTTAGACTGGCCAAATTCGCCATGCCAGGGTCGCCAGATATCGAGTTTTCCGAACAATCACCGATGTATGTAATTTGTACGTCATTAGAAGCGCACAAGTGTTCAGTTTCAAAATCTGTGATTAGATTTTCTCTGCGATGTATACTTTTGGAGAAAATCTTGTCGTTTTGGATTAAGTTAGGCTGGCCAAATTCCGCATGCCAGGGTCGCCAGATATCGAATTTTCCGACCAACCACCGATGTATGTAACTTGTGCGTCATTAGAAGCGCACTAGTGTGCAGATTTCAAATCTGTGATTAGATTTTCTCTGCGATGTACACTTTTGGAGAAAGTCATGTCTTTCTGGATTAAGTTAGACTGGCCAAATTCGCCATGCCAGGGTCGCCAGATATCGAGTTTTCCGAACAATCACCGATGTATGTAATTTGTACGTCATTAGAAGCGCACAAGTGTTCAGTTTCAAAATCTGTGATTAGATTTTCTCTGCGATGTATACTTTTGGAGAAAATCATGTCTTTCTGCATTAAGTTAGGTTGGCCGAATCCGCCATGCCAGGGTCACCAGATATCGCATCTTCCGACCAATCACCGATGTATGGAATTTGTACGTCATTGGAAGCGCACACGTGTGCAGATTTCAAATCTGTGATTAGATTTTCTCTGCGATGTATACTTTTGGAGAAAATCATGTCTTTATGGATTAAGTTAGGTTAGCGGAATCCGCCATGCCAGGGGAGCCAGATATCGAATTTTCCGACCAATCACCGATCTATATTATTTGTATGTCATTAGAAGCCCACTAGTGTGCAGATTTCAAATCGGTGATTAAATTTTCTCTGCGATGTATACTTTTGGAGAAAGTCATGTCTCTCTGGATTAAGTTAGGCTGGCCAAATCCGCCATGCCAGGGTCGCCAGATATCGAATTTTCCGACCAATCACCGATGTATGTAATTTGTACGTTATTTGACAAGATTTCAAATCTGTGATTAGATTTTCTCTGCGATGTATACTTTTGGAAAAGTCATGTCTTTCTGGATTAAGTTATGCAGGCCAAATTCGCCATGCCAGGGTCGCCAGATATTTTCCGAACAATCACCGATGTATGTAGTTTGTACATCATCAGAAGCGCACTAGTGTGCAGATTTCAAATCTGTGATTAGATTTTCTCTGCGATGTATAATTTAGGAGAAAATCATGTCTTTCTGGATTAAGTTGGGTTGACCGAATCCGCCATGCCAGGGTCACCAGACATCGAATTTTCCGACCAGTCAGACATGTATGTAATTTGTACGTCATTGGAAGCGCATTAGTGTGCAGATTTCAAATCTGTGATTAGATTTTCTCTGCGATGTACACTTTTGGAGAAAATCATGTCTTTCTGGATTAAGTTAGGTTGGTCAAATCCGCCATGCCAGGGTCGCCACATATCGAATTTTCCGACCAATCAACAATGTATGTAATTTGTACGCCATTTGACAAGATTTCAAATCTGTGATTAGATTTTCTCTGCGATGTATACTTTTGGAGAAAATCATGTCTTTCTGGATTAAGTTAGGCTGGCCAAATCCGCCATGCCAGGGTCGCCAGATATCGAATTTTCCGAACAATCACCGATGTATGTAGTTTGTACGTCATTAGAAGCGCACTAGTGTGCAGATTTCAAATCTGTGATTAGATTTTCTCTGCGATGTACACTTTTGGAGAAAGTCATGTCTTTCTGGATTAAGTTAGACTGGCCAAATTCGCCATGCCAGGGTCGCCAGATATCGAGTTTTCCGAACAATCACCGATGTATGTAATTTGTACGTCATTAGAAGCGCACAAGTGTTCAGTTTCAAAATCTGTGATTAGATTTTCTCTGCGATGTATACTTTTGGAGAAAATCTTGTCGTTTTGGATTAAGTTAGGCTGGCCAAATTCCGCATGCCAGGGTCGCCAGATATCGAATTTTCCGACCAACCACCGATGTATGTAACTTGTGCGTCATTAGAAGCGCACTAGTGTGCAGATTTCAAATCTGTGATTAGATTTTCTCTGCGATGTACACTTTTGGAGAAAGTCATGTCTTTCTGGATTAAGTTAGACTGGCCAAATTCGCCATGCCAGGGTCGCCAGATATCGAGTTTTCCGACCAATCACCGATGTATGTAATTTGTACGTCATTAGAAGCGCACTAGTGTGCTGATTTCAAATCTGTGATTAGATTTTCTCTGTGATGTATATTTTTGGAGAAAATCATGTCTTTCTGGATTAAGTAAGGCTGGCTAAATCCGCCATGCCAGGGTCGCCAGATATCGAATTTTCGGACGAATCACCGATGTATGTAATTTGTGCGTTATTGGAAGCGCATTGGTGTGCAGATTTCAAATCGGTGATTAGATTTTCTCTGCGATGTATACTTTTGGAGAAAATCATGTCTTTCTGCATTAAGTTAGGTTGGCCGAATCCGCCATGCCAGGGTCACCAGATATCGAATTTTCCGACCAATCACCGATGTATGGAATTTGTACGTCATTGGAAGCGCACACGTGTGCAGATTTCAAATCTGTGATTAGATTTTCTCTGCGATGTATACTTTTGGAGAAAATCATGTCTTTCTGGATTAAGTTAGGTTGGCGGAATCCACCATGCCAGGGGAGCCAGATATCGAATTTTCCGACCAATCACCGATCTATATTATTTGTATGTCATTAGAAGCCCACTAGTGTGCAGATTTCAAATCTGTGATTAAATTTTCTCTGCGATGTATACTTTTGGAGAAAGTCATGTCTCTCTGGATTAAGTTAGGCTGGCCAAATCCGCCATGCCAGGGTCGCCAGATATCGAATTTTCCGACCAATCACCGATGTATGTAATTTGTACGTTATTTGACAAGATTTCAAATCTGTGATTAGATTTTCTTTGCGATGTATACTTTTGGAGAAAATCATGTCTTTCTGGATTAAGTTAGGCAGGCCAAATCCGCCATGCCAGGGTCGCCAGATATCGAATTTTCCGAACAATCACCGATGTATGTATTTTGTACGTCATTGGAAGCGCACAAGTGTTCAGTTTCAAAATCTGTGATTAGATTTTCTCTGCGATGTATACTTTTGGAAAAAATCATGTCTTTCTGGATTAAGTTAGGCAGGCCAAATCCGCCATGCCAGGGTCGCCAGATATCGAATTTTCCGAACAATCACCGATGTATGTAGTTTGTACGTCATTAGAAGCGCACTAGTGTGCAGATTTCAAATCTGTGATTAGATTTTCTCTGCGATGTATACTTTTGGAGAAAATCATGTCTTTCTGGATTAAGTTAGACTGGCCAAATTCGCCATGCCAGGGTCGCCAGATATCGAATTTTCCGACCAATCACCGATGTATGTAATTTGTACGTCATTAGAAGCGCACTAGTGTGCAGATTTCAAATCTGTGATTAGATTTTCTCTGCGATGTACACTTTTGGAGAAAGTCATGTCTTTCTGGATTAAGTTAGACTGGCCAAATTCGCCATGCCAGGGTCGCCAGATATCGAGTTTTCCGACCAATCACCGATGTATGTAACTTGTGCGTCATTAGAAGCGCACTAGTGTGCAGATTTCAAATCTGTGATTAGATTTTCTCTGCGATGTATACTTTTCAAGAAAATCATGTCTTTCTGGATTAAGTTAGACTGGCCAAATTCGCCATGTCAGGGTCGCCAGATATCGAATTTTCCGACCAATCACCGATGTATGTAATTTGTACGTCATTAGAAGCGCACAAGTGTTCAGTTTCAAAATCTGTGATTAGATTTTCTCTGCGATGTATACTTTTGGAGAAAATCTTGTCGTTTTGGATTAAGTTAGGCTGGCCAAATTCCGCATGCCAGGGTCGCCAGATATCGAATTTTCCGACCAATCACCGATGTATGTAATTTGTACGTCATTAGAAGCGCACTAGTGTGCAGATTTCAAATCTGTGATTAGATTTTCTCTGCGATGTACACTTTTGGAGAAAGTCATGTCTTTCTGGATTAAGTTAGACTGGCCAAATTCGCCATGCCAGGGTCGCCAGATATCGAGTTTTCCGACCAATCACCGATGTATGTAATTTGTACGTCATTAGAAGCGCACAAGTGTTCAGTTTCAAAATCTGTGATTAGATTTTCTCTGCGATGTATACTTTTGGAGAAAATCTTGTCGTTTTGGATTAAGTTAGGCTGGCCAAATTCCGCATGCCAGGGTCGCCAGATATCGAATTTTCCGACCAATCACCGATGTATGTAATTTGCGCGTCATTAGAAGCGCACTAGTGTGCAGATTTCAAATCTGTGATTAGATTTTCTCTGCGATGTACACTTTTGGAGAAAGTCATGTCTTTCTGGATTAAGTTAGACTGGCCAAATTCGCCATGCCAGGGTCGCCAGATATCGAGTTTTCCGACCAATCACCGATGTATGTAATTTGTACGTCATTAGAAGCGCACAAGTGTTCAGTTTCAAAATCTGTGATTAGATTTTCTCTGCGATGTACACTTTTGGAGAAAATCTTGTCGTTTTGGATTACGTTAGGCTGGCCAAATTCCGCATGCCAGGGTCGCCAGATATCGAATTTTCCGAACAATAACCGATGTATGTAATTTGTGCGTCATTAGAAGCGCACTAGTGTGCTGATTTCAAATCTGTGATTAGATTTTCTCTGTGATGTATACTTTTGGAGAAAATCATGTCTTTCTGGATTAAGTAAGGCTGGCTAAATCCGCCATGCCAGGGTCGCCAGATATCGAATTTTCGGACGAATCACCGATGTATGTAATTTGTGCGTTATTGGAAGCGCATTGGTGTGCAGATTTCAAATCGGTGATTAGATTTTCTCTGCGATGTATACTTTTGGAGAAAATCATGTCTTTCTGCATTAAGTTAGGTTGGCCGAATCCGCCATGCCAGGGTCACCAGATATCGCATTTTCCGACCAATCACCGATGTATGGAATTTGTACGTCATTGGAAGCGCACACGTGTGCAGATTTCAAATCTGTGATTAGATTTTCTCTGCGATGTATACTTTTGGAGAAAATCATGTCTTTCTGGATTAAGTTAGGTTAGCGGAATCCGCCATGCCAGGGGAGCCAGATATCGAATTTTCCGACCAATCACCGATCTATATTATTTGTATGTCATTAGAAGCCCACTAGTGTGCAGATTTCAAATCTGTGATTAAATTTTCTCTGCGATGTATACTTTTGGAGAAAGTCATGTCTCTCTGGATTAAGTTAGGCTGGCCAAATCCGCCATGCCAGGGTCGCCAGATATCGAATTTTCCGACCAATCACCGATGTATGTAATTTGTACGTTATTTGACAAGATTTCAAATCTGTGATTAGATTTTCTCTGCGATGTATACTTTTTTAAAAATCATGTCTTTCTGGATTAAGTTATGCAGGCCAAATTCGCCATGCCAGGGTCGCCAGATATTTTCCGAACAATCACCGATGTATGTAGTTTGTACGTCATCAGAAACGCACTAGTGTGCAGATTTCAAATCTGTGATTAGATTTTCTCTGCGATGTATAATTTAGGAGAAAATCATGTCTTTCTGGATTAAGTTGGGTTGACCGAATCCGCCATGCCAGGGTCACCAGACATCGAATTTTCCGACCAGTCAGACATGTATGTAATTTGTACGTCATTGGAAGCGCACTAGTGTGCAGATTTCAAATCTGTGATTAGATTTTCTCTGCGATGTACACTTTTGGAGAAAATCATGTCTTTCTGGATTAAGTTAGGTTGCTCAAATCCGCCATGCCAGGGTCGCCACATATCGAATTTTCCGACCAATCAACAATGTATGTAATTTGTACGCCATTTGACAAGATTTCAAATCTGTGATTAGATTTTCTCTGCGATGTATACTTTTGGAAAAAATCATGTCTTTCTGGATTAAGTTAGGCAGGCCAAATCCGCCATGCCAGGGTCGCCAGATATCGAATTTTCCGAACAATCACCGATGTATGTAGTTTGTACGTCATTAGAAGCGCACTAGTGTGCAGATTTCAAATCTGTGATTAGATTTTCTCTGCGATGTATACTTTTGGAGAAAATCATGTCTTTCTGGATTAAGTTAGGTTGGCGGAATCCGCCATGCCAGGGGAGCCAGATATCGAATTTTCCGACCAATCACCGATCTATATTATTTGTATGTCATTAGAAGCGCACTAGTGTGCAGATTTCAAATCTGTGATTAGATTTTCTCTGCGATGTATACTTTTGGAAAAAATCATGTCTTTCTGGATTAAGTTAGGCAGGCCAAATCCGCCATGCCAGGGTCGCCAGATATCGAATTTTCCGAACAATCACCGATGTATGTAGTTTGTACGTCATTAGAAGCGCACTAGTGTGCAGATTTCAAATCTGTGATTAGATTTTCTCTGCGATGTACACTTTTGGAGAAAGTCATGTCTTTCTGGATTAAGTTAGACTGGCCAAATTCGCCATGCCAGGGTCGCCAGATATCGAGTTTTCCGACCAATCACCGATGTATGTAACTTGTGCGTCATTAGAAGCGCACTAGTGTGCAGATTTCAAATCTGTGATTAGATTTTCTCTGCGATGTATACTTTTCAAGAAAATCATGTCTTTCTGGATTAAGTTAGACTGGCCAAATTCGCCATGTCAGGGTCGCCAGATATCGAATTTTCCGACCAATCACCGATGTATGTAATTTGTACGTCATTAGAAGCGCACAAGTGTTCAGTTTCAAAATCTGTGATTAGATTTTCTCTGCGATGTATACTTTTGGAGAAAATCTTGTCGTTTTGGATTAAGTTAGGCTGGCCAAATTCCGCATGCCAGGGTCGCCAGATATCGAATTTTCGGACGAATCACCGATGTATGTAATTTGTGCGTTATTGGAAGCGCATTGGTGTGCAGATTTCAAATCGGTGATTAGATTTTCTCTGCGATGTGTACTTTTGGAGAAAATCATGTCTTTCTGCATTAAGTTAGGTTGGCCGAATCCGCCATGCCAGGGTCGCCAGATATCGAGTTTTCCGACCAATCACCGATGTATGTAATTTGTACGTCATTAGAAGCGCACAAGTGTTCAGTTTCAAAATCTGTGATTAGATTTTCTCTGCGATGTATACTTTTGGAGAAAATCTTGTCGTTTTGGATTAAGTTAGGCTGGCCAAATTCCGCATGCCAGGGTCGCCAGATATCGAATTTTCGGACGAATCACCGATGTATGTAATTTGTGCGTTATTGGAAGCGCATTGGTGTGCAGATTTCAAATCGGTGATTAGATTTTCTCTGCGATGTGTACTTTTGGAGAAAATCATGTCTTTCTGCATTAAGTTAGGTTGGCCGAATCCGCCATGCCAGGGTCGCCAGATATCGAATTTTCCGACCAATCACCGATGTATGGAATTTGTACGTCATTGGAAGCGCACACGTGTGCAGATTTCAAATCTGTGATTAGATTTTCTCTGCGATGTATACTTTTGGAGAAAATCATGTCTTTCTGGATTAAGTTAGGTTGGCGGAATCCACCATGCCAGGGGAGCCAGATATCGAATTTTCCGACCAATCACCGATCTATATTATTTGTATGTCATTAGAAGCCCACTAGTGTGCAGATTTCAAATCTGTGATTAAATTTTCTCTGCGATGTATACTTTTGGAGAAAGTCATGTCTCTCTGGATTAAGTTAGGCTGGCCAAATCCGCCATGCCAGGGTCGCCAGATATCGAATTTTCCGACCAATCACCGATGTATGTAATTTGTACGTTATTTGACAAGATTTCAAATCTGTGATTAGATTTTCTTTGCGATGTATACTTTTGGAGAAAATCATGTCTTTCTGGATTAAGTTAGGCAGGCCAAATCCGCCATGCCAGGGTCGCCAGATATCGAATTTTCCGAACAATCACCGATGTATGTATTTTGTACGTCATTGGAAGCGCACAAGTGTTCAGTTTCAAAATCTGTGATTAGATTTTCTCTGCGATGTATACTTTTGGAAAAAATCATGTCTTTCTGGATTAAGTTAGACAGGCCAAATCCGCCATGCCAGGGTCGCCAGATATCGAATTTTCCGAACAATCACCGATGTATGTAGTTTGTACGTCATTAGAAGCGCACTAGTGTGCAGATTTCAAATCTGTGATTAGATTTTCTCTGCGATGTATACTTTTGGAGAAAATCATGTCTTTCTGGATTAAGTTAGGTTGGCGGAATCCGCCATGCCAGGGGAGCCAGATATCGAATTTTCCGACCAATCACCGATCTATATTATTTGTATGTCATTAGAAGCGCACTAGTGTGCAGATTTCAAATCTGTGATTAGATTTTCTCTGCGATGTATACTTTTGGAAAAAATCATGTCTTTCTGGATTAAGTTAGGCAGGCCAAATCCGCCATGCCAGGGTCGCCAGATATCGAATTTTCCGAACAATCACCGATGTATGCAATTTGTACGTCATTAGAAGCGCACTAGTGTGCTGATTTCAAATCTGTGATTAGATTTTCTCTGTGATGTACACTTTTGGAGAAAGTCATGTCTTTCTGGATTAAGTTAGACTGGCCAAATTCGCCATGCCAGGGTCGCCAGATATCGAGTTTTCCGAACAATCACCGATGTATGTAATTTGTACGTCATTAGAAGCGCACTAGTGTCCAGATTTCAAATCTGTGATTAGATTTTTTCTGCGATGTATAATTAAGGAGAAAATCATGTCTTTCTGGATTAAGTTGGGTTGGCCGAATCCGCCATGCCAGCGTCGCCAGATATCGAATTTTTTGACCAATAACCGATGTATGTAATTTGCACGTCATTAGAAGCGCACTAGTGTCCAGATTTCAAATCTGTGATTAGATTTTTTCTGCGATGTATAATTAAGGAGAAAATCATGTCTTTCTGGATTAAGTTAGGTTGGCCGAATCCGCCATGCCAGGGGAGCCAGACATCGAATTTTCCGACCAATCACCGATGTATGGAATTTGTACGTCATTGGAAGTGCACAAGTGTGCAGATTTCAAATCTGTGATTAGATTTTCTCTGCGATGTGTAATTTAGGAGAAAATCATGTCTTTTTGGATTAAGTTAGGTTGGCGGAATCCGCCATGCCAGGGGAGCCAGATATCGAATTTGCCGACCAATCACCGATCTATATTATTTGTATGTCATTAGAAGCCCACTAGTGTGCAAATTTCAAATCTGTGATTAAATTTTCTCTGCGATGTATACTTTTGGAGAAAGTCATGTCTCTCTGGATTAAGTTGGGTTGGCCAAATCCGCCATGCCAGGGTCGCCAGATATCGAATTTTCCGACCAATCACCGATGTATGTAATTTGTGCGTCATTAGAAGCGCACTAGTGTGCAGATTTCAAATCTGTGATTAGATTTTCTCTGCGATGTATACTTTTGGAAAAAATCATGTCTTTCTGGATTAAGTTAGGCAGGCCAAATCCGCCATGCCAGGGTCGCCAGATATCGAATTTTCCGAACAATCACCGATGTATGTAATTTGTACGTCATTAGAAGCGCACTAGTGTGCAGATTTCAAATCTGTGATTAGACTTTCTCAGCGATGTATACTTTTGGAGAAAATCATGTCTTTCTGGATTAAGTTAGACTGGCCAAATTCGCCATGCCAGGGTCGCCAGATATCAAGTTTTCCGACCAATCACCGATGTATGTAATTTGTACGTCATTAGAAGCGCACAAGTGTTCAGTTTCAAAATCTGTGATTATATTTTCTCTGCGATGTACACTTTTGGAGAAAATCTTGTCGTTTTGGATTACGTTAGGCTGGCCAAATTGAGCATGCCAGGGTCGCCAGATATCGAATTTTCCGAACAATAACCGATGTATGTAATTTGTACGTCATTAGAAGCGCACTAGTGTGCTGATTTCAAATCTGTGATTAGATTTTCTCTGTGATGTACACTTTTGGAGAAAGTCATGTCTTTCTGGATTAAGTTAGACTGGCCAAATTCGCCATGCCAGGGTCGCCAGATATCGAGTTTTCCGAACAATCACCGATTTCAAATCTGTGATTAGATTTTCTCTGTGATGTATACTTTTGGAAAAAATCATGTCTTTCTGGATTAAGTTAGGTTCGCCGAATCCGCCATGCCAGGGTCGCCAGATATCGAATTTTCCGACGAATCACCGATGTATGTAATTTGTACGTTATTGGAAGCGCATTGGTGTGCAGATTTCAAATCGGTGATTAGATTTTCTCTGCGATGTATACTTTTGGAGAAAATCATGTCTTTCTGGATTAAGTTGGGTTGGCCGAATCCGCCATGCCAGGGTCGCCAGATATCGAATTTTCCGACCAATAACCGATGTATGTAATTTGCACGTCATTAGAAGCGCACTAGTGTCCAGATTTCAAATCTGTGATTAGATTTTTTCTGCGATGTATAATTAAGGAGAAAATCATGCCTTTCTGGATTAAGTTAGGTTGGCCGAATCCGCCATGCCAGGGGAGCCAGATATCGAATTTTCCGACCAATCACCGATGTATGGAATTTGTACGTCATTGGAAGCGCACAAGTGTGCAGATTTCAAATCTGGGATTAGATTTTCTCTGCGATGTATACTTTTGGAAAAAATCATGTCTTTCTGGATTAAGTTAGGTTGGCGGAATCCGCCATGCCAGGGGAGCCAGATATCGAATTTGCCGACCAATCACCGATCTATATTATTTGTATGTCAGTAGAAGCCCACTAGTGTGCAAATTTCAAATCTGTGATTAAATTTTCTCTGCGATGTATACTTTTGGAGAAAGTCATGTCTCTCTGGATTAAGTTGGGTTGGCCAAATCCGCCATGCCAGGGTCGCCAGATATCGAATTTTCCGACCAATCACCGATGTATGTAATTTGTGCGTCATTAGAAGCGCACTAGTGTGCAGATTTCAAATCTGTGATTAGATTTTCTCTGCGATGTATACTTTTGGAAAAATCATGTCTTTCTGGATTAAGTTAGGCAGGCCAAATCCGCCATGCCAGGGTCGCCAGATATCGAATTTTCCGAACAATCACCGATGTATGCAATTTGTACGTCATTAGAAGCGCACTAGTGTGCAGATTTCAAATCTGTGATTAGACTTTCTCTGCGATGTATACTTTTGGAGAAAATCATGTCTTTCTGGATTAAGTTAGACTGGCCAAATTCGCCATGCCAGGGTCGCCAGATATCAAGTTTTCCGACCAATCACCGATGTATGTAATTTGTACGTCATTAGAAGCGCACAAGTGTTCAGTTTCAAAATCTGTGATTAGATTTTCTCTGCGATGTACACTTTTGGAGAAAATCTTGTCGATTTGGATTACGTTAGGCAGGCCAAATTCCGCATGCCAGGGATATCGAATTTTCCGACCAATCACCGATGTATGTAATTAGTGCGTCATTAGAAGCGCACTAGTGTGCAGATTTCAAATCTGTGATTAGATTTTCTCTGCGATGTACACTTTTGGAGAAAATCTTGTCGTTTTGGATTACGTTAGGCTGGCCAAATTGAGCATGCCAGGGTCGCCAGATATCGAATTTTCCGAACAATAACCGATGTATGTAATTTGTACGTCATTAGAAGCGCACTAGTGTGCTGATTTCAAATCTGTGATTAGATTTTCTCTGTGATGTACACTTTTGGAGAAAGTCATGTCTTTCTGGATTAAGTTAGACTGGCCAAATTCGCCATGCCAGGGTCGCCAGATATCGAGTTTTCCGAACAATCACCGATGTATGTAATTTGTACGTCATTAGAAGCGCACTAGTGTGCTGATTTCAAATCTGTGATTAGATTTTCTCTGTGATGTATACTTTCGGAAAAAATCATGTCTTTCTGGATTAAGTTAGGTTCGCCGAATCCGCCATGCCAGGGTCGCCAGATATCGAATTTTCCGACGAATCACAGATGTATGTAATTTGTACGTTATTGGAAGCGCATTGGTGTGCAGATTTCAAATCGGTGATTAGATTTTCTCTGCGATGTATACTTTTGGAGAAAATCATGTCTTTCTGGATTAAGTTAGGTTGGCCGAATCCGCCATGCCAGGGTCGCCAGATATCGAATTTTCCGACCAATAACCGATGTATGTAATTTGCACGTCATTAGAAGCGCACTAGTGTGCAGATTTCAAATCTGTGATTAGATTTTTTCTGCGATGTATAATTAAGGAGAAAATCATGTCTTTCTGGATTAAGTTAGGTTGGCCGAATCCGCCATGCCAGGGTCACCAGATATCGAATTTTCCGACCAATCACCGATGTATGGAATTTGTACGTCATTGGAAGCGCACAAGTGTGCAGATTTCAAATCTGGGATTAGATTTTCTCTGCGATGTATACTTTTGGAAAAAATCATGTCTTTCTGGATTAAGTTAGGTTGGCGGAATCCGCCATGCCAGGGGAGCCAGATATCAAATTTTCCGACCAATCACCGATCTATATTATTTGTATGTCATTAGAAGCCCACTAGTGTGCAGATTTCAAATCTGTGATTAAATTTTCTCTGCGATGTACACTTTTGGAGAAAGTCATGTCTCTCCGGATTAAGTTAGGCTGGCCAAATCCGCCATGCCAGGTTCGCCAGATATCGAATTTTCCGACCAATCACCGATGTATGTAATTTGTACGTTTTTGACAAGATTTCAAATCTGTGATTAGATTTTCTCTGCGATGTATACTTTTGGAAAAAATCATGTCTTTCTGGATTAAGTTAGGTTGGCGGAATCCGCCATGCCAGGGGAGCCAGATATCAAATTTTCCGACCAATCACCGATCTATATTATTTGTATGTCATTAGAAGCCCACTAGTGTGCAGATTTCAAATCGGTGATTAGATTTTCTCTGCGATGTATACTTTTGGAGAAAATCATGTCTTTCTGGATTAAGTTAGGTTGGCCGAATCCGCCATGCCAGGGTCGCCAGATATCGAATTTTCCGACCAATAACCGATATATGTAATTTGCACGTCATTAGAAGCGCACTAGTGTGCAGATTTCAAATCTGTGATTAGATTTTTTCTGCGATGTATAATTAAGGAGAAAATCATGTCTTTCTGGATTAAGTTAGGTTGGCCGAATCCGCCATGCCAGGGTCACCAGATATCGAATTTTCCGACCAATCACCGATGTATGGAACTTGTACGTCATTGGAAGCGCACAAGTGTGCAGATTTCAAATCTGGGATTAGATTTTCTCTGCGATGTATACTTTTGGAAAAAATCATGTCTTTCTGGATTAAGTTAGGTTGGCGGAATCCGCCATGCCAGGGGAGCCAGATATCAAATTTTCCGACCAATCACCGATCTATATTATTTGTATGTCATTAGAAGCCCACTAGTGTGCAGATTTCAAATCTGTGATTAAATTTTCTCTGCGATGTACACTTTTGGAGAAAGTCATGTCTCTCCGGATTAAGTTAGGCTGGCCAAATCCGCCATGCCAGGTTCGCCAGATATCGAATTTTCCGACCAATCACCGATGTATGTAATTTGTACGTTTTTTGACAAGATTTCAAATCTGTGATTAGATTTTCTCTGCGATGTATACTTTTGGAAAAAATCATGTCTTTCTGGATTAAGTTATGCAGGCCAAATTCGCCATGCCAGGGTCGCCAGATATTTTCCGAACAATCACCGATGTATGAAGTTTGTACGTCATCAGAAGCGCACTAGTGTGCAGATTTCAAATCGGTGATTAGATTTCCTCTGCGATGTATAATTTAGGAGAAAATCATGTCTTTCTGGATTAAGTTGGGTTGACCGAATCCGCCATGCCAGGGTCATTAGACATCGAATTTTCCGACCAGTCAGACATGTATGTAATTTGTACCTCATTGGAAGCGCACAGGTGTGCAGATTTCAAATCCGTGATTAGATTTTCTCTGCGATGTACACTTTTGGAGAAAATCATGTCTTTCTGGATTAAGTTAGGTTGGCCAAATCCGCCATGCCAGGGGAGCCAGATATCGAATTTTCCGACCAATCACCAATGTATGTAATTCGTATGTCATTAGAAGCCCACTAGTGTTAAGATTTCAAATCTGTGATTAAATTTTCTCTGCGATGTATACTTTTGGAGAAAGTCATGTCTCTCTGGATTAAGTTAGGTTGGCCAAATCCGCCATGCCAGGGTCGCCAGATATCGAGCCTTCCGACCAATCACCGATGTATGTAGTTTGTACGTCATTAGAAGCGCACTAGTGTGCAGATTTCAAATCTGTGATTAGATTTTCTCTGCGATGTATACTTTTGGAGAAAATCATGTCTTTCTGGATTAAGTTAGACTGGCCAAATTCGCCATGCCAGGGTCGCCAGATATCGAGCCTTCCGACCAATCACCGATGTATGTAACTTGTACGTCATTAGAGGCGCACAAGTGTTCAGTTTCAAAATCTGTGATTAGATTTTCTCTGCGATGTATACTTTTGGAGAAAATCTTGTCGTTTTGGATTAAGTTAGGCTGGCCAAATTCCGCATGCCAGGGTCGCCAGATATCGAATTTTCCGACCAACCACCGATGTATGTAACTTGTGCGTCATTAGAAGCGCACTAGTGTGCAGATTTCAAATCTGTGATTAGATTTTCTCTGCGATGTACACTTTTGGAGAAAGTCATGTCTTTCTGGATTAAGTTAGACTGGCCAAATTCGCCATGCCAGGGTCGCCAGATATCGAGTTTTCCGAACAATCACCGATGTATGTAATTTGTACGTCATTAGAAGCGCACAAGTGTTCAGTTTCAAAATCTGTGATTAGATTTTCTCTGCGATGTATACTTTTGGAGAAAATCTTGTCGTTTTGGATTAAGTTAGGCTGGCCAAATTCCGCATGCCAGGGTCGCCAGATATCGAATTTTCCGACCAACCACCGATGTATGTAACTTGTGCGTCATTAGAAGCGCACTAGTGTGCAGATTTCAAATCTGTGATTAGATTTTCTCTGCGATGTACACTTTTGGAGAAAGTCATGTCTTTCTGGATTAAGTTAGACTGGCCAAATTCGCCATGCCAGGGTCGCCAGATATCGAGTTTTCCGAACAATCACCGATGTATGTAATTTGTACGTCATTAGAAGCGCACAAGTGTTCAGTTTCAAAATCTGTGATTAGATTTTCTCTGCGATGTATACTTTTGGAGAAAATCATGTCTTTCTGCATTAAGTTAGGTTGGCCGAATCCGCCATGCCAGGGTCACCAGATATCGCATCTTCCGACCAATCACCGATGTATGGAATTTGTACGTCATTGGAAGCGCACACGTGTGCAGATTTCAAATCTGTGATTAGATTTTCTCTGCGATGTATACTTTTGGAGAAAATCATGTCTTTCTGGATTAAGTTAGGTTAGCGGAATCCGCCATGCCAGGGGAGCCAGATATCGAATTTTCCGACCAATCACCGATCTATATTATTTGTATGTCATTAGAAGCCCACTAGTGTGCAGATTTCAAATCGGTGATTAAATTTTCTCTGCGATGTATACTTTTGGAGAAAGTCATGTCTCTCTGGATTAAGTTAGGCTGGCCAAATCCGCCATGCCAGGGTCGCCAGATATCGAATTTTCCGACCAATCACCGATGTATGTAATTTGTACGTTATTTGACAAGATTTCAAATCTGTGATTAGATTTTCTCTGCGATGTATACTTTTGGAAAAGTCATGTCTTTCTGGATTAAGTTATGCAGGCCAAATTCGCCATGCCAGGGTCGCCAGATATTTTCCGAACAATCACCGATGTATGTAGTTTGTACATCATCAGAAGCGCACTAGTGTGCAGATTTCAAATCTGTGATTAGATTTTCTCTGCGATGTATAATTTAGGAGAAAATCATGTCTTTCTGGATTAAGTTGGGTTGACCGAATCCGCCATGCCAGGGTCACCAGACATCGAATTTTCCGACCAGTCAGACATGTATGTAATTTGTACGTCATTGGAAGCGCATTAGTGTGCAGATTTCAAATCTGTGATTAGATTTTCTCTGCGATGTACACTTTTGGAGAAAATCATGTCTTTCTGGATTAAGTTAGGTTGGTCAAATCCGCCATGCCAGGGTCGCCACATATCGAATTTTCCGACCAATCAACAATGTATGTAATTTGTACGCCATTTGACAAGATTTCAAATCTGTGATTAGATTTTCTCTGCGATGTATACTTTTGGAGAAAATCATGTCTTTCTGGATTAAGTTAGGCTGGCCAAATCCGCCATGCCAGGGTCGCCAGATATCGAATTTTCCGAACAATCACCGATGTATGTAGTTTGTACGTCATTAGAAGCGCACTAGTGTGCAGATTTCAAATCTGTGATTAGATTTTCTCTGCGATGTACACTTTTGGAGAAAGTCATGTCTTTCTGGATTAAGTTAGACTGGCCAAATTCGCCATGCCAGGGTCGCCAGATATCGAGTTTTCCGAACAATCACCGATGTATGTAATTTGTACGTCATTAGAAGCGCACAAGTGTTCAGTTTCAAAATCTGTGATTAGATTTTCTCTGCGATGTATACTTTTGGAGAAAATCTTGTCGTTTTGGATTAAGTTAGGCTGGCCAAATTCCGCATGCCAGGGTCGCCAGATATCGAATTTTCCGACCAACCACCGATGTATGTAACTTGTGCGTCATTAGAAGCGCACTAGTGTGCAGATTTCAAATCTGTGATTAGATTTTCTCTGCGATGTACACTTTTGGAGAAAGTCATGTCTTTCTGGATTAAGTTAGACTGGCCAAATTCGCCATGCCAGGGTCCCCAGATATCGAGTTTTCCGACCAATCACCGATGTATGTAATTTGTACGTCATTAGAAGCGCACTAGTGTGCTGATTTCAAATCTGTGATTAGATTTTCTCTGTGATGTATATTTTTGGAGAAAATCATGTCTTTCTGGATTAAGTAAGGCTGGCTAAATCCGCCATGCCAGGGTCGCCAGATATCGAATTTTCGGACGAATCACCGATGTATGTAATTTGTGCGTTATTGGAAGCGCATTGGTGTGCAGATTTCAAATCGGTGATTAGATTTTCTCTGCGATGTATACTTTTGGAGAAAATCATGTCTTTCTGCATTAAGTTAGGTTGGCCGAATCCGCCATGCCAGGGTCACCAGATATCGAATTTTCCGACCAATCACCGATGTATGGAATTTGTACGTCATTGGAAGCGCACACGTGTGCAGATTTCAAATCTGTGATTAGATTTTCTCTGCGATGTATACTTTTGGAGAAAATCATGTCTTTCTGGATTAAGTTAGGTTGGCGGAATCCACCATGCCAGGGGAGCCAGATATCGAATTTTCCGACCAATCACCGATCTATATTATTTGTATGTCATTAGAAGCCCACTAGTGTGCAGATTTCAAATCTGTGATTAAATTTTCTCTGCGATGTATACTTTTGGAGAAAGTCATGTCTCTCTGGATTAAGTTAGGCTGGCCAAATCCGCCATGCCAGGGTCGCCAGATATCGAATTTTCCGACCAATCACCGATGTATGTAATTTGTACGTTATTTGACAAGATTTCAAATCTGTGATTAGATTTTCTTTGCGATGTATACTTTTGGAGAAAATCATGTCTTTCTGGATTAAGTTAGGCAGGCCAAATCCGCCATGCCAGGGTCGCCAGATATCGAATTTTCCGAACAATCACCGATGTATGTATTTTGTACGTCATTGGAAGCGCACAAGTGTTCAGTTTCAAAATCTGTGATTAGATTTTCTCTGCGATGTATACTTTTGGAAAAAATCATGTCTTTCTGGATTAAGTTAGGCAGGCCAAATCCGCCATGCCAGGGTCGCCAGATATCGAATTTTCCGAACAATCACCGATGTATGTAGTTTGTACGTCATTAGAGGCGCACTAGTGTGCAGATTTCAAATCTGTGATTAGATTTTCTCTGCAATGTATACTTTTGGAGAAAATCATGTCTTTCTGGATTAAGTTAGACTGGCCAAATTCGCCATGCCAGGGTCGCCAGATATCGAATTTTCCGACCAATCACCGATGTATGTAATTTGTACGTCATTAGAAGCGCACTAGTGTGCAGATTTCAAATCTGTGATTAGATTTTCTCTGCGATGTACACTTTTGGAGAAAGTCATGTCTTTCTGGATTAAGTTAGACTGGCCAAATTCGCCATGCCAGGGTCGCCAGATATCGAGTTTTCCGACCAATCACCGATGTATGTAACTTGTGCGTCATTAGAAGCGCACTAGTGTGCAGATTTCAAATCTGTGATTAGATTTTCTCTGCGATGTATACTTTTCAAGAAAATCATGTCTTTCTGGATTAAGTTAGACTGGCCAAATTCGCCATGTCAGGGTCGCCAGATATCGAATTTTCCGACCAATCACCGATGTATGTAATTTGTACGTCATTAGAAGCGCACAAGTGTTCAGTTTCAAAATCTGTGATTAGATTTTCTCTGCGATGTATACTTTTGGAGAAAATCTTGTCGTTTTGGATTAAGTTAGGCTGGCCAAATTCCGCATGCCAGGGTCGCCAGATATCGAATTTTCCGACCAATCACCGATGTATGTAATTTGTACGTCATTAGAAGCGCACTAGTGTGCAGATTTCAAATCTGTGATTAGATTTTCTCTGCGATGTACACTTTTGGAGAAAGTCATGTCTTTCTGGATTAAGTTAGACTGGCCAAATTCGCCATGCCAGGGTCGCCAGATATCGAGTTTTCCGACCAATCACCGATGTATGTAATTTGTACGTCATTAGAAGCGCACAAGTGTTCAGTTTCAAAATCTGTGATTAGATTTTCTCTGCGATGTATACTTTTGGAGAAAATCTTGTCGTTTTGGATTAAGTTAGGCTGGCCAAATTCCGCATGCCAGGGTCGCCAGATATCGAATTTTCCGACCAATCACCGATGTATGTAATTTGCGCGTCATTAGAAGCGCACTAGTGTGCAGATTTCAAATCTGTGATTAGATTTTCTCTGCGATGTACACTTTTGGAGAAAGTCATGTCTTTCTGGATTAAGTTAGACTGGCCAAATTCGCCATGCCAGGGTCGCCAGATATCGAGTTTTCCGACCAATCACCGATGTATGTAATTTGTACGTCATTAGAAGCGCACAAGTGTTCAGTTTCAAAATCTGTGATTAGATTTTCTCTGCGATGTACACTTTTGGAGAAAATCTTGTCGTTTTGGATTACGTTAGGCTGGCCAAATTCCGCATGCCAGGGTCGCCAGATATCGAATTTTCCGAACAATAACCGATGTATGTAATTTGTGCGTCATTAGAAGCGCACTAGTGTGCTGATTTCAAATCTGTGATTAGATTTTCTCTGTGATGTATACTTTTGGAGAAAATCATGTCTTTCTGGATTAAGTAAGGCTGGCTAAATCCGCCATGCCAGGGTCGCCAGATATCGAATTTTCGGACGAATCACCGATGTATGTAATTTGTGCGTTATTGGAAGCGCATTGGTGTGCAGATTTCAAATCGGTGATTAGATTTTCTCTGCGATGTATACTTTTGGAGAAAATCATGTCTTTCTGCATTAAGTTAGGTTGGCCGAATCCGCCATGCCAGGGTCACCAGATATCGCATTTTCCGACCAATCACCGATGTATGGAATTTGTACGTCATTGGAAGTGCACACGTGTGCAGATTTCAAATCTGTGATTAGATTTTCTCTGCGATGTATACTTTTGGAGAAAATCATGTCTTTCTGGATTAAGTTAGGTTAGCGGAATCCGCCATGCCAGGGGAGCCAGATATCGAATTTTCCGACCAATCACCGATCTATATTATTTGTATGTCATTAGAAGCCCACTAGTGTGCAGATTTCAAATCTGTGATTAAATTTTCTCTGCGATGTATACTTTTGGAGAAAGTCATGTCTCTCTGGATTAAGTTAGGCTGGCCAAATCCGCCATGCCAGGGTCGCCAGATATCGAATTTTCCGACCAATCACCGATGTATGTAATTTGTACGTTATTTGACAAGATTTCAAATCTGTGATTAGATTTTCTCTGCGATGTATACTTTTTTAAAAATCATGTCTTTCTGGATTAAGTTATGCAGGCCAAATTCGCCATGCCAGGGTCGCCAGATATTTTCCGAACAATCACCGATGTATGTAGTTTGTACGTCATCAGAAACGCACTAGTGTGCAGATTTCAAATCTGTGATTAGATTTTCTCTGCGATGTATAATTTAGGAGAAAATCATGTCTTTCTGGATTAAGTTGGGTTGACCGAATCCGCCATGCCAGAGTCACCAGACACCGAATTTTCCGACCAGTCAGACATGTATGTAATTTGTACGTCATTGGAAGCGCACTAGTGTGCAGATTTCAAATCTGTGATTAGATTTTCTCTGCGATGTACACTTTTGGAGAAAATCATGTCTTTCTGGATTAAGTTAGGTTGCTCAAATCCGCCATGCCAGGGTCGCCACATATCGAATTTTCCGACCAATCAACAATGTATGTAATTTGTACGCCATTTGACAAGATTTCAAATCTGTGATTAGATTTTCTCTGCGATGTATACTTTTGGAAAAAATCATGTCTTTCTGGATTAAGTTAGGCAGGCCAAATCCGCCATGCCAGGGTCGCCAGATATCGAATTTTCCGAACAATCACCGATGTATGTAGTTTGTACGTCATTAGAAGCGCACTAGTGTGCAGATTTCAAATCTGTGATTAGATTTTCTCTGCGATGTATACTTTTGGAGAAAATCATGTCTTTCTGGATTAAGTTAGGTTGGCGGAATCCGCCATGCCAGGGGAGCCAGATATCGAATTTTCCGACCAATCACCGATCTATATTATTTGTATGTCATTAGAAGCGCACTAGTGTGCAGATTTCAAATCTGTGATTAGATTTTCTCTGCGATGTATACTTTTGGAAAAAATCATGTCTTTCTGGATTAAGTTAGGCAGGCCAAATCCGCCATGCCAGGGTCGCCAGATATCGAATTTTCCGAACAATCACCGATGTATGTAGTTTGTACGTCATTAGAAGCGCACTAGTGTGCAGATTTCAAATCTGTGATTAGATTTTCTCTGCGATGTACACTTTTGGAGAAAGTCATGTCTTTCTGGATTAAGTTAGACTGGCCAAATTCGCCATGCCAGGGTCGCCAGATATCGAGTTTTCCGACCAATCACCGATGTATGTAACTTGTGCGTCATTAGAAGCGCACTAGTGTGCAGATTTCAAATCTGTGATTAGATTTTCTCTGCGATGTATACTTTTCAAGAAAATCATGTCTTTCTGGATTAAGTTAGACTGGCCAAATTCGCCATGTCAGGGTCGCCAGATATCGAATTTTCCGACCAATCACCGATGTATGTAATTTGTACGTCATTAGAAGCGCACAAGTGTTCAGTTTCAAAATCTGTGATTAGATTTTCTCTGCGATGTATACTTTTGGAGAAAATCTTGTCGTTTTGGATTAAGTTAGGCTGGCCAAATTCCGCATGCCAGGGTCGCCAGATATCGAATTTTCCGACCAATCACCGATGTATGTAATTTGCGCGTCATTAGAAGCGCACTAGTGTGCAGATTTCAAATCTGTGATTAGATTTTCTCTGCGATGTACACTTTTGGAGAAAGTCATGTCTTTCTGGATTAAGTTAGACTGGCCAAATTCGCCATGCCAGGGTCGCCAGATATCGAGTTTTCCGACCAATCACCGATGTATGTAATTTGTACGTCATTAGAAGCGCACAAGTGTTCAGTTTCAAAATCTGTGATTAGATTTTCTCTGCGATGTACACTTTTGGAGAAAATCTTGTCTTTCTGGATTAAGTTAGGTTGCTCAAATCCGCCATGCCAGGGTCGCCACATATCGAATTTTCCGACCAATCAACAATGTATGTAATTTGTACGCCATTTGACAAGATTTCAAATCTGTGATTAGATTTTCTCTGCGATGTATACTTTTGGAAAAAATCATGTCTTTCTGGATTAAGTTAGGCAGGCCAAATCCGCCATGCCAGGGTCGCCAGATATCGAATTTTCCGAACAATCACCGATGTATGTAGTTTGTACGTCATTAGAAGCGCACTAGTGTGCAGATTTCAAATCTGTGATTAGATTTTCTCTGCGATGTATACTTTTGGAGAAAATCATGTCTTTCTGGATTAAGTTAGGTTGGCGGAATCCGCCATGCCAGGGGAGCCAGATATCGAATTTTCCGACCAATCACCGATCTATATTATTTGTATGTCATTAGAAGCGCACTAGTGTGCAGATTTCAAATCTGTGATTAGATTTTCTCTGCGATGTATACTTTTGGAAAAAATCATGTCTTTCTGGATTAAGTTAGGCAGGCCAAATCCGCCATGCCAGGGTCGCCAGATATCGAATTTTCCGAACAATCACCGATGTATGTAGTTTGTACGTCATTAGAAGCGCACTAGTGTGCAGATTTCAAATCTGTGATTAGATTTTCTCTGCGATGTACACTTTTGGAGAAAGTCATGTCTTTCTGGATTAAGTTAGACTGGCCAAATTCGCCATGCCAGGGTCGCCAGATATCGAGTTTTCCGACCAATCACCGATGTATGTAATTTGCGCGTCATTAGAAGCGCACTAGTGTGCAGATTTCAAATCTGTGATTAGATTTTCTCTGCGATGTATACTTTTGGAGAAAATCATGTCTTTCTGGATTAAGTTAGACTGGCCAAATTCGCCATGTCAGGGTCGCCAGATATCGAATTTTCCGACCAATCACCGATGTATGTAATTTGTACGTCATTAGAAGCGCACAAGTGTTCAGTTTCAAAATCTGTGATTAGATTTTCTCTGCGATGTATACTTTTGGAGAAAATCTTGTCGTTTTGGATTAAGTTAAGCTGGCCAAATTCCGCATGCCAGGGTCGCCAGATATCGAATTTTCCGACCAATCACCGATGTATGCAATTTGCGCGTCATTAGAAGCGCACTAGTGTGCAGATTTCAAATCTGTGATTAGATTTTCTCTGCGATGTACACTTTTGGAGAAAGTCATGTCTTTCTGGATTAAGTTAGACTGGCCAAATTCGCCATGCCAGGGTCGCCAGATATCGAGTTTTCCGACCAATCACCGATGTATGTAATTTCTACGTCATTAGAAGCGCACAAGTGTTCAGTTTCAAAATCTGTGATTAGATTTTCTCTGCGATGTACACTTTTGGAGAAAATCTTGTCGTTTTGGATTACGTTAGGCTGGCCAAATTCCGCATGCCAGGGTCGCCAGATATCGAATTTTCCGAACAAAAACCGATGTATGTAATTTGTGCGTCATTAGAAGCGCAGTAGTGTGCTGATTTCAAATCTGTGATTAGATTTTCTCTGTGATGTATACTTTTGGAGAAAATCATGTCTTTCTGGATTAAGTAAGGCTGGCTAAATCCGCCATGCCAGGGTCGCCAGATATCGAATTTTCGGACGAATCACCGATGTATGTAATTTGTGCGTTATTGGAAGCGCATTGGTGTGCAGATTTCAAATCGGTGATTAGATTTTCTCTGCGATGTATACTTTTGGAGAAAATCATGTCTTTCTGCATTAAGTTAGGTTGGCCGAATCCGCCATGCCAGGGTCACCAGATATCGCATCTTCCGACCAATCACCGATGTATGGAATTTGTACGTCATTGGAAGCGCACACGTGTGCAGATTTCAAATCTGTGATTAGATTTTCTCTGCGATGTATACTTTTGGAGAAAATCATGTCTTTCTGGATTAAGTTAGGTTAGCGGAATCCGCCATGCCAGGGGAGCCAGATATCGAATTTTCCGACCAATCACCGATCTATATTATTTGTATGTCATTAGAAGCCCACTAGTGTGCAGATTTCAAATCGGTGATTAAATTTTCTCTGCGATGTATACTTTTGGAGAAAGTCATGTCTCTCTGGATTAAGTTAGGCTGGCCAAATCCGCCATGCCAGGGTCGCCAGATATCGAATTTTCCGACCAATCACCGATGTATGTAATTTGTACGTTATTTGACAAGATTTCAAATCTGTGATTAGATTTTCTCTGCGATGTATACTTTTGCAAAAGTCATGTCTTTCTGGATTAAGTTATGCAGGCCAAATCCGCCATGCCAGGGTCACCAGACATCGAATTTTCCGACCAGTCAGACATGTATGTAATTTGTACGTCATTGGAAGCGCATTAGTGTGCAGATTTCAAATCTGTGATTAGATTTTCTCTGCGATGTACACTTTTGGAGAAAATCATGTCTTTCTGGATTAAGTTAGGTTGGTCAAATCCGCCATGCCAGGGTCGCCACATATCGAATTTTCCGACCAATCAACAATGTATGTAATTTGTACGCCATTTGACAAGATTTCAAATCTGTGATTAGATTTTCTCTGCGATGTATACTTTTGGAGAAAATCATGTCTTTCTGGATTAAGTTAGGCAGGCCAAATCCGCCATGCCAGGGTCGCCAGATATCGAATTTTCCGAACAATCACCGATGTATGTAGTTTGTACGTCATTAGAAGCGCACTAGTGTGCAGATTTCAAATCTGTGATTAGATTTTCTCTGCGATGTACACTTTTGGAGAAAGTCATGTCTTTCTGGATTAAGTTAGACTGGCCAAATTCGCCATGCCAGGGTCGCCAGATATCGAGTTTTCCGAACAATCACCGATGTATGTAATTTGTACGTCATTAGAAGCGCACAAGTGTTCAGTTTCAAAATCTGTGATTAGATTTTCTCTGCGATGTATACTTTTGGAGAAAATCTTGTCGTTTTGGATTAAGTTAGGCTGGCCAAATTCCGCATGCCAGGGTCGCCAGATATCGAATTTTCCGACCAACCACCGATGTATGTAACTTGTGCGTCATTAGAAGCGCACTAGTGTGCAGATTTCAAATCTGTGATTAGATTTTCTCTGCGATGTACACTTTTGGAGAAAGTCATGTCTTTCTGGATTAAGTTAGACTGGCCAAATTCGCCATGCCAGGGTCGCCAGATATCGAGTTTTCCGACCAATCACCGATGTATGTAATTTGTACGTCATTAGAAGCGCACTAGTGTGCTGATTTCAAATCTGTGATTAGATTTTCTCTGTGATGTATATTTTTGGAGAAAATCATGTCTTTCTGGATTAAGTAAGGCTGGCTAAATCCGCCATGCCAGGGTCGCCAGATATCGAATTTTCGGACGAATCACCGATGTATGTAATTTGTGCGTTATTGGAAGCGCATTGGTGTGCAGATTTCAAATCGGTGATTAGATTTTCTCTGCGATGTATACTTTTGGAGAAAATCATGTCTTTCTGCATTAAGTTAGGTTGGCCGAATCCGCCATGCCAGGGTCACCAGATATCGAATTTTCCGACCAATCACCGATGTATGGAATTTGTACGTCATTGGAAGCGCACACGTGTGCAGATTTCAAATCTGTGATTAGATTTTCTCTGCGATGTATACTTTTGGAGAAAATCATGTCTTTCTGGATTAAGTTAGGTTGGCGGAATCCACCATGCCAGGGGAGCCAGATATCGAATTTTCCGACCAATCACCGATCTATATTATTTGTATGTCATTAGAAGCCCACTAGTGTGCAGATTTCAAATCTGTGATTAAATTTTCTCTGCGATGTATACTTTTGGAGAAAGTCATGTCTCTCTGGATTAAGTTAGGCTGGCCAAATCCGCCATGCCAGGGTCGCCAGATATCGAATTTTCCGACCAATCACCGATGTATGTAATTTGTACGTTATTTGACAAGATTTCAAATCTGTGATTAGATTTTCTTTGCGATGTATACTTTTGGAGAAAATCATGTCTTTCTGGATTAAGTTAGGCAGGCCAAATCCGCCATGCCAGGGTCGCCAGATATCGAATTTTCCGAACAATCACCGATGTATGTATTTTGTACGTCATTGGAAGCGCACAAGTGTTCAGTTTCAAAATCTGTGATTAGATTTTCTCTGCGATGTATACTTTTGGAAAAAATCATGTCTTTCTGGATTAAGTTAGGCAGGCCAAATCCGCCATGCCAGGGTCGCCAGATATCGAATTTTCCGAACAATCACCGATGTATGTAGTTTGTACGTCATTAGAAGCGCACTAGTGTGCAGATTTCAAATCTGTGATTAGATTTTCTCTGCGATGTATACTTTTGGAGAAAATCATGTCTTTCTGGATTAAGTTAGACTGGCCAAATTCGCCATGCCAGGGTCGCCAGATATCGAATTTTCCGACCAATCACCGATGTATGTAATTTGTACGTCATTAGAAGCGCACTAGTGTGCAGATTTCAAATCTGTGATTAGATTTTCTCTGCGATGTACACTTTTGGAGAAAGTCATGTCTTTCTGGATTAAGTTAGACTGGCCAAATTCGCCATGCCAGGGTCGCCAGATATCGAGTTTTCCGACCAATCACCGATGTATGTAACTTGTGCGTCATTAGAAGCGCACTAGTGTGCAGATTTCAAATCTGTGATTAGATTTTCTCTGCGATGTATACTTTTCAAGAAAATCATGTCTTTCTGGATTAAGTTAGACTGGCCAAATTCGCCATGTCAGGGTCGCCAGATATCGAATTTTCCGACCAATCACCGATGTATGTAATTTGTACGTCATTAGAAGCGCACAAGTGTTCAGTTTCAAAATCTGTGATTAGATTTTCTCTGCGATGTATACTTTTGGAGAAAATCTTGTCGTTTTGGATTAAGTTAGGCTGGCCAAATTCCGCATGCCAGGGTCGCCAGATATCGAATTTTCCGACCAATCACCGATGTATGTAATTTGTACGTCATTAGAAGCGCACTAGTGTGCAGATTTCAAATCTGTGATTAGATTTTCTCTGCGATGTACACTTTTGGAGAAAGTCATGTCTTTCTGGATTAAGTTAGACTGGCCAAATTCGCCATGCCAGGGTCGCCAGATATCGAGTTTTCCGACCAATCACCGATGTATGTAATTTGTACGTCATTAGAAGCGCACAAGTGTTCAGTTTCAAAATCTGTGATTAGATTTTCTCTGCGATGTATACTTTTGGAGAAAATCTTGTCGTTTTGGATTAAGTTAGGCTGGCCAAATTCCGCATGCCAGGGTCGCCAGATATCGAATTTTCCGACCAATCACCGATGTATGTAATTTGCGCGTCATTAGAAGCGCACTAGTGTGCAGATTTCAAATCTGTGATTAGATTTTCTCTGCGATGTACACTTTTGGAGAAAGTCATGTCTTTCTGGATTAAGTTAGACTGGCCAAATTCGCCATGCCAGGGTCGCCAGATATCGAGTTTTCCGACCAATCACCGATGTATGTAATTTGTACGTCATTAGAAGCGCACAAGTGTTCAGTTTCAAAATCTGTGATTAGATTTTCTCTGCGATGTACACTTTTGGAGAAAATCTTGTCGTTTTGGATTACGTTAGGCTGGCCAAATTCCGCATGCCAGGGTCGCCAGATATCGAATTTTCCGAACAATAACCGATGTATGTAATTTGTGCGTCATTAGAAGCGCACTAGTGTGCTGATTTCAAATCTGTGATTAGATTTTCTCTGTGATGTATACTTTTGGAGAAAATCATGTCTTTCTGGATTAAGTAAGGCTGGCTAAATCCGCCATGCCAGGGTCGCCAGATATCGAATTTTCGGACGAATCACCGATGTATGTAATTTGTGCGTTATTGGAAGCGCATTGGTGTGCAGATTTCAAATCGGTGATTAGATTTTCTCTGCGATGTATACTTTTGGAGAAAATCATGTCTTTCTGCATTAAGTTAGGTTGGCCGAATCCGCCATGCCAGGGTCACCAGATATCGCATTTTCCGACCAATCACCGATGTATGGAATTTGTACGTCATTGGAAGCGCACACGTGTGCAGATTTCAAATCTGTGATTAGATTTTCTCTGCGATGTATACTTTTGGAGAAAATCATGTCTTTCTGGATTAAGTTAGGTTAGCGGAATCCGCCATGCCAGGGGAGCCAGATATCGAATTTTCCGACCAATCACCGATCTATATTATTTGTATGTCATTAGAAGCCCACTAGTGTGCAGATTTCAAATCTGTGATTAAATTTTCTCTGCGATGTATACTTTTGGAGAAAGTCATGTCTCTCTGGATTAAGTTAGGCTGGCCAAATCCGCCATGCCAGGGTCGCCAGATATCGAATTTTCCGACCAATCACCGATGTATGTAATTTGTACGTTATTTGACAAGATTTCAAATCTGTGATTAGATTTTCTCTGCGATGTATACTTTTTTAAAAATCATGTCTTTCTGGATTAAGTTATGCAGGCCAAATTCGCCATGCCAGGGTCGCCAGATATTTTCCGAACAATCACCGATGTATGTAGTTTGTACGTCATCAGAAGCGCACTAGTGTGCAGATTTCAAATCTGTGATTAGATTTTCTCTGCGATGTATAATTTAGGAGAAAATCATGTCTTTCTGGATTAAGTTGGGTTGACCGAATCCGCCATGCCAGGGTCACCAGACATCGAATTTTCCGACCAGTCAGACATGTATGTAATTTGTACGTCATTGGAAGCGCACTAGTGTGCAGATTTCAAATCTGTGATTAGATTTTCTCTGCGATGTACACTTTTGGAGAAAATCATGTCTTTCTGGATTAAGTTAGGTTGCTCAAATCCGCCATGCCAGGGTCGCCACATATCGAATTTTCCGACCAATCAACAATGTATGTAATTTGTACGCCATTTGACAAGATTTCAAATCTGTGATTAGATTTTCTCTGCGATGTATACTTTTGGAAAAAATCATGTCTTTCTGGATTAAGTTAGGCAGGCCAAATCCGCCATGCCAGGGTCGCCAGATATCGAATTTTCCGAACAATCACCGATGTATGTAGTTTGTACGTCATTAGAAGCGCACTAGTGTGCAGATTTCAAATCTGTGATTAGATTTTCTCTGCGATGTATACTTTTGGAGAAAATCATGTCTTTCTGGATTAAGTTAGGTTGGCGGAATCCGCCATGCCAGGGGAGCCAGATATCGAATTTTCCGACCAATCACCGATCTATATTATTTGTATGTCATTAGAAGCGCACTAGTGTGCAGATTTCAAATCTGTGATTAGATTTTCTCTGCGATGTATACTTTTGGAAAAAATCATGTCTTTCTGGATTAAGTTAGGCAGGCCAAATCCGCCATGCCAGGGTCGCCAGATATCGAATTTTCCGAACAATCACCGATGTATGTAGTTTGTACGTCATTAGAAGCGCACTAGTGTGCAGATTTCAAATCTGTGATTAGATTTTCTCTGCGATGTACACTTTTGGAGAAAGTCATGTCTTTCTGGATTAAGTTAGACTGGCCAAATTCGCCATGCCAGGGTCGCCAGATATCGAGTTTTCCGACCAATCACCGATGTATGTAACTTGTGCGTCATTAGAAGCGCACTAGTGTGCAGATTTCAAATCTGTGATTAGATTTTCTCTGCGATGTATACTTTTCAAGAAAATCATGTCTTTCTGGATTAAGTTAGACTGGCCAAATTCGCCATGTCAGGGTCGCCAGATATCGAATTTTCCGACCAATCACCGATGTATGTAATTTGTACGTCATTAGAAGCGCACAAGTGTTCAGTTTCAAAATCTGTGATTAGATTTTCTCTGCGATGTATACTTTTGGAGAAAATCTTGTCGTTTTGGATTAAGTTAAGCTGGCCAAATTCCGCATGCCAGGGTCGCCAGATATCGAATTTTCCGACCAATCACCGATGTATGCAATTTGCGCGTCATTAGAAGCGCACTAGTGTGCAGATTTCAAATCTGTGATTAGATTTTCTCTGCGATGTACACTTTTGGAGAAAGTCATGTCTTTCTGGATTAAGTTAGACTGGCCAAATTCGCCATGCCAGGGTCGCCAGATATCGAGTTTTCCGACCAATCACCGATGTATGTAATTTCTACGTCATTAGAAGCGCACAAGTGTTCAGTTTCAAAATCTGTGATTAGATTTTCTCTGCGATGTACACTTTTGGAGAAAATCTTGTCGTTTTGGATTACGTTAGGCTGGCCAAATTCCGCATGCCAGGGTCGCCAGATATCGAATTTTCCGAACAAAAACCGATGTATGTAATTTGTGCGTCATTAGAAGCGCAGTAGTGTGCTGATTTCAAATCTGTGATTAGATTTTCTCTGTGATGTATACTTTTGGAGAAAATCATGTCTTTCTGGATTAAGTAAGGCTGGCTAAATCCGCCATGCCAGGGTCGCCAGATATCGAATTTTCGGACGAATCACCGATGTATGTAATTTGTGCGTTATTGGAAGCGCATTGGTGTGCAGATTTCAAATCGGTGATTAGATTTTCTCTGCGATGTATACTTTTGGAGAAAATCATGTCTTTCTGCATTAAGTTAGGTTGGCCGAATCCGCCATGCCAGGGTCACCAGATATCGCATCTTCCGACCAATCACCGATGTATGGAATTTGTACGTCATTGGAAGCGCACACGTGTGCAGATTTCAAATCTGTGATTAGATTTTCTCTGCGATGTATACTTTTGGAGAAAATCATGTCTTTCTGGATTAAGTTAGGTTAGCGGAATCCGCCATGCCAGGGGAGCCAGATATCGAATTTTCCGACCAATCACCGATCTATATTATTTGTATGTCATTAGAAGCCCACTAGTGTGCAGATTTCAAATCGGTGATTAAATTTTCTCTGCGATGTATACTTTTGGAGAAAGTCATGTCTCTCTGGATTAAGTTAGGCTGGCCAAATCCGCCATGCCAGGGTCGCCAGATATCGAATTTTCCGACCAATCACCGATGTATGTAATTTGTACGTTATTTGACTAGATTTCAAATCTGTGATTAGATTTTCTTTGCGATGTATACTTTTGGAGAAAATCATGTCTTTCTGGATTAAGTTAGGCAGGCCAAATCCGCCATGCCAGGGTCGCCAGATATCGAATTTTCCGAACAATCACCGATGTATGTATTTTGTACGTCATTGGAAGCGCACAAGTGTTCAGTTTCAAAATCTGTGATTAGATTTTCTCTGCGATGTATACTTTTGGAAAAAATCATGTCTTTCTGGATTAAGTTAGGCAGGCCAAATCCGCCATGCCAGGGTCGCCAGATATCGAATTTTCCGAACAATCACCGATGTATGTAGTTTGTACGTCATTAGAAGCGCACTAGTGTGCAGATTTCAAATCTGTGATTAGATTTTCTCTGCGATGTATACTTTTGGAGAAAATCATGTCTTTCTGGATTAAGTTAGACTGGCCAAATTCGCCATGCCAGGGTCGCCAGATATCGAATTTTCCGACCAATCACCGATGTATGTAATTTGTACGTCATTAGAAGCGCACTAGTGTGCAGATTTCAAATCTGTGATTAGATTTTCTCTGCGATGTACACTTTTGGAGAAAGTCATGTCTTTCTGGATTAAGTTAGACTGGCCAAATTCGCCATGCCAGGGTCGCCAGATATCGAGTTTTCCGACCAATCACCGATGTATGTAACTTGTGCGTCATTAGAAGCGCACTAGTGTGCAGATTTCAAATCTGTGATTAGATTTTCTCTGCGATGTATACTTTTCAAGAAAATCATGTCTTTCTGGATTAAGTTAGACTGGCCAAATTCGCCATGTCAGGGTCGCCAGATATCGAATTTTCCGACCAATCACCGATGTATGTAATTTGTACGTCATTAGAAGCGCACAAGTGTTCAGTTTCAAAATCTGTGATTAGATTTTCTCTGCGATGTATACTTTTGGAGAAAATCTTGTCGTTTTGGATTAAGTTAGGCTGGCCAAATTCCGCATGCCAGGGTCGCCAGATATCGAATTTTCCGACCAATCACCGATGTATGTAATTTGCGCGTCATTAGAAGCGCACTAGTGTGTAGATTTCAAATCTGTGATTAGATTTTCTCTGCGATGTACACTTTTGGAGAAAGTCATGTCTTTCTGGATTAAGTTAGACTGGCCAAATTCGCCATGCCAGGGTCGCCAGATATCGAGTTTTCCGACCAATCACCGATGTATGTAATTTGTACGTCATTAGAAGCGCACAAGTGTTCAGTTTCAAAATCTGTGATTAGATTTTCTCTGCGATGTATACTTTTGGAGAAAATCTTGTCGTTTTGGATTAAGTTAGGCTGGCCAAATTCCGCATGCCAGGGTCGCCAGATATCGAATTTTCCGACCAATCACCGATGTATGTAATTTGTACGTCATTAGAAGCGCACTAGTGTGCAGATTTCAAATCTGTGATTAGATTTTCTCTGCGATGTACACTTTTGGAGAAAGTCATGTCTTTCTGGATTAAGTTAGACTGGCCAAATTCGCCATGCCAGGGTCGCCAGATATCGAGTTTTCCGACCAATCACCGATGTATGTAATTTGTACGTCATTAGAAGCGCACAAGTGTTCAGTTTCAAAATCTGTGATTAGATTTTCTCTGCGATGTATACTTTTGGAGAAAATCTTGTCGTTTTGGATTAAGTTAGGCTGGCCAAATTCCGCATGCCAGGGTCGCCAGATATCGAATTTTCCGACCAATCACCGATGTATGTAATTTGCGCGTCATTAGAAGCGCACTAGTGTGTAGATTTCAAATCTGTGATTAGATTTTCTCTGCGATGTACACTTTTGGAGAAAGTCATGTCTTTCTGGATTAAGTTAGACTGGCCAAATTCGCCATGCCAGGGTCGCCAGATATCGAGTTTTCCGACCAATCACCGATGTATGTAATTTGTACGTCATTAGAAGCGCACAAGTGTTCAGTTTCAAAATCTGTGATTAGATTTTCTCTGCGATGTACACTTTTGGAGAAAATCTCGTCGTTTTGGATTACGTTAGGCTGGCCAAATTCCGCATGCCAGGGTCGCCAGATATCGAATTTTCCGAACAATAACCGATGTATGTAATTTGTGCGTCATTAGAAGCGCACTAGTGTGCTGATTTCAAATCTGTGATTAGATTTTCTCTGTGATGTATACTTTTGGAGAAAATCATGTCTTTCTGGATTAAGTAAGGCTGGCTAAATCCGCCATGCCAGGGTCGCCAGATATCGAATTTTCGGACGAATCACCGATGTATGTAATTTGTGCGTTATTGGAAGCGCATTGGTGTGCAGATTTCAAATCGGTGATTAGATTTTCTCTGCGATGTATACTTTTGGAGAAAATCATGTCTTTCTGCATTAAGTTAGGTTGGCCGAATCCGCCATGCCAGGGTCACCAGATATCGCATTTTCCGACCAATCACCGATGTATGGAATTTGTACGTCATTGGAAGCGCACACGTGTGCAGATTTCAAATCTGTGATTAGATTTTCTCTGCGATGTATACTTTTGGAGAAAATCATGTCTTTCTGGATTAAGTTAGGTTAGCGGAATCCGCCATGCCAGGGGAGCCAGATATCGAATTTTCCGACCAATCACCGATCTATATTATTTGTATGTCATTAGAAGCCCACTAGTGTGCAGATTTCAAATCTGTGATTAAATTTTCTCTGCGATGTATACTTTTGGAGAAAGTCATGTCTCTCTGGATTAAGTTAGGCTGGCCAAATCCGCCATGCCAGGGTCGCCAGATATCGAATTTTCCGACCAATCACCGATGTATGTAATTTGTACGTTATTTGACAAGATTTCAAATCTGTGATTAGATTTTCTCTGCGATGTATACTTTTTTAAAAATCATGTCTTTCTGGATTAAGTTATGCAGGCCAAATTCGCCATGCCAGGGTCGCCAGATATTTTCCGAACAATCACCGATGTATGTAGTTTGTACGTCATCAGAAGCGCACTAGTGTGCAGATTTCAAATCTGTGATTAGATTTTCTCTGCGATGTATAATTTAGGAGAAAATCATGTCTTTCTGGATTAAGTTGGGTTGACCGAATCCGCCATGCCAGGGTCACCAGACATCGAATTTTCCGACCAGTCAGACATGTATGTAATTTGTACGTCATTGGAAGCGCACTAGTGTGCAGATTTCAAATCTGTGATTAGATTTTCTCTGCGATGTACACTTTTGGAGAAAATCATGTCTTTCTGGATTAAGTTAGGTTGCTCAAATCCGCCATGCCAGGGTCGCCACATATCGAATTTTCCGACCAATCAACAATGTATGTAATTTGTACGCCATTTGACAAGATTTCAAATCTGTGATTAGATTTTCTCTGCGATGTATACTTTTGGAAAAAATCATGTCTTTCTGGATTAAGTTAGGCAGGCCAAATCCGCCATGCCAGGGTCGCCAGATATCGAATTTTCCGAACAATCACCGATGTATGTAGTTTGTACGTCATTAGAAGCGCACTAGTGTGCAGATTTCAAATCTGTGATTAGATTTTCTCTGCGATGTATACTTTTGGAGAAAATCATGTCTTTCTGGATTAAGTTAGGTTGGCGGAATCCGCCATGCCAGGGGAGCCAGATATCGAATTTTCCGACCAATCACCGATCTATATTATTTGTATGTCATTAGAAGCGCACTAGTGTGCAGATTTCAAATCTGTGATTAGATTTTCTCTGCGATGTATACTTTTGGAAAAAATCATGTCTTTCTGGATTAAGTTAGGCAGGCCAAATCCGCCATGCCAGGGTCGCCAGATATCGAATTTTCCGAACAATCACCGATGTATGTAGTTTGTACGTCATTAGAAGCGCACTAGTGTGCAGATTTCAAATCTGTGATTAGATTTTCTCTGCGATGTACACTTTTGGAGAAAGTCATGTCTTTCTGGATTAAGTTAGACTGGCCAAATTCGCCATGCCAGGGTCGCCAGATATCGAGTTTTCCGACCAATCACCGATGTATGTAACTTGTGCGTCATTAGAAGCGCACTAGTGTGCAGATTTCAAATCTGTGATTAGATTTTCTCTGCGATGTATACTTTTCAAGAAAATCATGTCTTTCTGGATTAAGTTAGACTGGCCAAATTCGCCATGTCAGGGTCGCCAGATATCGAATTTTCCGACCAATCACCGATGTATGTAATTTGTACGTCATTAGAAGCGCACAAGTGTTCAGTTTCAAAATCTGTGATTAGATTTTCTCTGCGATGTATACTTTTGGAGAAAATCTTGTCGTTTTGGATTAAGTTAAGCTGGCCAAATTCCGCATGCCAGGGTCGCCAGATATCGAATTTTCCGACCAATCACCGATGTATGCAATTTGCGCGTCATTAGAAGCGCACTAGTGTGCAGATTTCAAATCTGTGATTAGATTTTCTCTGCGATGTACACTTTTGGAGAAAGTCATGTCTTTCTGGATTAAGTTAGACTGGCCAAATTCGCCATGCCAGGGTCGCCAGATATCGAGTTTTCCGACCAATCACCGATGTATGTAATTTCTACGTCATTAGAAGCGCACAAGTGTTCAGTTTCAAAATCTGTGATTAGATTTTCTCTGCGAAGTACACTTTTGGAGAAAATCTTGTCGTTTTGGATTACGTTAGGCTGGCCAAATTCCGCATGCCAGGGTCGCCAGATATCGAATTTTCCGAACAAAAACCGATGTATGTAATTTGTGCGTCATTAGAAGCGCAGTAGTGTGCTGATTTCAAATCTGTGATTAGATTTTCTCTGTGATGTATACTTTTGGAGAAAATCATGTCTTTCTGGATTAAGTAAGGCTGGCTAAATCCGCCATGCCAGGGTCGCCAGATATCGAATTTTCGGACGAATCACCGATGTATGTAATTTGTGCGTTATTGGAAGCGCATTGGTGTGCAGATTTCAAATCGGTGATTAGATTTTCTCTGCGATGTATACTTTTGGAGAAAATCATGTCTTTCTGCATTAAGTTAGGTTGGCCGAATCCGCCATGCCAGGGTCACCAGATATCGCATCTTCCGACCAATCACCGATGTATGGAATTTGTACGTCATTGGAAGCGCACACGTGTGCAGATTTCAAATCTGTGATTAGATTTTCTCTGCGATGTATACTTTTGGAGAAAATCATGTCTTTCTGGATTAAGTTAGGTTAGCGGAATCCGCCATGCCAGGGGAGCCAGATATCGAATTTTCCGACCAATCACCGATCTATATTATTTGTATGTCATTAGAAGCCCACTAGTGTGCAGATTTCAAATCGGTGATTAAATTTTCTCTGCGATGTATACTTTTGGAGAAAGTCATGTCTCTCTGGATTAAGTTAGGCTGGCCAAATCCGCCATGCCAGGGTCGCCAGATATCGAATTTTCCGACCAATCACCGATGTATGTAATTTGTACGTTATTTGACAAGATTTCAAATCTGTGATTAGATTTTCTCTGCGATATATACTTTTGGAAAAGTCATGTCTTTCTGGATTAAGTTATGCAGGCCAAATTCGCCATGCCAGGGTCGCCAGATATTTTCCGAACAATCACCGATGTATGTAGTTTGTACATCATCAGAAGCGCACTAGTGTGCAGATTTCAAATCTGTGATTAGATTTTCTCTGCGATGTATAATTTAGGAGAAAATCATGTCTTTCTGGATTAAGTTGGGTTGACCGAATCCGCCATGCCAGGGTCACCAGACATCGAATTTTCCGACCAGTCAGACATGTATGTAATTTGTACGTCATTGGAAGCGCATTAGTGTGCAGATTTCAAATCTGTGATTAGATTTTCTCTGCGATGTACACTTTTGGAGAAAATCATGTCTTTCTGGATTAAGTTAGGTTGGTCAAATCCGCCATGCCAGGGTCGCCACATATCGAATTTTCCGACCAATCAACAATGTATGTAATTTGTACGCCATTTGACAAGATTTCAAATCTGTGATTAGATTTTCTCTGCGATGTATACTTTTGGAGAAAATCATGTCTTTCTGGATTAAGTTAGGCAGGCCAAATCCGCCATGCCAGGGTCGCCAGATATCGAATTTTCCGAACAATCACCGATGTATGTAGTTTGTACGTCATTAGAAGCGCACTAGTGTGCAGATTTCAAATCTGTGATTAGATTTTCTCTGCGATGTACACTTTTGGAGAAAGTCATGTCTTTCTGGATTAAGTTAGACTGGCCAAATTCGCCATGCCAGGGTCGCCAGATATCGAGTTTTCCGAACAATCACCGATGTGTGTAATTTGTACGTCATTAGAAGCGCACAAGTGTTCAGTTTCAAAATCTGTGATTAGATTTTCTCTGCGATGTATACTTTTGGAGAAAATCTTGTCGTTTTGGATTAAGTTAGGCTGGCCAAATTCCGCATGCCAGGGTCGCCAGATATCGAATTTTCCGACCAACCACCGATGTATGTAACTTGTTCGTCATTAGAAGCGCACTAGTGTGCAGATTTCAAATCTGTGATTAGATTTTCTCTGCGATGTACACTTTTGGAGAAAGTCATGTCTTTCTGGATTAAGTTAGACTGGCCAAATTCGCCATGCCAGGGTCGCCAGATATCGAGTTTTCCGACCAATCACCGATGTATGTAATTTGTACGTCATTAGAAGCGCACTAGTGTGCTGATTTCAAATCTGTGATTAGATTTTCTCTGTGATGTATATTTTTGGAGAAAATCATGTCTTTCTGGATTAAGTAAGGCTGGCTAAATCCGCCATGCCAGGGTCGCCAGATATCGAATTTTCGGACGAATCACCGATGTATGTAATTTGTGCGTTATTGGAAGCGCATTGGTGTGCAGATTTCAAATCGGTGATTAGATTTTCTCTGCGATGTATGCTTTTGGAGAAAATCATGTCTTTCTGCATTAAGTTAGGTTGGCCGAATCCGCCATGCCAGGGTCACCAGATATCGAATTTTCCGACCAATCACCGATGTATGGAATTTGTACGTCATTGGAAGCGCACACGTGTGCAGATTTCAAATCTGTGATTAGATTTTCTCTGCGATGTATACTTTTGGAGAAAATCATGTCTTTCTGGATTAAGTTAGGTTGGCGGAATCCGCCATGCCAGGGGAGCCAGATATCGAATTTTCCGACCAATCACCGATCTATATTATTTGTATGTCATTAGAAGCCCACTAGTGTGCAGATTTCAAATCTGTGATTAAATTTTCTCTGCGATGTATACTTTTGGAGAAAGTCATGTCTCTCTGGATTAAGTTAGGCTGGCCAAATCCGCCATGCCAGGGTCGCCAGATATCGAATTTTCCGACCAATCACCGATGTATGTAATTTGTACGTTATTTGACAAGATTTCAAATCTGTGATTAGATTTTCTTTGCGATGTATACTTTTGGAGAAAATCATGTCTTTCTGGATTAAGTTAGGCAGGCCAAATCCGCCATGCCAGGGTCGCCAGATATCGAATTTTCCGAACAATCACCGATGTATGTATTTTGTACGTCATTGGAAGCGCACAAGTGTTCAGTTTCAAAATCTGTGATTAGATTTTCTCTGCGATGTATACTTTTGGAAAAAATCATGTCTTTCTGGATTAAGTTAGGCAGGCCAAATCCGCCATGCCAGGGTCGCCAGATATCGAATTTTCCGAACAATCACCGATGTATGTAGTTTGTACGTCATTAGAAGCGCACTAGTGTGCAGATTTCAAATCTGTGATTAGATTTTCTCTGCGATGTATACTTTTGGAGAAAATCATGTCTTTCTGGATTAAGTTAGACTGGCCAAATTCGCCATGCCAGGGTCGCCAGATATCGAATTTTCCGACCAATCACCGATGTATGTAATTTGTACGTCATTAGAAGCGCACTAGTGTGCAGATTTCAAATCTGTGATTAGATTTTCTCTGCGATGTACACTTTTGGAGAAAGTCATGTCTTTCTGGATTAAGTTAGACTGGCCAAATTCGCCATGCCAGGGTCGCCAGATATCGAGTTTTCCGACCAATCACCGATGTATGTAACTTGTGCGTCATTAGAAGCGCACTAGTGTGCAGATTTCAAATCTGTGATTAGATTTTCTCTGCGATGTATACTTTTCAAGAAAATCATGTCTTTCTGGATTAAGTTAGACTGGCCAAATTCGCCATGTCAGGGTCGCCAGATATCGAATTTTCCGACCAATCACCGATGTATGTAATTTGTACGTCATTAGAAGCGCACAAGTGTTCAGTTTCAAAATCTGTGATTAGATTTTCTCTGCGATGTATACTTTTGGAGAAAATCTTGTCGTTTTGGATTAAGTTAGGCTGGCCAAATTCCGCATGCCAGGGTCGCCAGATATCGAATTTTCCGACCAATCACCGATGTATGTAATTTGTACGTCATTAGAAGCGCACTAGTGTGCAGATTTCAAATCTGTGATTAGATTTTCTCTGCGATGTATACTTTTGGAAAAAATCATGTCTTTCTGGATTAAGTTAGGCAGGCCAAATCCGCCATGCCAGGGTCGCCAGATATCGAATTTTCCGAACAATCACCGATGTATGTAATTTGTACGTCATTGGAAGCGCATTAGTGTGCAGATTTCAAATCTGTGATTAGATTTTCTCTGCGATGTACACTTTTGGAGAAAATCATGTCTTTCTGGATTAAGTTAGGTTGGTCAAATCCGCCATGCCAGGGTCGCCACATATCGAATTTTCCGACCAATCAACAATGTATGTAATTTGTACGCCATTTGACAAGATTTCAAATCTGTGATTAGATTTTCTCTGCGATGTATACTTTTGGAGAAAATCATGTCTTTCTGGATTAAGTTAGGCAGGCCAAATCCGCCATGCCAGGGTCGCCAGATATCGAATTTTCCGAACAATAACCGATGTATGTAATTTGTGCGTCATTAGAAGCGCACTAGTGTGCTGATTTCAAATCTGTGATTAGATTTTCTCTGTGATGTATACTTTTGGAGAAAATCATGTCTTTCTGGATTAAGTAAGGCTGGCTAAATCCGCCATGCCAGGGTCGCCAGATATCGAATTTTCGGACGAATCACCGATGTATGTAATTTGTGCGTTATTGGAAGCGCATTGGTGTGCAGATTTCAAATCGGTGATTAGATTTTCTCTGCGATGTATACTTTTGGAGAAAATCATGTCTTTCTGCATTAAGTTAGGTTGGCCGAATCCGCCATGCCAGGGTCACCAGATATCGCATTTTCCGACCAATCACCGATGTATGGAATTTGTACGTCATTGGAAGCGCACACGTGTGCAGATTTCAAATCTGTGATTAGATTTTCTCTGCGATGTATACTTTTGGAGAAAATCATGTCTTTCTGGATTAAGTTAGGTTAGCGGAATCCGCCATGCCAGGGGAGCCAGATATCGAATTTTCCGACCAATCACCGATCTATATTATTTGTATGTCATTAGAAGCCCACTAGTGTGCAGATTTCAAATCTGTGATTAAATTTTCTCTGCGATGTATACTTTTGGAGAAAGTCATGTCTCTCTGGATTAAGTTAGGCTGGCCAAATCCGCCATGCCAGGGTCGCCAGATATCGAATTTTCCGACCAATCACCGATGTATGTAATTTGTACGTTATTTGACAAGATTTCAAATCTGTGATTAGATTTTCTCTGCGATGTATACTTTTTTAAAAATCATGTCTTTCTGGATTAAGTTATGCAGGCCAAATTCGCCATGCCAGGGTCGCCAGATATTTTCCGAACAATCACCGATGTATGTAGTTTGTACGTCATCAGAAGCGCACTAGTGTGCAGATTTCAAATCTGTGATTAGATTTTCTCTGCGATGTATAATTTAGGAGAAAATCATGTCTTTCTGGATTAAGTTGGGTTGACCGAATCCGCCATGCCAGGGTCACCAGACATCGAATTTTCCGACCAGTCAGACATGTATGTAATTTGTACGTCATTGGAAGCGCACTAGTGTGCAGATTTCAAATCTGTGATTAGATTTTCTCTGCGATGTACACTTTTGGAGAAAATCATGTCTTTCTGGATTAAGTTAGGTTGCTCAAATCCGCCATGCCAGGGTCGCCACATATCGAATTTTCCGACCAATCAACAATGTATGTAATTTGTACGCCATTTGACAAGATTTCAAATCTGTGATTAGATTTTCTCTGCGATGTATACTTTTGGAAAAAATCATGTCTTTCTGGATTAAGTTAGGCAGGCCAAATCCGCCATGCCAGGGTCGCCAGATATCGAATTTTCCGAACAATCACCGATGTATGTAGTTTGTACGTCATTAGAAGCGCACTAGTGTGCAGATTTCAAATCTGTGATTAGATTTTCTCTGCGATGTATACTTTTGGAGAAAATCATGTCTTTCTGGATTAAGTTAGGTTGGCGGAATCCGCCATGCCAGGGGAGCCAGATATCGAATTTTCCGACCAATCACCGATCTATATTATTTGTATGTCATTAGAAGCGCACTAGTGTGCAGATTTCAAATCTGTGATTAGATTTTCTCTGCGATGTATACTTTTGGAAAAAATCATGTCTTTCTGGATTAAGTTAGGCAGGCCAAATCCGCCATGCCAGGGTCGCCAGATATCGAATTTTCCGAACAATCACCGATGTATGTAGTTTGTACGTCATTAGAAGCGCACTAGTGTGCAGATTTCAAATCTGTGATTAGATTTTCTCTGCGATGTACACTTTTGGAGAAAGTCATGTCTTTCTGGATTAAGTTAGACTGGCCAAATTCGCCATGCCAGGGTCGCCAGATATCGAGTTTTCCGACCAATCACCGATGTATGTAACTTGTGCGTCATTAGAAGCGCACTAGTGTGCAGATTTCAAATCTGTGATTAGATTTTCTCTGCGATGTATACTTTTCAAGAAAATCATGTCTTTCTGGATTAAGTTAGACTGGCCAAATTCGCCATGTCAGGGTCGCCAGATATCGAATTTTCCGACCAATCACCGATGTATGTAATTTGTACGTCATTAGAAGCGCACAAGTGTTCAGTTTCAAAATCTGTGATTAGATTTTCTCTGCGATGTATACTTTTGGAGAAAATCTTGTCGTTTTGGATTAAGTTAAGCTGGCCAAATTCCGCATGCCAGGGTCGCCAGATATCGAATTTTCCGACCAATCACCGATGTATGCAATTTGCGCGTCATTAGAAGCGCACTAGTGTGCAGATTTCAAATCTGTGATTAGATTTTCTCTGCGATGTACACTTTTGGAGAAAGTCATGTCTTTCTGGATTAAGTTAGACTGGCCAAATTCGCCATGCCAGGGTCGCCAGATATCGAGTTTTCCGACCAATCACCGATGTATGTAATTTCTACGTCATTAGAAGCGCACAAGTGTTCAGTTTCAAAATCTGTGATTAGATTTTCTCTGCGAAGTACACTTTTGGAGAAAATCTTGTCGTTTTGGATTACGTTAGGCTGGCCAAATTCCGCATGCCAGGGTCGCCAGATATCGAATTTTCCGAACAAAAACCGATGTATGTAATTTGTGCGTCATTAGAAGCGCAGTAGTGTGCTGATTTCAAATCTGTGATTAGATTTTCTCTGTGATGTATACTTTTGGAGAAAATCATGTCTTTCTGGATTAAGTAAGGCTGGCTAAATCCGCCATGCCAGGGTCGCCAGATATCGAATTTTCGGACGAATCACCGATGTATGTAATTTGTGCGTTATTGGAAGCGCATTGGTGTGCAGATTTCAAATCGGTGATTAGATTTTCTCTGCGATGTATACTTTTGGAGAAAATCATGTCTTTCTGCATTAAGTTAGGTTGGCCGAATCCGCCATGCCAGGGTCACCAGATATCGCATCTTCCGACCAATCACCGATGTATGGAATTTGTACGTCATTGGAAGCGCACACGTGTGCAGATTTCAAATCTGTGATTAGATTTTCTCTGCGATGTATACTTTTGGAGAAAATCATGTCTTTCTGGATTAAGTTAGGTTAGCGGAATCCGCCATGCCAGGGGAGCCAGATATCGAATTTTCCGACCAATCACCGATCTATATTATTTGTATGTCATTAGAAGCCCACTAGTGTGCAGATTTCAAATCGGTGATTAAATTTTCTCTGCGATGTATACTTTTGGAGAAAGTCATGTCTCTCTGGATTAAGTTAGGCTGGCCAAATCCGCCATGCCAGGGTCGCCAGATATCGAATTTTCCGACCAATCACCGATGTATGTAATTTGTACGTTATTTGACAAGATTTCAAATCTGTGATTAGATTTTCTCTGCGATATATACTTTTGGAAAAGTCATGTCTTTCTGGATTAAGTTATGCAGGCCAAATTCGCCATGCCAGGGTCGCCAGATATTTTCCGAACAATCACCGATGTATGTAGTTTGTACATCATCAGAAGCGCACTAGTGTGCAGATTTCAAATCTGTGATTAGATTTTCTCTGCGATGTATAATTTAGGAGAAAATCATGTCTTTCTGGATTAAGTTGGGTTGACCGAATCCGCCATGCCAGGGTCACCAGACATCGAATTTTCCGACCAGTCAGACATGTATGTAATTTGTACGTCATTGGAAGCGCATTAGTGTGCAGATTTCAAATCTGTGATTAGATTTTCTCTGCGATGTACACTTTTGGAGAAAATCATGTCTTTCTGGATTAAGTTAGGTTGGTCAAATCCGCCATGCCAGGGTCGCCACATATCGAATTTTCCGACCAATCAACAATGTATGTAATTTGTACGCCATTTGACAAGATTTCAAATCTGTGATTAGATTTTCTCTGCGATGTATACTTTTGGAGAAAATCATGTCTTTCTGGATTAAGTTAGGCAGGCCAAATCCGCCATGCCAGGGTCGCCAGATATCGAATTTTCCGAACAATCACCGATGTATGTAGTTTGTACGTCATTAGAAGCGCACTAGTGTGCAGATTTCAAATCTGTGATTAGATTTTCTCTGCGATGTACACTTTTGGAGAAAGTCATGTCTTTCTGGATTAAGTTAGACTGGCCAAATTCGCCATGCCAGGGTCGCCAGATATCGAGTTTTCCGAACAATCACCGATGTGTGTAATTTGTACGTCATTAGAAGCGCACAAGTGTTCAGTTTCAAAATCTGTGATTAGATTTTCTCTGCGATGTATACTTTTGGAGAAAATCTTGTCGTTTTGGATTAAGTTAGGCTGGCCAAATTCCGCATGCCAGGGTCGCCAGATATCGAATTTTCCGACCAACCACCGATGTATGTAACTTGTTCGTCATTAGAAGCGCACTAGTGTGCAGATTTCAAATCTGTGATTAGATTTTCTCTGCGATGTACACTTTTGGAGAAAGTCATGTCTTTCTGGATTAAGTTAGACTGGCCAAATTCGCCATGCCAGGGTCGCCAGATATCGAGTTTTCCGACCAATCACCGATGTATGTAATTTGTACGTCATTAGAAGCGCACTAGTGTGCTGATTTCAAATCTGTGATTAGATTTTCTCTGTGATGTATATTTTTGGAGAAAATCATGTCTTTCTGGATTAAGTAAGGCTGGCTAAATCCGCCATGCCAGGGTCGCCAGATATCGAATTTTCGGACGAATCACCGATGTATGTAATTTGTGCGTTATTGGAAGCGCATTGGTGTGCAGATTTCAAATCGGTGATTAGATTTTCTCTGCGATGTATGCTTTTGGAGAAAATCATGTCTTTCTGCATTAAGTTAGGTTGGCCGAATCCGCCATGCCAGGGTCACCAGATATCGAATTTTCCGACCAATCACCGATGTATGGAATTTGTACGTCATTGGAAGCGCACACGTGTGCAGATTTCAAATCTGTGATTAGATTTTCTCTGCGATGTATACTTTTGGAGAAAATCATGTCTTTCTGGATTAAGTTAGGTTGGCGGAATCCGCCATGCCAGGGGAGCCAGATATCGAATTTTCCGACCAATCACCGATCTATATTATTTGTATGTCATTAGAAGCCCACTAGTGTGCAGATTTCAAATCTGTGATTAAATTTTCTCTGCGATGTATACTTTTGGAGAAAGTCATGTCTCTCTGGATTAAGTTAGGCTGGCCAAATCCGCCATGCCAGGGTCGCCAGATATCGAATTTTCCGACCAATCACCGATGTATGTAATTTGTACGTTATTTGACAAGATTTCAAATCTGTGATTAGATTTTCTTTGCGATGTATACTTTTGGAGAAAATCATGTCTTTCTGGATTAAGTTAGGCAGGCCAAATCCGCCATGCCAGGGTCGCCAGATATCGAATTTTCCGAACAATCACCGATGTATGTATTTTGTACGTCATTGGAAGCGCACAAGTGTTCAGTTTCAAAATCTGTGATTAGATTTTCTCTGCGATGTATACTTTTGGAAAAAATCATGTCTTTCTGGATTAAGTTAGGCAGGCCAAATCCGCCATGCCAGGGTCGCCAGATATCGAATTTTCCGAACAATCACCGATGTATGTAGTTTGTACGTCATTAGAAGCGCACTAGTGTGCAGATTTCAAATCTGTGATTAGATTTTCTCTGCGATGTATACTTTTGGAGAAAATCATGTCTTTCTGGATTAAGTTAGACTGGCCAAATTCGCCATGCCAGGGTCGCCAGATATCGAATTTTCCGACCAATCACCGATGTATGTAATTTGTACGTCATTAGAAGCGCACTAGTGTGCAGATTTCAAATCTGTGATTAGATTTTCTCTGCGATGTACACTTTTGGAGAAAGTCATGTCTTTCTGGATTAAGTTAGACTGGCCAAATTCGCCATGCCAGGGTCGCCAGATATCGAGTTTTCCGACCAATCACCGATGTATGTAACTTGTGCGTCATTAGAAGCGCACTAGTGTGCAGATTTCAAATCTGTGATTAGATTTTCTCTGCGATGTATACTTTTCAAGAAAATCATGTCTTTCTGGATTAAGTTAGACTGGCCAAATTCGCCATGTCAGGGTCGCCAGATATCGAATTTTCCGACCAATCACCGATGTATGTAATTTGTACGTCATTAGAAGCGCACAAGTGTTCAGTTTCAAAATCTGTGATTAGATTTTCTCTGCGATGTATACTTTTGGAGAAAATCTTGTCGTTTTGGATTAAGTTAGGCTGGCCAAATTCCGCATGCCAGGGTCGCCAGATATCGAATTTTCCGACCAATCACCGATGTATGTAATTTGTACGTCATTAGAAGCGCACTAGTGTGCAGATTTCAAATCTGTGATTAGATTTTCTCTGCGATGTACACTTTTGGAGAAAGTCATGTTTTTCTGGATTAAGTTAGACTGGCCAAATTCGCCATGCCAGGGTCGCCAGATATCGAGTTTTCCGACCAATCACCGATGTATGTAATTTGTACGTCATTAGAAGCGCACAAGTGTTCAGTTTCAAAATCTGTGATTAGATTTTCTCTGCGATGTATACTTTTGGAGAAAATCTTGTCGTTTTGGATTAAGTTAGGCTGGCCAAATTCCGCATGCCAGGGTCGCCAGATATCGAATTTTCCGACCAATCACCGATGTATGTAATTTGTACGTCATTAGAAGCGCACAAGTGTTCAGTTTCAAAATCTGTGATTAGATTTTCTCTGCGATGTATACTTTTGGAGAAAATCTTGTCGTTTTGGATTAAGTTAAGCTGGCCAAATTCCGCATGCCAGGGTCGCCAGATATCGAATTTTCCGACCAATCACCGATGTATGCAATTTGCGCGTCATTAGAAGCGCACTAGTGTGCAGATTTCAAATCTGTGATTAGATTTTCTCTGCGATGTACACTTTTGGAGAAAGTCATGTCTTTCTGGATTAAGTTAGACTGGCCAAATTCGCCATGCCAGGGTCGCCAGATATCGAGTTTTCCGACCAATCACCGATGTATGTAATTTGTACGTCATTAGAAGCGCACAAGTGTTCAGTTTCAAAATCTGTGATTAGATTTTCTCTGCGATGTACACTTTTGGAGAAAATCTTGTCGTTTTGGATTACGTTAGGCTGGCCAAATTCCGCATGCCAGGGTCGCCAGATATCGAATTTTCCGAACAATAACCGATGTATGTAATTTGTGCGTCATTAGAAGCGCACTAGTGTGCTGATTTCAAATCTGTGATTAGATTTTCTCTGTGATGTATACTTTTGGAGAAAATCATGTCTTTCTGGATTAAGTAAGGCTGGCTAAATCCGCCATGCCAGGGTCGCCAGATATCGAATTTTCGGACGAATAACCGATGTATGTAATTTGTGCGTTATTGGAAGCGCATTGGTGTGCAGATTTCAAATCGGTGATTAGATTTTCTCTGCGATGTATACTTTTGGAGAAAATCATGTCTTTCTGCATTAAGTTAGGTTGGCCGAATCCGCCATGCCAGGGTCACTAGATATCGCATTTTCCGACCAATCACCGATGTATGGAATTTGTACGTCATTGGAAGCGCACACGTGTGCAGATTTCAAATCTGTGATTAGATTTTCTCTGCGATGTATACTTTTGGAGAAAATCATGTCTTTCTGGATTAAGTTAGGTTAGCGGAATCCGCCATGCCAGGGGAGCCAGATATCGAATTTTCCGACCAATCACCGATCTATATTATTTGTATGTCATTAGAAGCCCACTAGTGTGCAGATTTCAAATCTGTGATTAAATTTTCTCTGCGATGTATACTTTTGGAGAAAGTCATGTCTCTCTGGATTAAGTTAGGCTGGCCAAATCCGCCATGCCAGGGTCGCCAGATATCGAATTTTCCGACCAATCACCGATGTATGTAATTTGTACGTTATTTGACAAGATTTCAAATCTGTGATTAGATTTTCTCTGCGATGTATACTTTTTTAAAAATCATGTCTTTCTGGATTAAGTTATGCAGGCCAAATTCGCCATGCCAGGGTCGCCAGATATTTTCCGAACAATCACCGATGTATGTAGTTTGTACGTCATCAGAAGCGCACTAGTGTGCAGATTTCAAATCTGTGATTAGATTTTCTCTGCGATGTATAATTTAGGAGAAAATCATGTCTTTCTGGATTAAGTTGGGTTGACCGAATCCGCCATGCCAGGGTCACCAGACATCGAATTTTCCGACCAGTCAGACATGTATGTAATTTGTACGTCATTGGAAGCGCACACGTGTGCAGATTTCAAATCTGTGATTAGATTTTCTCTGCGATGTACACTTTTGGAGAAAATCATGTCTTTCTGGATTAAGTTAGGTTGCTCAAATCCGCCATGCCAGGGTCGCCACATATCGAATTTTCCGACCAATCAACAATGTATGTAATTTGTACGCCATTTGACAAGATTTCAAATCTGTGATTAGATTTTCTCTGCGATGTATACTTTTGGAAAAAATCATGTCTTTCTGGATTAAGTTAGGCAGGCCAAATCCGCCATGCCAGGGTCGCCAGATATCGAATTTTCCGAACAATCACCGATGTATGTAGTTTGTACGTCATTAGAAGCGCACTAGTGTGCAGATTTCAAATCTGTGATTAGATTTTCTCTGCGATGTATACTTTTGGAGAAAATCATGTCTCTCTGGATTAAGTTAGGTTGGCGGAATCCGCCATGCCAGGGGAGCCAGATATCGAATTTTCCGACCAATCACCGATCTATATTATTTGTATGTCATTAGAAGCGCACTAGTGTGCAGATTTCAAATCTGTGATTAGATTTTCTCTGCGATGTATACTTTTGGAAAAAATCATGTCTTTCTGGATTAAGTTAGGCAGGCCAAATCCGCCATGCCAGGGTCGCCAGATATCGAATTTTCCGAACAATCACCGATGTATGTAGTTTGTACGTCATTAAAAGCGCACTAGTGTGCAGATTTCAAATCTGTGATTAGATTTTCTCTGCGATGTACACTTTTGGAGAAAGTCATGTCTTTCTGGATTAAGTTAGACTGGCCAAATTCGCCATGCCAGGGTCGCCAGATATCGAGTTTTCCGACCAATCACCGATGTATGTAATTTGTACGTCATTAGAAGCGCACAAGTGTTCAGTTTCAAAATCTGTGATTAGATTTTCTCTGCGATGTATACTTTTGGAGAAAATCATGTCTTTCTGCATTAAGTTAGGTTGGCCGAATCCGCCATGCCAGGGTCACCAGATATCGCATCTTCCGACCAATCACCGATGTATGGAATTTGTACGTCATTGGAAGCGCACACGTGTGCAGATTTCAAATCTGTGATTAGATTTTCTCTGCGATGTATACTTTTGGAGAAAATCATGTCTTTCTGGATTAAGTTAGGTTAGCGGAATCCGCCATGCCAGGGGAGCCAGATATCGAATTTTCCGACCAATCACCGATCTATATTATTTGTATGTCATTAGAAGCCCACTAGTGTGCAGATTTCAAATCTGTGATTAAATTTTCTCTGCGATGTATACTTTTGGAGAAAGTCATGTCTCTCTGGATTAAGTTAGGCTGGCCAAATCCGCCATGCCAGGGTCGCCAGATATCGAATTTTCCGACCAATCACCGATGTATGTAATTTGTACGTTATTTGACAAGATTTCAAATCTGTGATTAGATTTTCTCTGCGATGTATACTTTTGGAAAAGTCATGTCTTTCTGGATTAAGTTATGCAGGCCAAATTCGCCATGCCAGGGTCGCCAGATATTTTCCGAACAATCACCGATGTATGTAGTTTGTACATCATCAGAAGCGCACTAGTGTGCAGATTTCAAATCTGTGATTAGATTTTCTCTGCGATGTATAATTTAGGAGAAAATCATGTCTTTCTGGATTAAGTTGGGTTGACCGAATCCGCCATGCCAGGGTCACCAGACATCGAATTTTCCGACCAGTCAGACATGTATGTAATTTGTACGTCATTGGAAGCGCATTAGTGTGCAGATTTCAAATCTGTGATTAGATTTTCTCTGCGATGTACACTTTTGGAGAAAATCATGTCTTTCTGGATTAAGTTAGGTTGGTCAAATCCGCCATGCCAGGGTCGCCACATATCGAATTTTCCGACCAATCAACAATGTATGTAATTTGTACGCCATTTGACAAGATTTCAAATCTGTGATTAGATTTTCTCTGCGATGTATACTTTTGGAGAAAATCATGTCTTTCTGGATTAAGTTAGGCAGGCCAAATCCGCCATGCCAGGGTCGCCAGATATCGAATTTTCCGAACAATCACCGATGTATGTAGTTTGTACGTCATTAGAAGCGCACTAGTGTGCAGATTTCAAATCTGTGATTAGATTTTCTCTGCGATGTACACTTTTGGAGAAAGTCATGTCTTTCTGGATTAAGTTAGACTGGCCAAATTCGCCATGCCAGGGTCGCCAGATATCGAGTTTTCCGAACAATCACCGATGTATGTAATTTGTACGTCATTAGAAGCGCACAAGTGTTCAGTTTCAAAATCTGTGATTAGATTTTCTCTGCGATGTATACTTTTGGAGAAAATCTTGTCGTTTTGGATTAAGTTAGGCTGGCCAAATTCCGCATGCCAGGGTCGCCAGATATCGAATTTTCCGACCAACCACCGATGTATGTAACTTGTGCGTCATTAGAAGCGCACTAGTGTGCAGATTTCAAATCTGTGATTAGATTTTCTCTGCGATGTACACTTTTGGAGAAAGTCATGTCTTTCTGGATTAAGTTAGACTGGCCAAATTCGCCATGCCAGGGTCGCCAGATATCGAGTTTTCCGACCAATCACCGATGTATGTAATTTGTACGTCATTAGAAGCGCACTAGTGTGCTGATTTCAAATCTGTGATTAGATTTTCTCTGTGATGTATATTTTTGGAGAAAATCATGTCTTTCTGGATTAAGTAAGGCTGGCTAAATCCGCCATGCCAGGGTCGCCAGATATCGAATTTTCGGACGAATCACCGATGTATGTAATTTGTGCGTTATTGGAAGCGCATTGGTGTGCAGATTTCAAATCGGTGATTAGATTTTCTCTGCGATGTATACTTTTGGAGAAAATCATGTCTTTCTGCATTAAGTTAGGTTGGCCGAATCCGCCATGCCAGGGTCACCAGATATCGAATTTTCCGACCAATCACCGATGTATTGAATTTGTACGTCATTGGAAGCGCACACGTGTGCAGATTTCAAATCTGTGATTAGATTTTCTCTGCGATGTATACTTTTGGAGAAAATCATGTCTTTCTGGATTAAGTTAGGTTGGCGGAATCCGCCATGCCAGGGGAGCCAGATATCGAATTTTCCGACCAATCACCGATCTATATTATTTGTATGTCATTAGAAGCCCACTAGTGTGCAGATTTCAAATCTGTGATTAAATTTTCTCTGCGATGTATACTTTTGGAGAAAGTCATGTCTCTCTGGATTAAGTTAGGCTGGCCAAATCCGCCATGCCAGGGTCGCCAGATATCGAATTTTCCGACCAATCACCGATGTATGTAATTTGTACGTTATTTGACAAGATTTCAAATCTGTGATTAGATTTTCTTTGCGATGTATACTTTTGGAGAAAATCATGTCTTTCTGGATTAAGTTAGGCAGGCCAAATCCGCCATGCCAGGGTCGCCAGATATCGAATTTTCCGAACAATCACCGATGTATGTAGTTTGTACGTCATTAGAAGCGCACTAGTGTGCAGATTTCAAATCTGTGATTAGATTTTCTCTGCGATGTATACTTTTGGAGAAAATCATGTCTTTCTGGATTAAGTTAGACTGGCCAAATTCGCCATGCCAGGGTCGCCAGATATCGAATTTTCCGACCAATCACCGATGTATGTAATTTGTACGTCATTAGAAGCGCACTAGTGTGCAGATTTCAAATCTGTGATTAGATTTTCTCTGCGATGTACACTTTTGGAGAAAGTCATGTCTTTCTGGATTAAGTTAGACTGGCCAAATTCGCCATGCCAGGGTCGCCAGATATCGAGTTTTCCGACCAATCACCGATGTATGTAACTTGTGCGTCATTAGAAGCGCACTAGTGTGCAGATTTCAAATCTGTGATTAGATTTTCTCTGCGATGTATACTTTTCAAGAAAATCATGTCTTTCTGGATTAAGTTAGACTGGCCAAATTCGCCATGTCAGGGTCGCCAGATATCGAATTTTCCGACCAATCACCGATGTATGTAATTTGTACGTCATTAGAAGCGCACAAGTGTTCAGTTTCAAAATCTGTGAATAGATTTTCTCTGCGATGTATACTTTTGGAGAAAATCTTGTCGTTTTGGATTAAGTTAGGCTGGCCAAATTCCGCATGCCAGGGTCGCCAGATATCGAATTTTCCGACCAATCACCGATGTATGTAATTTGTGCGTCATTAGAAGCGCACTAGTGTGCAGATTTCAAATCTGTGATTAGATTTTCTCTGCGATGTACACTTTTGGAGAAAGTCATGTCTTTCTGGATTAAGTTAGACTGGCCAAATTCGCCATGCCAGGGTCGCCAGATATCGAATTTTCCGACCAATCACCGATGTATGTAATTTGTACGTCATTAGAAGCGCACTAGTGTGCAGATTTCAAATCTGTGATTAGATTTTCTCTGCGATGTACACTTTTGGAGAAAGTCATGTCTTTCTGGATTAAGTTAGACTGGCCAAATTCGCCATGCCAGGGTCGCCAGATATCGAGTTTTCCGACCAATCACCGATGTATGTAATTTGTACGTCATTAGAAGCGCACAAGTGTTCAGTTTCAAAATCTGTGATTAGATTTTCTCTGCGATGTATACTTTTGGAGAAAATCTTGTCGTTTTGGATTAAGTTAGGCTGGCCAAATTCCGCATGCCAGGGTCGCCAGATATCGAATTTTCCGACCAATCACCGATGTATGTAATTTGCGCGTCATTAGAAGCGCACTAGTGTGCAGATTTCAAATCTGTGATTAGATTTTCTCTGCGATGTACACTTTTGGAGAAAGTCATGTCTTTCTGGATTAAGTTAGACTGGCCAAATTCGCCATGCCAGGGTCGCCAGATATCGAGTTTTCCGACCAATCACCGATGTATGTAATTTGTACGTCATTAGAAGCGCACAAGTGTTCAGTTTCAAAATCTGTGATTAGATTTTCTCTGCGATGTACACTTTTGGAGAAAATCTTGTCGTTTTGGATTACGTTAGGCTGGCCAAATTCCGCATGCCAGGGTCGCCAGATATCGAATTTTCCGAACAATAACCGATGTATGTAATTTGTGCGTCATTAGAAGCGCACTAGTGTGCTGATTTCAAATCTGTGATTAGATTTTCTCTGTGATGTATACTTTTGGAGAAAATCATGTCTTTCTGGATTAAGTAAGGCTGGCTAAATCCGCCATGCCAGGGTCGCCAGATATCGAATTTTCGGACGAATCACCGATGTATGTAATTTGTGCGTTATTGGAAGCGCATTGGTGTGCAGATTTCAAATCGGTGATTAGATTTTCTCTGCGATGTATACTTTTGGAGAAAATCATGTCTTTCTGCATTAAGTTAGGTTGGCCGAATCCGCCATGCCAGGGTCACCAGATATCGCATTTTCCGACCAATCACCGATGTATGGAATTTGTACGTCATTGGAAGCGCACACGTGTGCAGATTTCAAATCTGTGATTAGATTTTCTCTGCGATGTATACTTTTGGAGAAAATCATGTCTTTCTGGATTAAGTTAGGTTAGCGGAATCCGCCATGCCAGGGGAGCCAGATATCGAATTTTCCGACCAATCACCGATCTATATTATTTGTATGTCATTAGAAGCCCACTAGTGTGCAGATTTCAAATCTGTGATTAAATTTTCTCTGCGATGTATACTTTTGGAGAAAGTCATGTCTCTCTGGATTAAGTTAGGCTGGCCAAATCCGCCATGCCAGGGTCGCCAGATATCGAATTTTCCGACCAATCACCGATGTATGTAATTTGTACGTTATTTGACAAGATTTCAAATCTGTGATTAGATTTTCTCTGCGATGTATACTTTTTTAAAAATCATGTCTTTCTGGATTAAGTTATGCAGGCCAAATTCGCCATGCCAGGGTCGCCAGATATTTTCCGAACAATCACCGATGTATGTAGTTTGTACGTCATCAGAAGCGCACTAGTGTGCAGATTTCAAATCTGTGATTAGATTTTCTCTGCGATGTATAATTTAGGAGAAAATCATGTCTTTCTGGATTAAGTTGGGTTGACCGAATCCGCCATGCCAGGGTCACCAGACATCGAATTTTCCGACCAGTCAGACATGTATGTAATTTGTACGTCATTGGAAGCGCACTAGTGTGCAGATTTCAAATCTGTGATTAGATTTTCTCTGCGATGTACACTTTTGGAGAAAATCATGTCTTTCTGGATTAAGTTAGGTTGCTCAAATCCGCCATGCCAGGGTCGCCACATATCGAATTTTCCGACCAATCAACAATGTATGTAATTTGTACGCCATTTGACAAGATTTCAAATCTGTGATTAGATTTTCTCTGCGATGTATACTTTTGGAAAAAATCATGTCTTTCTGGATTAAGTTAGGCAGGCCAAATCCGCCATGCCAGGGTCGCCAGATATCGAATTTTCCGAACAATCACCGATGTATGTAGTTTGTACGTCATTAGAAGCGCACTAGTGTGCAGATTTCAAATCTGTGATTAGATTTTCTCTGCGATGTATACTTTTGGAGAAAATCATGTCTTTCTGGATTAAGTTAGGTTGGCGGAATCCGCCATGCCAGGGGAGCCAGATATCGAATTTTCCGACCAATCACCGATCTATATTATTTGTATGTCATTAGAAGCGCACTAGTGTGCAGATTTCAAATCTGTGATTAGATTTTCTCTGCGATGTATACTTTTGGAAAAAATCATGTCTTTCTGGATTAAGTTAGGCAGGCCAAATCCGCCATGCCAGGGTCGCCAGATATCGAATTTTCCGAACAATCACCGATGTATGTAGTTTGTACGTCATTAGAAGCGCACTAGTGTGCAGATTTCAAATCTGTGATTAGATTTTCTCTGCGATGTACACTTTTGGAGAAAGTCATGTCTTTCTGGATTAAGTTTGACTGGCCAAATTCGCCATGCCAGGGTCGCCAGATATCGAGTTTTCCGACCAATCACCGATGTATGTAATTTGCGCGTCATTAGAAGCGCACTAGTGTGCAGATTTCAAATCTGTGATTAGATTTTCTCTGCGATGTATACTTTTGGAGAAAATCATGTCTTTCTGGATTAAGTTAGACTGGCCAAATTCGCCATGTCAGGGTCGCCAGATATCGAATTTTCCGACCAATCACCGATGTATGTAATTTGTACGTCATTAGAAGCGCACAAGTGTTCAGTTTCAAAATCTGTGATTAGATTTTCTCTGCGATGTATACTTTTGGAGAAAATCTTGTCGTTTTGGATTAAGTTAAGCTGGCCAAATTCCGCATGCCAGGGTCGCCAGATATCGAATTTTCCGACCAATCACCGATGTATGCAATTTGCGCGTCATTAGAAGCGCACTAGTGTGCAGATTTCAAATCTGTGATTAGATTTTCTCTGCGATGTACACTTTTGGAGAAAGTCATGTCTTTCTGGATTAAGTTAGACTGGCCAAATTCGCCATGCCAGGGTCGCCAGATATCGAGTTTTCCGACCAATCACCGATGTATGTAATTTCTACGTCATTAGAAGCGCACAAGTGTTCAGTTTCAAAATCTGTGATTAGATTTTCTCTGCGATGTACACTTTTGGAGAAAATCTTGTCGTTTTGGATTACGTTAGGCTGGCCAAATTCCGCATGCCAGGGTCGCCAGATATCGAATTTTCCGAACAAAAACCGATGTATGTAATTTCTGCGTCATTAGAAGCGCAGTAGTGTGCTGATTTCAAATCTGTGATTAGATTTTCTCTGTGATGTATACTTTTGGAGAAAATCATGTCTTTCTGGATTAAGTAAGGCTGGCTAAATCCGCCATGCCAGGGTCGCCAGATATCGAATTTTCGGACGAATCACCGATGTATGTAATTTGTGCGTTATTGGAAGCGCATTGGTGTGCAGATTTCAAATCGGTGATTAGATTTTCTCTGCGATGTATACTTTTGGAGAAAATCATGTCTTTCTGCATTAAGTTAGGTTGGCCGAATCCGCCATGCCAGGGTCACCAGATATCGCATCTTCCGACCAATCACCGATGTATGGAATTTGTACGTCATTGGAAGCGCACACGTGTGCAGATTTCAAATCTGTGATTAGATTTTCTCTGCGATGTATACTTTTGGAGAAAATCATGTCTTTCTGGATTAAGTTAGGTTAGCGGAATCCGCCATGCCAGGGGAGCCAGATATCGAATTTTCCGACCAATCACCGATCTATATTATTTGTATGTCATTAGAAGCCCACTAGTGTGCAGATTTCAAATCTGTGATTAAATTTTCTCTGCGATGTATACTTTTGGAGAAAGTCATGTCTCTCTGGATTAAGTTAGGCTGGCCAAATCCGCCATGCCAGGGTCGCCAGATATCGAATTTTCCGACCAATCACCGATGTATGTAATTTGTACGTTATTTGACAAGATTTCAAATCTGTGATTAGATTTTCTCTGCGATGTATACTTTTGGAAAAGTCATGTCTTTCTGGATTAAGTTATGCAGGCCAAATTCGCCATGCCAGGGTCGCCAGATATTTTCCGAACAATCACCGATGTATGTAGTTTGTACATCATCAGAAGCGCACTAGTGTGCAGATTTCAAATCTGTGATTAGATTTTCTCTGCGATGTATAATTTAGGAGAAAATCATGTCTTTCTGGATTAAGTTGGGTTGACCGAATCCGCCATGCCAGGGTCACCAGACATCGAATTTTCCGACCAGTCAGACATGTATGTAATTTGTACGTCATTGGAAGCGCATTAGTGTGCAGATTTCAAATCTGTGATTAGATTTTCTCTGCGATGTACACTTTTGGAGAAAATCATGTCTTTCTGGATTAAGTTAGGTTGGTCAAATCCGCCATGCCAGGGTCGCCACATATCGAATTTTCCGACCAATCAACAATGTATGTAATTTGTACGCCATTTGACAAGATTTCAAATCTGTGATTAGATTTTCTCTGCGATGTATACTTTTGGAAAAAATCATGTCTTTCTGGATTAAGTTAGGCAGGCCAAATCCGCCATGCCAGGGTCGCCAGATATCGAATTTTCCGAACAATCACCGATGTATGTAGTTTGTACGTCATTAGAAGCGCACTAGTGTGCAGATTTCAAATCTGTGATTAGATTTTCTCTGCGATGTATACTTTTGGAGAAAATCATGTCTTTCTGGATTAAGTTAGGTTGGCGGAATCCGCCATGCCAGGGGAGCCAGATATCGAATTTTCCGACCAATCACCGATCTATATTATTTGTATGTCATTAGAAGCGCACTAGTGTGCAGATTTCAAATCTGTGATTAGATTTTCTCTGCGATGTATACTTTTGGAAAAAATCATGTCTTTCTGGATTAAGTTAGGCAGGCCAAATCCGCCATGCCAGGGTCGCCAGATATCGAGTTTTCCTACCAATCACCGATGTATGTAATTTGCGCGTCATTAGAAGCGCACTAGTGTGCAGATTTCAAATCTGTGATTAGATTTTCTCTGCGATGTATACTTTTGGAGAAAATCATGTCTTTCTGGATTAAGTTAGACTGGCCAAATTCGCCATGTCAGGGTCGCCAGATATCGAATTTTCCGACCAATCACCGATCTATATTATTTGTATGTCATTAGAAGCCCACTAGTGTGCAGATTTCAAATCTGTGATTAAATTTTCTCTGCGATGTATACTTTTGGAGAAAGTCATGTCTCTCTGGATTAAGTTAGGCTGGCCAAATCCGCCATGCCAGGGTCGCCAGATATCGAATTTTCCGACCAATCACCGATGTATGTAATTTGTACGTTATTTGACAAGATTTCAAATCTGTGATTAGATTTTCTCTGCGATGTATACTTTTGGAAAAATCATGTCTTTCTGGATTAAGTTATGCAGGCCAAATTCGCCATGCCAGGGTCGCCAGATATTTTCCGAACAATCACCGATGTATGTAGTTTGTACGTCATCAGAAGCGCACTAGTGTGCAGATTTCAAATCTGTGATTAGATTTTCTCTGCGATGTATAATTTAGGAGAAAATCATGTCTTTCTGGATTAAGTTGGGTTGACCGAATCCGCCATGCCAGGGTCACCAGACATCGAATTTTCCGACCAGTCAGACATGTATGTAATTTGTACGTCATTGGAAGCGCATTAGTGTGCAGATTTCAAATCTGTGATTAGATTTTCTCTGCGATGTACACTTTTGGAGAAAATCATGTCTTTCTGGATTAAGTTAGGTTGGTCAAATCCGCCATGCCAGGGTCGCCACATATCGAATTTTCCGACCAATCAACAATGTATGTAATTTGTACGCCATTTGACAAGATTTCAAATCTGTGATTAGATTTTCTCTGCGATGTATACTTTTGGAAAAAATCATGTCTTTCTGGATTAAGTTAGGCAGGCCAAATCCGCCATGCCAGGGTCGCCAGATATCGAATTTTCCGAACAATCACCGATGTATGTAGTTTGTACGTCATTAGAAGCGCACTAGTGTGCAGATTTCAAATCTGTGATTAGATTTTCTCTGCGATGTATACTTTTGGAGAAAATCATGTCTTTCTGGATTAAGTTAGGTTGGCGGAATCCGCCATGCCAGGGGAGCCAGATATCGAATTCTCCGACCAATCACCGATCTATATTATTTGTATGTCATTAGAAGCGCACTAGTGTGCAGATTTCAAATCTGTGATTAGATTTTCTCTGCGATGTATACTTTTGGAAAAAATCATGTCTTTCTGGATTAAGTTAGGCAGGCCAAATCCGCCATGCCAGGGTCGCCAGATATCGAATTTTCCGAACAATCACCGATGTATGTAGTTTGTACGTCATTAGAAGCGCACAGGTGTTCAGTTTCAAAATCTGTGATTAGATTTTCTCTGCGATGTATACTTTTGGAGAAAATCTTGTCGTTTTGGATTACGTTAGGCTGGCCAAATTCCGCATGCCAGGGTCGCCAGATATCGAATTTTCCGACCAATCACCGATGTATGTAATTTGTACGTCATTAGAAGCGCACAAGTGTTCAGTTTCAAAATCTGTGATTAGATTTTCTCTGCGATGTATACTTTTGGAGAAAATCTTGTCGTTTTGGATTAAGTTAGGCTGGCCAAATTCCGCATGCCAGGGTCGCCAGATATCGAATTTTCCGACCAATCACCGATGTATGTAATTTGTACGTCATTAGAAGCGCACTAGTGTGCAGATTTCAAATCTGTGATTAGATTTTCTCTGCGATGTACACTTTTGGAGAAAGTCATGTCTTTCTGGATTAAGTTAGACTGGCCAAATTCGCCATGCCAGGGTCGCCAGATATCGAATTTTCCGACGAATCACCGATGTATGTAATTTGTACGTCATTAGAAGCGCACAAGTGTTCAGTTTCAAAATCTGTGATTAGATTTTCTCTGCGATGTACACTTTTGGAGAAAATCTTGTCGTTTTGGATTACGTTAGGCTGGCCAAATTCCGCATGCCAGGGTCGCCAGATATCGAATTTTCCGAACAATAACCGATGTATGTAATTTGTGCGTCATTAGAAGCGCACTAGTGTCCTGATTTCAAATCTGTGATTAGATTTTCTCTGTGATGTATTCTTTTGGAGAAAATCATGTCTTTCTGGATTAAGTAAGGCTGGCTAAATCCGCCATGCCAGGGTCGCCAGATATCGAATTTTCGGACGAATCACCGATGTATGTAATTTGAGGGTTATTGGAAGCGCATTGGTGTGCAGATTTCAAATCGGTGATTAGATTTTCTCTGCGATGTATACTTTTGGAGAAAATCATGTCTTTCTGGATTAAGTTAGGTTAGCGGAATCCGCCATGCCAGGGGAGCCAGATATCGAATTTTCCGACCAATCACCGATCTATATTATTTGTATGTCATTAGAAGCCCACTAGTGTGCAGATTTCAAATCTGTGATTAAATTTTCTCTGCGATGTATACTTTTGGAGAAAATCTTGTCGTTTTGGATTACGTTAGGCTGGCCAAATCCCGCATGCCAGGGTCGCCAGATATCGAATTTTCCGACCAATCACCGATGTATGTAATTTGTGCGTCATTACAAGGGCACTAGTGTGCAGATTTCAAATCTGTGATTAGATTTTCTCTGCGATGTACACTTTTGGAGAAAGTCATGTCTTTCTGGATTAAGTTGGACTGGCCAAATTCGCCATGCCAGGGTCCCCAGATATCGAGTTTTCCGACCAATCACCGATGTATGTAATTTGTACGTCATTAGAAGCGCACAAGCGTTCAGTTTTAAAATCTGTGATTAGATTTTCTCTGCGATGTATACTTATGGAGAAAATCTTGTCGTTTTGGATTACGTTCGACTGGAAAATTCCGCATGCCAGGGTCGCCAGATATCGAATTTTCCGACCAATCACCGATGTATGTAGTTCGTGCGTCATTAGAAGCGCACTAGTGTGCAGATTTCAAAACTGTGATTAGATTTTCTCTGCGATGTACACTTTTGGAGAAAGTCATATCTTTCTGGATTAAGTTAGACTGGCCACATTCGCCATGCCAGGGTCGCCAGATATCGAGTTTTCCGACCAATCACCGATGTATGTAATTTGTACGTCATTAGAAGCGCACAAGTGTTCAGTTTCAAAATCTGTGATTAGATTTTCTCTGCGATGTATACTTTTGGAGAAAATCTTGTCGTTTTGGATTAAGTTAGGCTGGCCAAATTCCGCATGCCAGGGTCGCCAGATATCGAATTTTCCGACCAATCACCGATGTATGTAATTTGTGCGTCATTAGAAGCACAATAGTGTGCAGATTTCAAATCTGTGATTAGATTTTCTCTGCGATGTATACTTTTGGAAAAAATCATGTCTTTCTGGATTAAGTTAGGCAGGCCAAATCCGCCATGCCAGGGTCGCCAGATATCGAATTTCCGAACAATCACCGATGTATGTAATTTGTACGTCACTAGAAGCGCACTAGTGTGCAGATTTCAAATCTGTGATTAGATTTTCTCTGCGATGTATACTTTTGGAAAAAATCATGTCTTTCTGGATTAAGTTAGGCTGGCCAAATCCGCCATGCCAGGGTCGCCAGATATCGAATTTTCCGACCAATCACCGATGTATGTAATTTGTACGTCATTAGAAGCGCACTAGTGTTGAGTTTCAAAATCTGTGATTAGATTTTCTCTGCGGTGTATACTTTTGGTGAAAATCTTGTCGTTTTTGATTAAGTCAGGCTGGCCAAATTCCGCATGCCAGGGTCGCCAGATATCGAATTTTCCGACCAATCACCGATGTATGTAATTTGTGCGTCATTAGAAGCGCACTAGTGTGCAGATTTCAAATCTGTGATTAGATTTTCTCTGCGATGTATACTTTTGGAAAAAATCATGTCTTTCTGGATTAAGTTAGGCTGGCCAAATCCGCCATGCCAGGGGAACCAGATATCGAATTTTCCGAACAATCACCGATGTATGTAATTTGTGTGTCATTTGAAGCGCACTAGTGTGCAGATTTCAAATCTGTGATTAGATTTTCTCTGCGATGTATACTTTTGGAGAAAATCATGTCTTTCTGGATTAAGTTAGACTGGCCAAATTCGCCATGCCAGGGTCGCCAGATATCGAGTTTTGCAACCAATCACCGATGTATGTAATTTGTACGTCATTAGAAGCGCACAAGTTTTCAGTTTCAAAATCTGTGATCAGATTTTCTCTGCGATGTATACTTTTGGAGAAAATCTTGTCGTTTTGGATTACGTTAGGCTTTCCAAATTCCGCATGCCAGGGTCGCCAGATATCGAGTTTTCCGACCAATCACCGATGTATGTAATTTGTGCGTCATTAGAAGCGCACTAGTGTGCAGATTTCAAATCTGTGATTAGATTTTCTCTGCGATGTACACTTTTGGAGAAAGTCATATCTTTCTGGATTAAGTTAGACTGGCCACATTCGCCATGCCAGGGTCGCCAGATATCGAGTTTTCCGACCAATCACCGATGTATGTAATTTGTACGTCATTAGAAGCGCACAAGTGTTCAGTTTCAAAATCTGTGATTAGATTTTCTCTGCGATGTATACTTTTGGAGAAAATCTTGTCGTTTTGGATTAAGTTAGGCTGGCCAAATTCCGCATGCCAGGGTCGCCAGATATCGAATTTTCCGACCAATCACCGATGTATGTAATTTGTGCGTCATTAGAAGCACACTAGTGTGCAGATTTCAAATCTGTGATTAGATTTTCTCTGCGATGTATACTTTTGGAAAAAATCATGTCTTTCTGGATTAAGTTAGGCAGGCCAAATCCGCCATGCCAGGGTCGCCAGATATCGAATTTCCGAACAATCACCGATGTATGTAATTTGTACGTCACTAGAAGCGCACTAGTGTGCAGATTTCAAATCTGTGATTAGATTTTCTCTGCGATGTATACTTTTGGAAAAAATCATGTCTTTCTGGATTAAGTTAGGCAGGCCAAATCCGCCATGCCAGGGTCGCCAGATATCGAACTTTCCGACCAATCACCGATGTATGTAATTTGTACGTCATTAGAAGCGCACAAGTGTTCAGTTTCAAAATCTGTGATTAGATTTTCTCTGCGGTGTATACTTTTGGAGAAAATCTTGTAGTTTTGGATTACGTTAGACTGGCCAAATTCCGCATGCCAGGGTCGCCAGATATCGAATTTTCCGACCAATCACCGATGTATGTAATTTGTACGTCATTAGAAGCGCACTAGTGTTGAGTTTCAAAATCTGTGATTAGATTTTCTCTGCGGTGTATACTTTTGGAGAAAATCTTGTCGTTTTTGATTAAGTCAGGCTGGCCAAATTCCGCATGCCAGGGTCGCCAGATATCGAATTTTCCGACCAATCACCAATGTATGTAATTTGTGCGTCATTAGAAGCGCACTAGTGCGCAGATTTCAAATCTGTGATTAGATTTTCTCTGCGATGTATACTTTTGGAAAAAATCATGTCTTTCTGGATTAAGTTAGGCTGGCCAAATCCGCCATGCCAGGGGAACCAGATATCGAATTTTCCGAACAATCACCGATGTATGTAATTTGTGTGTCATTAGAAGCGCACTAGTGTGCAGATTTCAAATCTGTGATTAGATTTTCTCTGCGATGTATACTTTTGGAGAAAATCATGTCTTTCTGGATTAAGTTAGACTGGCCAAATTCGCCATGCCAGGGTCGCCAGATATCGAGTTTTGCAACCAATCACCGATGTATGTAATTTGTACGTCATTAGAAGCGCACAAGTGTTCAGTTTCAAAATCTGTGATTAGATTTTCTCTGCGATGTATACTTTTGGAGAAAATCTTGTCGTTTTGGATTAAGTTAGGCTGGCCAAATTCCGCATGCCAGGGTCGCCAGATATCGAATTTTCCGACCAATCACCGATGTATGTAATTTGTGCGTCATTAGAAGCACACTAGTGTGCAGATTTCAAATCTGTGATTAGATTTTCTCTGCGATGTATACTTTTGGAAAAAATCATGTCTTTCTGGATTAAGTTAGGCAGGCCAAATCCGCCATGCCAGGGTCGCCAGATATCGAATTTCCGAACAATCACCGATGTATGTAATTTGTACGTCACTAGAAGCGCACTAGTGTGCAGATTTAAAATCTGTGATTAGATTTTCTCTGCGATGTATACTTTTGGAAAAAATCATGTCTTTCTGGATTAAGTTAGGCAGGCCAAATCCGCCATGCCAGGGTCGCCAGATATCGAACTTTCCGACCAATCACCGATGTATGTAATTTGTACGTCATTAGAAGCGCACAAGTGTTCAGTTTCAAAATCTGTGATTAGATTTTCTCTGCGGTGTATACTTTTGGAGAAAATCTTGTCGTTTTGGATTACGTTAGGCTGGCCAAATTCCGCATGCCAGGGTCGCCAGATATCGAATTTTCCGATCAATCACCGATGTATGTAATTTGTACGTCATTAGAAGCGCACTAGTGTTGAGTTTCAAAAACTGTGATTAGATTTTCTCTGCGGTGTATACTTTTGGAGAAAATCTTGTCGTTTTTGATTAAGTCAGGCTGGCCAAATTCCGCATGCCAGGGTCGCCAGATATCGAATTTTCCGACCAATCACCGATGTATGTAATTTGTGCGTCATTAGAAGCGCACTAGTGTGCAGATTTCAAATCTGTGATTAGATTTTCTCTGCGATGTATACTTTTGGAAAAAATCATGTCTTTCTGGATTAAGTTAGGCTGGCCAAATCCGCCATGCCAGGGGAACCAGATATCGAATTTTCCGAACAATCACCGATGTATGTAATTTGTGTGTCATTAGAAGCGCACTAGTGTGCAGATTTCAAATCTGTGATTAGATTTTCTCTGCGATGTATACTTTTGGAGAAAATCATGTCTTTCTGGATTAAGTTAGACTGGCCAAATTCGCCATGCCAGGGTCGCCAGATATCGAGTTTTGCAACCAATCACCGATGTATGTAATTTGTACGTCATTAGAAGCGCACAAGTGTTCAGTTTCAAAATCTGTGATTAGATTTTCTCTGCGATGTATACTTTTGGAGAAAATCTTGTCGTTTTGGATTAAGTTAGGCTGGCCAAATTCCGCATGCCAGGGTCGCCAGATATCGAATTTTCCGACCAATCACCGATGTATGTAATTTGTGCGTCATTAGAAGCACACTAGTGTGCAGATTTCAAATCTGTGATTAGATTTTCTCTGCGATGTATACTTTTGGAAAAAATCATGTCTTTCTGGATTAAGTTAGGCAGGCCAAATCCGCCATGCCAGGGTCGCCAGATATCGAATTTCCGAACAATCACCGATGTATGTAATTTGTACGTCACTAGAAGCGCACTAGTGTGCAGATTTAAAATCTGTGATTAGATTTTCTCTGCGATGTATACTTTTGGAAAAAATCATGTCTTTCTGGATTAAGTTAGGCAGGCCAAATCCGCCATGCCAGGGTCGCCAGATATCGAACTTTCCGACCAATCACCGATGTATGTAATTTGTACGTCATTAGAAGCGCACAAGTGTTCAGTTTCAAAATCTGTGATTAGATTTTCTCTGCGGTGTATACTTTTGGAGAAAATCTTGTCGTTTTGGATTACGTTAGGCTGGCCAAATTCCGCATGCCAGGGTCGCCAGATATCGAATTTTCCGATCAATCACCGATGTATGTAATTTGTACGTCATTAGAAGCGCACTAGTGTTGAGTTTCAAAAACTGTGATTAGATTTTCTCTGCGGTGTATACTTTTGGAGAAAATCTTGTCGTTTTTGATTAAGTCAGGCTGGCCAAATTCCGCATGCCAGGGTCGCCAGATATCGAATTTTCCGACCAATCACCGATGTATGTAATTTGTGCGTCATTAGAAGCGCACTAGTGTGCAGATTTCAAATCTGTGATTAGATTTTCTCTGCGATGTATACTTTTGGAAAAAATCATGTCTTTCTGGATTAAGTTAGGCTGGCCAAATCCGCCATGCCAGGGGAACCAGATATCGAATTTTCCGAACAATCACCGATGTATGTAATTTGTGTGTCATTAGAAGCGCACTAGTGTGCAGATTTCAAATCTGTGATTAGATTTTCTCTGCGATGTATACTTTTGGAGAAAATCATGTCTTTCTGGATTAAGTTAGACTGGCCAAATTCGCCATGCCAGGGTCGCCAGATATCGAGTTTTGCAACCAATCACCGATGTATGTAATTTGTACGTCATTAGAAGCGCGCAAGTGTTCAGTTTCAAAATCTGTGATCAGATTTTCTCTGCGATGTATACTTTTGGAGAAAATCTTGTCGTTTTGGATTACGTTAGGCTTTCCAAATTCCGCATGCCAGGGTCGCCAGATATCGAGTTTTCCGACCAATCACCGATGTATGTAATTTGTGCGTCATTAGAAGCGCACTAGTGTGCAGATTTCAAATCTGTGATTAGATTTTCTCTGCGACGTACACTTTTGGAGAAAGTCATGTCTTTCTGGATTAAGTTAGACTGGCCAAATTCGCCATGCCAGGGTCGCCAGATATCGAGTTTTCCGACCAATCACCGATGTATGGAATTTGCACGTCATTGGAAGCGCACAAGTGTGCAGATTTCAAATCTGTAATTGGATTTTCTCTGTGATGTATAATTAAGGAGAAAATCATGTCTTTCTGGATTAAGTTAGGTTGGCCGAATCCGCCATGCCAGGGTCACCAGATATCGAATTTTCCGACCAATCACCGATGTATGGAATTTGTACGTCATTGGAAGCGCACAAGTGTGCAGATTTCAAATCTGTGATTAGATTTTCTCTGCGATGTATACTTTTGGAGAAAATCATGTCTTTCTGGATTAAGCTAGGTTGGCGGAATCCGCCATGCCAGGGGAGCCAGATATCGAATTTTCCGAACAATCACCAATGTATGTAATTTGTACGTCATTGGAAGCGCACAAGTGTGCAGATTTCAAATCTGTGATTAGATTTTCTCTGCGATGTATACTTTTGGAGAAAATCATGTCTTTCTGGATTAAGTTAGGTTGGCCGAATCCGCCATGCCAGCGTCACCAGATATCGAATTTTCCGACCAATCACCGATGTATGGAATTTGTACGTCATTGGAAGCGCACAAGTGTGCAGATTTCAAATCTGTGATTAGATTTTCTCTGCGATGTACACTTTTGGAGAAAGTCATGTCTTTCTCGATTAAGTTAGACTGGCCAAATTCGCCATGCCAGGGTCGCCAGATATCGAGTTTTCCGACCAATGACCGATGTATGTAATTTGTACGTCATTAGAAGCGCACAAGTGTTCAGTTTCAAAATCTGTGATTAGATTTTCTCTGCGATGTATACTTTTGGAAGAAGAAGTTAGTGAGGCGGTTAAATACTCCAAAAAACGAAAAGCGATTGGGCCAGACGAAATACCCTCTGAGTTCTGGAAAAAGATGGGAGATATCGGGTTCAGGTGGCTCAGAATTCTCATCTCCAAATTCGTGAGAGGTGATCCAATGCCGAATGAATGGAGGGAAAGTAACCTTCTCCCTGTATATAAAGGGAAGGGTGATACGCGAAACTGTGATAACTACCGTTCGATCAAGCTGATGTCACACACCATGAAGATCGTTGAGCGGGTATTAGGTGGCCGACTGCGAAAAATAATACGGCTATCTGATAATCAGTGCGGGTTTGTCTCGGGTAAATCAACCACAGATGCAATCCAAAGTATAAGGATCATAATGGAAAAACATCGTGATTCCTTAAGGGATTTGCATATTGTATTGGTTGACTTTGAAAAGGCATTCGACAGACAACCACGAGATCTGATATGGGTGGCGCTAAGACATCGAGGGGTTCCAGAAACCTATGTACAGATGATCATGGACATGTACGAAAGAGCAAAGACAAGAGTAAGATGTCCCGCTGGAGTAACCGAAGAGTTCCCAATCAAAGTCGGGGTGCACCAGGGAAGCGTTTTAAGTCCTTTGCTCTTTATTACAGTCCTTGATTATCTGCTTGAAGGTAAAGTGATGGACCCCAAGGTACATCAGTTATTCTTTGCTGACGATGGAGCCATCATAAGTGAGGATCCTACATCCCTGCAACGAGCACTTGATGTGTGGGTGGACGTTTTGGAGGGAAATGGGTATCGCATTAGTTCAAAAAAGACAGAGTACTTGTGCTGCCCGTTCTCTGATCCACTCAGGCCTATTCTAGACATTTATTTGAATGGAACAGTGCTTCCCAAGTGCGAAAAGTTCAAATATCTGGGATCTATGATCAATAGCAAAGCAACTTGTGATGACGACATCAATCATCGTGTAAGCGTAGGGTGGATGAAGTGGCGAGAAAATTCCGCTATCTTCTGTGACAGAAAAATGCCCCCTAAGTTGAAAGGAAGGATCTACACCGCAGTTGTACGTCCAGCGCTCACATACGGTTCACAATGTTGGAAGATGTACAAAAAGTCTGAGAGTAAATTAACGGCAGCTGAGATGAAGATGCTTCGCATGACAGCAGGAGTGACAAAGCTTGATCGAATAAGAAGTTCGAAGATCCGTGGAAGCTTTCACATCAAGGAAACCATCGTACAAAAAATAGAGCGTGACCGGCTCAGTTGGTATTGCCACGTTCAAAGAAGAGATCATTTGAACCCTGTTAAAAAGGCAATATCAATGCACGTTCCAAAGACATCGCGATGTAGGAAAGGCAGGCCTATAAACGCCTGGATCAGACAAATGCGACGACATCGGCATTTCATTGGCCTCAGTAACCGAGTGATCCAAAATCGGCAGGCCTGCCGATATTTTCTGAGGTCAAATAGGCGAACCCCACATGCGGATCAGTAGAAATGCGGTGAAGTAGGAGGGTTGTGATCCATTGTTTTCGGATCATAGCCTCGCTGAAAAAAGGAAGAAGAAGAAGAAGTATACTTTTGGAGAAAATCTTGTCGTTTTGGATTACGTTAGGCTGGCCAAATTCCGCATGCCAGGGACGCCAGATATCGAATTTTCCGACCAATCAACAATGTATGTAATTTGTACGTCATTAGAAGCCCACTAGTGTGAAGATTTCAGATCTGTGATTAAATTTTCTCTGCGATGTATACTTTTGGAGAAAGTCATGTCTCTCTGGATTAAGTTAGGCTGGCCAAATCCGCCATGCCAGGGGCGCCAGATATCGAATTTTCCGACCAATCAACAATGTATGTAATTTGTACGCCATTTGACAAGATTTCAAATCTGTGATTAGATTTAATCTGCGATGTATACTTTTGGAGAAAATCATGTCTTTCTGGATTAAGTTAGGTTGGCCAAATCCGCCATGCCAGGGGAGCCAGATATCAAATTTTCCGACCAATCACCAATGTATGTAATTTGTATGTCATTAGAAGCCCACTAGTGTGAAGATTTCAGATCTGTGATTAAATTTTCTCTGCGATGTATACTTTTGGAGAAAGTCATGTCTCTCTGGATTAAGTTAGGCTGGCCAAATCCGCCATGCCAGGGGCGCCAGATATCGAATTTTCCGACCAATCAACAATGTATGTAATTTGTACGCCATTTGACAAGATTTCAAATCTGTGATTAGATTTTCTCTGCGATGTGTACTATTGGAAAAAATCACGTCTTTCTGGATTAAGTTAGGCAGGCCAAATCCGCCATGCCAGGGTCGCCAGATATCGAATTTTCCGAACAATCAACGATGTATGTAGTTTGTACGTCATTAGAAGCGCACTAGTGTGCAGATTTCAAATCTGTGATTAGATTTTCTCTGCGATGTATACTTTTGGAAAAAATCATGTCTTTCTGGATTAAGTTAGGCAGGCCAAATCCGCCATGCCAGGGTCGCCAGATATCGAATTTTCCGAACAATCAACGATGTATGTAGTTTGTACGTCATTAGAAGCGCACTAGTGTGCAGATTTCAAATCTGTGATTAGATTTTCTCTGCGATGTATACTTTTGGAGAAAATCATGTCTTTCTGGATTAAGTTAGACTGGCCAAATTCGCCATGCCAGGGTCGCCAGATATCGAGTTTTAGGACCAATCACCGATGTACGTAATTTGTACGTCATTAGAAGCGCACAAGTGTTCAGTTTCAAAATCTGTGATTAGATTTTCTCTGCGATGTATACTTTTGGAGAAAATCTTGTCGTTTTGGATTAAGTTAGGCTGGCCAAATTCCGCATGCCAGGGTCGCCAGATATCGAATTTTCCGACCAATCACCGATGTATGTAATTTGTGCGTCATTAGAAGCGCACTAGTGTGCAGATTTCAAATCTGTGATTAGATTTTCTCTGCGATGTACACTTTTGGAGAAAATCTTGTCGTTTTGGATTACGTTAGGCTGGCCAAATTCCGCATGCCAGGGTCGCCAGATATCGAATTTTCCGAACAATAACCGATGTATGTAATTTGTACGTCATTAGAAGCACACTAGTGTGCAGATTTCAAATCTGTGATTAGATTTTCTCTGCGATGTACACTTTTGGAGAAAGTCATGTCTTTCTGGATTAAGTTAGACTGGCCAAATTCGCCATGCCAGGGTCGCCAGATATCGAGTTTTCCGACCAATCACCGATGTACGTAATTTGTACGTCATTAGAAGCGCACAAATGTTCAGTTTCAAAATCTGTGATTAGATTTTCTCTGCGATGTATACTTTTGGAGAAAATCTTGTAGTTTTGGATTACGTTAGGCTGGCCAAATTCCGCATGCCAGGGTCGCCAGATATCGAATTTCCGAACAATAACCGATGTATGTAATTTGTACGTCATTAGAAGCGCACTAGTGTGCAGATTTCAAATCTGTGATTAGATTTTCTCTGTGATGTATACTTTTGGCGGAAATCATGTCTTTCTGGATTAAGTTAGGTTCGCCGAATCCGCCATGCCAGGGTCGCCAGATATCGAATTTTCCGAACAATAACCGATGTATGTAATTTGCACGTCATTAGAAGCACACTAGTGTGCAGATTTCAAATCTGTGATTAGATTTTCTCTGCGATGTACACTTTTGGAGAAAGTCATGTCTTTCTGGATTAAGTTAGACTGGCCAAATTCGCCATGCCAGGGTCGCCAGATATCGAGTTTTCCGACCAATCACCGATGTTCGTAATTTGTACGTCATTAGAAGCGCACAAATGTTCAGTTTCAAAATCTGTGATTAGATTTTCTCTGCGATGTATACTTTTGGAGAAAATCTTGTAGTTTTGGATTACGTTAGGCTGGCCAAATTCCGCATGCCAGGGTCGCCAGATATCGAATTTCCGAACAATAACCGATGTATGTAATTTGTACGTCATTAGAAGCGCACTAGTGTGCAGATTTCAAATCTGTGATTAGATTTTCTCTGTGATGTATACTTTTGGCGGAAATCATGTCTTTCTGGATTAAGTTAGGTTCGCCGAATCCGCCATGCCAGGGTCGCCAGATATCGAATTTTCCGAACAATAACCGATGTATGTAATTTGCACGTCATTAGAAGCACACTAGTGTGCAGATTTCAAATCTGTGATTAGATTTTTCCTGCGATGTATAATTTAGGAGAAAATCATGTCTTTCTGGATTAAGTTATTTTGGCCGAATCCGCCATGCCAGGGTCACCAGATATCGAATTTTCCGACCAATCACCGATGTATGGAATTTGTACGTCATTTTAAGCGCAATGGTGTGCAGATTTCAAATCTGTGATTAGATTTTCTCTGCGATGTATACTTTTGGAGAAAATCATGTCTTTCTTGATTAAGTTAGGTTGGCGGAATCCGCCATTCCAGGGGAGCCAGATATCGAATTTTCCGAACAATCACCGATGTATGTAATTTGTACGTCATTAGAAGCGCACAAGTGTTCAGTTTCAAAATCTGTGATTAGATTTTCTCTGCGATGTATACTTTTGGAAGAAATCATGTCTTTCTGGATTAAGTTAGGCAGGCCAAATCCGCCATGCCAGGGTCGCCAGATATCGAATTTTCCGACCAATCACCGATCTATATTATTTGTATGTCATTAGAAGCGCACTAGTGTGCAGATTTCAAATCTGTGATTAGATTTTCTCTGCGATGTATACTTTTGGAAAAAATCATGTCTTTCTGGATTAAGTTAGGCAGGCCAAATCCGCCATGCCAGGGTCGCCAGATATCGAATTTTCCGAACAATCACCGATGTATGTAGCTTGTACGTCATTAGAATCGCACTAGCGTGCAGATTTCAAATCTGTGATTAGATTTTCTCTTCGATGTATACTTTTGGAGAAAATCATGTCTTTCTGGATTAAGTTAGAATGGCCAAATTCGCCATGCCAGGGTCGCCAGATATCGAGTTTTCCGACCAATCACCGATGTATGTAATTTGTACGTCATTAGAAGCGCACAAGTGTTCAGTTTCAAAATCTGTGATTAGATTTTCTCTGCGATGTATACTTTTGGAGAAAATCTTGTCGTTTTGGATTACGTTAGGCTGGCCAAATTCCGCATGCCAGGGTCGCCAGATATCGAATTTCCGAACAATAACCGATGTATGTAATTTGTACGTCATTAGAAGCGCACTAGTGTGCTGATTTCAAATCTGTGATTAGATTTTCTCTGTGATGTATGCTTTTGGCGGAAATCATGTCTTTCTGGATTAAGTTAGGTTCGCCGAATCCGCCATGCCAGGGTCGCCAGATATCGAATTTTCCGAACAATAACCGATGTATGTAATTTGCACGTCATTAGAAGCACACTAGTGTGCAGATTTCAAATCTGTGATTAGATTTTTTCTGCGATGTATAATTTAGGAGAAAATCATGTCTTTCTGGATTAAGTTAGGTTGGCCGAATCCGCCATGCCAGGGTCGCCAGATATCGAGTTTTCCGACCAATCACCGATGTATGTAATTTGTACGTCATTAGAAGCGCACTAGTGTGCTGACTTCAAATCTGTGATTAGATTTTCTCTGTGATGTATAATTTTGACGGAAATCATGTCTTTCTGGATTAAGTTAGGTTCGCCGAATCCGCCATGCCAGGGTCGCCAGATATCGAATTTTCCGACGAATCACCGATATATGTAATTTGTACGTTATTGGAAGCGCATTGGTGTGCAGATTTCAAATCGGTGATTAGATTTTCTCTGCGATGTATACTTTTGGAGAAAATCATGTCTTTCTGGATTAAGTTAGGTTGGCCGAATCCGCCATGCCAGGGTCGCCAGATATCGAATTTTCCGACCAATAACCGATGTATGTAATTTGCACGTCATTAGAAGCGCACTAGTGTGCAGATTTCAAATCTGTGATTAGATTTTTTCTGCGATGTATAATTTAGGAGAAAATCATGTCTTTCTGGATTAAGTTAGGCTGGCCAAATCCGCCATGCCAGGATCGCCAGATATCGAATTTTCCGACCAATCACCGATGTATGTAATTTGTACGTCATTAGAAGCGCACAAGTGTTCAGTTTCGAAATCTGTGATTAGATTTTCTCTGCGATGTATACTTTTGGAGAAAATCTTGTCGTTTTGGATTACGTTAGGCTGGCCAAATTCCGCATGCCAGGGTCGCCAGATATCGAATTTTCCGACCAATCACCGATGTATGTAATTTGTGCGTCATTAGAAGCGCACTAGTGTGCAGATTTCAAATCTGTGATTAGATTTTCTCTGCGATGTATACTTTTGGAGAAAATCATGTCTTTCTGGATTAAGTTAGACTGGCCAAATTCGCCATGCCAGGGTCGCCAGATATCGAGTTTTCCGACCAATCACCGATGTACGTAATTTGTACGTCATTAGAAGCGCACAAGTGTTCAGTTTCAAAATCTGTGATTAGATTTTCTCTGCGATGTATACTTTTGGAGAAAATCTTGTCGTTTTGGATTAAGTTAGGCTGGCCAAATTCCGCATGCCAGGGTCGCCAGATATCGAATTTTCCGACCAATCACCGATGTGTGTAATTTGTGCGTCATTAGAAGCGCACTAGTGTGCAGATTTCAAATCTGTGATTAGATTTTCTCTGCGATGTATACTTTTGGAAAAAATCATGTCTTTCTGGATTAAGTTAGGCAGGCCAAATCCGCCATGCCAGGGTCGCCAGATATCGAATTTTCCGAACAATCACCGATGTATGTAGCTTGTACGTCATTAGAATCGCACTAGCGTGCAGATTTCAAATCTGTGATTAGATTTTCTCTTCGATGTATACTTTTGGAGAAAATCATGTCTTTCTGGATTAAGTTAGAATGGCCAAATTCGCCATGCCAGGGTCGCCAGATATCGAGTTTTCCGACCAATCACCGATGTATGTAATTTGTACGTCATTAGAAGCACACAAGTGTTCAGTTTCAAAATCTGTGATTAGATTTTCTCTGCGATGTATACTTTTGGAGAAAATCTTGTCGTTTTGGATTACGTTAGGCTGGCCAAATTCCGCATGCCAGGGTCGCCAGATATCGAATTTTCCGACCAATCACCGATGTATGTAATTTGTGCGTCGTTAGAAGCGCACTAGTGTGCAGATTTCAAATCTGTGATTAGATTTTCTCTGCGATGTACACTTTTGGAGAAAGTCATGTCTTTCTGGATTAAGTTAGACTGGCCAAATTCGCCATGCCAGGGTCGCCAGATATCGAGTTTTCCGACCAATCACCGATGTATGTAATTTGTACGTCATTAGAAGCGCACAAGTGTTCAGTTTCAAAATCTGTGATTAGATTTTCTCTGCGATGTATACTTTTGGAGAAAATCTTGTCGTTTTGGATTACGTTAGGCTGGCCAAATTCCGCATGCCAGGGTCGCCAGATATCGAATTTCCGAACAATAACCGATGTATGTAATTTGTACGTCATTAGAAGCGCACTAGTGTGCTGATTTCAAATCTGTGATTAGATTTTCTCTGTGATGTATACTTTTGGCGGAAATCATGTCTTTCTGGATTAAGTTAGGTTCGCCGAATCCGCCATGCCAGGGTCGCCAGATATCGAATTTTCCGAACAATAACCGATGTATGTAATTTGCACGTCATTAGAAGCACACTAGTGTGCAGATTTCAAATCTGTGATTAGATTTTTTCTGCGATGTATAATTTAGGAGAAAATCATGTCTTTCTGGATTAAGTTAGGTTGGCCGAATCCGCCATGCCAGGGTCACCAGATATCGAATTTTCCGACCAATCACCGATGTATGGAATTTGTACGTCATTGAAAGCGCACTAGTATGCAGATTTCAAATCTGTGATTAGATTTTCTCTGCGATGTACACTTTTGGAGAAAGTCATGTCTTTCTGGATTAAGTTAGACTGGCCAAATTCGCCATGCCAGGGTCGCCAGATATCGAGTTTTCCGACCAATCACCGATGTATGTAATATGTACGTCATTAGAAGCGCACTAGTGTGCTGATTTCAAATCTGTGATTAGATTTTCTCTGCGATGTATACTTTTGGAGAAAGTCATGTCTCTCTGGATTAAGTTAGGCTGGCCAAATCCGCCATGCCAGGGTCGCCAGATATCGCATTTTCCGACCAATAACCGATGTATGTAATTTGCACGTCATTAGAAGCGCACTAGTGTGCAGATTTCAAATCTGTGATTAGATTTTTTCTGCGATGTATAATTTAGGAGAAAATCATGTCTTTCTGGATTAAGTTAGGTTGGCCGAATCCGCCATGCCAGGGTCACCAGATATCGAATTTTCCGACCAATCACCGATCTATATTATTTGTATGTCATTAGAAGCCCACTAGTGTGCAGATTTCAAATCTGTGATTAAATTTTCTCTGCGATGTATACTTTTGGAGAAAGTCATGTCTCTCTGGATTAAGTTAGGCTGGCCAAATCCGCCATGCCAGGATCGCCAGATATCGAATCTTCCGACCAGTCACCGATGTATGTAATTTGTGCGTCATTAGAAGCGCACTAGTATGCAGATTTCAAATCTGTGATTAGATTTTCTCTGCGATGTACACTTTTGGAGAAAGTCATGTCTTTCTGGATTAAGTTAGACTGGCCAAATTCGCCATGCCAGGGTCGCCAGATATCGAGTTTTCCGACCAATCACCGATGTATGTAATTTGTACGTCATTAGAAGCGCACTAGTGTGCTGATTTCAAATCTGTGATTAGATTTTCTCTGCGATGTATACTTTTGGAGAAAATCATGTCTTTCTGGATTAAGTTAGGTTGGCCGAATCCGCCATGCCAGGGTCGCCAGGGTCGCCAGATATCGCATTTTCCGACCAATAACCGATGTATGTAATTTGCACGTCATTAGAAGCGCACTAGTGTGCAGATTTCAAATCTGTGATTAGATTTTTTCTGCGATGTATAATTTAGGAGAAAATCATGTCTTTCTGGATTAAGTTAGGTTGGCCGAATCCGCCATGCCAGGGTAACCAGATATCGAATTTTCCGACCAATCACCGATGTATGGAATTTGTACGTCATTGGAAGCGCAATGGTGTGCAGATTTCAAATCTGTGATTAGATTTTCTCTGCGATGTATACTTTTGGAGAAAATCATGTCTTTCTTGATTAAGTTAGGTTGGCGGAATCCGCCATGCCAGGGGAGCCAGATATCGAATTTTCCGAACAATCACCGATGTATGTAATTTGTACATCATTAGAAGCGCACAAGTGTTCGGTTTCAAAATCTGTGATTAGATTTTCTCTGCGATGTATACTTTTGGAGAAAATCTTGTCGTTTTGGATTACGTTAGTCTGGCCAAATTCCGCATGCCAGGGTCGCCAGATATCGAATTTTCCGACGAATCACCGATGTATGTAATTTGTACGTCATTAGAAGCGCACTAGTGTGCTGATTTCAAATCTGTGATTAGATTTTCTCTGTGATGTATACTTTTGGCGGAAATCATGTCTTTCTGGATTAAGTTAGGTTCGCCGAATCCGCCATGCCAGGGTCGCCAGATATCGAATTTTCCGACGAATCACCGATATATGTAATTTGTACGTCATTGGAAGCGTATTGGTGTGCAGATTTTAAATCGGTGAATAGATTTTCTCTGCGATGTATACTTTTGGAGAAAATCATGTCTTTCTGGATTAAGTTAGGTTGGCCGAATCCGCCATGCCAGGGTCGCCAGATATCGCATTTTCCGACCAATAACCGATGTATGTAATTTGCACGTCATTAGAAGCGCACTAGTGTGCAGATTTCAAATCTGTGATTAGATTTTTTCTGCGATGTATAATTTAGGAGAAAATCATGTCTTTCTGGATTAAGTTAGGTTGGCCAAATTCGCCATGCCAGGGTCGCCAGATATCGAGTTTTCCGACCAATCACCGATGTATGGAATTTGTTCGTCATTGGAAGCGCAATGGTGTGCAGATTTCAAATCTGTGATTAGATTTTCTCTGCGATGTATACTTTTGGAGAAAATCATGTCTTTCTTGATTAAGTTAGGTTGGCGGAATCCGCCATGCCAGGGGAGCCAGATATCGAATTTTCCGACCAATCACCGATGTATGTAATTTGTGCGTCATTAGAAGCGCACTAGTGTGCAGATTTCAAATCTGAGATTAGATTTTCTCTGCGATGTACACTTTTGGAGAAAGTCATGTCTTTCTGGATTAAGTTAGACTGGCCAAATTCGCCATGCCAGGGTCGCCAGATATCGAGTTTTCCGACCAATCACCGATGTATGTAATTTGTACGTCATTAGAAGCGCACAAGTGTTCAGTTTCAAAATCTGTGATTATATTTTCTCTGCGATGTATACTTTTGGAGAAAATCTTGTCTTTTGGATTACGTTAGGCTGGCCAAATTCCGCATGCCAGGGTCGCCAGATATCGAGTTTCCGAACAATAACCGATGTATGTAATTTGTACGTCATTAGAAGCGCACTAGTGTGCTGATTTCAAATCTCTGATTAGATTTTCTCTGTGATGTATACTTTTGGCGGAAATCATGTCTTTCTGGATTAAGTTAGGTTCGCCGAATCCGCCATGCCAGGGTCGCCAGATATCGAATTTTCCGACGAATCACCGATATATGCAATTTGTACGTTATTGGAAGCGCATTGGTGTGCAGATTTCAAATCGGTGATTAGATTTTCTCTGCGATGTATACTTTTGGAGAAAATCATGTCTTTCTGGATTAAGTTAGGTTGGCCGAATCCGCCATGCCAGGGTCGCCAGATATCGAATTTTCCGACCAATCACCGATGTATGTAATTTGCACGTCATTAGAAGCGCACTAGTGTGCAGATTTCAAATCTGTGATTAGATTTTCTCTGCGATGTACACTTTTGGAGAAAGTCATGTCTCTCTGGATTAAGTTAGGCTGGCCAAATCCGCCATGCCAGGATCGCCAGATATCGAATTTTCCGACCAATCACCGATGTATGTAATTTGTACGTCATTAGAAGCGCACAAGTGTTCAGTTTCGAAATCTGTGATTAGATTTTCTCTGCGATGTATACTTTTGGAGAAAATCTTGTCGTTTTGGATTACGTTAGGCTGGCCAAATTCCGCATGCCAGGGTCGCCAGATATCGAATTTTCCGACCAATCACCGATGTATGTAATTTGTGCGTCATTAGAAGCGCACTAGTGTGCAGATTTCAAATCTGTGATTAAATTTTCTCTGCGATGTATACTTTTGGAGAAAATCATGTCTTTCTGGATTAAGTTAGACTGGCCAAATTCGCCATGCCAGGGTCGCCAGATATCGAGTTTTCCGACCAATCACCGATGTACGTAATTTGTACGTCATTAGAAGCGCACAAGTGTTCAGTTTCAAAATCTGTGATTAGATTTTCTCTGCGATGTATACTTTTGGAGAAAATCTTGTCGTTTTGGATTAAGTTAGGCTGGCCAAATTCCGCATGCCAGGATCGCCAGATATCGAATTTTCCGACCGATCACCGATGTGTGTAATTTGTGCGTCATTAGAAGCGCACTAGTGTGCAGATTTCAAATCTGTGATTAGATTTTCTCTGCGATGTATACTTTTGGAAAAAATCATGTCTTTCTGGATTAAGTTAGGCAGGCCAAATCCGCCATGCCAGGGTCGCCAGATATCGAATTTTCCGAACAATCACCGATGTATGTAGCTTGTACGTCATTAGAATCGCACTAGCGTGCAGATTTCAAATCTGTGATTAGATTTTCTCTTCGATGTATACTTTTGGAGAAAATCATGTCTTTCTGGATTAAGTTAGAATGGCCAAATTCGCCATGAAAGGGTCGCCAGATATCGAGTTTTCCGACCAATCACCGATGTATGTAATTTGTACGTCATTAGAAGCGCACAAGTGTTCAGTTTCAAAATCTGTGATTAGATTTTCTCTGCGATGTATACTTTTGGAGAAAATCTTGTCGTTTTGGATTACGTTAGGCTGGCCAAATTCCGCATGCCAGGGTCGCCAGATATCGAATTTCCGAACAATAACCGATGTATGTAATTTGTACGTCATTAGAAGCGCACTAGTGTGCTGATTTCAAATCTGTGATTAGATTTTCTCTGTGATGTATGCTTTTGGCGGAAATCATGTCTTTCTGGATTAAGTTAGGTTCGCCGAATCCGCCATGCCAGGGTCGCCAGATATCGAATTTTCCGAACAATAACCGATGTATGTAATTTGCACGTCATTAGAAGCACACTAGTGTGCAGATTTCAAATCTGTGATTAGATTTTTTCTGCGATGTATAATTTAGGAGAAAATCATGTCTTTCTGGATTAAGTTAGGTTGGCCGAATCCGCCATGCCAGGGTCACCAGATATCGAATTTTCCGACCAGTCACCGATGTGTGGAATTTGTACGTCATTGGAAGCGTACTAGTATGCAGATTTCAAATCTGTGATTAGATTTTCTCTGCGATGTACACTTTTGGAGAAAGTCATGTCTTTCTGGATTAAGTTAGACTGGCCAAATTCGCCATGCCAGGGTCGCCAGATATCGAGTTTTCCGACCAATCACCGATGTATGTAATTTGTGCGTCATTAGAAGCGCACTAGTGTGCTGATTTCAAATCTGTGATTAGATTTTCTCTGCGATGTATACTTTTGGAGAAAGTCATGTCTCTCTGGATTAAGTTATTCTGGCCAAATCCGCCATGCCAGGGTCGCCAGATATCAAGTTTTCCGACCAATAACCGATGTATGTAATTTGCACGTCATTAGAAGCGCACTAGTGTGCAGATTTCAAATCTGTGATTAGATTTTTTCTGCGATGTATAATTTAGGAGAAAATCATGTCTTTCTGGATTAAGTTAGGTTGGCCGAAGCCGCCATGCCAGGGTCACCAGATATCGAATTTTCCGACCAATCGCCGATCTATATTATTTGTATGTCATTAGAAGCCCACTAGTGTGCAGATTTCAAATCTGTGATTAAATTTTCTCTGCGATGTACACTTTTGGAGAAAGTCATGTCTTTCTGGATTAAGTTAGACTGGCCAAATTGGCCATGCCAGGGTCGCCAGATATCGAGTTTTCCGACCAATCACCGATGTATGTAATTTGTACGTCATTAGAAGCGCACTAGTGTGCTGATTTCAAATCTGTGATTAGATTTTCTCTGCGATGTATACTTTTGGAGAAAATCATGTCTTTCTGGATTAAGTTAGGTTGGCCGAATCCGCCATGCCAGGGTCGCCAGATATCGCATTTTCCGACCAATAACCGATGTATGTAATTTGCACGTCATTAGAAGCGCACTAGTGGGCAGATTTCAAATCTGTGATTAGATTTTTTCTGCGATGTATAATTTAGGAGAAAATCATGTCTTTCTGGATTAAGTTAGGTTGGCCGAATCCGCCATGCCAGGGGAGCCAGATATCGAATTTTCCGAACAATCACCGATGTATGTAATTTGTACATCATTAGAAGCGCACAAGTGTGCGGCTTCAAAATCTGTGATTAGATTTTCTCTGCGATGTATACTTTTGGAGAAAATCTTGTCGTTTTGGATTACGTTAGTCTGGCCAAATTCCGCATGCCAGGGTCGCCAGATATCGAATTTTCCGACGAATCACCGATGTATGTAATTTGTACGTCATTAGAAGCGCACTAGTGTGCTGATTTCAAATCTGTGATTAGATTTTCTCTGTGATGTATACTTTTGGCGGAAATCATGTCTTTCTGGATTAAGTTAGGTTCGCCGAATCCGCCATGCCAGGGTCGCCAGATATCGAGTTTTCCGACCAATCACCGATGTATGTAATTTGTACGTCATTAGAAGCGCACTAGTGTGCTGACTTCAAATCTGTGATTAGATTTTCTCTGTGATGTATAATTTTGGCGGAAATCATGTCTTTCTGGATTAAGTTAGGTTCGCCGAATCCGCCATGCCAGGGTCGCCAGATATCGAGTTTTCCGACCAATCACCGATGTATGTAATTTGTACGTCATTAGAAGCGCACTAGTGTGCTGACTTCAAATCTGTGATTAGATTTTCTCTGTGATGTATAATTTTGGCGGAAATCATGTCTTTCTGGATTAAGTTAGGTTCGCCGAATCCGCCATGCCAGGGTCGCCAGATATCGAATTTTCCGACCAATAACCGATGTATGGAATTTGTTCGTCATTGGAAGCGCAATGGTGTGCAGATTTCAAATCTGTGATTAGATTTTCTCTGCGATGTACACTTTTGGAGAAAGTCATGTCTTTCTGGATTAAGTTAGACTGGCCAAATTGGCCATGCCAGGGTCGCCAGATATCGAGTTTTCCGACCAATCACCGATGTATGTAATTTGTACGTCATTAGAAGCGCACTAGTGTGCTGATTTCAAATCTGTGATTAGATTTTCTCTGCGATGTATACTTTTGGAGAAAATCATGTCTTTCTGGATTAAGTTAGGTTGGCCGAATCCGCCATGCCAGGGTCGCCAGATATCGCATTTTCCGACCAATAACCGATGTATGTAATTTGCACGTCATTAGAAGCGCACTAGTGGGCAGATTTAAAATCTGTGATTAGATTTTTTCTGCGATGTATAATTTAGGAGAAAATCATGTCTTTCTGGATTAAGTTAGGTTGGCCGAATCCGCCATGCCAGGGTCACCAGATATCGAATTTTCCGACCAATCACCGATGTATGTAATTTGTACGTCATTGGAAGCGTATTGGTGTGCAGATTTCAAATCGGTGAATAGATTTTCTCTGCGATGTATACTTTTGGAGAAAATCATGTCTTTCTGGATTAAGTTAGGTTGGCCGAATCCGCCATGCCAGGGTCGCCAGATATCGCATTTTCCGACCAATAACCGATGTATGTAATTTGCACGTCATTAGAAGCGCACTAGTGTGCAGATTTCAAATCTGTGATTAGATTTTTTCTGCGATGTATAATTTAGGAGAAAATCATGTCTTTCTGGATTAAGTTAGGTTGGCCAAATTCGCCATGCCAGGGTCGCCAGATATCGAGTTTTCCGACCAATCACCGATGTATGGAATTTGTTCGTCATTGGAAGCGCAATGGTGTGCAGATTTCAAATCTGTGATTAGATTTTCTCTGCGATGTATACTTTTGGAGAAAATCATGTCTTTCTTGATTAAGTTAGGTTGGCGGAATCCGCCATGCCAGGGGAGCCAGATATCGAATTTTCCGACCAATCACCGATGTATGTAATTTGTGCGTCATTAGAAGCGCACTAGTGTGCAGATTTCAAATCTGAGATTAGATTTTCTCTGCGATGTACACTTTTGGAGAAAGTCATGTCTTTCTGGATTAAGTTAGACTGGCCAAATTCGCCATGCCAGGGTCGCCAGATATCGAGTTTTCCGACCAATCACCGATGAATGTAATTTGTACGTCATTAGAAGCGCACAAGTGTTCAGTTTCAAAATCTGTGATTAGATTTTCTCTGCGATGTATACTTTTGGAGAAAATCTTGTCTTTTGGATTACGTTAGGCTGGCCAAATTCCGCATGCCAGGGTCGCCAGATATCGAGTTTCCGAACAATAACCGATGTATGTAATTTGTACGTCATTAGAAGCGCACTAGTGTGCTGATTTCAAATCTCTGATTAGATTTTCTCTGTGATGTATACTTTTGGCGGAAATCATGTCTTTCTGGATTAAGTTAGGTTCGCCGAATCCGCCATGCCAGGGTCACCAGATATCGAATTTTCCGACCAATCACCGATGTATGTAATTTGTACGTCATTGGAAGCGCAATGGTGTGCAGATTTCAAATCTGTGATTAGATTTTCTCTGCGATGTATACTTTTGGAGAAAATCATGTCTTTCTTGATTAAGTTAGGTTGGCGGAATCCGCCATGCCAGGGGAGCCAGATATCGAATTTTCCGACCAATCACCGATGTATGTAATTTGTGCGTCATTAGAAGCGCACTAGTGTGCAGATTTCAAATCTGTGATTAGATTTTCTCTGCGATGTATACTTTTGGAAAAAATTATGTCTTTCTGGATTAAGTTAGGCAGGCCAAATCCGCCATGCCAGGGTCGCCAGATATCGAATTATCCGAACAATCACCGATGTATGTAGTTTGTACGTCATTAGAAGCGCACTAGTGTGCAGATTTCAAATCTGTGATTAGATTTTCTCTGCGATGTACACTTTTGGAGAAAGTTATGTCTTTCTGGATTAAGTTGGACTGGCCAAATTCGCCATGCCAGGGTCGCCAGATATCGAGTTTTCCGACCAATCACCGATGTATGTAATTTGTACGTCATTAGAAGCGCACAAGTGTTCAGTTTCAAAATCTGTGATTAGATTTTCTCTGCGATGTATACTTTTGGAGAAAATCTTGTCGTTTTGGATTACGTTAGGCTGGCCAAATTCCGCATGCCAGGGTCGCCAGATATCGAATTTCCGAACAATAACCGATGTATGTAATTTGTACGTCATTAGAAGCGCACTAGTGTGCTGATTTCAAATCTGTGATTAGATTTTCTCTGTGATGTATACTTTTATCGGAAATCATGTCTTTCTGGATTAAGTTAGGTTCGCCGAATCCGCCATGCCAGGGGAGCCAGATATCGAATTTTCCGACCAATCACCGATGTATGTAATTTGTACGTCATTGGAAGCGCAATGGTGTGCAGATTTCAAATCGGTGATTAGATTTTCTCTGCGATGTATACTTTTGGAGAAAATCATGTATTTCTTGATTAAGTTAGGTTGGCGGAATCCGCCATGCCAGGGGAGCCAGATATCGAATTTTCCGACGAATCACCGATATATGTAATTTGTACGTTATTGGAAGCGCATTGGTGTGCAGATTTCAAATCGGTGATTCGATTTTCTCTGCGATGTATACTTTTGGAGAAAATCATGTCTTTCTGGATTAAGTTAGGTTGGCCGAATCCGCCATGCCAGGGTCGCCAGATATCGCGTTTTCCGACCAATAACCGATGTATGTAATTTGCACGTCATTAGAAGCGCACTAGTGTGCAGATTTCAAATCTGTGATTAGATTTTTTCTGCGATGTATAATTTAGGAGAAAATCATGTCTTTCTGGATTAAGTTAGGGTGGCCGAATCCGCCATGCCAGGGTCACCAGATGTCGAATTTTCCGACCAATCACCGATATATGTAATTTGTACGTCATTAGAAGCGCACAAGTGTTCAGTTTCAAAATCTGTGATTAGATTTTCTCTGCGATGTATAATTTTGGAGAAAATCTTGTCGTTTTGGATTACGTTAGGCTGGCCAAATTCCGCATGCCAGGGTCGCCAGATATCGAATTTCCGAACAATAACCGATGTATGTAATTTGTACGTCATTAGAAGCGCACTAGTGTGCTGATTTCAAATCTGTGATTAGATTTTCTCTGTGATGTATACTTTTGGCGGAAATCATGTCTTTCTGGATTAAGTTAGGTTCGCCGAATCCGCCATGCCAAGGTCGCCAGATATCGAATTTTCCGAACAATAACCGATGTATGTAATTTGCACGTCATTAGAAGCACACTAGTGTGCAGATTTCAAATCTGTGATTCGATTTTTTCTGCGATGTATAATTTAGGAGAAAATCATGTCTTTCTGGATTAAGTTAGGTTGGCCGAATCCGCCATGCCAGGGTCACCAGATATCGAATTTTCCGACCAATCACCGATGTATGGAATTTGTACGTCATTGGAAGCGCAATGGTGTGCAGATTTCAAATCTGTGATTAGATTTTCTCTGCGATGTATACTTTTGGAGAAAATCATGTCTTTCTTGATTAAGTTAGGTTGGCGGAATCCGCCATGCCAGGGTCACCAGATATCGAATTTTCCGACCAATCACCGATCTATATTATTTGTATGCCATTAGAAGCCCACTAGTGTGCAGATTTCAAATCTGTGATTAAATTTTCTCTGCGATGTATACTTTTGGAGAAAGTCATGTCTCTCTGGATTAAGTTAGGCTGGCCAAATCCGCCATGCCAGGATCGCCAGATATCGAGTCTTCCGACCAATCACCGATGTATGTAATTTGTGCGTCATTAGAAGCGCACTAGTGTGCAGATTTCAAATCTGTGATTAGATTTTCTCTGCGATGTACACTTTTGGAGAAAGTCATGTCTTTTTGGATTAAGTTAGACTGGCCAAATTCGCCATGCCAGGGTCGCCAGATATCGAGTTTTCCGACCAATCACCGATGTATGTAATTTGTACGTCATTAGAAGCGCACTAGTGTGCTGATTTCAAATCTGTGATTAGATTTTCTCTGCGATGTATACTTTTGGAGAAAATCATGTCTTTCTGGATTAAGTTAGGTTGGCCGAATCCGCCATGCCAGGGTCGCCAGATATCGCATTTTCCGACCAATAACCGATGTATGTAATTTGCACGTCATTAGAAGCGCACTAGTGTGCAGATTTCAAATCTGTGATTAGATTTTTTCTGCGATGTATAATTTAGGAGAAAATCATGTCTTTCTGGATTAAGTTAGGTTGGCCGAATCCGCCATGCCAGGGTCACCAGATATCGAATTTTCCGACCAATCACCGATGTATGGAATTTGTACGTCATTGGAAGCGCAATGGTGTGCAGATTTCAAATCTGTGATTAGATTTTCTCTGCGATGTATACTTTTGGAGAAAATCATGTCTTTCTTGATTAAGTTAGGTTGGCGGAATCCGCCATGCCAGGGGAGCCAGATATCGAATTTTCCGAACAATCACCGATGTATGTAATTTGTACGTCATTAGAAGCGCACAAGTGTTCAGTTTCAAAATCTGTGATTAGATTTTCTCTGCGATGTATACTTTTGGAGAAAATCTTGTCGTTTTGGATTACGTTAGTCTGGCCAAATTCCGCATGCCAGGGTCGCCAGATATCGAATTTTCCGACGAATCACCGATGTATGTAATTTGTACGTCATTAGAAGCGCACTAGTGTGCTGATTTCAAATCTGTGATTAGATTTTCTCTGTGATGTATACTTTTGGCGGAAATCATGTCTTTCTGGATTAAGTTAGGTTCGCAGAATCCGCCATGCCAGGGTCGCCAGATATCGAATTTTCCAAACAACAACCGATGTATGTAATTTGTACTTCATTAGAAGCGCACTAGTGTGCTGATTTCAAATCTGTGATTAGATTTTCTCTGTGATGTATACTTTTGGCGGAAATCATGTCTTTCTGGATTAAGTTAGGTTCGCCGAATCCGCCATGCCAGGGTCGCCAGATATCGAATTTTCAAAACAATAGCCGATGTATGTAATTTGCACGTCATTAGAAGCACACTAGTGTGCAGATTTCAAATCTGTGATTAGATTTTTTCTGCGATGTATAATTTAGGAGAAAATCATGTCTTTCTGGATTAAGTTAGGTTGGCCGAATCCGCCATGCCAGGGTCACCAGATATCGAATTTTCCGACCAATCACCGATGTATGGAATTTGTACGTCATTGGAAGCGCAATGGTGTGCAGATTTCAAATTTGTGATTAGATTTTCTCTGCGATGTATACTTTTGGAGAAAATCATGTCTTTCTTGATTAAGTTAGGTTGGCGGAATCCGCCATGCCAGGGGAGCCAGATATCGAATTTTCCGACCAATCACCGATCTATATTATTTGTATGTCATTAGAAGCCCACTAGTGTGCAGATTTCAAATCTGTGATTAAATTTTCTCTGCGATGTATACTTTTGGAGAAAGTCATGTCTCTCTGGATTAAGTTAGGCTGGCCAAATCCGCCATGCCAGGATCGCCAGATATCGAATCTTCCGACCAATCACCGATGTATGTAATTTGTGCGTCATTAGAAGCGCACTAGTGTGCAGATTTCAAATCTGTGATTAGATTTTCTCTGCGATGTACACTTTTGGAGAAAGTCATGTCTTTCTGGATTAAGTTAGACTGGCCAAATTCGCCATGCCAGGGTCGCCAGATATCGAGTTTTCCGACCAATCACCGATGTATGTAATTTGTACGTCATTAGAAGCGCACAAGTGTTCAGTTTCAAAATCTGTGATTAGATTTTCTCTGCGATGTATACTTTTGGAGAAAATCTTGTCGTTTTGGATTACGTTAGTCTGGCCAAATTCCGCATGCCAGGGTCGCCAGATATCGAATTTTCCGAACAACAACCGATGTATGTAATTTGTACGTCATTAGAAGCTCACTAGTGTGCTGATTTCAAGTCTGTGATTAGATTTTCTCTGTGATGCATACTTTTGGCGGAAATCATGTCTTTCTGGATTAAGTTAGGTTCGCCGAATCCGCCATGCCAGGGTCGCCAGATATCGAATTTTCCGACGAATCACCCATATATGTAATTTGTACGTTATTGGAAGCGCATTGGTGTGCAGATTTCAAATCGGTGATTAGATTTTCTCTGCGATGTATACTTTTGGAGAAAATCATGTCTTTCTGGATTAAGTTAGGTTGGCCGAATCCGCCATGCCAGGGTCGCCAGATATCGCATTTTCCGACCAATAACCGATGTATGTAATTTGCACGTCATTAGAAGCGCACTAGTGTGCAGATTTCAAATCTGTGATTAGATTTTTTCTGCGATGTATAATTTAGGAGAAAATCATGTCTTTCTGGATTAAGTTAGGTTGGCCGAATCCGCCATGCCAGGGTCACCAGATATCGAATTTTCCGACCAATCACCGATGTATGGAATTTGTACGTCATTGGAAGCGCAATGGTGTGCAGATTTCAAATCTGTGATTAGATTTTCTCTGCGATGTATACTTTTGGAGAAAATCATGTCTTTCTTGATTAAGTTAGGTTGGCGGAATCCGCCATGCCAGGGGAGCCAGATATCGAATTTTCCGAACAATCACCGATGTATGTAATTTGTACGTCATTAGAAGCGCACAAGTGTTCAGTTTCAAAATCTGTGATTAGATTTTCTCTGCGATGTATACTTTTGGAGAAAATCTTGTCGTTTTGGATTACGTTAGTCTGGCCAAATTCCGCATGCCAGGGTCGCCAGATATCGAATTTTCCGACGAATCACCGATGTATGTAATTTGTACGTCATTAGAAGCGCACTAGTGTGCTGATTTCAAATCTGTGATTAGATTTTCTCTGTGATGTATACTTTTGGCGGAAATCATGTCTTTCTGGATTAAGTTAGAATGGCCAAATTCGCCATGAAAGGGTCGCCAGATATCGAATTTTCCAAACAACAACCGATGTATGTAATTTGTACGTCATTAGAAGCGCACTAGTGTGCTGATTTCAAATCTGTGATTAGATTTTCTCTGTGATGTATACTTTTGGCGGAAATCATGTCTTTCTGGATTAAGTTAGGTTCGCCGAATCCGCCATGCCAGGGTCGCAGGATATCGAATTTTCCGACGAATCACCCATATATGTAATTTGCACGTCATTAGAAGCGCACTAGTGTGCAGATTTCAAATCTGTGATTAGATTTTTTCTGCGATGTATAATTTAGGAGAAAATCATGTCTTTCTGGATTAAGTTAGGGTGGCCGAATCCGCCATGCCAGGGTCACCAGATATCGAATTTTCCGACCAATCACCGATGTATGTAATTTGTACGTCATTAGAAGCGCACAAGTGTTCAGTTTCAAAATCTGTGATTAGATTTTCTCTGCGATGTATAATTTTGGAGAAAATCTTGTCGTTTTGGATTACGTTAGGCTGGCCAAATTCCGCATGCCAGGGTCGCCAGATATCGCATTTCCGAACAATAACCGATGTATGTAATTTGTACGTCATTAGAAGCGCACTAGTGTGCAGATTTCAAATCTGTGATTAGATTTTCTCTGTGATGTATACTTTTGGCGGAAATCATGTCTTTCTGGATTAAGTTAGGTTCGCCGAATCCGCCATGCCAGGGTCGCCAGATATCGAATTTTCCGAACAATAACCGATGTATGTAATTTGCACGTCATTAGAAGCACACTAGTGTGCAGATTTCAAATCTGTGATTAGATTTTTTCTGCGATGTATAATTTAGGAGAAAATCATGTCTTTCTGGATTAAGTTAGGTTGGCCGAATCCGCCATGCCAGGGTCACCAGATATCGAATTTTCCGACCAATCACCGATGTATGGAATTTGTACGTCATTGGAAGCGCAATGGTGTGCAGATTTCAAATCTGTGATTAGATTTTCTCTGCGATGTATACTTTTGGAGAAAATCATGTCTTTCTTGATTAAGTTAGGTTGGCGGAATCCGCCATGCCAGGGGAGCCAGATATCGAATTTTCCGACCAATCACCGATCTATATTATTTGTATGTCATTAGAAGCCCACTAGTGTGCAGATTTCAAATCTGTGATTAAATTTTCTCTGCGATGTATACTTTTGGAGAAAGTCATGTCTCTCTGGATTAAGTTAGGCTGGCCAAATCCGCCATGCCAGGATCGCCAGATATCGAGTCTTCCGACCAATCACCGATGTATGTAATTTGTGCGTCATTAGAAGCGCACTAGTGTGCAGATTTCAAATCTGTGATTAGATTTTCTCTGCGATGTACACTTTTGGAGAAAGTCATGTCTTTTTGGATTAAGTTAGACTGGCCAAATTCGCCATGCCAGGGTCGCCAGATATCGAGTTTTCCGACCAATCACCGATGTATGTAATTTGTACGTCATTAGAAGCGCACTAGTGTGCTGATTTCAAATCTGTGATTAGATTTTCTCTGCGATGTATACTTTTCAAGAAAATCATGTCTTTCTGGATTAAGTTAGGTTGGCCGAATCCGCCATGCCAGGGTCGCCAGATATCGCATTTTCCGACCAATAACCGATGTATGTAATTTGCACGTCATTAGAAGCGCACTAGTGTGCAGATTTCAAATCTGTGATTAGATTTTTTCTGCGATGTATAATTTAGGAGAAAATCATGTCTTTCTGGATTAAGTTAGGTTGGCCGAATCCGCCATGCCAGGGTCACCAGATATCGAATTTTCCGACCAATCACCGATGTATGGAATTTGTACGTCATTGGAAGCGCAATGGTGTGCAGATTTCAAATCTGTGATTAGATTTTCTCTGCGATGTATACTTTTGGAGAAAATCATGTCTTTCTTGATTAAGTTAGGTTGGCGGAATCCGCCATGCCAGGGGAGCCAGATATCGAATTTTCCGAACAATCACCGATGTATGTAATTTGTACGTCATTAGAAGCGCACAAGTGTTCAGTTTCAAAATCTGTGATTAGATTTTCTCTGCGATGTATACTTTTGGAGAAAATCTTGTCGTTTTGGATTACGTTAGTCTGGCCAAATTCCGCATGCCAGGGTCGCCAGATATCGAATTTTCCGACGAATCACCGATGTATGTAATTTGCACGTCATTAGAAGCACACTAGTGTGCAGATTTCAAATCTGTGATTAGATTTTTTCTGCGATGTATAATTTAGGAGAAAATCATGTCTTTCTGGATTAAGTTAGGTTGGCCGAATCCGCCATGCCAGGGTCACCAGATATCGAATTTTCCGACCAATCACCGATGTATGGAATTTGTACGTCATTGGAAGCGCAATGGTGTGCAGATTTCAAATCTGTGATTAGATTTTCTCTGCGATGTATACTTTTGGAGAAAATCATGTCTTTCTTGATTAAGTTAGGTTGGCGGAATCCGCCATGCCAGGGGAGCCAGATATCGAATTTTCCGACCAATCACCGATCTATATTATTTGTATGTCATTAGAAGCCCACTAGTGTGCAGATTTCAAATCTGTGATTAAATTTTCTCTGCGATGTATACTTTTGGAGAAAGTCATGTCTCTCTGGATTAAGTTAGGCTGGCCAAATCCGCCATGCCAGGATCGCCAGATATCGAGTCTTCCGACCAATCACCGATGTATGTAATTTGTGCGTCATTAGAAGCGCACTAGTGTGCAGATTTCAAATCTGTGATTAGATTTTCTCTGCGATGTACACTTTTGGAGAAAGTCATGTCTTTTTGGATTAAGTTAGACTGGCCAAATTCGCCATGCCAGGGTCGCCAGATATCGAGTTTTCCGACCAATCACCGATGTATGTAATTTGTACGTCATTGGAAGCGCAATGGTGTGCTGATTTCAAATCTGTGATTAGATTTTCTCTGCGATGTATACTTTTGGAGAAAATCATGTCTTTCTGGATTAAGTTAGGTTGGCCGAATCCGCCATGCCAGGGTCACCAGATATCGAATTTTCCGACCAATCACCGATGTATGGAATTTGTACGTCATTGGAAGCGCAATGGTGTGCAGATTTCAAATCTGTGATTAGATTTTCTCTGCGATGTATACTTTTGGAGAAAATCATGTCTTTCTTGATTAAGTTAGGTTGGCGGAATCCGCCATGCCAGGGGAGCCAGATATCGAATTTTCCGAACAATCACCGATGTATGTAATTTGTACGTCATTAGAAGCGCACAAGTGTTCAGTTTCAAAATCTGTGATTAGATTTTCTCTGCGATGTATACTTTTGGAGAAAATCTTGTCGTTTTGGATTACGTTAGTCTGGCCAAATTCCGCATGCCAGGGTCGCCAGATATCGAATTTTCCAAACAACAACCGATGTATGTAATTTGTACGTCATTAGAAGCGCACTAGTGTGCTGATTTCAAATCTGTGATTAGATTTTCTCTGTGATGTATACTTTTGGCGGAAATCATGTCTTTCTGGATTAAGTTAGGTTCGCCGAATCCGCCATGCCAGGGTCGCCAGATATCGAATTTTCCGACGAATCACCGATGTATGTAATTTGTACGTTATTGGAAGCGCATTGGTGTGCAGATTTCAAATCGGTGATTAGATTTTCTCTGCGATGTATACTTTTGGAGAAAATCATGTCTTTCTGGATTAAGTTAGGTTGGCCGAATCCGCCATGCCAGGGTCGCCAGATATCCCATTTTCCGACCAATAACCGATGTATGTAATTTGCACGTCATTAGAAGCGCACTAGTGTGCAGATTTCAAATCTGTGATTAGATTTTTTCTGCGATGTATAATTTAGGAGAAAATCATGTCTTTCTGGATTAAGTTAGGTTGGCGGAATCCGCCATGCCAGGGTCACCAGATATCGAATTTTCCGACCAATCAGCGATGTATGGAATTTGTACGTCATTGGAAGCGCAATGGTGTGCAGATTTCAAATCTGTGATTAGATTTTCTCTGCGATGTATACTTTTGGAGAAAATCATGTCTTTCTTGATTAAGTTAGGTTGGCGGAATCCGCCATGCCAGGGGAGCCAGATATCGAATTTTCCGACCAATCACCGATGTATGTAGTTTGTACGTCATTAGAAGCGCACTAGTGTGCAGATTTCAAATCTGTGATTAGATTTTCTCTGCGATGTACACTTTTGGAGAAAGTCATGTCTTTCTGGATTAAGTTGGACTGGCCAAATTCGCCATGCCAGGGTCGCCAGATATCGAGTTTTCCGACCAATCACCGATGTATGTAATTTGTACGTCATTAGAAGCGCACAAGTGTTCAGTTTCAAAATCTGTGATCAGATTTTCTCTGCGATGTATACTTTTGGAGAAAATCTTGTCGTTTTGGATTACGTTAGGCTGGCCAAATTCCGCATGCCAGGGTCGCCAGATATCGAATTTTCCGAACAATAACCGATGTATGTAATTTGTACGTCATTAGAAGCGCACTAGTGTGCTGATTTCAAATCTGTGATTAGATTTTCTCTGTGATGTATACTTTTGGCGGAAATCATGTCTTTCTGGATTAAGCTAGGTTCGCCGAATCCGCCATGCCAGGGTCACCAGATATCGAATTTTCCGACCAATCACCGATGTATGTAATTTGTACGTCATAGGAAGCGCAATGGTGTGCAGATTTCAAATCGGTGATTAGATTTTCTCTGCGATGTATACTTTTGGAGAAAATCATGTATTTCTTGATTAAGTTAGGTTGGCGGAATCCGCCATGCCAGGGGAGCCAGATATCGAATTTTCCGACGAATCACCGATATATGTAATTTGTACGTTATTGGAAGCGCATTGGTGTGCAGATTTCAAATCGGTGATTCGATTTTCTCTGCGATGTATACTTTTGGGGAAAATCATGTCTTTCTGGATTAAGTTAGGTTGGCCGAATCCGCCATGCCAGGGTCGCCAGATATCGCATTTTCCGACCAATAACCGATGTATGTAATTTGCACGTCATTAGAAGCGCACTAGTGTGCAGATTTCAAATCTGTGATTAGATTTTTTCTGCGATGTATAATTTAGGAGAAAATCATGTCTTTCTGGATTAAGTTAGGTTGGCCGAATCCGCTATGCCAGGGTCACCAGATATCGAATTTTCCGACCAATCACCGATGTATGTAATTTGTACGTCATTAGAAGCGCACAAGTGTTCAGTTTCAAAATCTGTGATTAGATTTTCTCTGCGATGTATACTTTTGGAGAAAATCTTGTCGTTTTGGATTACGTTAGGCTGGCCAAATTCCGCATGCCAGGGTCGCCAGATATCGAATTTCCGAACAATAACCGATGTATGTAATTTGTACGTCATTAGAAGCGCACTAGTGTGCTGATTTCAAATCTGTGATTAGATTTTCTCTGTGATGTATACTTTTGGCGGAAATCATGTCTTTCTGGATTAAGTTAGGTTCGCCGAATCCGCCATGCCAGGGTCGCCAGATATCGAATTTTCAAAACAATAACCGATGTATGTAATTTGCACGTCATTAGAAGCACACTAGTGTGCAGATTTCAAATCTGTGATTAGATTTTTTCTGCGATGTATAATTTAGGAGAAAATCATGTCTTTCTGGATTAAGTTAGGTTGGCCGAATCCGCCATGCCAGGGTCGCCAGATATCGAATTATCCGAACAATCACCGATGTATGTAGTTTGTACGTCATTAGAAGCGCACTAGTGTGCAGATTTCAAATCTGTGATTAGATTTTCTCTGCGATGTTCACTTTTGGAGAAAGTCATGTCTTTCTGGATTAAGTTGGACTGGCCAAATTCGCCATGCCAGGGTCGCCAGATATCGAGTTTTCCGACCAATCACCGATGTATGTAATTTGTACGTCATTAGAAGCGCACAAGTGTTCAGTTTCAAAATCTGTGATTAGATTTTCTCTGCGATGTATACTTTTGGAGAAAATCTTGTCGTTTTGGATTACGTTAGGCTGGCCAAATTCCGCATGCCAGGGTCGCCAGATATCGAATTTTCCGAACAATAACCGATGTATGTAATTTGTACGTCATTAGAAGCGCACTAGTGTGCAGATTTCAAATCTGTGATTAGATTTTCTCTGTGATGTATACTTTTGGCGGAAATCATGTCTTTCTGGATTAAGTTAGGTTCGCCGAATCCGCCATGCCAGGGTCACCAGATATCGAATTTTCCGACCAATCACCGATGTATGTAATTTGTACGTCATAGGAAGCGCAATGGTGTGCAGATTTCAAATCGGTGATTAGATTTTCTCTGCGATGTATACTTTTGGAGAAAATCATGTATTTCTTGATTAAGTTAGGTTGGCGGAATCCGCCATGCCAGGGGAGCCAGATATCGAATTTTCCGACGAATCACCGATATATGTAATTTGTACGTTATTGGAAGCGCATTGGTGTGCAGATTTCAAATCGGTGATTCGATTTTCTCTGCGATGTATACTTTTGGAGAAAATCATGTCTTTCTGGATTAAGTTAGGTTGGCCGAATCCGCCATGCCAGGGTCGCCAGATATCGCATTTTCCGACCAATAACCGATGTATGTAATTTGCACGTCATTAGAAGCGCACTAGTGTGCAGATTTCAAATCTGTGATTAGATTTTTTCTGCGATGTATAATTTAGGAGAAAATCATGTCTTTCTGGATTAAGTTAGGTTGGCCGAATCCGCCATGCCAGGGTCACCAGATATCGAATTTTCCGCCCAATCACCGATGTATGTAATTTGTACGTCATTAGAAGCGCACAAGTGTTCAGTTTCAAAATCTGTGATTAGATTTTCTCTGCGATGTATACTTTTGGAGAAAATCTTGTCGTTTTGGATTACGTTAGGCTGGCCAAATTCCGCATGCCAGGGTCGCCAGATATCGAATTTCCGAACAATAACCGATGTATGTAATTTGTACGTCATTAGAAGCGCACTAGTGTGCTGATTTCAAATCTGTGATTAGATTTTCTCTGCGATGTATACTTTTGGAGAAAATCTTGTCGTTTTGGATTACGTTAGGCTGGCCAAATTCCGCATGCCAGGGTCGCCAGATATCGAATTTCCGAACAATAACCGATGTATGTAATTTGTGCGTCATTAGAAGCGCACTAGTGTGCAGATTTCAAATCTGTGATTAGATTTTCTCTGCGATGTACACTTTTGGAGAAAGTCATGTCTTTCTGGATTAAGTTAGACTGGCCAAATTCGCCATGCCAGGGTCGCCAGATATCGAGTTTTCCGACCAATCACCGATGTATGTAATTTGTACGTCATTAGAAGCGCACAAGTGTTCAGTTTCAAAATCTGTGATTAGATTTTCTCTGCGATGTATACTTTTGGAGAAAATCTTGTCGTTTTGGATTACGTTAGTCTGGCCAAATTCGCCATGCCAGGGTCGCCAGATATCGAATTTTCCGAACAACAACCGATGTATGTAATTTGTACGTCATTAGAAGCTCACTAGTGTGCTGATTTCAAATCTGTGATTAGATTTTCTCTGCGATGTATACTTTTGGAGAAAGTCATGTCTCTCTGGATTAAGTTAGGCTGGCCAAATCCGCCATGCCAGGATCGCCAGATATCGAATCTTCCGAACAATCACCGATGTATGTAATTTGTACGTCATTAGAAGCTCACTAGTGTGCAGATTTCAAATCGGTGATTAGATTTTCTCTGCGATGTATACTTTTGGAGAAAATCATGTCTTTCTGGATTAAGTTAGGTTGGCCGAATCCGCCATGCCAGGGTCGCCAGATATCGCATTTTCCGACCAATAACCGATGTATGTAATTTGCACGTCATTAGAAGCGCACTAGTGTGCAGATTTCAAATCTGTGATTAGATTTTTTCTGCGATGTATAATTTAGGAGAAAATCATGTCTTTCTGGATTAAGTTAGGTTCGCCGAATCCGCCATGCCAGGGTCACCAGATATCGCATTTTCCGACCAATAACCGATGTATGTAATTTGCACGTCATTAGAAGCGCACTAGTGTGCAGATTTCAAATCTGTGATTAGATTTTTTCTGCGATGTATAATTTAGGAGAAAATCATGTCTTTCTGGATTAAGTTAGGTTCGCCGAATCCGCCATGCCAGGGTCACCAGATATCGAATTTTCCGACCAATCACCGATGTATGGAATTTGTACGTCATTGGAAGCGCAATGGTGTGCAGATTTCAAATCTGTGATTAGATTTTCTCTGCGATGTATACTTTTGGAGAAAATCATGTCTTTCTTGATTAAGTTAGGTTGGCGGAATCCGCCATGCCAGGGGAGCCAGATATCGAATTTTCCGAACAATCACCGATGTATGTAATTTGTACGTCATTAGAAGCGCACAAGTGTTCAGTTTCAAAATCTGTGATTAGATTTTCTCTGCGATGTATACTTTTGGAGAAAATCTTGTCGTTTTGGATTACGTTAGTCTGGCCAAATTCCGCATGCCAGGGTCGCCAGATATCGAATTTTCCGACGAATCACCGATGTATGTAATTTGTACGTCATTAGAAGCGCACTAGTGTGCTGATTTCAAATCTGTGATTAGATTTTCTCTGTGATGTATACTTTTGGCGGAAATCATGTCTTTCTGGATTAAGTTAGGTTCGCCGAATCCGCCATGCCAGGGTCACCAGATATCGAATTTTCCAAACAACAACCGATGTATGTAATTTGTATGTCATTAGAAGCGCACTAGTGTGCTGATTTCAAATCTGTGATTAGATTTTCTCTGTGATGTATACTTTTGGCGGAAATCATGTCTTTCTGGATTAAGTTAGGTTCGCCGAATCCGCCATGCCAGGGTCGCCAGATATCGAATTTTCCGACGAATCACCCATATATGTAATTTGTACGTTATTGGAAGCGCATTGGTGTGCAGATTTCAAATCGGTGATTAGATTTTCTCTGCGATGTATACTTTTGGAGAAAATCATGTCTTTCTGGATTAAGTTAGGTTGGCCGAATCCGCCATGCCAGGGTCGCCAGATATCGCATTTTCCAAACAATAACCGATGTATGTAATTTGTACGTCATTAGAAGCGCCCTAGTGTGCAGATTTCAAATCTGTGATTAGATTTTTTCTGCGATGTATAATTTAGGAGAAAATCATGTCTTTCTGGATTAAGTTAGGTTGGCCGAATCCGCCATGCCAGGGTCACCAGATATCGAATTTTCCGACCAATCACCGATGTATGGAATTTGTACGTCATTGGAAGCGCAATGGTGTGCAGATTTCAAATCTGTGATTAGATTTTCTCTGCGATGTATACTTTTGGAGAAAATCATGTCTTTCTTGATTAAGTTAGGTTGGCGGAATCCGCCATGCCAGGGGAGCCAGATATCGAATTTTCCGACCAATCACCGATGTATGTAATTTGTGCGTCATTAGAAGCGCACTAGTGTGCAGATTTCAAATCTGTGATTAGATTTTCTCTGCGATGTATACTTTTGGAAAAAATCATGTCTTTCTGGATTAAGTTAGGCAGGCCAAATCCGCCATGCCAGGGTCGCCAGATATCGAATTATCCGAACAATCACCGATGTATGTAGTTTGTACGTCATTAGAAGCGCACTAGTGTGCAGATTTCAAATCTGTGATTAGATTTTCTCTGCGATGTACACTTTTGGAGAAAGTCATGTCTTTCTGGATTAAGTTGGACTGGCCAAATTCGCCATGCCAGGGTCGCCAGATATCGAGTTTTCCGACCAATCACCGATGTATGTAATTTGTACGTCATAAGAAGCGCACAAGTGTTCAGTTTCAAAATCTGTGATTAGATTTTCTCTGCGATGTATACTTTTGGAGAAAATCTTGTCGTTTTGGATTACGTTAGGCTGGCCAAATTCCGCATGCCAGGATCGCCAGATATCGAATTTCCGAACAATAACCGATGTATGTAATTTGTACGTCATTAGAAGCGCACTAGTGTGCTGATTTCAAATCTGTGATTAGATTTTCTCTGTGATGTATACTTTTGGCGGAAATCATGTCTTTCTGGATTAAGTTAGGTTCGCCGAATCCGCCATGCCAGGGTCACCAGATATCGAATTTTCCGACCAATCACCGATGTATGTAATTTGTACGTCATAGGAAGCGCAATGGTGTGCAGATTTCAAATCGGTGATTAGATTTTCTCTGCGATGTATACTTTTGGAGAAAATCATGTATTTCTTGATTAAGTTAGGTTGGCGGAATCCGCCATGCCAGGGGAGCCAGATATGGAATTTTCCGACGAATCACCGATATATGTAATTTGTACGTTATTGGAAGCGCATTGGTGTGCAGATTTCAAATCGGTGATTCGATTTTCTCTGCGATGTATACTTTTGGAGAAAATTATGTCTTTCTGGATTAAGTTAGGTTGGCCGAATCCGCCATGCCAGGGTCGCCAGAAATCGCATTTTCCGACCAATAACCGATGTATGTAATTTGTACGTCATTAGAAGCGCACAAGTGTTCAGTTTCAAAATCTGTGATTAGATTTTCTCTGCGATGTATACTTTTGGAGAAAATCTTGTCGTTTTGGATTACGTTAGGCTGGCCAAATTCCGCATGCCAGGGTCGCCAGATATCGAATTTCCGAACAATAACCGATGTATGTAATTTGTACGTCATTAGAAGCGCACTAGTGTGCTGATTTCAAATCTGTGATTAGATTTTCTCTGTGATGTATACTTTTGGCGGAAATCATGTCTTTCTGGATTAAGTTAGGTTCGCCGAATCCGCCATGCCAGGGTCGCCAGATATCGAATTTTCCAAACAATAACCGATGTATGTAATTTGCACGTCATTAGAAGCACACTAGTGTGCAGATTTCAAATCTGTGATTAGATTTTTTCTGCGATGTATAATTTAGTAGAAAATCATGTCTTTCTGGATTAAGTTAGGTTGGCCGAATCCGCCATGCCAGGGTCACCAGATATCGAATTTTCCGACCAATCACCGATGTGTGGAATTTGTACGTCATTGGAAGCGCAATGGTGTGCAGATTTCAAATTTGTGATTAGATTTTCTCTGCGATGTATACTTTTGGAGAAAATCATGTCTTTCTTGATTAAGTTAGGTTTTCGGAATCCGCCATGCCAGGGGAGCCAGATATCGAATTTTCCGACCAATCACCGATCTATATTATTTGTATGTCATTAGAAGCCCACTAGTGTGCAGATTTCAAATCTGTGATTAAATTTTCTCTGCGATGTATACTTTTGGAGAAAGTCATGTCTCTCTGGATTAAGTTAGGCTGGCCAAATCCGCCATGCCAGGATCGCCAGATATCGAATCTTCCGACCAATCACCGATGTATGTAATTTGTGCGTCATTAGAAGCGCACTAGTGTGCAGATTTCAAATCTGTGATTAGATTTTCTCTGCGATGTACACTTTTGGAGAAAGTCATGTCTTTCTGGATTAAGTTAGACTGGCCAAATTCGCCATGCCAGGGTCGCCAGATATCGAGTTTTCCGACCAATCACCGATGTATGTAATTTGTACGTCATTAGAAGCGCACAAGTGTTCAGTTTCAAAATCTGTGATTAGATTTTCTCTGCGATGTATACTTTTGGAGAAAATCTTGTCGTTTTGGATTACGTTAGTCTGGCCAAATTCCGCATGCCAGGGTCGCCAGATATCGAATTTTCCGACGAATCACCGATGTATGTAATTTGTACGTCATTAGAAGCGCACTAGTGTGCTGATTTCAAATCTGTGATTAGATTTTCTCTGTGATGTATACTTTTGGCGGAAATCATGTCTTTCTGGATTAAGTTAGGTTCGCCGAATCCGCCATGCCAGGGTCGCCAGATATCGAATTTTCCGAACAACAACCGATGTATGCAATTTGTACGTCATTAGAAGCGCACAAGTGTTCAGTTTCAAAATCTGTGATTAGATTTTCTCTGCGATGTATACTTTTGGAGAAAATCTTGTCGTTTTGGATTACGTTAGTCTGGCCAAATTCCGCATGCCAGGGTCGCCAGATATCGAATTTTCCGAACAACAACCGATGTATGTAATTTGTACGTCATTAGAAGCTCACTAGTGTGCTGATTTCAAATCTGTGATTAGATTTTCTCTGTGATGTATACTTTTGGCGGAAATCATGTCTTTCTGGATTAAGTTAGGTTCGCCGAATCCGCCATGCCAGGGTCGCCAGATATCGAATTTTCCGACGAATCACCCATATATGTAATTTGTACGTTATTGGAAGCGCATTGGTGTGCAGATTTCAAATCGGTGATTAGATTTTCTCTGCGATGTATACTTTTGGAGAAAATCATGTCTTTCTGGATTAAGTTAGGTTGGCCGAATCCGAATTTTCCGACCAATCACCGATGTATGTAATTTGTACGTCATTGGAAGCGCAATGGTGTGCAGATTTCAAATCGGTGATTAGATTTTCTCTGCGATGTATACTTTTGGAGAAAATCATGTATTTCTTGATTAAGTTAGGTTGGCGGAATCCGCCATGCCAGGGGAGCCAGATATCGAATTTTCCGACGAATCACCGATATATGTAATTTGTGCGTTATTGGAAGCGCATTGGTGTGCAGATTTCAAATCGGTGATTCGATTTTCTCTGCGATGTATACTTTTGGAGAAAATCATGTCTTTCTGGATTAAGTTAGGTTGGCCGAATCCGCCATGCCAGGGTCGCCAGATATCGCATTTTCCGACCAATAACCGATGTATGTAATTTGCACGTCATTAGAAGCGCACTAGTGTGCAGATTTCAAATCTGTGATTAGATTTTTTCTGCGATGTATAATTTAGGAGAAAATCATGTCTTTCTGGATTAAGTTAGGTTGGCCGAATCCGCCATGCCAGGGTCACCAGATATCGAATTTTCCGACCAATCACCGATGTATGTAATTTGTACGTCATTAGAAGCGCACAAGTGTTCAGTTTCAAAATCTGTGATTAGATTTTCTCTGCGATGTATACTTTTGGAGAAAATCTTGTCGTTTTGGATTACGTTAGGCTGGCCAAATTCCGCATGCCAGGGTCGCCAGATGTCGAATTTCCAAACAATAACCGATGTATGTAATTTGTACGTCATTAGAAGCGCACTAGTGTGCTGATTTCAAATCTGTGATTAGATTTTCTCTGTGATGTATACTTTTGGCGGAAATCATGTCTTTCTGGATTAAGTTAGGTTCGCCGAATCCGCCATGCCAGGGTCGCCAGATATCGAATTTTCCAAACAATAACCGATGTATGTAATTTGCACGTCATTAAAAGCACACTAGTGTGCAGATTTCAAATCTGTGATTAGATTTTTTCTGCGATGTATAATTTAGGAGAAAATCATGTCTTTCTGGATTAAGTTAGGTTGGCCGAATCCGCCATGCCAGGGTCACCAGATATCGAATTTTCCGACCAATCACCGATGTATGGAATTTGTACGTCATTGGAAGCGCAATGGTGTGCAGATTTCAAATTTATGATTAGATTTTCTCTGCGATGTATACTTTTGGAGAAAATCATGTCTTTCTTGATTAAGTTAGGTTGGCGGAATCCGCCATGCCAGGGGAGCCAGATATCGAATTTTCCGACCAATCACCGATCTATATTATTTGTATGTCATTAGAAGCCCACTAGTGTGCAGATTTCAAATCTGTGATTAAATTTTCTCTGCGATGTATACTTTCGGAGAAAGTCATGTCTCTCTGGATTAAGTTAGGCTGGCCAAATCCGCCATGCCAGGATCGCCAGATATCGAATCTTCCGACCAATCACCGATGTATGTAATTTGTGTGTCATTAGAAGCGCACTAGTGTGCAGATTTCAAATCTGTGATTAGATTTTCTCTGCGATGTACACTTTTGGAGAAAGTCATGTCTTTCTGGATTAAGTTAGACTGGCCAAATTCGCCATGCCAGGGTCGCCAGATATCGAGTTTTCCGACCAATCACCGATGTGTGTAATTTGTACGTCATTAGAAGCGCACAAGTGTTCAGTTTCAAAATCTGTGATTAGATTTTCTCTGCGATGTATACTTTTGGAGAAAATCTTGTCGTTTTGGATTACGTTAGTCTGGCCAAATTCCGCATGCCAGGGTCGCCAGATATCGAATTTTCCGAACAACAACCGATGTATGTAATTTGTACGTCATTAGAAGCTCACTAGTGTGCTGATTTCAAATCTGTGATTAGATTTTCTCTGTGATGTATACTTTTGGCGGAAATCATGTCTTTCTGGATTAAGTTAGGTTCGCCGAATCCGCCATGCCAGGGTCGCCAGATATCGAATTTTCCAAACAATAACCGATGTATGTAATTTGCACGTCATTAGAAGCACAATAGTGTGCAGATTTCAAATCTGTGATTAGATTTTTTCTGCGATGTATAATTTAGGAGAAAATCATGTCTTTCTGGATTAAGTTAGGTTGGCCGAATCCGCCATGCCAGGGTCACCAGATATCGAATTTTCCGACCAATCACCGATGTATGGAATTTGTACGTCATTGGAAGCGCAATGGTGTGCAGATTTCAAATTTGTGATTAGATTTTCTCTGCGATGTATACTTTTGGAGAAAATCATGTCTTTCTTGATTAAGTTAGGTTGGCGGAATCCGCCATGCCAGGGGAGCCAGATATCGAATTTTCCGACCAATCACCGATCTATATTATTTGTATGTCATTAGAAGCCCACTAGTGTGCAGATTTCAAATCTGTGATTAAATTTTCTCTGCGATGTATACTTTTGGAGAAAGTCATGTCTCTCTGGATTAAGTTAGGCTGGCCAAATCCGCCATGCCAGGATCGCCAGATATCGAATCTTCCGACCAATCACCGATGTATGTAATTTGTGCGTCATTAGAAGCGCACTAGTGTGCAGATTTCAAATCTGTGATTAGATTTTCTCTGCGATGTACACTTTTGGAGAAAGTCATGTCTTTCTGGATTAAGTTAGACTGGCCAAATTCGCCATGCCAGGGTCGCCAGATATCGAGTTTTCCGACAAATCACCGATGTATGTAATTTGTACGTCATTAGAAGCGCACAAGTGTTCAGTTTCAAAATCTGTGGTTAGATTTTCTCTGCGATGTATACTTTTGGAGAAAATCTTGTCGTTTTGGATTACGTTAGTCTGGCCAAATTCCGCATGCCAGGGTCGCCAGATATCGAATTTTCCGAACAACAACCGATGTATGTAATTTGTACGTCATTAGAAGCTCACTAGTGTGCTGATTTCAAATCTGTGATTAGATTTTCTCTGTGATGTATACTTTTGGCGGAAATCATGTCTTTCTGGATTAAGTTAGGTTCGCCGAATCCGCCATGCCAGGGTCGCCAGATATCGCATTTTCCGACCAATAACCGATGTATGTAATTTGCACGTCATTAGAAGCGCACTAGTGTGCAGATTTCAAATCTGTGATTAGATTTTTTCTGCGATGTATAATTTAAGAGAAAATCATGTCTTTCTGGATTAAGTTAGGTTGGCCGAATCCGCCATGCCAGGGTCACCAGATATCGAATTTTCCGACCAATCACCGATGTATGGAATTTGTACGTCATTGGAAGCGCAATGGTGTGCAGATTTCAAATCTGTGATTAGATTTTCTCTGCGATGTATACTTTTGGAGAAAATCATGTCTTTCTTGATTAAGTTAGGTTGGCGGAATCCGGCATGCCAGGGGAGCCAGATATCGAATTTTCCGAACAATCACCGATGTATGTAATTTGTACGTCATTAGAAGCGCACAAGTGTTCAGTTTCAAAATCTGTGATTAGATTTTCTCTGCGATGTATACTTTTGGAGAAAACCTTGTCGTTTTGGATTACGTTAGTCTGGCCAAATTCCGCATGCCAGGGTCGCCAGATATCGAATTTTCCGACGAATCACCGATGTATGTAATTTGTACGTCATTAGAAGCGCACTAGTGTGCTGATTTCAAATCTGTGATTAGATTTTCTCTGTGATGTATACTTTTGGCGGAAATCATGTCTTTCTGGATTAAGTTAGGTTCGCCGAATCCGCCATGCCAGGGTCACCAGATATCGAATTTTCCGACCAATCACCGATGTATGTAATTTGTACGTCATTGGAAGCGCAATGGTGTGCAGATTTCAAATCTGTGATTAGATTTTCTCTGCGATGTATACTTTTGGAGAAAATCACGTATTTCGTGATTAAGTTAGGTTGGCGGAATCCGCCATGCCAGGGGAGCCAGATATCGAATTTTCCGACGAATCACCGATATATGTAATTTGTACGTTATTGGAAGCGCATTGGTGTGCAGATTTCAAATCGGTGATTCGATTTTCTCTGCGATGTATACTTTTGGAGAAAATCATGTCTTTCTGGATTAAGTTAGGTTGGCCGAATCCGCCATGCCAGGGTCGCCAGATATCGCATTTTCCGACCAATAACCGATGTATGTAATTTGCACGTCATTAGAAGCGCACTAGTGTGCAGATTTCAAATCTGTGATTAGATTTTTTCTGCGATGTATAATTTAGGAGAAAATCATGTCTTTCTGGATTAAGTTAGGTTGGCCGAATCCGCCATGCCAGGGTCACCAGATATCGAACTTTCCCACCAATCACCGATGTATGTAATTTGTACGTCATTAGAAGCGCACAAGTGTTCAGTTTCAAAATCTGTGATTAGATTTTCTCTGCGATGTATACTTTTGGAGAAAATCTTGTCGTTTTGGATTACGTTAGGCTGGCCAAATTCCGCATGCCAGGGTCGCCAGATATCGAATTTTCCGACCAATAACCGATGTATGTAATTTGTGCGTCATTAGAAGCGCAGTAGTGTGCAGATTTCAAATCTGTGATTAGATTTTCTCTGCGATGTACACTTTTGGAGAAAGTCATGTCTCTCTGGATTAAGGTAGGCTGGCCAAATCCGCCATGCCAGGATCGCCAGATATCGAATTTTCCGACCAATCACCGATGTATGTAATTTGTACGTTATTAGAAGCGCACAAGTGTTCAGTTTCGAAATCTGTGATTAGATTTTCTCTGCGATGCATACTTTTGGAGAAAATCTTGTCGTTTTGGATTACGTTAGGCTGGCCAAATTCCGCATGCCAGGGTCGCCAGATATCGAATTTTCCGACCAATCACCGATGTATGTAATTTGTGCGTCATTAGAAGCGCACTAGTGTGCAGATTTCAAATCTGTGACTAGATTTTCTCTGCGATGTATACTTTTGGAGAAAATCATGTCTTTCTGGATTAAGTTAGACTGGCCAAATTCGCCATGCCAGGGTCGCCAGATATCGAGTTTTCCGACCAATCACCGATGTACGTAATTTGTACGTCATTAGAAGCGCACAAGTGTTCAGTTTCAAAATCTGTGATTAGATTTTCTCTGCGATGTATACTTTTGGAAAAAATCATGTCTTTCTGGATTAAGTTAGGCAGGCCAAATCCGCCATGCCAGGGTCGCCAGATATCGAATTTTCCGAACAATCACCGATGTATGTAGTTTGTACGTCATTAGAAGCGCACTAGCGTGCAGATTTCAAATCTGTGATTAGATTTTCTCTTCGATGTATACTTTTGGAGAAAATCATGTCTTTCTGGATTAAGTTAGAATGGCCAAACTCGCCATGCCAGGGTCGCCAGATATCGAATTTTCCGACCAATCACCGATGTATGTAATTTGTACGTCATTAGAAGCGCACAAGTGTTCAGTTTCAAAATCTGTGATTAGATTTTCTCTGCGATGTATACTTTTGGAGAAAATCTTGTCGTTTTGGATTACGTTAGGCTGGCCAAATTCCGCATGCCAGGGCCGCCAGATATCGAATTTCCGAACAATAACCGATGTATGTAATTTGTACGTCATTAGAAGCGCACTTGTGTGCTGATTTCAAATCTGTGATTAGATTTTCTCTGTGATGTATACTTTTGGCGGAAATCATGTCTTTCTGGATTAAGTTAGGTTCGCCGAATCCGCCATGCCAGGGTCGCCAGATATCGAATTTTCCGAACAATAACCGATGTATGTAATTTGCACGTCATTAGAAGCACACTAGTGTGCAGATTTCAAATCTGTGATTAGATTTTTTCTGCGATGTATAATTTAGGAGAAAATCATGTCTTTCTGGATTAAGTTAGGTTGGCCGAATCCGCCATGCCAGGGTCACCAGATATCGAATTTTCCGACCAATCACCGATGTATGGAATTTGTACGTCATTGGAAGCGCAATGGTGTGCAGATTTCAAATCTGTGATTAGATTTTCTCTGCGATGTATACTTGTGGAGAAAATCATGTCTTTCTTGATTAAGTTAGGTTGGCGGAATCCCCCATGCCAGGGGAGCCAGATATCGAATTTTCCGACCAATGACCGATCTATATTATTCGTATGTCATTAGAAGCCCACTAGTGTGCAGATTTCAAATCTGTGATTAAATTTTCTCTGCGATGTATACTTTTGGAGAAAGTCATGTCTCTCTGGATTAAGTTAGGCTGGCCATATCCGATATGCCAGGATCGCCAGATATCGAATCTTCCGACCAATCACCGATGTATGTAAGTTGTGCGTCATTAGAAGCGCACTAGTGTGCAGATTTCAAATCTGTGATTAGATTTTCTCTGCGATGTACACTTTTGGAGAAAGTCATGTCTTTCTGGATTAAGTTAGACTGGCCAAATTCGCCATGCCAGGGTCGCCAGATATCGAGTTTTCCGACCAATCACCGATGTATGTAATTTGTACGTCATTAGAAGCGCACAAGTGTTCAGTTTCAAAATCTGTGATTAGATTTTCTCTGCGATGTATACTTTTGGAGAAAATCTTGTCGTTTTGGATTACGTTAGTCTGGCCAAATTCCGCATGCCAGGGTCGCCAGATATCGAATTTTCCGAACAACAACCGATGTATGTAATTTGTACGTCATTAGAAGCGCACTAGTGTGCTGATTTCAAATCTGTGATTAGATTTTCTCTGTGATGTATAATTTTGGCGGAAATCATGTCTTTCTGGATTAAGTTAGGTTCGCCGAATCCGCCATGCCAGGGTCGCCAGATATCGAATTTTCCGACGAATCACCCATATATGTAATTTGTACGTTATTGGAAGCGCATTGGTGTGCAGATTTCAAATCGGTGATTAGATTTTCTCTGCGATGTATACTTTTGGAGAAAATCATGTCTTTCTGGATTAAGTTAGGTTGGACAAATCCGCCATGCCAGGGTCGCCAGATATCGCATTTTCCGACCAATAACCGATGTATGTAATTTGCACGTCATTAGAAGCGCACTAGTGTGCAGATTTCAAATCTGTGATTAGATTTTTTCTGCGATGTATAATTTAGGAGAAAATCATGTCTTTCTGGATTAAGTTAGGTTGGCCGAATCCGCCATGCCAGGGTCACCAGATATCGAATTTTCCGACCAATCACCGATGTATGTAATTTGTACGTCATTAGAAGCGCACAAGTGTTCAGTTTCAAAATCTGTGATTAGATTTTCTCTGCGATGTATACTTTTGGAGAAAATCTTGTCGTTTTGGATTACGTTAGGCTGGCCAAATTCCGCATGCCAGGGTCGCCAGATATCGAATTTCCGAACAATAACCGATGTATGTAATTTGTACGTCATTAGAAGCGCACTAGTGTGCTGATTTCAAATCTGTGATTAGATTTTCTCTGTGATGTATACTTTTGGCGGAAATCATGTCTTTCTGGATTAAGTTAGGTTCGCCGAATCCGCCATGCCAGGGTCGCCAGATATCGAATTTTCTGACCAATAACCGATGTATGTAATTTGTGCGTCATTAGAAGCGCACTAGTGTGCAGATTTCAAATCTGTAATTAGATTTGATCTGCGATGTACACATTTCAAGAAAGTCATGTCTTTCTGGATTAAGTTAGACTGGCCAAATTCGCCATGCCAGGGTCGCCAGATATCGAGTTTTCCGGCCAATCACCGATGTACGTAATTTGTACGTCATTAGAAGCGCACAAGTGTTCAGTTTCAAAATCTGTGATTAGATTTTCTCTGCGATGTATACTTTTGGAGAAAATCTTGTCGTTTTGGATTAAGTTAGGCTGGCCAAATTCCGCATGCCAGGGTCGCCAGATATCGAATTTTCCGACCAATCACCGATGTGTGTAATTTGTGCGTCATTAGAAGCGCACTAGTGTGCAGATTTCAAATCTGTGATTAGATTTTCTCTGCGATGTATACTTTTGGAGAAAATCATGTCTTTCTGGATTAAGTTAGACTGGCCAAATTCGCCATGCCAGGGTCGCCAGATATCGAGTTTTCCGACCAATCACCGATGTACGTAATTCGTACGTCATTAGAAGCGCACAAGTGTTCAGTTTCAAAATCTGTGATTAGATTTTCTCTGCGATGTATACTTTTGGAGAAAATCTTGTCGTTTTGGATTACGTTAGGCTGGCCAAATTCCGCATGCCAGGGTCTCCAGATATCGAATTTTCCGACCAATCACCGATGTATGTAATTTGTGCGTCATTAGAAGCGCACTAGTGTGCAGATTTCAAATCTGTGATTAGATTTTCTCTGCGATGTATACTTTTGGAGAAAATCATGTCTTTCTGGATTAAGTTAGACTGGCCAAATTCGACATGCCAGGGTCGCCAGATATCGAGTTTTCCGACCAATCACCGATGTACGTAATTTGTACGTCATTAGAAGCGCACAAGTGTTCAGTTTCAAAATCTGTGATTAGATTTTCTCTGCGATGTATACTTTTGGAGAAAATCTTGTCGTTTTGGATTAAGTTAGGCTGGCCAAATTCCGCATGCCAGGGTCGCCAGATATCGAATTTTCCGACCAATCACCGATGTGTGTAATTTGTGCGTCATTAGAAGCGCACTAGTGTGCAGATTTCAAATCTGTGATTAGATTTTCTCTGCGATGTATACTTTTGGAAAAAATCATGTCTTTCTGGATTAAGTTAGGCAGGCCAAATCCGCCATGCCAGGGTCGCCAGATATCGAATTTTCCGAACAATCACCGATGTATGTAGTTTGTACGTCATTAGAAGCGCACTAGTGTGCAGATTTCAAATCTGTGATTCGATTTTCTCTTCGATGTATACTTTTGGAGAAAATCATGTCTTTCTGGATTAAGTTAGAATGGCCAAATTCGCCATGCCAGGGTCGCCAGATATCGAGTTTTCCGACCAATCACCGATGTATGTAATTTGTACGTCATTAGAAGCGCACAAGTGTTCAGTTTCAAAATCTGTGATTAGATTTTCTCTGCGATGTATACTTTTGGAGAAAATCTTGTCGTTTTGGATTACGTTAGGCTGGCCAAATTCTGCATGCCAGGGTCGCCAGATATCGAATTTTTTGACCAATCACCGATGTATGTAATTTGTGCGTCATTAGAAGCGCACTAGTGTGCAGATTTCAAATCTGTGATTAGATTTTCTCTGCGATGTACACTTTTGGAGAAAGTCATGTCTTTCTGGATTAAGTTAGACTGGCCAAATTCGCCATGCCAGGGTCGCCAGATATCGAATTTTCCGACCAATAACCGATGTATGTAATTTATACGTCATTAGAAGCGCACAAGTGTGCTGATTTCAAATCTGTGATTAGATTTTCTCTGCGATGTATACTTTTGGAAAAAATCATGTCTTTCTGGATTAAGTTAGGCAGGCCAAATCCGCCATGCCAGGGTCGCCAGATATCGAATTTTCCGAACAATCACCGATGTATGTAGTTTGTACGTCATTAGAAGCGCACTAGTGTGCAGATTTCAAATCTGTGATTCGATTTTCTCTTCGATGTATACTTTTGGAGAAAATCATGTCTTTCTGGATTAAGTTAGAATGGCCAAATTCGCCATGCCAGGGTCGCCAGATATCGAGTTTTCCGACCAATCACCGATGTATGTAATTTGTACGTCATTAGAAGCGCACAAGTGTTCAGTTTCAAAATCTGTGATTAGATTTTCTCTGCGATGTATACTTTTGGAGAAAATCTTGTCGTTTTGGATTACGTTAGGCTGGCCAAATTCCGCATGCCAGGGTCGCCAGATATCGAATTTCCGAACAATAACCGATGTATGTAATTTGTACGTCATTAGAAGCGCACTAGTGTGCTGATTTCAAATCTGTGATTAGATTTTCTCTGTGATGTATACTTTTGGCGGAAATCATATCTTTCTGGATTAAGTTAGGTTCGTCAAATCCGCCATGCCAGGGTCGCACGATATCGAATTTTCCGACGAATCACCGATATATGTAATTTGTACGTTATTGGAAGCGCATTGGTGTGCAGATTTCAAATCGGTGATTAGATTTTCTCTGCGATGTATAGTTTTGGAGAAAATCATGTCTTTCTGGATTAAGTTAGGTTGGCCGAATCCGCCATGCCAGGGTCGCCAGATATCGAATTTTCCGACCAATAACCGATGTATGTAATTTGCACGTCATTAGAAGCGCACTAGTGTGCAGATTTCAAATCTGTGATTAGATTTTTTCTGCGATGTATGATTTAGGAGAAAATCATGTCTTTCTGGATTAAGTTAGGTTGGCCGAATCCGCCATGCCAGAGTCACCAGATATCGAATTTTCCGACCAATCATCGATGTATGTAATTTGTACGTCATTAGAAGCGCACAAGTGTTCAGTTTCAAAATCTGTGATTAGATTTTCTCTGCGATGTATACTTTTGGAGAAAATCCTGTCGTTTTGGATTACGTTAGGCTGGCCAAATTCCGCATGCCAGGGTCGCCAGATATCGAATTTCCGAACAATAACCGATGTATGTAATTTGTACGTCATTAGAAGCGCACTAGTGTGCTGATTTCAAATCTGTGATTAGATTTTCTCTGTGATGTATACTTTTGGCGGAAATCATGTCTTTCTGGATTAAGTTAGGTTCGCCGAATCCGCCATGCCAGGGTGGCCAGATATCGAATTTTCCGACGAATCACCGGTGTATGTAATTTGTACGTTATTGGAAGCGCATTGGTGTGCAGATTTCAAATCGGTGATTAGATTTTCTCTGCGATGTATACTTTTGGAGAAAATCATGTCTTTCTGGATTAAGTTAGATGGGCCGAATCCGCCATGCCAGGGTCACCAGATATCGAATTTTCCGACCAATCACCGATGTATGGAATTTGTACATCATTGGAAGCGCACAAGTGTGCAGATTTCAAATCTGTGATTAGATTTTCTCTGCGAAATCTGCCATGCCAGGGGTCGCCAGATATCGAATTTTCCGACCAATCACCGATCTATATTATTTGTATGTCATTAGAAGCCCACTAGTGTGCAGATTTCAAATCTGTGATTAAATTTTCTCTGCGATGTATACTTTTGGAGAAAGTCATGTCTCTCTGGATTAAGTTAGGCTGGCCAAATCCGCCATGCCAGGGTCGCCAGATATCGAATTTTCCGACCAATCACCGATGTATGTAATTTGTACGTTATTTGACAAGATTTCAAATCTGTGATTAGATTTTCTCTGCGATGTATACTTTTGGAAAAAATCATGTCTTTCTGGATTAAGTTATGCAGGCCAAATTCGCCATGCCAGGGTCGCCAGATATTTTCCGAACAATCACCGATGTATGTAGTTTGTACGTCATCAGAAGCGCACTAGTGTGCAGATTGCAAATCTGTGATTAGATTTTCTCTGCGATGTATAATTTAGGAGAAAATCATGTCTTTCTGGATTAAGTTGGGTTGGCCGAATCCGCCATGCCAGGGTCACCAGATATCGAATTTTCCGACCAATCAACAATGTATGTAATTTGTACGCCATTTGACAAGATTTCAAATCTGTGATTAGATTTTCTCTGCGATGTATACTTTTGGAGAAAATCATGTCTTTCTGGATTAAGTTAGGTTGGCCGAATCCGCCATGCCAGGGTCGCCAGATATCGAATTTTCCGACCAATAACCGATGTATGTAATTTGCACGTCATAAGAAGCGCACTAGTGTGCAGATTTCAAATCTGTGATTAGATTTTCTCTGCGATGTACACTTTTGGAGAAAATCATGTCTTTCTGGATTAAGTTAGGTTGATCAAATCCGCCATGCCAGGGGCGCCAGATATCGAATTTTCCGACCAATCAACAATGTATGTAATCTGTACGCCATTTGACAAGATTTCAAATCTGTGATTAGATTTTCTCTGCAATGTACACTTTTGGAGAAAATCATGTCTTTCTGGATTAAGTTAGGTTGGCCAAATCCGCGATGCCAGGGGAGCCAGATATCGAATTTTCCGACCAATCACCGATCTATATTATTTGTATGTCATTAGAAGCCCACTAGTGTGCAGATTTCAAATCTGTAATTAGATTTTCTCTGCGATGTATACTTTTGGAGAAAGTCATGTCTCTCTGGATTAAGTTAGGCTGGCCAAATCCGCCATGCCAGGGGCGCCAGATATCGAATTTTCCGACCAATCAACAATGTATGTAATTTGTACGCCATTTGACAAGATTTCAAATCTGTGATTAGATTTTTTCTGCGATGTATAATTTAGGAGAAAATCATGTCTTTCTGGATTAAGTTAGGTTGGCCGAATCCGCCATGCCAGGGTCACCAGATATCGAATTTTCCGACCAATCACCGATGTATGTAATTTGTACGTCATTAGAAGCGCACAAGTGTTCAGTTTCAAAATCTGTGATTAGATTTTCTCTGCGATGTATACTTTTGGAGAAAATCTTGTCGTTTTGGATTACGTTAGGCTGGCCAAATTCCGCATGCCAGGGTCGCCAGATATCGAATTTTCCGACCAATCACCGATGCATGTAATTTGTGCGTCATTAGAAGCGCACTAGTGTGCAGATTTCAAATATGTGATTAGATTTTCTTTGCGATGTATACTTTTGGAAAAAATCATGTCTTTCTGGATTAAGTTAGACTGGCCAAATTCGCCATGCCAGGGTCGCCAGATATCGAGTTTTCCGACCAATCACCGATGTATGTAATTTGTACGTCATTAGAAGCGCACAAGTATTCAGTTTCAAAATCTGTGATTAGATTTTCTCTGCGATGTATACTTTTGGAGAAAATCTTGTCGTTTTGGATTACGTTAGGCTGGCCAAATTCCGCATGCCAGGGTCGCCAGATATCGAATTTTCCGAACAATAACCGATGTATGTAATTTGTACGTCATTAGAAGCGCACTAGTGTGCTGATTTCAAATCTGTGATTAGATTTTCTCTGTGATGTATACTTTTGGCGGAAATCATGTCTTTCTGGATTAAGTTAGGTTCGCCGAATCCGCCATGCCAGGGTCGCCAGATATCGAATTTTCCGACGAATCACCGATGTATGTAATTTGTACGTTATTGGAAGCGCATTGGTGTGCAGATTTCAAATCGGTGATTAGATTTTCTCTGCGATGTATACTTTTGGAGAAAATCATGTCTTTCTGGATTAAATTAGGTTGGCCGAATCCGCCATGCCAGGGTCACCAGATATCGAATTTTCCGACCAATAACCGATGTATGGAATTTGTACGTCATTGGAAGCGCACAAGTGTGCAGATTTCAAATCTGTGATTAGATTTTTTCTGCGATGTATAATTTAGGAGAAAATCATGTCTTTCTGGATTAAGTTAGGTTGGCCGAATCCGCCATGCCAGGGTCGCCAGATATCGAATTTTCCGACCAATAACCGATGTATGGAATTTGTACGTCATTGGAAGCGCACAAGTGTGCAGATTTCAAATCTGTGATTAGATTTTTTCTGCGATGTATAATTTTGGAGAAAATCATGTCTTTCTGGATTAAATTAGGTTGGCCGAATCCGCCATGCCAGGGTCACCAGATATCGAATTTTCCGACCAATAACCGATGTATGGAATTTGTACGTCATTGGAAGCGCACAAGTGTGCAGATTTCAAATCTGTGATTAGATTTTTTCTGCGATGTATAATTTAGGAGAAAATCATGTCTTTCTGGATTAAGTTAGGTTGGCCGAATCCGCCATGCCAGGGTCGCCAGATATCGAATTTTCCGAACAAACACCGATGTACGTAGTTTGTACGTCATAAGAAGCGCACTAGTGTGCAGATTTCAAATCTGTGATTAGATTTTCTCTGCGATGTATACTTTTGGAAAAAATCATGTCTTTCTGGATTAAATTAGGTTGGCCGAATCCGCCATGCCAGGGTCACCAGATATCGAATTTTCCGACCAATCACCGATGTATGGAATTTGTACGTCATTGGAAGCGCACAAGTGTGCAGATTTCAAATCTGTGATTAGATTTTCTCTGCGATGTATACTTTTGGAGAAAATCATGTCTTTCTGGATTAAGTTAGGTTGGCGGAATCCGCCATGCCAGGGGAGCCAGATATCGAATTTTCCGACCAATCACCGATCTATATTATTTGTATGTCATTAGAAGCCCACTAGTGTGCAGATTTCAAATCTGTGATTAAATTTTCTCTGCAATGTATACTTTTGGAGAAAGTCATGTCTCTCTGGATTAAGTTAGGCTGGCCAAATCTGCCATGCCAGGGTCGCCAGATATCGAATTTTCCGAACAATGACCGATGTATGTAGTTTGTACGTCATTTGAAGCGCACTAGTGTGCAGATTTCAAATCTGTGATTAGATTTTCTCTGCGATGTATACTTTTGGAAAAAATCATGTCTTTCTGGATTAAGTTAGGCAGGCCAAATCCGCCATGCCAGGGTCGCCAGATATCGAATTTTCCGAACAATCACCGATGTATGTAATTTGTACGTCATTAGAAGCGCACTAGTGTGCAGATTTCAAATCTGTGATTAGATTTTCTCTGCGATGTACACTTTTGGAAAAAATCATGTCTTTGTGGATTAAGTTAGGCAGGCCAAATCCGCCATGCCAGGGTCGCCAGATATCGAATTTTCCGAACAATCATCGATGCATGTAGTTTGTACGTCATTAGAAGCGAACTAGTGTGCAGATTTCAAATCTGTGATTAGATTTTCTCTGCGATGTATACTTTTGGAGAAAATCATGTCTTTCTGGATTAAGTTAGACTGGCCAAATTCGCCATGCCAGGGCCGCCAGATATCGAGTTTTCCGACCAATCGCTGATGTGTGTAATTTGTACGTCAATAGAAGCGCACAAGTGTTCAGTTTCAAAATCTGTGATTAGATCTTCTCTGCGATGTATACTTTTGGAGAAAATCTTGTCGTTTTGGATTACGTTAGGCTGGCCAAAGTCCGCATGCCAGGGTCGCCAGATATCGAATTTTCCGACCAACCACCGATGTATGTAATTTGTGCGTCATTAGAAGCGCACTAGTGTGCAGATTTCAAATCTGTGATTAGATTTTCTCTGCGATGTACACTTTTGGAGAAAGTCATGTCTTTCTGGATTAAGTTAGACTGGCCAAATTCGCCATGCCAGGGTCACCAGATATCGAGTTTTCCGACCAATCACTGATGTATGTAATTTGTACGTCACTAGAAGCGCACAAGTGTTCAGTTTCAAAATCTGTGATTAGATTTTCTCTGCGATGTATACTTTTGGAGAAAATCTTGTCGTTTTGGATTACGTTAGGCTGGCCAAATTCCGCATGCCAGGGTCGCCAGATATCGAATTTTCCGAACAATAACCGATGTATGTAATTTGTACGTCATTAGAAGTGCACTAGTGTGCTGATTTCAAATCTGTGATTAGATTTTCTCTGTGATGTATACTTTTGGAGAAAATCATGTCTTTCTGGATTAAGTTAGGTTGGCCGAATCCGCCATGCCAGGGTCGCCAGATATCGAATTTTCCGACCAATAACCGATGTATGTAATTTGCACGTCATTACAAGCGCACTAGTGTGCAGATTTCAAACCTGTGATTAGATTTTCTCTGTGATGTATACTTTTGGCGGGAATCATGTCTTTCTGGATTAAGTTAGGTTCGCCGAATCCGCCATGCCAGGGTCGCCAGATATCGAATTTTCCGACCAATAACCGATGTATGTAATTTGTACGTCATTGGAAGCGCACAAGTGTGCAGATTTCAAATCTGTGATTAGATTTTCTCTGCGATGTATACTTTTGGAGAAAATCATGTCTCTCTGGATTAAGTTAGGCTGGCCAAATTCCGCATGCCAGGGTCGCCAGATATCGAATTTTCCGACGAATCACCGATGTATGTAATTTGTACGTTATTGGAAGCGCATTGGTGTGCAGATTTCAAACCTGTGATTAGATTTTCTCTGTGATGTATACTTTTGGCGGGAATCATGTCTTTCTGGATTAAGTTAGGTTCGCCGAATCCGCCATGCCAGGGTCGCCAGATATCGAATTTTCCGACCAATAACCGATGTATGGAATTTGTACGTCATTGGAAGCGCACAAGTGTGCAGATTTCAAATCTGTGATTAGATTTTCTCTGCGATGTATACTTTTGGAGAAAATCATGTCTTTCTGGATTAAGTTAGGTTGGCCGAATCCGCCATGCCAGGGTCGCCAGATATCGAATTTTCCGACCAATAACCGATGTATGGAATTTGTACGTCATTGGAAGCGCACAAGTGTGCAGATTTCAAATCTGTGATTAGATTTTCTCGGCGATGTATACTTTTGGAGAAAATCATGTCTTTCTGGATTAAGTTAGGTTGGCGGAATCCGCCATGCCAGGGGAGCCAGATATCGAATTTTCCGACCAATCACCGATCTATATTATTTGTATGTCATTAGAAGCCCACTAGTGTGCAGATTTCAAATCTGTGATTAAATTTTCTCTGCGATGTATACTTTTGGAAAAAATCATGTCTTTCTGGATTAAGTTATGCAGGCCAAATTCGCCATGCCAGGGTCGCCAGATATTTTCCGAACAATCACCGATGTATGGAATTTGTACGTCATTGGAAGCGCACAAGTGTGCAGATTTCAAATCTGTGATTAGATTTTCTCGGCGATGTATACTTTTGGAGAAAATCATGTCTTTCTGGATTAAGTTAGGTTGGTCAAATCCGCCATGCCAGGGGCGCCAGATATCGAATTTTCCGACCAATCAACAATGTATGTAATTTGTACGCCATTTGACAAGATTTCAAATCTGTGATTAGATTTTCTCTGCGATGTATACTTTTGGAAAAAATCATGTCTTTCTGGATTAAGTTATGCAGGCCAAATTCGCCATGCCAGGGTCGCCAGATATTTTCCGAACAATCACCGATGTATGTAGTTTGTACGTCATCAGAAGCGCACTAGTGTGCAGATTTCAAATCTGTGATTAGATTTTCTCTGCGATGTATAATTTAGGAGAAAATCATGTCTTTCTGGATTAAGTTGGGTTGGCCGAATCCGCCATGGCAGGGTCACCAGATATCGAATTTTCCGACCAGTCAGACATGTATGTAATTTGTACGTCGTTGGAAGCGCACAGGTGCGCAGATTTCAAATCTGTGATTAGATTTTCCCTGCGATGTACACTTTTGGAGAAAATCATGTCTTTCTGGATTAAGTTAGGTTGGCCAAATCCGCCATGCCAGGGGAGCCAGATATCGAATTTTCCGACCAATCACCGATCTATATTATTTGTATGTCATTAGAAGCCCACTAGTGTGCAGATTTCAAATCTGTGATTAAATTTTCTCTGCGATGTATACTTTTGGAAAAAATCATGTCTTTCTGGATTAAGTTATGCAGGCCAAATTCGCCATGCCAGGGTCGCCAGATATTTTCCGAACAATCACCGATGTATGTAGTTTGTACGTCATCAGAAGCGCACTAGTGTGCAGATTTCAAATCTGTGATTAGATTTTCTCTGCGATGTATAATTTAGGAGAAAATCATGTCTTTCTGGATTAAGTTGGGTTGGCCGAATCCGCCATGGCAGGGTCACCAGATATCGAATTTTCCGACCAGTCAGACATGTATGTAATTTGTACGTCGTTGGAAGCGCACAGGTGCGCAGATTTCAAATCTGTGATTAGATTTTCCCTGCGATGTACACTTTTGGAGAAAATCATGTCTTTCTGGATTAAGTTAGGTTGGCCAAATCCGCCATGCCAGGGGAGCCAGATATCGAATTTTCCGACCAATCACCAATGTATGTAATTTGTATGTCATTAGAAGCCCACTAGTGTGCAGATTTCAAATCTGTGATTAGATTTTCTCTGCGATGTATACTTTTGGAGAAAGTCATGTCTCTCTGGATTAAGTTAGGCTGGCCAAATCCACCATGCCAGGGGCGCCAGATATCGAATTTTCCGACCAATCAACAATGTATGTAATTTGTACGTCATTTGACAAGATTTCAAATCTGTGATTAGATTTTCTCTGCGATGTATACTTTTGGAGAAAATCATGTCTTTCAGGATTAAGTTAGGTTGGCCGAATCCGCCATGCCAGGGTCGCCAGATATCGAATTTTCCGACCAATAACCAATGTATGTAATTTGCACGTCATTAGAAGCGCACTAGTGTGCAGATTTCAAATCTGTGATTAGATTTTTTCTGCGATGTGTAATTTAGGAGAAAATCATGTCTTTCTGGATTAAGTTAGGTTGGCCGAATCCGCCATGCCAGGGTCACCAGATATCGAATTTTCCGACCAATCACCGATGTATGTAATTTGTACGTCATTAGAAGCGCACAAGTGTTCAGTTTCAAAATCTGTGATTAGATTTTCTCTGCGGTGTATACTTTTGGAGAAAATCTTGTCGTTTTGGATTACGTTAGGCTGGCCAAATTCCGCATGCCAGGGTCGCCAGATATCGAATTTTCCGACCAATCAGCAATGTATGTAATTTGTACGCCATTTGACAAGATTTCAAATCTGTGATTAGATTTTCTCTGCGATGTATACTTTTGGAGAAAATCATGTCTTTCTGGATTAAGTTAGACTGGCCAAATTCGCCATGCCAGGGTCGCCAGATATCGAATTTTCCGACCAATAACCGATTTATGTAATTTGTACGTCATTAGAAGCGCACAAGTGTTCAGATTCAAAATCTGTGATTAGATTTTCTCTGCGGTGTATACTTTTGGAGAAAATCTTGTCGGTTTGGATTACGTTAGGCTGGCCAAATTCCGCATGCCAGGGTCGCCAGATATCGAATTTTCCGACGAATCACCGATGTATGTAATTTGTACGTTGTTGGAAGCGCATTGGTGTGCAGATTTCAAATCGGTGATTAGATTTTCTCTGCGATGTATACTTTTGGAGAAAATCATGTCTTTCTGGATTAAGTTAGACTGGCCAAATTCGCCATGCCAGGGTCGCCAGATATCGAGTTTTCCGACCAATCACCGATATATGTAATTTGTACGTCTTTAGAAGCGCACAAGTGTTCAGTTTCAAAATCTGTGATTAGATTTTCTCTGCGATGTACACTTTTGGAGAAAATCTTGTCGTTTTGGATTACGTTAGGCTGGCCAAATTCCGCATGCCAGGGTCGCCAGATATCGAATTTTCCGAACAACAACCGATGTATGTAATTTGTACGTCATTAGAAGCGCACTAGTGTGCTGATTTCAAATCTGTGATTAGATTTTCTCTGTGATGTACACTTTTGGCGGAAATCATGTCTTTCTGGATTAAGTTAGGTTCGCCGAATCCGCCATGCCAGGGTCACCAGATATCGAATTTTCCGACCAATCACCGATGTATGTAATTTGTACGTCATTAGAAGCGCACAAGTGTTCAGTTTCAAAATCTGTGATTAGATTTTCTCTGCGGTGTATAGTTTTGGAGAAAATCTTGTCGTTTTGGATTACGTTAGGCTGGAAAAATTCCGCCATGCCAGGGTCGCCAGATATCGAATTTCCCGACGAATCACCGATGTATGTAATTTGTACGTTGTTGGAAGCGCATTGGTGTGCAGATTTCAAATCGGTGATTAGATTTTCTCTGCGATGTATACTTTTGGAAAAAATCATGTCTTTCTGGATTAAGTTAGGTTGGCCGAATCCGCCATACCAGGGTCACCAGATATCGAATTTTCCGACCAATCACCGATGTATGGAATTTGTACGTCATTGGAAGCGCACAAGTGTGCAGATTTCAAATCTGTGATTAGATTTTCTCTGCGATGTATACTTTTGGAGAAAATCATGTCTTTCTGGATTAAGTTAGGTTGGCGGAATCCGCCATGCCTGGGGAGCCAGATATCGAATTTTCCGACCAATCACCGATCTATATTATTTGTATGTCATTAGAAGCCCACTAGTGTGCAGATTTCAAATCTGTGATTAAATTTTCTCTGCAATGTATACTTTTGGAGAAAGTCATGTCTCTCTGGATTAAGTTAGGCTGGCCAAATCCGCCATGTCAGGGTCGCCAGATATCGAATTTTCCGAACAATCACCGATGTATGTAGTTTGTACGTCATTTGAAGCGCACTAGTGTGCAGATTTCAAATCTGTGATTAGATTTTCTCTGCGATGTATACTTTTGGAAAAAATCATGTCTTTCTGGATTAAGTTAGGCAGGCCAAATCCGCCATGCCAGGGTCGCCAGATATCGAATTTTCCGAACCATCACCGATGCATGTAGTTTGTACGTCATTAGAAGCGCACTAGTGTGCAGATTTCAAATCTGTGATTAGATTTTCTCTGCGATGTACACTTTTGGAGAAAGTCATGTCTTTCTGGATTAAGTTAGACTGGCCAAATTCGCCATGCCAGGGTCGCCAGATATCGAGTTTTCCGACCAATCACCGATGTATGTAATTTGCACGTCATTAGAAGCGCACAAGTGTTCAGTTTCAAAATCTGTGATTAGATTTTCTCTGCGATGTATACTTTTGGAGAAAATCTTGTCGTTTCGGATTACGTTAGGCTGGCCAAATTCCGCATGCCAGGGTCGCCAGATATCGAATTTTCCGACCAACCACCGATGTATGTAATTTGTGCGTCATTAGAAGTGCACTAGTGTACAGATTTCAAATCTGTGATTAGATTTTCTCTGCGATGTACACTTTTGGAGAAAGTCATGTCTTTCTGGATTAAGTTAGACTGGCCAAATTCGCCATGCCAGGGTCGCCAGATATCGAGTTTTCCGACCAATCACCGATGTATGTAATTTGTACGTCATTGGAAGCGCACAAGTGTTCAGTTTCAAAATCTGTGATTAGATTTTCTCTGCGATGTATACTTTTGGAGAAAATCTTGTCGTTTTGGATTACGTTAGTCTGGCCAAATTCCGCATGCCAGGGTCGCCAGATATCGAATTTTCCGAACAATAACCGATGTATGTAATTTGCACGTCATTAGAAGCGCACTAGTGTGCTGATTTCAAATCTGTGATTAGATTTTCTCTGTGATGTATATTTTGGCGGAAATCATGCCTTTCTGGATTAAGTTAGGTTCGCCGAATCCGCCATGCCAGGGTCGCCAGATATCGAATTTTCCGACGAATCACCGATATATGTAATTTGTACGTTATTGGAAGCGCATTGGTGTGCAGATTTCAAATCGGTGATTAGATTTTCTCTGCGATGTATACTTTTGGAGAAAATCATGTCTTTCTGGATTAAGTTAGGTTGGCCGAATCCGCCATGCCAGGGTCGCCAGATATCGAATTTTCCGACCAATAACCGATGTATGTAATTTGCACGTCATTAGAAGCGCACTAGTGTGCAGATTTCAAATCTGTGATTAGATTTTTTCTGCGATGTATAATTTAAGAGAAAATCATGTCTTTCTGGATTAAGTTAGGTTGGCCGAATCCGCCATGCCAGGGTCACCAGATATCGAATTTTCTGACCAATCACCGATGTATGTAATTTGTACGTCATTAGAAGCGCACAAGTGTTCAGTTTCAAAATCTGTGATTAGATTTTCTCTGCGATGTACACTTTTGGAGAAAATCTTGTCGTTTTGGATTACGTTAGGCTGGCCAAATTCCGCATGCCAGGGTCGCCAGATATCGAATTTTCCGACCAATAACCGATGTATGTAATTTGTACGTCATTAGAAGCGCACTAGCGTGCAGATTTCAAATCTGTGATTAGATTTTCTCTGTGATGTATACTTTTGGCGGAAATCATGTCTTTCTGGATTAAGTTAGACTGGCCAAATTCGCCATGCCAGGGTCGCCAGATATCGAGTTTTCCGACCAATAACCGATGTATGGAATTTGTACGTCATTGGAAGCGCACAAGTGTGCAGATTTCAAATCTGTGATTAGATTTTCTCTGCGATGTATACTTTTGGAGAAAATCATGTCGTTTTGGATTAAGTTAGGCTGGCCAAATTCCGCATGCCAGGGTCGCCAGATATCGAATTTTCCGAACAATCACCGATGTATGTAATTTGTACGTTATTGGAAGCGCATTGGTGTGCAGATTTCACATCGGTGATTAGATTTTTTCTGCGATGTATACTTTTGGAGAAAATCATGTCTTTCTGGATTAAGTTAGGTTGGCCGAATCCGCCATGCCAAGGTCACCAGATATCGAATTTTCCGACCAATAACCGATGTATGGAATTTGTACGTCATTGGAAGCGCACAAGTGTGCAGATTTCAAATCTGTGATTAGATTTTCTCGGCGATGTATACTTTTGGAGAAAATCATGTCTTTCTGGATTAAGTTAGGTTGGCGGAATCCGCCATGCCAGGGTCACCAGATATCGAATTTTCCGACCAATCACCGATCCATATTATTTGTATGTCATTAGAAGCCCACTAGTGTGCAGATTTCAAATCTGTGATTAAATTTTCTCTGCGATGTATACTTTTAAAGAAATTCATGTCTCTCTGGATTAAGTTAGGCTGGCCAAATCCGCCATGCCAGGGTCGCCAGATATTTTCCGAACAATCGCCCATGTATGTAGTTTGTACGTCATCAGAAGCGCACTAGTGTGCAGATTTCAAATCTGTGATTAGATTTTCTCTGCGATGTATAATTTAGGAGAAAATCATGTCTTTCTGGATTAAGTTGGGTTGGCCGAATCCGCCATGGCAGGGTCACCAGATATCGAATTTTCCGACCAGTCAGACATGTATGTAATTTGTACGTCGTTGGAAGCGCACAGGTGCGCAGATTTCAAATCTGTGATTAGATTTTCTCTGCGATGTACACTTTTGGAGAAAATCATGTCTTTCTGGATTAAGTTAGGTTGGCCAAATCCGAGTTCCACCTGAGCCAGATATCGAATTTTCCGACCAATCACCAATGTATGTAATTTGTATGTCATTAGAAGCGCACTAGTGTGCAGATTTCAAATCTGTGATTAGATTTTCTCTGCGATGTATACTTTTGGAGAAAGTCATGTCTCTCTGGATTAAGTTAGGCTGGCCAAATCCGCCATGCCAGGGGCGCCAGATATCGAATTTTCCGACCAATCAGCAATGTATGTAATTTGTACGTCATTTGACAAGATTTCAAATCTGTGATTAGATTTTCTCTGCGATGTATACTTTTGGAGAAAATCATGTCTTTCTGGATTAAGTTAGGTTGGCCGAATACGCCATGCCAGGTTCGCCAGATATCGAATTTTCCGACCAATAACCAATGTATGTAATTTGCACGTCATTAGAAGCGCACTAGTGTGAAGATTTCAAATCTGTGATTAGATTTTTTCTGCGATGTGTAATTTAGGAGAAAATCATGTCTTTCTGGATTAAGTTAGGTTGGCCAAATCCGCCATGCCAGGGTCACCAGATATAGAATTTTCCGACCAATCACCGATGTATGTAATTTGTACGTCATTAGAAGCGCACAAGTGTTCAGTTTCAAAATCTGTGATTAGATTTTCTCTGCGGTGTATACTTTTGGAGAAAATCTTGTCGTTTTGGATTACGTTAGGCTGGCCAAATTCCGCATGCCAGGGTCGCCAGATATCGAATTTTCCGACCAATCACCGATGTATGTAATTTGTGCGTCATAAGAAGCGCACTAGTGTGCAGATTTCAAATCTGTAATTAGATTTTCTCTGCGATGTATACTTTTGAAAAAAATCATGTCTTTCTGGATTAAGTTAGACTGGCCAAATTCGCCATGCCAGGGGAGCCAGATATCGGGCTTTCCGACCAATCACCGATATATGCAATTTGTACGTCATTAGAAGCGCACAAGTGTTCAGTTTCAAAATCTGTGATTAGATTTTCTCTGCGGTGTATACTTTTGGAGAAAATCTTGTCGTTTTGGATTACGTTAGGCTGGCCAAATTCCGCATGCCAGGGTCGCCAGATATCGAATTTTCCGCACAATCACCGATGCATGTAGTTTGTACGTCATTAGAAGCGCACTAGTGTGCAGATTTCAAATCTGTGATTAGATTTTCTCTGCGATGTATACTTTTGGAGAAAATCATGTCTTTCTGGATTAAGTTAGACTGGCCAAATTCGCCATGCCAGGGTCGCCAGATATCAAGTTTTCCGACCAATCACCGATGTATGTAATTTGTACGTCATTAGAAGCGCACAAGTGTTCAGTTTCAAAATCTGTGATTAGATTTTCTCTGCGATGTATACTTTTGGAGAAAATCTTGTCGTTTTGGATTACGTTAGGCTGGCCAAATTCCGCATGCCAGGGTCGCCAGATATCGAATTTGCCGACCAACCACCGATGTATGTAATTTGTGCGTCATTAGAAGTGCACTAGTGTACAGATTTCAAATGTGTGATTAGATTTTCTCTGCGATGTACACTTTTGGAGAAAGTCATGTCTTTCTGGATTAAGTTAGACTGGCCAAATTCGCCATGCCAGGGTCGCCAGATATCGAGTTTTCCGACCAATCACCGATGTATGTAATTTGTACGTCATTTGACAAGATTTCAAATCTGTGATTAGATTTTCTCTGCGATGTATGCTATTGGAGAAAATCATGTCTTTCTGGATTAAGTTAGGTTGGCCGAATCTGCCATGCCAGGGTCGCCAGATATCGAATTTTCCGACCAATCACCGATCTATATTATTTGTATGTCATTAGAAGCCCACTAGTGTGCAGATTTCAAATCTGTGATTAAATTTCCTCTGCGATGTATACTTTTGGAGAAAGTCATGTCTCTCTGGATTAAGTTAGGCTGGCCAAATCCGCCATGCCAGGGTCGCCAGATATCGAATTTTCCGAACAATCACCGATGTATGTAGTTTGTACGTCATTTGAAGCGCACTAGTGTGCAGATTTCAAATCTGTGATTAGATTTTCTCTGCGATGTATACTTTTGGAAAAAATCATGTCTTTCTGGATTAAGTTAGACAGGCCAAATCCGCCATGCCAGGGTCGCCAGATATCGAATTTTCCGCACAATCACCGATGCATGTAGTTTGTACGTCATTAGAAGCGCACTAGTGTGCAGATTTCAAATCTGTGATTAGATTTTCTCTGCGATGTATACTTTTGGAGAAAATCATGTCTTTCTGGATTAAGTTAGACTGGCCAAATTCGCCATGCCAGGGTCGCCAGATATCAAGTTTTCCGACCAATCACCGATGTATGTAATTTGTACGTTATTAGAAGCGCACAAGTGTTCAGTTTCAAAATCTGTGATTAGATTTTCTCTGCGGTGTATACTTTTGGAGAAAATCTTGTCGTTTTGGATTACGTTAGGCTGGCCAAATTCCGCATGCCAGGGTCGCCAGATATCGAATTTTCCGACCAATCACCGATGTATGTAATTTGTGCGTCATAAGAAGCGCACTAGTGTGCAGATTTCAAATCTGTAATTAGATTTTCTCTGCGATGTATACTTTTGAAAAAAATCATGTCTTTCTGGATTAAGTTAGACTGGCCAAATTCGCCATGCCAGGGGAGCCAGATATCGGGTTTTCCGACCAATCACCGATATATGCAATTTGTACGTCATTAGAAGCGCACAAGTGTTCAGTTTCAAAATCTGTGATTAGGTTTTCTCTGCGATGTACACTTTTGGAGAAAATCTTGTCGTTTTGGATTACGTTAGGCTGGCCAAATTCCGCATGCCAGGGTCGCCAGATATCGAATTTTCCGTACAATAACCGATGTATGTAATTTGTACGTCATTAGAAGCGCACTAGTGTGCTGATTTCAAATCTGTGATTAGATTTTCTCTGTGATGTATACTTTTGGCGGAAATCATGTCTTTCTGGATTAAGTTAGGTTGGCCGAATCTGCCATGCCAGGGTCGCCAGATATCGAATTTTCCGACCAATCACCGATGTATGTAATTTGCACGTCATTAGAAGCACACTAGTGTGCAGATTTCAAATCTGTGATTAGATTTTTTCTGCGATGTATAATTTAGGAGAAAATCATGTCTTTCTGGATTAAGTTAGGTTGGCCGAATCCGCCATGCCAGGGTCACCAGATATCGAATTTTCCGAACAATCACCGATGTATGTAGTTTGTACGTCATTTGAAGCGCACTAGTGTGCAGATTTCAAATCTGTGATTAGATTTTCTCTGCGATGTATACTTTTGGAAAAAATCATGTCTTTCTGGATTAAGTTAGGCAGGCCAAATCCGCCATGCCAGGGTCGCCAGATATCGAATTTTCCGAACCATCACCGATGCATGTAGTTTGTACGTCATTAGAAGCGCACTAGTGCGCAGATTTCAAATCTGTGATTAGATTTTCTCTGCGATGTATACTTTTGGAGCAAATCATGTCTTTCTGGATTAAGTTAGACTGGCCAAATTCGCCATGCCAGGGTCGCCAGATATCAAGTTTTCCGACCAATCACCGATGTATGTAATTTGTACGTCATTAGAAGCGCACAAGTGTTCAGTTTCAAAATCTGTGATTAGATTTTCTCTGCGATGTATACTTTTGGAGAAAATCTTGTCGTTTTGGATTACGTTAGGCTGGCCAAATTCCGCATGCCAGGGTCGCCAGATATCGAATTTTCCGACCAACCACCGATGTATGTAATTTGTGCGTCATTAGAAGTGCACTAGTGTACAGATTTCAAATCTGTGATTAGATTTTCTCTGCGATGTACACTTTTGGAGAAAGTCATGTCTTTCTGGATTAAGTTAGACTGACCAAATTCGCCATGCCAGGGTCGCCAGATATCGAGTTTTCCGACCAATCACCGATGTATGTAATTTGTACGTCATTAGAAGCGCACAAGTGTTCAGTTTCAAAATCTGTGATTAGATTTTCTCTGCGATGTATACTTTTGGAGAAAATCTTGTCGTTTTGGATTACGTTAGGCTGGCCAAATTCCGCATGACAGGGTCGCCAGATATCGAATTTTCCGAACAATAACCGATGTATGTAATTTGTACGTCATTAAAAGTGCACTAGTGTGCTGATTTCAAATCTGTGATTAGATTTTCTCTGTGATGTATACTTTTGGCGGAAATCATGTCTTTCTGGATTAAGTTATGTTCGCCGAATCCGCCATGCCAGGGTCGCCAGATATCGAATTTTCCGACGAATCACCGATGTATGTAGTTTGTACGTTATTGGAAGCGCATTGGTGTGCAGATTTCAAATCGGTGATTAGATTTTCTCTGCGATGTATAATTTTGGAGAAAATCATGTCTTTCTGGATTAAGTTAGGTTCGCCGAATCCGCCATGCCAGGGTCGCCAGATATCGAATTTTCCGACCAATAACCGATGTATGTAATTTGTACGTCATTAGAAGCGCACTAGTGTGCAGATTTCAAATCTGTGATTAGATTTTCTCTGTGATGTATACTTTTGGCGGAAATCATGTCTTTCTGGATTGAGTTAGACTGGCCAAATGCGCCATGCCAGGGTCGCCAGATATCGAGTTTTCCGACCAATAACCGATGTATGGAATTTGTACGTCATTGGAAGCGCACAAGTGTGCAGATTTTAAATCTGTGATTAGATTTTCTCGGCGATGTATACTTTTGGAGAAAATCATGTCGTTTTGGATTAAGTTAGGCTGGCCAAATTCCGCATGCCAGGGTCGCCAGATATCGAATTTTCCGACGAATCACCGATGTATGTAATTTGTACGTTATTGGAAGCGCACTAGTGTGCAGATTTCAAATCTGTGATTAGATTTTTTCTGCGATGTGTAATTTAGGAGAAAATCATGTCTTTCTGGATTAAGTTAGGTTGGCCGAATCCGCCATGCCAGGGTCACCAGATATCGAATTTTCCGACCAATCACCGATGTATGTAATTTGTACGTCATTAGAAGCGCACAAGTGTTCAGTTTCAAAATCTGTGATTAGATTTTCTCTGCGGTGTATACTTTTGGAGAAAATCTTGTCGTTTTGGATTACGTTAGGCTGGCCAAATTCCGCATGCCAGGGTCGCCAGATATCGAATTTTCCGACCAATCACCGATGTATGTAATTTGTGCGTCATAAGAAGCGCACTAGTGTGCAGATTTCAAATCTGTGATTAGATTTTCTCTGCGATGTATACTTTTGGAGAAAATCATGTCTTTCTGGATTAAGTTAGGTTGGCCGAATCTGCCATGCCAGGGTCGCCAGATATCGAATTTTCCGACCAATCACCGATGTATGTAATTTGCACGTCATTAGAAGCACACTAGTGTGCAGATTTCAAATCTGTGATTAGATTTTTTCTGCGATGTATAATTTAGGAGAAAATCATGTCTTTCTGGATTAAGTTAGGTTGGCCGAATCCGCCATGCCAGGGTCACCAGATATCGAATTTTCCGAACAATCACCGATGTATGTAGTTTGTACGTCATTTGAAGCGCACTAGTGTGCAGATTTCAAATCTGTGATTAGATTTTCTCTGCGATGTATAATTTAGGAGAAAATCATGTCTTTCTGGATTAAGTTAGGTTGGCCGAATCCGCCATGCCAGGGTCACCAGATATCGAATTTTCCGACCAATCGCCGATGTATGTAATTTGTACGTCATTAGAAGCGCACTAGTGTGCAGATTTCAAATCTGTGATTAGATTTTCTCTGTGATGTATACTTTTGGCGGAAATCATGTCTTTCTGGATTAAGTTAGACTGGCCAAATGCGCCATGCCAGGGTCGCCAGATATCGAGTTTTCCGACCAATAACCGATGTATGGAATTTGTACGTCATTGGAAGCGCACAAGTGTGCAGATTTCAAATCTGTGATTAGATTTTCTCGGCGATGTATAATTTTGGAGAAAATCATGTCGTTTTGGATTAAGTTAGGCTGGCCAAATTCCGCATGCCAGGGTCGCCAGATATCGAATTTTCCGACGAATCACCGATGTATGTAATTTGTACGTTATTGGAAGCGCACTAGTGTGCAGATTTCAAATCTGTGATTAGATTTTTTCTGCGATGTGTAATTTAGGAGAAAATCATGTCTTTCTGGATTAAGTTAGGTTGGCCGAATCCGCCATGCCAGGGTCACCAGATATCGAATTATCCGACCAATCACCGATGTATGTAATTTGTGCGTCATAAGAAGCGCACTAGTGTGCAGATTTCAAATCTGTGATTAGATTTTCTCTGCGACGTATACTTTTGGAGAAAATCATGTCTTTCTGGATTAAGTTAGGTTGGCGGAATCCGCCATGCCAGGGGAGCCAGATATCGAATTTTCCGACCAATCACCGATCTATATTATTTGTATGTCATTAGAAGCCCACTAGTGTGCAGATTTCAAATCTGTGATTAAATTTTCTCTGCGATGTATACTTTTAAAGGAATTCATGTCTCTCTGGATTAAGTTAGGCTGGCCAAATCCGCCATGCCAGGGTCGCCAGATATTTTCCGAACAATCACCGTTGTATGTAGTTTGTACGTCATCAGAAGCGCACTAGTGTGCAGATTTCAAATCTGTGATTAGATTTTCTCTGCGATGTATAATTTAGGAGAAAATCATGTCTTTCTGGATTAAGTTGGGTTGGCCGAATCCGCCATGGCAGGGTCACCAGATATCGAATTTTCCGACCAGTCAGACAAGTATGTAATTTGTACGTCGTGGAAGCGCACATTTGCGCAGATTTCAAATCTGTGATTAGATTTTCTCTGCGATGTACACTTTCGGAGAAAATCATGTCTTTCTGGATTAAGTTAGGTTGGCCAAATCCGCCTTCCAGCTGAGCCAGATATCGAATTTTCCGACCAATCACCAATGTATGTAATTTGTATGTCATTAGAAGCGCACTAGTGTGCAGATTTCAAATCTGTGATTAGATTTTCTCTGCGATGTATACTTTTGGAGAAAGTCATGTCTCTCTGGATTAAGTTAGGCTGGCCAAATCCGCCATGCCAGGGGCGCCAGATATCGAATTTTCCAACCAATCAGCAATGTATGTAATTTGTACGTCATTTGACAAGATTTCAAATCTGTGATTAGATTTTCTCTGCGATGTATACTTTTGGAGAAAATCATGTCTTTCTGGATTAAGTTAGGTTGGCCGAATCCGCCATGCCAGGTTCGCCAGATATCGAATTTTCCGACCAATAACCAATGTATGTAATTTGCACGTCATTAGAAGCGCACTAGTGTGCAGATTTCAATCTGTGATTAGATTTTTTCTGCGATGTGTAATTTAGGAGAAAATCATGTCTTTCTGGATTAAGTTAGGTTGGCCGAATCCGCCATGCCAGGGTCACCAGATATCGAATTTTCCGACCAATCACCGATGTATGTAATTTGTACGTCATTAGAAGCGCACTAGTGTTCAGTTTCAAAATCTGTGATTAGATTTTCTCTGCGGTGTATACTTTTGGAGAAAATCTTGTCGTTTTGGATTACGTTAGGCTGGCCAAATTCCGCATGCCAGGGTCGCCAGATATCGAATTTTCCGACCAATCACCGATGTATGTAATTTGTGCGTCATAAGAAGCGCACTAGTGTGCAGATTTCAAATCTGTGATTAGATTTTCTCTGCGATGTATACTTTTGGAAAAAATCATGTCTTTCGGGATTAAGTTAGGTTGGCCGAATCCGCCATGCCAGGGTCGCCAGATATCGAATTTTCCGACCAATAACCGATTTATGTAATTTGTACGTCATTAGAAGCGCACAAGTGTTCAGATTCAAAATCTGTGATTAGATTTTCTCTGCGGTGTATACTTTTGGAGAAAATCTTGTCGGTTTGGATTACGTTAGGCTGGCCAAATTCCGCATGCCAGGGTCGCCAGATATCGAATTTTCCGACGAATCACCGATGTATGTAATTTGTACGTTGTTGGAAGCGCATTGGTGTGCAGATTTCAAATCGGTGATTAGATTTTCTCTGCGATGTATACTTTTGGAGAAAATCATGTCTTTCTGGATTAAGTTAGGTTGGCCGAATCTGCCATGCCAGGGTCGCCAGATATCGAATTTTCCGACCAATCACCGATGTATGTAATTTGCACGTCATTAGAAGCACACTAGTGTGCAGATTTCAAATCTGTGATTAGATTTTTTCTGCGATGTATAATTTAGGAGAAAATCATGTCTTTCTGGATTAAGTTAGGTTGGCCGAATCCGCCATGCCAGGGTCACCAGATATCGAATTTTCCGAACAATCACCGATGTATGTAGTTTGTACGTCATTTGAAGCGCACTAGTGTGCAGATTTCAAATCTGTGATTAGATTTTCTCTGCGATGTATACTTTTGGAAAAAATCATGTCTTTCTGGATTAAGTTAGGTTTCCCGAATCCGCCATGCCAGGTTCGCCAGATATCGAATTTTCCGACCAATAACCAATGTATGTAATTTGCACGTCATTAGAAGCGCACTAGTGTTTTATCTATCGAATTTTCCGACGAATCACCGATGTATGTAATTTGTACGTTGTTGGAAGCGCATTGGTGTGCAGATTTCAAATCGGTGATTAGATTTTCTCTGCGATGTATATTTTTTTAGAAAATCATGTCTTTCTGGATTAAGTTAGGTTGGCCGAATCTGCCATGCCAGGGTCACCAGATATCGAATTTTCCGACCAATCACCGATGTATGTAATTTGTGCGTCATAAGAAGCGCACTAGTGTGCAGATTTCAAATCTGTGATTAGATTTTCTCTGCGATGTATACTTTTGGAAAAAATCATGTCTTTCTGGATTAAGTTAGGTTGGCCGAATCCGCCATGCCAGGTTCGCCAGATATCGAATTTTCCGACCAATAACCAATGTATGTAATTTGCACGTCATTAGAAGCGCACTAGTGTGCAGATTTCAAATCTGTGATTAGATTTTTTCTGCGATGTGTAATTTAGGAGAAAATCATGTCTTTCTGGATTAAGTTAGGTTGGCCGAATCCGCCATGCCAGGGTCACCAGATATCGAATTTTCCGACCAATCACCGATGTATGTAATTTGTGCGTCATAAGAAGCGCACTAGTGTGCAGATTTCAAATCTGTGATTAGATTTTCTCTGCGATGTATACTTTTGGAAAAAATCATGTCTTTCTGGATTAAGTTAGGTTGGCCGAATCCGCCATGCCAGGGTCGCCAGATATCGGGTTTTCCGACCAATCACCGATATATGTAATTTGTACGTCATTAGAAGCGCACAAGTGTTCAGTTTCAAAATCTGTGATTAGATTTTCTCTGCGATGTACACTTTTGGAGAAAATCTTGTCGTTTTGGATTACGTTAGGCTGGCCAAATTCCGCATGCCAGGGTCGCCAGATATCGAATTTTCCGAACAATAACCGATGTATGTAATTTGTACGTCATTAGAAGCGCACTAGTGTGCTGATTTCAAATCTGTGATTAGATTTTCTCTGTGATGTATAATTTTGGCGGAAATCATGTCTTTCTGGATTAAGTTAGGTTCGCCGAATCCGCCATGCCAGGGTCACCAGATATCGAATTTTCCGACCAATCACCGATGTATGTAATTTGTGCGTCATTAGAAGCGCACAAGTGTTCAGTTTCAAAATCTGTGATTAGATTTTCTCTGCGATGTATACTTTTGGAGAAAATCATGTCTTTCTGGATTAAGTTAGGTTGGCCGAATCTGCCATGCCAGGGTCGCCAGATATCGAATTTTCCGACCAATCACCGATGTATGTAATTTGCACGTCATTAGAAGCACACTAGTGTGCAGATTTCAAATCTGTGATTAGATTTTTTCTGCGATGTATAATTTAGGAGAAAATCATGTCTTTCTGGATTAAGTTAGGTTGGCCGAATCCGCCATGCCAGGGTCACCAGATATCGAATTTTCCGAACAATCACCGATGTATGTAGTTTGTACGTCATTTGAAGCGCACTAGTGTGCAGATTTCAAATCTGTGATTAGATTTTCTCTGCGATGTATACTTTTGGAAAAAATCATGTCTTTCTGGATTAAGTTAGGTTGGCGGAATCCGCCATGCCTGGGGAGCCAGATATCGAATTTTCCGACCAATCACCGATGTATGTAATTTGTGCGTCATTAGAAGCGCACAAGTGTTCAGTTTCAAAATCTGTGATTAGATTTTCTCTGCGATGTATACTTTTGGAGAAAATCTTGTCGTTTTGGATTACGTTAGGCTGGCCAAATTCCGCATGCCAGGGTCGCCAGATATCGAATTTGCCGACCAACCACCGATGTATGTAATTTGTGCGTCATTAGAAGTGCACTAGTGTACAGATTTCAAATCTGTGATTAGATTTTCTCTGCGATGTACACTTTTGGAGAAAGTCATGTCTTTCTGGATTAAGTTAGACTGGCCAAATTCGCCATGCCAGGGTCGCCAGATATCGAGTTTTCCGACCAATCACCGATGTATGTAATTTGTACGTCATTAGAAGCGCACAAGTGTTCAGTTTCAAAATCTGTGATTAGATTTTCTCTGCGATGTATACTTTTGGAGAAAATCTTGTCGTTTTGGATTACGTTAGGCTGGCCAAATTCCGCATGCCAGGGTCGCCAGATATCGAATTTTCCGAACAATAACCGATGTATGTAATTTGTACGTCATTAGAAGTGCGCTAGTGTGCTGATTATAAATCTGTGATTAGATTTTCTCTGTGATGTATACTTTGGCGGAAATCATGTCTTTCTGGATTAAGTTATGTTCGCCGAATCCGCCATGCCAGGGTCGCCAGATATCGAATTTTCCGACGAATCACCGATGTATGTAGTTTGTACGTTATTGGAAGCGCATTGGTGTGCAGATTTCAAATCGGTGATTAGATTTTCTCTGCGATGTATACTTTTGGAGAAAATCATGTCTTTCTGGATTAAGTTAGGTTCGCCGAATCCGCCATGCCAGGGTCGCCAGATATCGAATTTTCCGACCCATAACCAATGTATGTAATTTGTACGTCATTAGAAGCGCACTAGTGTGCAGATTTCAAATCTGTGATTAGATTTTCTCTGTGATGTATACTTTTGGCGGAAATCATGTCTTTCTGGATTAAGTTAGGTTCGCCGAATCCGCCATGCCAGGGTCGCCAGATATCGAATTTTCCGACCAATAACCGATGTATGGAATTTGTACGTCATTGGAAGCGCATAAGTGTGCAGATTTCAAATCTGTGATTAGATTTTCTCGGCGATGTATACTTTTGGAGAAAATCATGTCGTTTTGGATTAAGTTAGGCTGGCCAAATTCCGCATGCCAGGGTCGCCAGATATCGAATTTTCCGACGAATCACCGATGTATGTAATTTGTACGTTATTGGAAGCGCATTGGTGTGCAGATTTCAAATCGGTGATTAGATTTTTTCTGCGATGTATACTTTTGGAGGAAATCATGTCTTTCTGGATTAAGTTAGGTTGGCCGAATCCTCCATGCCAAGGTCGCCAGATATCGAATTTTCCGACCAATAACCGATGTATGGAATTTGTACGTCATTGGAAGCGCACAAGTGTGCAGATTTCAAATCTGTGATTAGATTTTCTCGGCGATGTATACTTTTGGAGAAAATCATGTCTTTCTGGATTAAGTTAGGTTGGCGGGATCCGCCATGCCAGGGGAGCCAGATATCGAATTTTCCGACCAATCACCGATCTATATTATTTGTATGTCATTAGAAGCCCACTAGTGTGCAGATTTCAAATCTGTGATTAAATTTTCTCTGCGATGTATACTTTTGGAGAAATTCATGTCTCTCTGGATTAAGTTAGGCTGGCCAAATCCGCCATGCCAGGGTCGCCAGATATCGAACTTTTCCAACCAATCACCGATGTATGTAATTTGTACGTTATTTGACAAGATTTCAAATCTGTGATTAGATTTTCTCTGCGATGTATACTTTTGGAAAAAATCATGTCTTTCTGAATTAAGTTAGGTTGGCCAAATCCGCCATGCCAGGGGAGCCAGATATCGAATTTTCCGACCAATCGCCAATGTATGTAATTTGTATGTCATTAGAAGCCCACTAGTGTGCAGATTTCAAATCTGTGATTAGATTTTCTCTGCGATGTATAATTTAGGAGAAAATCATGTCTTTCTGGATTAAGTTGGGTTGGCCGAATCCGCCATACCAGGGTCACCAGATATCGAATTTTCCGACCAGTCAGACATGTATGTAGTTTGAACGTCATTGGAAGCGCACGGGTGTGCAGATTTCAAATCTGTGATTAGATTTTCTCTGCGATGTACACTTTTGGAGAAAATCATGTCTTTCTGGATTAAGTTAGGTTGGTCAAATCTGCCATGCCAGGGGCGCCAGATATCGAATTTTCCGACCAATCAACAATGTATGTAATTTGTACGCCATTTGACAAGATTTCAAATCTGTGATTAGATTTTCTCTGCGATGTATACTTTAGGAAAAAATCATGTCTTTCTGGATTAAGTTAGGCAGGCCAAATCCGCCATGCCAGGGTCGCCAGATATCGAATTTTCCGAACAATCACCGATGTATGTAGTTTGTACGTCATTAGAAGCGCACAAGTGTGCAGATTTCAAATCTGTGATTAGATTTACTCTGCGATGTATACTTTTGGAAAAAATCATGTCTTTCTGGATTAAGTTAGGCAGGCCAAATCCGCCATGCCAGGGTCGCCAGATATCGAATTTTCCGAACAATCACCGATGTATGTAGTTTGTACGTCATTAGAAGCGCACTAGTGTGCAGATTTCAAATCTGTGATTAGATTTTCTCTGCGATGTACACTTTTGGAGAAAATCATGTCTTTCTGGATTAAGTTAGGTTGGTCAAATCCGCCATGCCAGGGGCGCCAGATATCGAGTTTTCCGACCAATCACCGATGTATGTAATTTGTACGTCATTGGAAGCGCACAAGTGTTCAGTTTCAAAATCTGTGATTAGATTTTCTCTGCGATGTATACTTTTGGAGAAAATCTTGTCGTTTTGGATTACGTTAGTCTAGCCAAATTCCGCATGCCAGGGTCGCCAGATATCGAATTTTCCGAACAATAACCGATGTATGTAATTTGTGCGTCATTAGAAGCGCACTAGTGTGCAGATTTCAAATCTGTGATTAGATTTTCTCTGCGATGTACACTTTTGGAGAAAGTTATGTCTTTCTGGATTAAGTTAGACTGGCCAAATTCGCCATGCCAGGGTCGCCAGATATCGAGTTTTCCGACCAATCACCGATGTATGTAATTTGTACGTTATTGGAAGCGCATTGGTGTGCAGATTTCAAATCGGTGATTAGATTTTCTCTGCGATGTATACTTTTGGAGAAAATCATGTCTTTCTGGATTAAGTTAGGTTGGCCGAATCCGCCATGCCAGGGTCGCCAGATATCGAGTTTTCCGACGAATCACCGATGTATGTAGTTTGTACGTTATTGGAAGCGCATTGGTGTGCAGATTTCAAATCGGTGATTAGATTTTCTCTGCGATGTATATTTTGGCGGAAATCATGTCTTTCTGGATTAAGTTAGGTTCGCCGAATCCGCCATGCCAGGGTCGCCAGATATCGAATTTTCCGACGAATCACCGATATATGTAATTTGTACGTTATTGGAAGCGCATTGGTGTGCAGATTTCAAATCGGTGATTAGATTTTCTCTGCGATGTATACTTTTGGAGAAAATCATGTCTTTCTGGATTAAGTTAGGTTGGCCGAATCCGCCATGCCAGGGTCGCCAGATATCGAGTTTTCCGACGAATCACCGATGTATGTAGTTTGTACGTTATTGGAAGCGCATTGGTGTGCAGATTTCAAATCGGTGATTAGATTTTCTCTGCGATGTATACTTTTGGAGAAAATCATGTCTTTCTGGATTAAGTTAGTTTCGCCGAATCCGCCATGCCAGGGTCGCCAGATATCGAATTTTCCGACCAATAACCGATGTATGTAATTTGTACGTCATTAGAAGCGCACTAGTGTGCAGATTTCAAATCTGTGATTAGATTTTTTCTGCGATGTATAATTTAAGAGAAAATCATGTCTTTCTGAATTAAGTTAGGTTGGCCGAATCCGCCATGCCAGGGTCACCAGATATCGAGTTTTCCGACCAATCACCGATGTATGTAATTTGTAGGTCATTGGAAGCGCACAAGTGTTCAGTTTCAAAATCTGTGATTAGATTTTCTCTGCGATGTATACTTTTGGAGAAAATCTTGTCGTTTTGGATTACGTTAGTCTGGCCAAATTCCGCATGCCAGGGTAGCCAGATATCGAATTTTCCGAACAATAACCGATGTATGTAATTTGTGCGTCATTAGAAGCGCACTAGTGTGCTGATTTCAAATCTGTGATTAGATTTTCTCTGTGATGTATATTTTGGCGGAAATCATGTCTTTCTGGATTAAGTTAGGTTCGCCGAATCCGCCATGCCAGGGTCGCCAGATATCGAATTTTCCGACGAATCACCGATATATGTAATTTGTACGTTATTGGAAGCGCATTGGTGTGCAGATTTCAAATCGGTGATTAGATTTTCTCTGCGATGTATACTTTTGGAGAAAATCATGTCTTTCTGGATTAAGTTAGGTTGGCCGAATCCGCCATGCCAGGGTCGCCAGATATCGAATTTTCCGACCAATAACCGATGTATGTAATTTGCACGTCATTAGAAGCGCACTAGTGTGCAGATTTCAAATCTGTGATTAGATTTTTTCTGCGATGTATAATTTAAGAGAAAATCATGTCTTTCTGGATTAAGTTAGGTTGGCCGAATCCGCCATGCCAGGGTCACCAGATATCGAATTTTCTGACCAATCACCGATGTATGTAATTTGTACGTCATTAGAAGCCCACTAGTGTTCAGTTTCAAAATCTGTGATTAGATTTTCTCTGCGATGTATACTTTTGGAGAAAATCTTGTCGTTTTGGATTACGTTAGGCTGGCCAAATTCCGCATGCCAGGGTCGCCAGATATCGAATTTGCCGACCAACCACCGATGTATGTAATTTGTGCGTCATTAGAAGTGCACTAGTGTACAGATTTCAAATGTGTGATTAGATTTTCTCTGCGATGTACACTTTTGGAGAAAGTCATGTCTTTCTGGATTAAGTTAGACTGGCCAAATTCGCCATGCCAGGGTCGCCAGATATCGAGTTTTCCGACCAATCACCGATGTATGTAATTTGTACGTCATTAGAAGCGCACAAGTGTTCAGTTTCAAAATCTGTGATTAGATTTTCTCTGCGATGTATACTTTTGGAGAAAATCTTGTCGTTTTGGATTACGTTAGGCTGGCCAAATTCCGCATGCCAGGGTCGCCAGATATCGAATTTTCCGAACAATAACCGATGTATGTAATTTGTACGTCATTAGAAGTGCACTAGTGTGCTGATTTCAAATCTGTGATTAGATTTTCTCTGTGATGTATACTTTTGGCGGAAATCATGTCTTTCTGGATTAAGTTATGTTCGCCGAATCCGCCATGCCAGGGTCGCCATATATCGAGTTTTCCGACGAATCACCGATGTATGTAGTTTGTACGTTATTGGAGCGCATTGGTGTGCAGATTTCAAATCGGTGATTAGATTTTCTCTGTGATGTATACTTTTGGAGTAAATCATGTCTTTCTGGATTAAGTTAGTTTCGCCGAATCCGCCATGCCAGGGTCCCCAGATATCGAATTTTCCGACCAATAACCGATGTATGTAATTTGTACGTCATTAGAAGCGCACTAGTGTGCAGATTTCAAATCTGTGATTAGATTTTCTCTGTGATGTATACTTTTGGCGGAAATTATGTCTTTCTGGATTAAGTTAGGTTCGCCGAATCCGCCATGCCAGGGTCGCCAGATATCGAATTTTCCGACCAATAACCGATGTATGGAATTCGTACGTCATTGGAAGCGCACAAGTGTGCAGATTTCAAATCTGTGATTAGATTTTCTCGGCGATGTATACTTTTGGAGAAAATCATGTCGTTTTGGATTAAGTTAGGCTGGCCAAATTCCGCATGCCAGGGTCACCAGATATCGAATTTTCCGACGAATCACCGATGTATGTAATTTGTACGTTATTGGAAGCGCATTGGTGTGCAGATTTCAAATCGGTGATTAGATTTTTTCTGCGATGTATACTTTTGGAGAAAATCATGTCTTTCTGGATTAAGTTAGGTTGGCCGAATCCGCCATGCCAAGGTCGCCAGATATCGAATTTTCCGACCAATAACCGATGTATGGAATTTGTACGTCATTGGAAGCGCACAAGTGTGCTGATTTCAAATCTGTGATTAGATTTTCTCGGCGATGTATACTTTTGGAGAAAATCATGTCTTTCTGGATTAAGTTAGGTTTGCGGAATCCGCCATGCCAGGGGAGCCAGATATCGAATTTTCCGACCAATCACCGATCTATATTATTTGTATGTCATTAGAAGCCCACTAGTGTGCAGATTTCAAATCTGTGATTAAATTTTCTCTGCGATGTATACTTTTGGAGAAATTCATGTCTCTCTGGATTAAGTTAGGCTGGCCAAATCCGCCATGCCAGGGTCGCCAGATATCGAACTTTTCCGACCAATCACCGATGTATGTAATTTGTACGTTATTTGACAAGATTTCAAATCTGTGATTAGATTTTCTCTGCGATGTATACTTTTGGAAAAAATCATGTCTTTCTGAATTAAGTTAGGTTGGCCAAATCCGCCATGCCAGGGGAGCCAGATATCGAATTTTCCGACCAATCGCCAATGTATGTAATTTGTATGTCATTAGAAGCCCACTAGTGTGCAGATTTCAAATCTGTGATTAGATTTTCTCTGCGATGTATAATTTAGGAGAAAATCATGTCTTTCTGGATTAAGTTGGGTTGGCCGAATCCGCCATACCAGGGTCACCAGATATCGAATTTTCCGACCAGTCAGACATGTATGTAGTTTGAACGTCATTGGAAGCGCACGGGTGTGCAGATTTCAAATCTGTGATTAGATTTTCTCTGCGATGTACACTTTTGGAGAAAATCATGTCTTTCTGGATTAAGTTAGGTTGGTCAAATCTGAGATGCCAGGGGCGCCAGATATCGAATTTTCCGACCAATCAACAATGTATGTAATTTGTACGCCATTTGACAAGATTTCAAATCTGTGATTAGATTTTCTCTGCGATGTATACTTTTGGAAAAAATCATGTCTTTCTGGATTAAGTTAGGCAGGCCAAATCCGCCATGCCAGGGTCGCCAGATATCGAATTTTCCGACCAATCACCGATGTATGTAGTTTGTACGTCATTAGAAGCGCACTAGTGTGCAGATTTCAAATCTGTGATTAGATTTTCTCTGCGATGTATACTTTTGGAAAAAATCATGTCTTTCTGGATTAAGTTAGGCAGGCCAAATCCGCCATGCCAGGGTCGCCAGATATCGAATTTTCCGAACAATCACCGATGTATGTAGTTTGTACGTCATTAGAAGCGCGCTAGTGTGCAGATTTCAAATCTGTGATTAGATTTTCTCTGCGATGTACACTTTTGGAGAAAATGTCTTTCTGGATTAAGTTAGGTTGGTCAAATCCGCCATGCCAGGGGCGCCAGATATCGAGTTTTCCGACCAATCACCGATGTATGTAATTTGTACGTCATTGGAAGCGCACAAGTGTTCAGTTTCAAAATCTGTGATTAGATTTTCTCTGCGATGTATACTTTTGGAGAAAATCTTGTCGTTTTGGATTACGTTAGTCTGGCCAAATTCCGCATGCCAGGGTCGCCAGATATCGAATTTTCCGAACAATAACCGATGTATGTAATTTGCACGTCATTAGAAGCGCACTAGTGTGCTGATTTCAAATCTGTGATTAGATTTTCTCTGTGATGTATATTTTGGCGGAAATCATGTCTTTCTGGATTAAGTTAGGTTCGCCGAATCCGCCATGCCAGGGTCGCCAGATATCGAATTTTCCGACGAATCACCGATATATGTAATTTGTACGTTATTGGAAGCGCATTGGTGTGCAGATTTCAAATCGGTGATTAGATTTTCTCTGCGATGTATACTTTTGGAGAAAATCATGTCTTTCTGGATTAAGTTAGGTTGGCCGAATCCGCCATGCCAGGGTCGCCAGATATCGAATTTTCCGACCAATAACCGATGTATGTAATTTGCACGTCATAAGAAGCGCACTAGTGTGCAGATTTCAAATCTGTGATTAGATTTTTTCTGCGATGTATACTTTTGGAGAAAATCATGTCTTTCTGGATTAAGTTAGGTTGGTCAAATCCGCCATGCCAGGGGCGCCAGATATCGAGTTTTCCGACCAATCACCGATGTATGTAATTTGTACGTCATTGGAAGCGCACAAGTGTTCAGTTTCAAAATCTGTGATTAGATTTTCTCTGCGATGTATACTTTTGGAGAAAATCTTGTCGTTTTGGATTACGTTAGTCTGGCCAAATTCCGCATGCCAGGGTCGCCAGATATCGAATTTTCCGAACAATAACCGATGTATGTAATTTGCACGTCATTAGAAGCGCACTAGTGTGCTGATTTCAAATCTGTGATTAGATTTTCTCTGTGATGTATATTTTGGCGGAAATCATGTCTTTCTGGATTAAGTTAGGTTCGCCGAATCCGCCATGCCAGGGTCGCCAGATATCGAATTTTCCGACGAATCACCGATATATGTAATTTGTACGTTATTGGAAGCGCATTGGTGTGCAGATTTCAAATCGGTGATTAGATTTTCTCTGCGATGTACACTTTTGGAGAAAATCATGTCTTTCTGGATTAAGTTAGGTTGGTCAAATCCGCCATGCCAGGGGCGCCAGATATCGAGTTTTCCGACCAATCACCGATGTATGTAATTTGTACGTCATTGGAAGCGCACAAGTGTTCAGTTTCAAAATCTGTGATTAGATTTTCTCTGCGATGTATACTTTTGGAGAAAATCTTGTCGTTTTGGATTACGTTAGTCTGGCCAAATTCCGCATGCCAGGGTCGCCAGATATCGAATTTTCCGAACAATAACCGATGTATGTAATTTGTGCGTCATTAGAAGCGCACTAGTTGGCAGATTTCAAATCTGTGATTAGATTTTCTCTGCGATGTACACTTTTGGAGAAAGTCATGTCTTTCTGGATTAAGTTAGACTGGCCAAATTCGCCATGCCAGGGTCGCCAGATATCGAGTTTTCCGACCAATCACCGATGTATGTAATTTGTACGTCATTGGAAGCGCACAAGTGTTCAGTTTCAAAATCTGTGATTAGATTTTCTCTGCGATGTATACTTTTGGAGAAAATCATGTCTTTCTGGATTAAGTTAGGTTGGCCGAATCCGCCATGCCAGGGTCGCCAGATATCGAATTTTCCGACGAATCACCGATATATGTAATTTGTACGTTATTGGAAGCGCATTGGTGTGCAGATTTCAAATCGGTGATTAGATTTTCTCTGCGATGTATACTTTTGGAGAAAATCATGTCTTTCTGGATTAAGTTAGGTTGGCCGAATCCGCCATGCCAGGGTCGCCAGATATCGAATTTTCCGACCAATAACCGATGTATGTAATTTGCACGTCATTAGAAGCGCATTAGTGTGCAGATTTCAAATCTGTGATTAGATTTTTTCTGCGATGTATAATTTAAGAGAAAATCATGTCTTTCTGGATTAAGTTAGGTTGGCCGAATCCGCCATGCCAGGGTCACCAGATATCGAATTTTCCGACCAATCACCGATGTATGTAATTTGTACGTCATTAGAAGCGCACGAGTGTTCAGTTTCAAAATCTGTGATTAGATTTTCTCTGCGATGTATACTTTTGGAGAAAATCTTGTCGTTTTGGATTACGTTAGGCTGGCCAAATTCCGCATGCCAGGGTCGCCAGATATCGAATTTGCCGACCAACCACCGATGTATGTAATTTGTGCGTCATTAGAAGTGCACTAGTGTACAGATTTCAAATGTGTGATTAGATTTTCTCTGCGATGTACACTTTTGGAGAAAGTCATGTCTTTCTGGATTAAGTTAGACTGGCCAAATTCGCCATGCCAGGGTCGCCAGATATCGAGTTTTCCGACCAATCACCGATGTATGTAATTTGTACGTCATTGGAAGCGCACAAGTGTTCAGTTTCAAAATCTGTGATTAGATTTTCTCTGCGATGTATACTTTTGGAGAAAATCTTGTCGTTTTGGATTACGTTAGTCTGGCCAAATTCCGCATGCCAGGGTCGCCAGATATCGAATTTTCCGAACAATAACCGATGTATGTAATTTGTGCGTCATTAGAATCGCACTAGTGTACAGATTTCAAATCTGTGATTAGATTTTCTCTGCGATGTACACTTTTGGAGAAAGTCATGTCTTTCTGGATTAAGTTAGACTGGCCAAATTCGCCATGCCAGGGTCGCCAGATATCGAGTTTTCCGACCAATCACCGATGTATGTAATTTGTACGTCATTGGAAGCGCACAAGTGTTCAGTTTCAAAATCTGTGATTAGATTTTCTCTGCGATGTATACTTTTGGAGAAAATCTTGTCGTTTTGGATTACGTTAGGCTGGCCAAATTCCGCATGCCAGGGTCGCCAGATATCGAATTTTCCGAACAATAACCGATGTATGTAATTTGTACGTCATTAGAAGTGCACTAGTGTGCAGATTTCAAATCTGTGATTAGATTTTCTCTGTGATGTATACTTTTGGCGGAAATCATGTCTTTCTGGATTAAGTTATGTTCGCCGAATCCGCCATGCCAGGGTCGCCAGATATCGAGTTTTCCGACGAATCACCGATGTATGTAGTTTGTACGTTATTGGAAGCGCATTGGTGTGCAGATTTCAAATCGGTGATTAGATTTTCTCTGCGATGTATACTTTTGGAGAAAATCATGTCTTTCTGGATTAAGTTAGTTTCGCCGAATCCGCCATGCCAGGGTCGCCAGATATCGAATTTTCCGACCAATAACCGATGTATGTAATTTGTACGTCATTAGAAGCGCACTAGTGTGCAGATTTCAAATCTGTGATTAGATTTTCTCTGTGATGTGTACTTTTGGCGGAAATCATGTCTTTCTGCATTAAGTTAGGTTCGCCGAATCCGCCATGCCAGGGTCGCCAGATATCGAATTTTCCGACCAATAACCGATGTATGGAATTCGTACGTCATTGGAAGCGCACAAGTGTGCAGATTTCAAATCTGTGATTAGATTTTCTCGGCGATGTATACTTTTGGAGAAAATCATGTCGTTTTGGATTAAGTTAGGCTGGCCAAATTCCGCATGCCAGGGTCGCCAGATATCGAATTTTCCGACCAATAACCGATGTATGTAATTTGCACGTCATTAGAAGCGCACTAGTGTGCAGATTTCAAATCTGTGATTAGATTTTTTCTGCGATGTATAATTTAAGAGAAAATCATGTCTTTCTGGATTAAGTTAGGTTGGCCGAATCCGCCATGCCAGGGTCACCAGATATCGAATTTTCCGACCAATCACCGATGTATGTAATTTGTACGTCATTAGAAGCGCACGAGTGTTCAGTTTCAAAATCTGTGATTAGATTTTCTCTGCGATGTATACTTTTGGAGAAAATCTTGTCGTTTTGGATTACGTTATTCTGGCCAAATTCCGCATGCCAGGGTCGCCAGATATCGAATTTGCCGACCAACCACCGATGTATGTAATTTGTGCGTCATTAGAAGTGCACTAGTGTACAGATTTCAAATGTGTGATTAGATTTTCTCTGCGATGTACACTTTTGGAGAAAGTCATGTCTTTCTGGATTAAGTTAGACTGGCCAAATTCGCCATGCCAGGGTCGCCAGATATCGAGTTTTCCGACCAATCACCGATGTATGTAATTTGTACGTCATTAGAAGCGCACAAGTGTTCAGTTTCAAAATCTGTGATTAGATTTTCTCTGCGATGTATACTTTTGGAGAAAATCTTGTCGTTTTGGATTACGTTAGGCTGGCCAAATTCCGCATGCCAGGGTCGCCAGATATCGAATTTTCCGAACAATAACCGATGTATGTAATTTGTACGTCATTGGAAGCGCACAAGTGTGCTGATTTCAAATCTGTGATTAGATTTTCTCTGCGATGTATACTTTTGGAGAAAATCATGTCTTTCTGGATTAAGTTAGGTTTGCGGAATCCGCCATGCCAGGGGAGCCAGATATCGAATTTTCCGACCAATCACCGATCTATATTATTTGTATGTCATTAGAAGCCCACTAGTGTGCAGATTTCAAATCTGTGATTAAATTATACGTAATTTGTACGTCATTAGAAGCGCACGAGTGTTCAGTTTCAAAATCTGTGATTAGATTTTCTCTGCGATGTATACTTTTGGAGAAAATCTTGTCGTTTTGGATTACGTTATTCTGGCCAAATTCCGCATGCCAGGGTCGCCAGATATCGAATTTGCCGACCAACCACCGATGTATGTAATTTGTGCGTCATTAGAAGTGCACTAGTGTGCTGATTTCAAATCTGTGATTAGATTTTCTCTGTGATGTATACTTTTGGCGGAAATCATGTCTTTCTGGATTAAGTTATGTTCGCCGAATCCGCCATGCCAGGGTCGCCAGATATCGAGTTTTCCGACGAATCACCGATGTATGTAGTTTGTACGTTATTGGAAGCGCATTTTTGTGCAGATTTCAAATCGGTGATTAGATTTTCTCTGCGATGTATACTTTTGGAGAAAATCATGTCTTTCTGGATTAAGTTAGTTTCGCCGAATCCGCCATGCCAGGGTCGCCAGATATCGAATTTTCCGACCAATCACCGATGTATGTAATTTGTACGTCATTAGAAGCGCACTAGTGTGCAGATTTCAAATCTGTGATTAGATTTTCTCTGTGATGTATACTTTTGGCGGAAATCATGTCTTTCTGGATTAAGTTAGGTTCGCCGAATCCGCCATGCCAGGGTCGCCAGATATCGAATTTTCCGACCAATAACCGATGTATGGAATTCGTACGTCATTGGAAGCGCACAAGTGTGCAGATTTCAAATCTGTGATTAGATTTTCTCGGCGATGTATACTTTTGGAGAAAATCATGTCGTTTTGGATTAAGTTAGGCTGGCCAAATTCCGCATGCCAGGGTCGCCAGATATCGAATTTTCCGACGAATCACCGATGTATGTAATTTGTACGTTATTGGAAGCGCATTGGTGTGCAGATTTCAAATCGGTGATTAGATTTTTTCTGCGATGTATACTTTTGGAGAAAATCATGTCTTTCTGGATTAAGTTAGGTTGGCCGAATCCGCCATGCCAAGGTCGCCAGATATCGAATTTTCCGACCAATAACCGATGTATGGAATTTGTACGTCATTGGAAGCGCACAAGTGTGCTGATTTCAAATCTGTGATTAGATTTTCTCTGCGATGTATACTTTTGGAGAAAATCATGTCTTTCTGGATTAAGTTAGGTTTGCGGAATCCGCCATGCCAGGGGAGCCAGATATCGAATTTTCCGACCAATCACCGATCTATATTATTTGTATGTCATTAGAAGCCCACTAGTGTGCAGATTTCAAATCTGTGATTAAATTTTCTCTGCGATGTATACTTTTGGAGAAATTCATGTCTCTCTGGATTAAGTTAGGCTGGCCAAATCCGCCATGCCAGGGTGGCCAGATATCGAACTTTCCGACCAATCACCGATGTATGTAATTTGTACGTTATTTGACAAGATTTCAAATCTGTGATTAGATTTTCTCTGCGATGTATACTTTTGGAAAAAATTATGTCTTTCTGAATTAAGTTAGGTTGGCCAAATCCGCCATGCCAGGGTCGCCAGATATCGAATTTTCCGACCAATCGCCAATGTATGTAATTTGTATGTCATTAGAAGCCCACTAGTGTGCAGAGTTCAAATCTGTGATTAGATTTTCTCTGCGATGTATAATTTATTAGAAAATCATGTCTTTCTGGATTAAGTTGGGTTGGCCGAATCCGCCATACCAGGGTCACCAGATATCGAATTTTCCGACCAGTCAGACATGTATGTAGCTTGAACGTCATTGGAAGCGCACGGGTGTGCAGATTTCAAATCTGTGATTAGATTTTCTCTGCGATGTACACTTTTGGAGAAAATCATGTCTTTCTGGATTAAGTTAGGTTGGTCAAATCTGCCATGCCAGGGGCGCCAGATATCGAATTTTCCGACCAATCAACAATGTATGTAATTTGTACGCCATTTGACAAGATTTCAAATCTGTGATTAGATTTTCTCTGCGATGTATACTTTTGGAAAAAATCATGTCTTTCTGGATTAAGTTAGGCAGGCCAAATCCGCCATGCCAGGGTCGCCAGATATCGAATTTTCCGAACAATCACCGATGTATGTAGTTTGTACGTCATTAGAAGCGCACTAGTGTGCAGATTTCAAATCTGTGATTAGATTTTCTCTGCGATGTATACTTTTGGAAAAAATCATGTCTTTCTGGATTAAGTTAGGCAGGCCAAATCCGCCATGCCAGGGTCGCCAGATATCGAATTTTCCGAACAATCACCGATGTATGTAGTTTGTACGTCATTAGAAGCGCACTAGTGTGCAGATTTCAAATCTGTGATTAAATTTTCCCTGCGATGTACACTTTTGGAGAAAATCATGTCTTTCTGGATTAAGTTAGGTTGGTCAAATCCGCCATGCCAGGGGCGCCAGATATCGAGTTTTCCGACCAATCACCGATGTATGTAATTTGTACGTCATTAGAAGCGCACAAGTGTTCAGTTTCAAAATCTGTGATTAGATTTTCTCTGCGATGTATACTTTTGGAGAAAATCTTGTCGTTTTGGATTACGTTAGGCTGGCCAAATTCCGCATGCCAGGGTCGCCATATATCGAATTTTCCGACCAATCACCGATGTATGTAATTTGTGCGTCATTAGAAGCGCACTAGTGTGCAGATTTCAAATCTGTGATTAGATTTTCTCTGCGATGTACACTTTTGGAGAAAGTCATGTCTTTCTGGATTAAGTTAGACTGGCCAAATTCGCCATGCCAGGGTCGCCAGATATCGAGTTTTCCGACCAATCACCGATGTATGTAATTTGTACGTCATTAGAAGCGCACTAGTGTTCAGTTTCAAAATCTGTGATTAGATTTTCTCTGCCATGTATACTTTTGGAGAAAATCTTGTCGTTTTGGATTACGTTAGGCTGGCCAAATTCCGCATGCCAGGGTCGCCAGATATCGAATTTCCGAACAATAACCGATGTATATAATTTGTACGTCATTAGAAGCGCACTAGTGTGCTGATTTCAAATCTGTGATTAGATTTTCTCTGTGATGTATATTTTGGCGGAAATCATGTCTTTCTGGATTAAGTTAGGTTCGCCGAATCCGCCATGCCAGGGTCACCAGATATCGAATTTTCCAACCAATCACCGATGTATGGAATTTGTACGTCATTGGAAGCGCAATGGTGTGCAGATTTCAAATCTGTGATTCGATTTTCTCTGCGATGTATACTTTTGGAGAAAATCATGTCTTTCTTGATTAAGTTAGGTTGGCGGAATCCGCCATGCCAGGGGAGCCAGATATCGAATTTTCCGACCAATCACCGATCTATATTATTTGTATGTCATTAGAAGCCCACTAGTGTGCAGATTTCAAATCTGTGATTAAATTTTCTCTGCGATGTATACTTTTGGAGAAATTCATGTCTTTCTGGATTAAGTTAGGCTGGCCAAATCCGCCATGCCAGGATCGCCAGATATCGAATCTTAGGACCAATCACCGATGTATGTAAGTTGTGCGTCATTAGAAGCGCACTAGTGTGCAGATTTCAAATCTGTGATTAGATTTTCTCTGCGATGTACACTTTTGGAGAAAGTCATGTCTTTCTGGATTAAGTTAGACTGGCCAAATTCGCCATGCCAGGGTCGCCAGATATCGAGTTTTCCGACCAATCACCGATGTATGTAATTTGTACGTCATTAGAAGCGCACAAGTGTTCAGTTTCAAAATCTGTGATTAGATTTTCTCTGCGATGTATACTTTTGGAGAAAATCTTGTCGTTTTGGATTACGTTAGTCTGGCCAAATTCCGCATGCCAGGGTCGCCAGATATCGAATTTTCCGACCAATAACCGATGTATGTAATTTGCACGTCATTAGAAGCGCACTAGTGTGCTGATTTCAAATCTGTGATTAGATTTTCTCTGTGATGTATATTTTGGCGGAAATCATGTCTTTCTGGATTAAGTTAGGTTCGCCGAATCCGCCATGCCAGGGTCGCCAGATATCGAATTTTCCGACGAATCACGGATATATGTAATTTGTACGTTAGTGGAAGCGCATTGGTGTGCAGATTTCAAATCGGTGATTAGATTTTCTCTGCGATGTATACTTTTGGAGAAAATCATGTCTTTCTGGATTAAGTTAGGTTGGCCGAATCCGCCATGCCAGGGTCGCCAGATATCGAATTTTCCGACCAATAACCGATGTATGTAATTTGCACGACATTAGAAGCGCACTAGTGTGCAGATTTCAAATCTGTGATTAGATTTTTTCTGCGATGTATAATTTAAGAGAAAATCATGTTTTTCTGGATTAAGTTAGGTTGGCCGAATCCGCCATGCCAGGGTCGCCAGATATCGAGTTTTCCGACCAATCACCGATGTATGTAATTTGTACGTCATTGGAGGCGCACAAGTGTTCAGTTTCAAAATCTGTGATTAGATTTTCTCTGCGATGTATACTTTTGGAGAAAATCTTGTCGTTTTGGATTACGTTAGTCTGGCCAAATTCCGCATGCCAGGGTCGCCAGATATCGAATTTTCCGAACAATAACCGATGTATGTAATTTGCACGTCATTAGAAGCGCACTAGTGTGCTGATTTCAAATCTGTGATTAGATTTTCTCTGTGATGTATATTTTGGCGGAAATCATGTCTTTCTGGATTAAGTTAGGTTCGCCGAATCCGCCATGCCAGGGTCGCCAGATATCGAGTTTTCCGACCAATAACCGATGTATGTAATTTGCACGTCATTAGAAGCGCACTAGTGTGCAGATTTCAAATCTGTGATTAGATTTTTTCTGCGATGTATAATTTAAGAGAAAATCATGTTTTTCTGGATTAAGTTAGGTTGGCCGAATCCGCCATGCCAGGGTCGCCAGATATCGAGTTTTCCGACCAATCACCGATGTATGTAATTTGTACGTCATTGGAAGCGCACAAGTGTTCAGTTTCAAAATCTGTGATTAGATTTTCTCTGCGATGTATACTTTTGGAGAAAATCTTGTCGTTTTGGATTACGTTAGTCTGGCCAAATTCCACATGCCAAGGTCGCCAGATATCGAATTTTCCGAACAATAACCGATGTATGTAATTTGCACGTCATTAGAAGCGCACTAGTGTGCTGATTTCAAATCTGTGATTAGATTTTCTCTGTGATGTATATTTTGGCGGAAATCATGTCTTTCTGGATTAAGTTAGGTTCGCCGAATCCGCCATGCCAGGGTCGCCAGATATCGAATTTTCCGACGAATCACCGATATATGTAATTTGTGCGTTATTGGAAGCGCATTGGTGTGCAGATTTCAAATCGGTGATTAGATTTTCTCTGCGATGTATACTTTTGGAGAAAATCATGTCTTTCTGGATTAAGTTAGGTTGGCCGAATCCGCCATGCCAGGGTCGCCAGATATCGAATTTTCCGACCAATAACCGATGTATGTAATTTGCACGTCATTAGAAGCGCACTAGTGTGCAGATTTCAAATCTGTGATTAGATTTTTTCTGCGATGTATAATTTAAGAGAAAATCATGTCTTTCTGGATTAAGTTAGGTTGGCCGAATCCGCCATGCCAGGGTCACCAGATATCGAATTTTCCGACCAATCACCGATGTATGTAATTTGTACGTCATTGGAAGCGCACGAGTGTTCAGTTTCAAAATCTGTGATTAAATTTTCTCTGCGATGTATACTTTTGGAGAAAATCTTGTCGTTTTGGATTACGTTAGGCTGGCCAAATTCCGCATGCCAGGGTCGCCAGATATCGAATTTGCCGACCAACCACCGATGTATGTAATTTGTGCGTCATTAGAAGTGCACTAGTGTACAGATTTCAAATGTGTGATTAGATTTTCTCTGCGATGTACACTTTTGGAGAAAGTCATGTCTTTCTGGATTAAGTTAGACTGGCCAAATTCGCCATGCCAAGGTCGCCAGATATCGAGTTTTCCGACCAATCACCGATGTATGTAATTTGTACGTCATTAGAAGCGCACAAGTGTTCAGTTTCAAAATCTGTGATTAGATTTTCTCTGCGATGTATACTTTTGGAGAAAATCTTGTCGTTTTGGATTACGTTAGGCTGGCCAAATTCCGCATGCCAGGGTCGCCAGATATCGAATTTTCTGAACAATAACCGATGTATGTAATTTGTACGTCATTAGAAGTGCACTAGTGTGCTGATTTCAAATCTGTGATTAGATTTTCTCTGTGATGTATACTTTTGGCGGAAATCATGTCTTTCTGGATTAAGTTATGTTCGCCGAATCCGCCATGCCAGGGTCGCCAGATATCGAGTTTTCCGACGAATCACCGATGTATGTAGTTTGTACGTTATTGGAAGCGCATTGGTGTGCAGATTTCAAATCGGTGATTAGATTTTCTCTGCGATGTATACTTTTGGAGAAAATCATGTCTTTCTGGATTAAGTTAGTTTCGCCGAATCCGCCATGCCAGGGTCGCCGGATATCGAATTTTCCGACCAATAACCGATGTATGTAATTTGTACGTCATTAGAAGCGCACTAGTGTGCAGATTTCAAATCTGTGATTAGATTTTCTCTGTGATGTATACTTTTGGCGGAAATCATGTCTTTCTGGATTAAGTTAGGTTCGCCGAATCCGCCATGCCAGGGTCGCCAGATATCGAATTTTCCGACCAATAACCGATGTATGGAATTCGTACGTCATTGGAAGCGCACAAGTGTGCAGATTTCAAATCTGTGATTAGATTTTCTCGGCGATGTATACTTTTGGAGAAAATCATGTCGTTTTGGATTAAGTTAGGCTGGCCAAATTCCGCATGCCAGAGTCGCCAGATATCGAATTTTCCGACGAATCAGCGATGTATGTAATTTGTACGTTATTGGAAGCGCATTGGTGTGCAGATTTCAAATCGGTGATTAGATTTTTTCTGCGATGTATACTTTTGGAGAAAATCATGTCTTTCTGGATTAAGTTAGGTTCGCCGAATCCGCCATGCCAGGGTCGCCAGATATCGAATTTTCCGACGAATCACCGATGTATGTAATTTGTACGTTATTGGAAGCGCATTGGTGTGCAGATTTCAAATCGGTGATTAGATTTTCTCTGCGATGTATACTTTTGGAGAAAATCATGTCTTTCTGGATTAAGTTAAGTTGGCCGAATCCGCCATGCCCGGGTCGCCAGATATCGAATTTTCCGAACAATAACCGATGTATGTAATTTACACGTCATTAGAAGCACACTAGTGTGCAGATTTCAAATCTGTGATTAGATTTTTTCTGCGATGTATAATTTAGTAGAAAATCATGTCTTCCTGGATTAAGTTAGGTTGGCCGAATCCGCCATGCCAGGGTCACCAGATATCGAATTTTCCGACCAATCACCGATGTATGGAATTTGTACGTCATTGGAAGCGCAATGGTGTGCAGATTTCAAATCTGTGATTCGATTTTCTCTGCGATGTATACTTTTGGAGAAAATCATGTCTTTCTTGATTAAGTTAGGTTGGCGGAATCCGCCATGCCAGGGGAGCCAGATATCGAATTTTCCGACCAATCACCGATCTATATTATTTGTATGTCATTAGAAGCCCACTAGTGTGCAGATTTCAAATCTGTGATTAAATTTTCTCTGCGATGTATACTTTTGGAGAAATTCATGTCTTTCTGGATTAAGTTAGGCTGGCCAAATCCGCCATGCCAGGATCGCCAGATATCGAATCTTAGGACCAATCACCGATGTATGTAAGTTGTGCGTCATTAGAAGCGCACTAGTGTGCAGATTTCAAATCTGTGATTAGATTTTCTCTGCGATGTACACTTTTGGAGAAAGTCATGTCTTTCTGGATTAAGTTAGACTGGCCAAATTCGCCATGCCAGGGTCGCCAGATATCGAGTTTTCCGACCAATCACCGATGTATGTAATTTGTACGTCATTAGAAGCGCACAAGTGTTCAGTTTCAAAATCTGTGATTAGATTTTCTCTGCGATGTATACTTTTGGAGAAAATCTTGTCGTTTTGGATTACGTTAGTCTGGCCAAATTCCGCATGCCAGGGTCGCCAGATATCGAATTTTCCGAACAATAACCGATGTATGTAATTTGCACGTCATTAGAAGCGCACTAGTGTGCTGATTTCAAATCTGTGATTAGATTTTCTCTGTGATGTATATTTTGGCGGAAATCATGTCTTTCTGGATTAAGTTAGGTTCGCCGAATCCGCCATGCCAGGGTCGCCAGATATCGAATTTTCCGACGAATCACCGATATATGTAATTTGTACGTTATTGGAAGCGCATTGGTGTGCAGATTTCAAATCGGTGATTAGATTTTCTCTGCGATGTATACTTTTGGAGAAAATCATGTCTTTCTGGATTAAGTTAGGTTGGCCGAATCCGCCATGCCAGGGTCGCCAGATATCGAATTTTCCGACCAATAACCGATGTATGTAATTTGCACGTCATTAGAAGCGCACTAGTGTGCAGATTTCAAATCTGTGATTAGATTTTTTCTGCGATGTATAATTTAAGAGAAAATCATGTTTTTCTGGATTAAGTTAGGTTGGCCGAATCCGCCATGCCAGGGTCGCCAGATATCGAGTTTTCCGACCAATCACCGATGTATGTAATTTGTACGTCATTAGAAGCGCACGAGTGTTCAGTTTCAAAATCTGTGATTAAATTTTCTCTGCGATGTATACTTTTGGAGAAAATCTTGTCGTTTTAAATTACGTTAGGCTGGCCAAATTCCGCATGCCAGGGTCGCCAGATATCGAATTTGCCGACCAACCACCGATGTATGTAATTTGTACGTTATTTGAGCAGATTTCAAATCTGTGATTAGATTTTCTCGGCGATGTATACTTTTGGAGAAAATCATGTCGTTTTGGATTAAGTTAGGCTGGCCAAATTCCGCATGCCAGAGTCGCCAGATATCGAATTTTCCGACGAATCAGCGATGTATGTAATTTGTACGTTATTGGAAGCGCATTGGTGTGCAGATTTCAAATCGGTGATTAGATTTTTTCTGCGATGTATACTTTTGGAGAAAATCATGTCTTTCTGGATTAAGTTAGGTTGGCCGAATCCGCCATGCCAAGGTCGCCAGATATCGAATTTTCCGACCAATAACCGATGTATGGAATTTGTACGTCATTGGAAGCGCACAAGTGTGCTGATTTCAAATCTGTGATTAGATTTTCTCGGCGATGTATACTTTTGGAGAAAATCATGTCTTTCTGGATTAAGTTAGGTTGGCGGAATCCGCCATGCCAGGGGAGCCAGATATCGAATTTTCCGACCAATCACCGATCTATATTATTTGTATGTCATTAGAAGCCCACTAGTGTGCAGATTTCAAATCTGTGATTAAATTTTCTCTGCGATGTATAATTTTGGAGAAATTCATGTCTCTCTGGATTAAGTTAGGCTGGCCAAATCCGCCATGCCAGGGTGGCCAGATATCGAATTTTCCGACCAATCACCGATGTATGTAATTTGTACGTTATTTGACAAGATTTCAAATCTGTGATTAGATTTTCTCTGCGATGTATACTTTTGGAAAAAATTATGTCTTTCTGAATTAAGTTAGGTTGGCCAAATCCGCCATGCCAGGGGAGCCAGATATCGAATTTTCCGACCAATCGCCAATGTATGTAATTTGTATGTCATTAGAAGCCCACTAGTGTGCAGATTTCAAATCTGTGATTAGATTTTCTCTGCGATGTATACTTTTGGAGAAAATCATGTCTTTCTGGATTAAGTTAGACTGGCCAAATTCGCCATGCCAGGGTCGCCAGATATCGAGTTTTCCGACCAATCACCGATGTATGTAATTTGTACGTCATTAGAAGCGCACAAGTGTTCAGTTTCAAAATCTGTGATTAGATTTTCTCTGCGATGTATACTTTTGGAGAAAGTCATGTCTCTCTGGATTAAGTTAGGCTGGCCAAATCCGCCATGCCAGGGTCGCCAGATATCGAATTTTCCGACCAATCACCGATGTATGTAATTTGTGCGTCATTAGAAGCGCACTAGTGTGCAGATTTCAAATCTGTGATTAGATTTTCTCTGCGATGTATACTTTTGGAGGAAATCATGTCTTTCTGGATTAAGTTAGGTTCGCCGAATCCGCCATGCCAGGGTCGCCAGATATCGAATTTTCCGACCAATCACCGATGTATGTAATTTGTGCGTCATTAGAAGCGCACTAGTGTGCAGATTTCAAATCTGTGATTAGATTTTCTCTGCGATGTATACTTTTGGAGGAAATCATGTCTTTCTGGATTAAGTTAGGTTGGCCGAAGACGCCATGCCAGGGTCACCAGATATCGAATTTTCCGACCAATCACCGACGTATGTAATTTGTACGTCATTAGAAGCGCACGAGTGTTCAGTTTCAAAATCTGTGATTAAATTTTCTCTGCGATGTATACTTTTGGAGAAAATCTTGTCGTTTTGGATTACGTTAGGCTGGCCAAATTCCGCTTGCCAGGGTCGCCAGATATCGAATTTGCCGACCAACCACCGATGTATGTAATTTGTGCGTCATTAGAAGTGCACTAGTGTACAGATTTCAAATGTGTGATTAGATTTTCTCTGCGATGTACACTTTTGGAGAAAGTCATGTCTTTCTGGATTAAGTTAGACTGGCCAAATTCGCCATGCCAAGGTCGCCAGATATCGAGTTTTCCGACCAATCGCCAATGTATGTAATTTGTATGTCATTAGAAGCCCACTAGTGTGCAGATTTCAAATCTGTGATTAGATTTTCTCTGCGATGTATACTTTTGGAGAAAATCATGTCTTTCTGGATTAAGTTAGACTGGCCAAATTCGCCATGCCAGGGTCGCCAGATATCGAGTTTTCCGACCAATCACCGATGTATGTAATTTGTACGTCATTAGAAGCGCACAAGTGTTCAGTTTCAAAATCTGTGATTAGATTTTCTCTGCGATGTATACTTTTGGAGAAAGTCATGTCTCTCTGGATTAAGTTAGGCTGGCCAAATTCGCCATGCCAGGGTCGCCAGATATCGAGTTTTCGACCAATCACCGATGTACGTAATTTGTACGTCATTAGAAGCGCACAAGTGTTCAGTTTCAAAATCTGTGATTAGATTTTCTCTGCGATGTATACTTTTGGAGAAAATCATGTCTTTCTGGATTAAGTTAGACTGGCCAAATTCGCCATGCCAGATATCGAGTTTTCCGACCAATCACCGATGTATGTAATTTGTACGTCATTAGAAGCGCACAAGTGTTCAGTTTCAAAATCTGTGATTAGATTTTCTCTGAGATGTATACTTTTGGAGAAAATCTTGTCGTTTTGGATTACGTTAGGCTGGCCAAATCAGCCATGCCAGGATCGCCAGATATCGAATCTTCCGACCAATCACCGATGTATGTAAGTTGCGGGCACTAGTGTGCAGATTTCAAATCTGTGATTAGATTTTCTCTGCGATGTACACTTTTGGAGAAAGTCTTGTCTTTCTGGATTAAGTTAGACTGGCCAAATTCGCCATGCCAGGGTCGCCAGATATCGAGTTTTCCGACCAATCACCGATGTATGTAATTTGTACGTCATTAGAAGCGCACAAGTGTTCAGTTTCAAAATCTGTGATTAGATTTTCTCTGCGATGTATACTTTTGGAGAAAATCTTGTCGTTTTGGATTACGTTAGTCTGGCCAAATTCCGCATGCCAGGGTCGCCAGATATCGAATTTTCCGAACAATAACCGATGTATGTAATTTGTACGTCATTAGAAGCGCACTAGTGTGCAGATTTCAAATCTGTGATTAGATTTTCTCTGCGATGTATACTTTTGGAGAAAATCATGTCTTTCTGGATTAAGTTAGACTGGCCAAATTCGCCATGCCAGGGTCGCCAGATATCGAGTTTTCCGACCAATCACCGATGTATGTAATTTGTACGTCATTAGAAGCGCACAAGTGTTCAGTTTCAAAATCTGTGATTAGATTTTCTCTGCGATGTATACTTTTGGAGAAAGTCATGTCTCTCTGGATTAAGTTAGGCTGGCCAAATCCGCCATGCCAGGGTCGCCAGATATCGAATTTTCCGACCAATCACCGATGTATGTAATTTGTGCGTCATTAGAAGCGCACTAGTGTGCAGATTTCAAATCTGTGATTAGATTTTCTCTGCGATGTACACTTTTGGAGAAAGTCATGTCTTTCTGGATTAAGTTAGACTGGCCAAATTCGCCATGCCAGGGTCGCCAGATATCGAGTTTTCCGACCAATCACCGATGTATGTAATTTGTACGTCATTAGAAGCGCACAAGCGTTCAGTTTCAAATTCTGTGAATAGATTTTCTCTGCGATGTATACTTTTGGAGAAAATCTTGTCGTTTTGGATTACGTTAGTCTGGCCAAATTCCGCATGCCAGGGTCGCCAGATATCGAATTTTCCGAACAATAACCGATGTATGTAATTTGCACGTCATTAGAAGCGCACTAGTGTGCTGATTTCAAATCTGTGATTAGATTTTCTCTGTGATGTATATTTTGGCGGAAATCATGTCTTTCTGGATTAAGTTAGGTTCGCCGAATCCGCCATGCCAGGGTCGCCAGATATCGAATTTTCCGACGAATCACCGATATATGTAATTTGTACGTTATTGGAAGCGCATTGGTGTGCAGATTTCAAATCGGTGATTAGATTTTCTCTGCGATGTATACTTTTGGAGAAAATCATGTCTTTCTGGATTAAGTTAGGTTGGCCGAATCCGCCATGCCAGGGTCGCCAGATATCGAATTTTCCGACCAATAACCGACGTATGTAATTTGCACGTCATTAGAAGCGCACTAGTGTGCAGATTTCAAATCTGTGATTAGATTTTTTCTGCGATGTATAATTTAAGAGAAAATCATGTCTTTCTGGATTAAGTTAGGTTGGCCGAATCCGCCATGCCAGGGTCACCAGATATCGAATTTTCCGACCAATCACCGATGTATGGAATTTGTACGTCATTAGAAGCGCACGAGTGTTCAGTTTCAAAATCTGTGATTAGATTTTCTCTGCGATGTATACTTTTGGAGAAAATCTTGTCGTTTTGGATTACGTTAGGCTGGCCAAATTCCGCATGCCAGGGTCGCCAGATATCGAATTTTCCGACCAATCGCCGATGTATGTAATTTGTGCGTCATTAGAAGCGCGCTAGTGTGCAGATTTCAAATCTGTGATTAAATTTTCTCTGCGATGTATAATTTTGGAGAAATTCATGTCTCTCTGGATTAAGTTAGGCTGGCCAAATCCGCCATGCCAGGGTGGCCAGATATCGAACTTTCCGACCAATCACCGATGTATGTAATTTGTACGTTATTTGACAAGATTTCAAATCTGTGATTAGATTTTCTCTGCGATGTATACTTTTGGAAAAAATTATGTCTTTCTGAATTAAGTTAGGTTGGCCAAATCCGCCATGCCAGGGGAGCCAGATATCGAATTTTCCGACCAATCGCCAATGTATGTAATTTGTATGTCATTAGAAGCCCACTAGTGTGCAGATTTCAAATCTGTGATTAGATTTTCTCTGCGATGTATAATTTAGGAGAAAATCATGTCTTTCTGGATTAAGTTGGGTTGGCCGAATCCGCCATACCAGGGTCACCAGATATCGAATTTTCCGACCAGTCAGACATGTATGTAGTTTGAACGTCTTTAGAAGCGCACGGGTGTGCAGATTTCAAATCTGTGATTAGATTTTCTCTGCGATGTACACTTTTGGAGAAAATCATGTCTTTCTGGATTAAGTTAGGTTGGTCAAATCTGCCATGCCAGGGGCGCCAGATATCGAATTTTCCGACCAATCAACAATGTATGTAATTTGTACGCCATTTGACAAGATTTCAAATCTGTGATTAGATTTTCTCTGCGATGTATACTTTTGGAAAAAATCATGTCTTTCTGGATTAAGTTAGGCAGGCCAAATCCGCCATGCCAGGGTCGCCAGATATCGAATTTTCCGAACAATCACCGATGTATGTAGTTTGTACGTCATTAGAAGCGCACTAGTGTGCAGATTTCAAATCTGTGATTAGATTTTCTCTGCGATGTATACTTTTGGAAAAAATCATGTCTTTCTGGATTAAGTTAGGCAGGCCAAATCCGCCATGCCAGGGTCGCCAGATATCGAATTTTCCGAACAATCACCGATGTATGTAGTTTGTACGTCATTAGAAGCGCACTAGTGTGCAGATTTCAAATCTGTGATTAGATTTTCTCTGCGATGTACACTTTTGGAGAAAATCATGTCTTTCTGGATTAAGTTAGGTTGGTCAAATCCGCCATGCCAGGGGCGCCAGATATCGAGTTTTCCGACCAATCACCGATGTATGTAATTTGTACGTCATTAGAAGCGCACAAGTGTTCAGTTTCAAAATCTGTGATTAGATTTTCTCTGCGATGTATACTTTTGGAGAAAATCTTGTCGTTTTGGATTACGTTAGGCTGGCCAAATTCCGCATGCCAGGGTCGCCATATATCGAATTTTCCGACCAATCACCGATGTATGTAATTTGTGCGTCATTAGAAGCGCACTAGTGTGCAGATTTCAAATCTGTGATTAGATTTTCTCTGCGATGTACACTTTTGGAGAAAGTCATGTCTTTCTGGATTAAGTTAGACTGGCCAAATTCGCCATGCCAGGGTCGCCAGATATCGAGTTTTCCGACCAATCACCGATGTATGTAATTTGTACGTCATTAGAAGCGCACTAGTGTTCAGTTTCAAAATCTGTGATTAGATTTTCTCTGCGATGTATACTTTTGGAGAAAATCTTGTCGTTTTGGATTACGTTAGGCTGGCCAAATTCCGCATGCCAGGGTCGCCAGATATCGAATTTCCGAACAATAACCGATGTATATAATTTGTACGTCATTAGAAGCGCACTAGTGTGCTGATTTCAAATCTGTGATTAGATTTTCTCTGTGATGTATACTTTTGGCGGAAATCATGTCTTTCTGGATTAAGTTAGGTTCGCCGAATCCGCCATGCCAGGGTCGCCAGATATCGAATTTTCCGACGAATCACCGATGTATGTAATTTGTACGTTATTGGAAGCGCATTGGTGTGCAGATTTCAAATCGGTGATTAGATTTTCTCTGCGATGTATACTTTTGGAGAAAATCATGTCTTTCTGGATTAAGTTAAGTTGGCCGAATCCGCCATGCCAGGGTCGCCAGATATCGAATTTTCCGAACAATAACCGATGTATGTAATTTACACGTCATTAGAAGCACACTAGTGTGCAGATTTCAAATCTGTGATTAGATTTTTTCTGCGATGTATAATTTAGTAGAAAATCATGTCTTTCTGGATTAAGTTAGGTTGGCCGAATCCGCCATGCCAGGGTCACCAGATATCGAATTTTCCGACGAATCACCGATGTATGGAATTTGTACGTCATTGGAAGCGCAATGGTGTGCAGATTTCAAATCTGTGATTCGATTTTCTCTGCGATGTATACTTTTGGAGAAAATCATGTCTTTCTTGATTAAGTTAGGTTGGCGGAATCCGCCATGCCAGGGGAGCCAGATATCGAATTTCCCGACCAATCACTGATCTATATTATTTGTACGTCATTAGAAGCCCACTAGTGTGCAGATTTCAAATCTGTGATTAAATTTTCTCTGCGATGTATACTTTTGGAGAAAATCTTGTCGTTTTGGATTACGTTAGGCTGGCCAAATTCCGCATGCCAGGGTCGCCAGATATCGAATTTTCCGACCAATCGCCGATGTATGTAATTTGTGCGTCATTAGAAGCGCGCTAGTGTGCAGATTTCAAATCTGTGATTAGATTTTCTCTGCGATGTATACTTTTGGAGAAAATCATGTCTTTCTGGATTAAGTTAGACTGGCCAAATTCGCCATGCCAGGGTCGCCAGATATCGAGTTTTCGACCAATCACCGATGTACGTAATTTGTACGTCATTAGAAGCACACTAGTGTGCAGATTTCAAATCTGTGATTAGATTTTTTCTGCGATGTATAATTTAGTAGAAAAGCATGTCTTTCTGGATTAAGTTAGGTTGGCCGAATCCGCCATGCCAGGGTCACCAGATATCGAATTTTCCGACCAATCACCGATGTATGGAATTTGTACGTCATTGGAAGCGCAATGGTGTGCAGATTTCAAATCTGTGATTCGATTTTCTCTGCGATGTATACTTTTGGAGAAAATCATGTCTTTCTTGATTAAGTTAGGTTGGCGGAATCCGCCATGCCAGGGGAGCCAGATATCGAATTTCCCGACCAATCACTGATCTATATTATTTGTATGTCATTAGAAGCCCACTAGTGTGCAGATTTCAAATCTGTGATTAAATTTTCTCTGCGATGTATACTTTTGGAGAAATTCATGTCTTTCTGGATTAAGTTAGGCTGGCCAAATCCGCCATGCCAGGATCGCCAGATATCGAATCTTAGGACCAATCACCGATGTATGTAAGTTCTGCGTCATTAGAAGCGCACTAGTGTGCAGATTTCAAATCTGTGATTAGATTTTCTCTGCGATGTACACTTTTGGAGAAAGTCATGTCTTTCTGGATTAAGTTAGACTGGCCAAATTCGCCATGCCAGGGTCGCCAGATATCGAGTTTTCCGACCAATCACCGATGTATGTAATTTGTACGTCATTAGAAGCGCACAAGCGTTCAGTTTCAAAATCTGTGATTAGATTTTCTCTGCGATGTATACTTTTGGAGAAAATCTTGTCGTTTTGGATTACGTTAGTCTGGCCAAATTCCGCATGCCAGGGTCGCCAGATATCGAATTTTCCGAACAATAACCGATGTATGTAATTTGCACGTCATTAGAAGCGCACTAGTGTGCTGATTTCAAATCTGTGATTAGATTTTCTCTGTGATGTATATTTTGGCGGAAATCATGTCTTTCTGGATTAAGTTAGGTTCGCCGAATCCGCCATGCCAGGGTCGCCAGATATCGAATTTTCCGACGAATCACCGATATATGTAATTTGTACGTTATTGGAGGCGCATTGGTGTGCAGATTTCAAATCGGTGATTAGATTTTCTCTGCGATGTATACTTTTGGAGAAAATCATGTCTTTCTGGATTAAGTTAGGTTGGCCGAATCCGCCATGCCAGGGTCGCCAGATATCGAATTTTCCGACCAATAACCGACGTATGTAATTTGCACGTCATTAGAAGCGCACTAGTGTGCAGATTTCAAATCTGTGATTAGATTTTTTCTGCGATGTATAATTTAAGAGAAAATCATGTCTTTCTGGATTAAGTTAGGTTGGCCGAATCCGCCATGCCAGGGTCACCAGATATCGAATTTTCCGACCAATCACCGATGTATGTAATTTGTACGTCATTAGAAGCGCACGAGTGTTCAGTTTCAAAATCTGTGATTAGATTTTCTCTGCGATGTATACTTTTGGAGAAAATCTTGTCGTTTTGGATTACGTTAGGCTGGCCAAATTCCGCATGCCAGGGTCGCCAGATATCGAATTTTCCGACCAATCGCCGATGTATGTAATTTGTGCGTCATTAGAAGCGCGCTAGTGTGCAGATTTCAAATCTGTGATTAGATTTTCTCTGCGATGTATACTTTTGGAGAAAATCATGTCTTTCTGGATTAAGTTAGACTGGCCAAATTCGCCATGCCAGGGTCACCAGACATCGAGTTTTCGACCAATCACCGATGTACGTAATTTGTACTTCATTAGAAGCGCACAAGTGTTTAGTTTCAAAATCTGTGATTAGATTTTCTCTGCGATGTATACTTTTGGAGAAAATCATGTCTTTCTGGATTAAGTTAGACTGGCCAAATTCGCCATGCCAGATGTCGAGTTTTCCGACCAATCACCGATGTATGTAATTTGTACGTCATTAGAAGCGCACAAGTGTTCAGTTTCAAAATCTGTGATTAGATTTTCTCTGAGATGTATACTTTTGGAGAAAATCTTGTCGTTTTGGATTACGTTAGGCTGGCCATATAAGCCATGCCAGGATCGCCAGATATCGAATCTTCCGACCAATCACCGATGTATGTAAGTTGCGGGCACTAGTGTGCAGATTTCAAATCTGTGATTAGATTTTCTCTGCGATGTACACTTTTGGAGAAAGTCATGTCTTTCTGGATTAAGTTAGACTGGCCAAATTCGCCATGCCAGGGTCGCCAGATATCGAGTTTTCCGACCAATCACCGATGTATGTAATTTGTACGTCATTAGAAGCGCACAAGTGTTCAGTTTCAAAATCTGTGATTAGATTTTCTCTGCGATGTATACTTTTGGAGAAAATCTTGTCGTTTTGGATTACGTTAGTCTGGCCAAATTCCGCATGCCAGGGTCGCCAGATATCGAATTTTCCGAACAATAACCGATGTATGTAATTTGTACGTCATTAGAAGCGCACTAGTGTGCTGATTTCAAATCTGTGATTAGATTTTCTCTGTGATGTATACTTTTGGCGGAAATCATGTCTTTCTGGATTAAGTTAGGTTCGCCGAATCCGCCATGCCAGGGTCGCCAGATATCGAATTTTCCGACGAATCACCGATATATGTAATTTGTACGTTATTAGAAGCGCATTGGTGTGCAGATTTCAAATCGGTGATTAGATTTTCTCTGCGATGTATACTTTTGGAGAAAATCATGTCTTTCTGGATTAAGTTAGGTTGGCCGAATCCGCCATGCCAGGGTCGCCAGATATCGAATTTTCCGACCAATAACCGACGTATGTAATTTGCACGTCATTAGAAGCGCACTAGTGTGCAGATTTCAAATCTGTGATTAGATTTTTTCTGCGATGTATAATTTAAGAGAAAATCATGTCTTTCTGGATTAAGTTAGGTTGGCCGAATCCGCCATGCCAGGGTCACCAGATATCGAATTTTCCGACCAATCACCGATGTATGTAATTTGTACGTCATTAGAAGCGCACGAGTGTTCAGTTTCAAAATCTGTGATTAGATTTTCTCTGCGATGTATACTTTTGGAGAAAATCTTGTCGTTTTGGATTACGTTAGGCTGGCCAAATTCCGCATGCCAGGGTCGCTAGATATCGAATTTTCCGACCAATCGCCGATGTATGTAATTTGTGCGTCATTAGAAGCGCGCTAGTGTGCAGATTTCAAATCTGTGATTAGATTTTCTCTGCGATGTATACTTTTGGAGAAAATCATGTCTTTCTGGATTAAGTTAGACTGGCCAAATTCGCCATGCCAGGGTCGCCAGATATCGAGTTTTCGACCAATCACCGATGTACGTAATTTGTACGTCATTAGAAGCACACTAGTGTGCAGATTTCAAATCTGTGATTAGATTTTTTCTGCGATGTATAATTTAGTAGAAAATCATGTCTTTCTGGATTAAGTTAGGTTGGCCGAATCCGCCATGCCAGGGTCACCAGATATCGAATTTTCCGACCAATCACCGATGTATGGAATTTGTACGTCATTGGAAGCGCAATGGTGTGCAGATTTCAAATCTGTGATTCGATTTTCTCTGCGATGTATACTTTTGGAGAAAATCATGTCTTTCTTGATTAAGTTAGGTTGGCGGAATCCGCCATGCCAGGGGAGCCAGATATCGAATTTCCCGACCAATCACTGATCTATATTATTTGTATGTCATTAGAAGCCCACTAGTGTGCAGATTTCAAATCTGTGATTAAATTTTCTCTGCGATGTATACTTTTGGAGAAATTCATGTCTTTCTGGATTAAGTTAGGCTGGCCAAATCCGCCATGCCAGGATCGCCAGATATCGAATCTTAGGACCAATCACCGATGTATGTAAGTTCTGCGTCATTAGAAGCGCACTAGTGTGCAGATTTCAAATCTGTGATTAGATTTTCTCTGCGATGTACACTTTTGGAGAAAGTCATGTCTTTCTGGATTAAGTTAGACTGGCCAAATTCGCCATGCCAGGGTCGCCAGATATCGAGTTTTCCGACCAATCACCGATGTATGTAATTTGTACGTCATTAGAAGCGCACAAGCGTTCAGTTTCAAAATCTGTGATTAGATTTTCTCTGCGATGTATACTTTTGGAGAAAATCTTGTCGTTTTGGATTACGTTAGTCTGGCCAAATTCCGCATGCCAGGGTCGCCAGATATCGAATTTTCCGAACAATAACCGATGTATGTAATTTGCACGTCATTAGAAGCGCACTAGTGTGCTGATTTCAAATCTGTGATTAGATTTTCTCTGTGATGTATATTTTGGCGGAAATCATGTCTTTCTGGATTAAGTTAGGTTCGCCGAATCCGCCATGCCAGGGTCGCCAGATATCGAATTTTCCGACGAATCACCGATATATGTAATTTGTACGTTATTGGAAGCGCATTGGTGTGCAGATTTCAAATCGGTGATTAGATTTTCTCTGCGATGTATACTTTTGGAGAAAATCATGTCTTTCTGGATTAAGTTAGGTTGGCCGAATCCGCCATGCCAGGGTCGCCAGATATCGAATTTTCCGACCAATAACCGACGTATGTAATTTGCACGTCATTAGAAGCGCACTAGTGTGCAGATTTCAAATCTGTGATTAGATTTTTTCTGCGATGTATAATTTAAGAGAAAATCATGTCTTTCTGGATTAAGTTAGGTTGGCCGAATCCGCCATGCCAGGGTCGCCAGATATCGAGTTTTCGACCAATCACCGATGTACGTAATTTGTACTTCATTAGAAGCGCACGAGTGTTCAGTTTCAAAATCTGTGATTAGATTTTCTCTGCGATGTATACTTTTGGAGAAAATCTTGTCGTTTTGGATTACGTTAGGCTGGCCAAATTCCGCATGCCAGGGTCGCCAGATATCGAATTTTCCGACCAATCGCCGATGTATGTAATTTGTGCGTCATTAGAAGCGCGCTAGTGTGCAGATTTCAAATCTGTGATTAGATTTTCTCTGCGATGTATACTTTTGGAGAAAATCATGTCTTTCTGGATTAAGTTAGACTGGCCAAATTCGCCATGCCAGGGTCACCAGACATCGAGTTTTCGACCAATCACCGATGTACGTAATTTGTACTTCATTAGAAGCGCACAAGTGTTTAGTTTCAAAATCTGTGATTAGATTTTCTCTGCGATGTATACTTTTGGAGAAAATCATGTCTTTCTGGATTAAGTTAGACTGGCCAAATTCGCCATGCCAGATGTCGAGTTTTCCGACCAATCACCGATGTATGTAATTTGTACGTCATTAGAAGCGCACAAGTGTTCAGTTTCAAAATCTGTGATTAGATTTTCTCTGAGATGTATACTTTTGGAGAAAATCTTGTCGTTTTGGATTACGTTAGGCTGGCCATATAAGCCATGCCAGGATCGCCAGATATCGAATCTTCCGACCAATCACCGATGTATGTAAGTTGCGGGCACTAGTGTGCAGATTTCAAATCTGTGATTAGATTTTCTCTGCGATGTACACTTTTGGAGAAAGTCATGTCTTTCTGGATTAAGTTAGACTGGCCAAATTCGCCATGCCAGGGTCGCCAGATATCGAGTTTTCCGACCAATCACCGATGTATGTAATTTGTACGTCATTAGAAGCGCACAAGTGTTCAGTTTCAAAATCTGTGATTAGATTTTCTCTGCGATGTATACTTTTGGAGAAAATCTTGTCGTTTTGGATTACGTTAGTCTGGCCAAATTCCGCATGCCAGGGTCGCCAGATATCGAATTTTCCGAACAATAACCGATGTATGTAATTTGTACGTCATTAGAAGCGCACTAGTGTGCTGATTTCAAATCTGTGATTAGATTTTCTCTGTGATGTATACTTTTGGCGGAAATCATGTCTTTCTGGATTAAGTTAGGTTCGCCGAATCCGCCATGCCAGGGTCGCCAGATATCGAATTTTCCGACGAATCACCGATATATGTAATTTGTACGTTATTAGAAGCGCATTGGTGTGCAGATTTCAAATCGGTGATTAGATTTTCTCTGCGATGTATACTTTTGGAGAAAATCATGTCTTTCTGGATTAAGTTAGGTTGGCCGAATCCGCCATGCCAGGGTCACCAGATATCGAATTTTCCGACCAATCACCGATGTATGTAATTTGTACGTCATTAGAAGCGCACTAGTGTGCTGATTTCAAATCTGTGATTAGATTTTCTCTGTGATGTATACTTTTGGCGGAAATCATGTCTTTCTGGATTAAGTTAGGTTCGCCGAATCCGCCATGCCAGGGTCGCCAGATATCGAATTTTCCGACCAATAACCGACGTATGTAATTTGCACGTCATTAGAAGCGCACTAGTGTGCAGATTTCAAATCTGTGATTAGATTTTTTCTGCGATGTATAATTTAAGAGAAAATCATGTCTTTCTGGATTAAGTTAGGTTGGCCGAATCCGCCATGCCAGGGTCACCAGATATCGAATTTTCCGACCAATCACCGATGTATGTAATTTGTACGTCATTAGAAGCGCACGAGTGTTCAGTTTCAAAATCTGTGATTAGATTTTCTCTGCGATGTATACTTTTGGAGAAAATCTTGTCGTTTTGGATTACGTTAGGCTGGCCAAATTCCGCATGCCAGGGTCGCTAGATATCGAATTTTCCGACCAATCGCCGATGTATGTAATTTGTGCGTCATTAGAAGCGCGCTAGTGTGCAGATTTCAAATCTGTGATTAGATTTTCTCTGCGATGTATACTTTTGGAGAAAATCATGTCTTTCTGGATTAAGTTAGACTGGCCAAATTCGCCATGCCAGGGTCGCCAGATATCGAGTTTTCGACCAATCACCGATGTACGTAATTTGTACGTCATTAGAAGCACACTAGTGTGCAGATTTCAAATCTGTGATTAGATTTTTTCTGCGATGTATAATTTAGTAGAAAATCATGTCTTTCTGGATTAAGTTAGGTTGGCCGAATCCGCCATGCCAGGGTCACCAGATATCGAATTTTCCGACCAATCACCGATGTATGGAATTTGTACGTCATTGGAAGCGCAATGGTGTGCAGATTTCAAATCTGTGATTCGATTTTCTCTGCGATGTATACTTTTGGAGAAAATCATGTCTTTCTTGATTAAGTTAGGTTGGCGGAATCCGCCATGCCAGGGGAGCCAGATATCGAATTTCCCGACCAATCACTGATCTATATTATTTGTATGTCATTAGAAGCCCACTAGTGTGCAGATTTCAAATCTGTGATTAAATTTTCTCTGCGATGTATACTTTTGGAGAAATTCATGTCTTTCTGGATTAAGTTAGGCTGGCCAAATCCGCCATGCCAGGATCGCCAGATATCGAATCTTAGGACCAATCACCGATGTATGTAAGTTCTGCGTCATTAGAAGCGCACTAGTGTGCAGATTTCAAATCTGTGATTAGATTTTCTCTGCGATGTACACTTTTGGAGAAAGTCATGTCTTTCTGGATTAAGTTAGACTGGCCAAATTCGCCATGCCAGGGTCGCCAGATATCGAGTTTTCCGACCAATCACCGATGTATGTAATTTGTACGTCATTAGAAGCGCACAAGCGTTCAGTTTCAAAATCTGTGATTAGATTTTCTCTGCGATGTATACTTTTGGAGAAAATCTTGTCGTTTTGGATTACGTTAGTCTGGCCAAATTCCGCATGCCAGGGTCGCCAGATATCGAATTTTCCGAACAATAACCGATGTATGTAATTTGCACGTCATTAGAAGCGCACTAGTGTGCTGATTTCAAATCTGTGATTAGATTTTCTCTGTGATGTATATTTTGGCGGAAATCATGTCTTTCTGGATTAAGTTAGGTTCGCCGAATCCGCCATGCCAGGGTCGCCAGATATCGAATTTTCCGACGAATCACCGATATATGTAATTTGTACGTTATTGGAAGCGCATTGGTGTGCAGATTTCAAATCGGTGATTAGATTTTCTCTGCGATGTATACTTTTGGAGAAAATCATGTCTTTCTGGATTAAGTTAGGTTGGCCGAATCCGCCATGCCAGGGTCGCCAGATATCGAATTTTCCGACCAATAACCGACGTATGTAATTTGCACGTCATTAGAAGCGCACTAGTGTGCAGATTTCAAATCTGTGATTAGATTTTTTCTGCGATGTATAATTTAAGAGAAAATCATGTCTTTCTGGATTAAGTTAGGTTGGCCGAATCCGCCATGCCAGGGTCACCAGATATCGAATTTTCCGACCAATCACCGATGTATGTAATTTGTACGTCATTAGAAGCGCACGAGTGTTCAGTTTCAAAATCTGTGATTAGATTTTCTCTGCGATGTATACTTTTGGAGAAATTCATGTCTTTCTGGATTAAGTTAGGCTGGCCAAATCCGCCATGCCAGGATCGCCAGATATCGAATCTTAGGACCAATCACCGATGTATGTAAGTTCTGCGTCATTAGAAGCGCACTAGTGTGCAGATTTCAAATCTGTGATTAGATTTTCTCTGCGATGTACACTTTTGGAGAAAGTCATGTCTTTCTGGATTAAGTTAGACTGGCCAAATTCGCCATGCCAGGGTCGCCAGATATCGAGTTTTCCGACCAATCACCGATGTATGTAATTTGTACGTCATTAGAAGCGCACAAGCGTTCAGTTTCAAAATCTGTGATTAGATTTTCTCTGCGATGTATACTTTTGGAGAAAATCTTGTCGTTTTGGATTACGTTAGTCTGGCCAAATTCCGCATGCCAGGGTCGCCAGATATCGAATTTTCCGAACAACAACCGATGTATGTAATTTGCACGTCATTAGAAGCGCACTAGTGTGCTGATTTCAAATCTGTGATTAGATTTTCTCTGTGATGTATATTTTGGCGGAAATCATGTCTTTCTGGATTAAGTTAGGTTCGCCGAATCCGCCATGCCAGGGTCACCAGATATCGAATTTTCCGACCAATCACCGATGTATGTAATTTGTACGTCATTAGAAGCGCACGAGTGTTCAGTTTCAAAATCTGTGATTAGATTTTCTCTGCGATGTATACTTTTGGAGAAAATCTTGTCGTTTTGGATTACGTTAGGCTGGCCAAATTCCGCATGCCAGGGTCGCCAGATATCGAATTTTCCGACCAATCGCCGATGTATGTAATTTGTGAGTCATTAGAAGCGCGCTAGTGTGCAGATTTCAAATCTGTGATTAGATTTTCTCTGCGATGTATACTTTTGGAGAAAATCATGTCTTTCTGGATTAAGTTAGACTGGCCAAATTCGCCATGCCAGGGTCGCCAGATATCGAGTTTTCGACCAATCACCGATGTACGTAATTTGTACTTCATTAGAAGCGCACAAGTGTTTAGTTTCAAAATCTGTGATTAGATTTTCTCTGCGATGTATACTTTTGGAGAAAATCATGTCTTTCTGGATTAAGTTAGACTGGCCAAATTCGCCATGCCAGATATCGAGTTTTCCGACCAATCACCGATGTATGTAATTTGTACGTCATTAGAAGCGCACAAGTGTTCAGTTTCAAAATCTGTGATTAGATTTTCTCTGAGATGTATACTTTTGGAGAAAATCTTGTCGTTTTGGATTACGTTAGGCTGGCCAAATCAGCCATGCCAGGATCGCCAGATATCGAATCTTCCGACCAATCACCGATGTATGTAAGTTGCGGGCACTAGTGTGCAGATTTCAAATCTGTGATTAGATTTTCTCTGCGATGTACACTTTTGGAGAAAGTCATGTCTTTCTGGATTAAGTTAGACTGGCCAAATTCGCCATGCCAGGGTCGCCAGATATCGAGTTTTCCGACCAATCACCGATGTATGTAATTTGTACGTCATTAGAAGCGCACAAGTGTTCAGTTTCAAAATCTGTGATTAGATTTTCTCTGCGATGTATACTTTTGGAGAAAATCTTGTCGTTTTGGATTACGTTAGTCTGGCCAAATTCCGCATGCCAGGGTCGCCAGGTATCGAATTTTCCGAACAATAACCGATGTATGTAATTTGTACGTCATTAGAAGCGCACTAGTGTGCTGATTTCAAATCTGTGATTAGATTTTCTCTGTGATGTATACTTTTGGCGGAAATCATGTCTTTCTGGATTAAGTTAGGTTCGCCGAATCCGCCATGCCAGGGTCGCCAGATATCGAATTTTCCGACGAATCACCGATATATGTAATTTGTACGTTATTAGAAGCGCATTGGTGTGCAGATTTCAAATCGGTGATTAGATTTTCTCTGCGATGTATACTTTTGGAGAAAATCATGTCTTTCTGGATTAAGTTAGGTTGGCCGAATCCGCCATGCCAGGGTCGCCAGATATCGAATTTTCCGACCAATCACCGATGTATGTAATTTGCACGTCATTAGAAGCGCACTAGTGTGCAGATTTCAAATCTGTGATTAGATTTTTTCTGCGATGTATAATTTAAGAGAAAATCATGTCTTTCTGGATTAAGTTAGGTTGGCCGAATCCGCCATGCCAGGGTCACCAGATATCGAATTTTCCGACCAATCACCGATGTATGTAATTTGTACGTCATTAGAAGCGCACAAGTGTTCAGTTTCAAAATCTGTGATTAGGTTTTCTCTGCGATGTATACTTTTGGAGAAAATCTTGTCGTTTTGGATTACGTTAGGCTGGCCAAATTCCGCATGCCAGGGTCGCCAGATATCGAGTTTTCCGACCAATCGCCGATGTATGTAATTTGTGCGTCATTAGAAGCGCACTAGTGTGCAGATTTCAAATCTGTGATTAGATTTTCTCTGCGATGTACACTTTTGGAGAAAGTCATGTCTCTCTGGATTAAGTTAGGCAGGCCAAATCCGCCATGCCAGGGTCGCCAGATATCGAATTTTCCGAACAATCACCGATGTATGTAATTTGTACGTCATTAGAAGCGCACAAGTGTTCAGTTTCAAAATCTGTGATTAGATTTTCTCTGCGATGTATACTTTTGGAGAAAATCTTGTCGTTTTGGAATACGTTAGGCTGGCCAAATTCCGCATGCCAGGGTCGCCAGATATCGAATTTTCCGACCAATCGCCGATGTATGTAATTTGTGCGTCATTAGAAGCGCACTAGTGTGCAGATTTCAAATCTGTGATTAGATTTTCTCTGCGATGTACACTTTTGGGGAAAGTCATGTCTCTCTGGATTAAGTTAGGCTGGCCAAATCCGCCATGCCAGGATCGCCAGATATCGAGTTTTCCGACCAATCACCGATGTATGTAATTTGCACGTCATTAGAAGCGCACTAGTGTGCAGATTTCAAATCTGCGATTAGATTTTTTCTGCGATGTATAATTTAAGAGAAAATCATGTCTTTCTGGATTAAGTTAGGTTGGCCGAATCCGCCATGCCAGGGTCGCCAGATATCGAATTTTCCGACCAATCACCGATGTATGTAATTTGCACGTCATTAGAAGCGCACTAGTGTGCAGATTTCAAATCTGTGATTAGATTTTTTCTGCGATGTATAATTTAAGAGAAAATCATGTCTTTCTGGATTAAGTTAGGTTGGCCGAATCCGCCATGCCAGGGTCGCCAGATATCGAATTTTCCGACCAATCACCGATGTATGTAATTTGCACGTCATTAGAAGCGCACTAGTGTGCAGATTTCAAATCTGTGATTAGATTTTTTCTGCGATGTATAATTTAAGGGAAAATCATGTCTTTCTGGATTAAGTTAGGTTGGCCGAATCCGCCATGCCAGGGTCACCAGATATCGAATTTTCCGACCAATCACCGATGTATGTAATTTGTACGTCATTAGAAGCGCACGAGTGTTCAGTTTCAAAATCTGTGATTAGATTTTCTCTGCGATGTATACTTTTGGAGAAAATCTTGTCGTTTTGGATTACGTTAGGCTGGCCAAATTCCGCATGCCAGGGTCGCCAGATATCGAATTTTCCGACCAATCGCCGATGTATGTAATTTGTGCGTCATTAGAAGCGCGCTAGTGTGCAGATTTCAAATCTGTGATTAGATTTTCTCTGCGATGTATACTTTTGGAGAAAATCATGTCTTTCTGGCTTAAGTTAGACTGGCCAAATTCGCCATGCCAGGGTCGCCAGATATCGAGTTTTCCGACCAATCACCGATGTACGTAATTTGTATGTCATTAGAAGCGCACAAGTGTTCAGTTTCAAAATCTGTGATTAGATTTTCTCTGCGATGTATACTTTTGGAGAAAATCATGTCTTTCTGGAATAAGTTAGACTGGCCAAATTCGCCATGCCAGATATCGAGTTTTCCGACCAATCACCGATGTATGTAATTTGTACGTCATTAGAAGCGCACAAGTGTTCAGTTTCAAAATCTGTGATTAGATTTTCTCTGAGATGTATACTTTTGGAGAAAATCTTGTCGTTTTGGATTACGTTAGGCTGGCCAAATCAGCCATGCCAGGATCGCCAGATATCGAATCTTCCGACCAATCACCGATGTATGTAAGTTGCGCGCACTAGTGTGCAGATTTCAAATCTGTGATTAGATTTTCTCTGCGATGTACACTTTTGGAGAAAGTCATGTCTTTCTGGATTAAGTTAGACTGGCCAAATTCGCCATGCCAGGGTTGCCAGATATCGAGTTTTCCGACCAATCACCGATGTATGTAATTTGTACGTCATTAGAAGCGCACAAGTGTTCAGTTTCAAAATCTGTGATTAGATTTTCTCTGCGATGTATACTTTTGGAGAAAATCTTGTCGTTTTGGATTACGTTAGGCTGGCCAAATTCCGCATGCCAGGGTCGCCAGATATCGAATTTTCCGACCAATCGCCGATGTATGTAATTTGTGCGTCATTAGAAGCGCACTAGTGTGCAGATTTCAAATCTGTGATTAGATTTTCTCTGCGATGTACACTTTTGGAGAAAGTCATGTCTCTCTGGATTAAGTTAGGCAGGCCAAATCCGCCATGCCAGGGTCGCCAGATATCGAATTTTCCGAACAATCACCGATGTATGTAATTTGTACGTCATTAGAAGCGCACAAGTGTTCAGTTTCAAAATCTGTGATTAGATTTTCTCTGCGATGTATACTTTTGGAGAAAATCTTGTCGTTTTGGAATACGTTAGGCTGGCCAAATTCCGCATGCCAGGGTCGCCAGATATCGAATTTTCCGACCAATCGCCGTTGTATGTAATTTGTGCGTCATTAGAAGCCCCCTTCGGGTAGGGGTTAGAATATACCCGAGGTAGGCATGCCTGTCGTAAGAGGCGACTAAAATCCACCCTTCGTATACCGGGCTTAAAGTGTATACAAAAAAATGCAATGAGTAAAACGAAAAGATTTAATACCCCAGGTGGCAGTCCAGGTTCACTGGAAAATCCACCCTCTTCGGAGGTAGGCTCTACGGATTCTGGGGAGAGCCAATTATTGCAATTGATAAATCCCTTTATAAAAAGTTCAAGGGTACCTCGGTCTCCACCATCAAGACCGAATGTCTCCGGGAAAAAAAGTCCGCCGGAAGTGCAAGCGCACAAGAAACAGGACTTAGAGAAATGTAAAAGCTTTGAGAAGGAAAATAACGAACTTCGCAATAGGCTTGATGAAATGGATCGGCTCTACCAAGAGCTCAAAAAAGAGGTAGACATGCTGAGAGAGGAAAACAAGCTTCTAAAGAACTCGCTTTTACAAAAAGAACGCGAAGATTCCCCTTCCCGCGCAGCTAATCCACAATATCACACGGACGAAGAAGAGCTTGCACGCGAAACGAATTGCGTCTTAAAGAAAAGACCTAGCAAAAAACGCAGAGCCGGCTCTTCGCCCGAAATCGAGCCGCGAAAAGAAGACAAGCAAAATGAGCCGAAGCCAAAGCAAACTCAAGCTAAAGCACGTCCTCCGCCTGCAATAAACGTCGTTGGCATAACGGACTACAGTAAGCTACATTGCCTTCTTAAAGGTACGACGACATCGAAATTCAAGGTAACGTCACTCAGGAACAATGCGTGGAAAATTAACGTTGATGACTCCGATGGCTACCGAGCAATATCACAAAAATTAAACACGGAAAAAATCCAGTGGTATACTTATGAAAATAAGTCAGAAAGACCACTGCGTGTTATAGCAAGGGGTCTCCACCCCTCGTGCACAAAAGACGACGTAATGAACGACCTCAAAGCTAAAGGTTTGAAAATTCTTAATGCCGTCAATATTCTCAAAAAGGTGAAGCAACAAACGGAACAAGGCCAGGAAATCATGGTCAAGCATGGACTTCCGCTCTTTATGCTTACCTTTGACAGGAGCGAAAATGTAGACGATATTTATAACGTTAAAACTATTCTGAATATCGTAGTCAAGATTGAGCCTATGCGTACGAGTACGAGATCGATACCTCAGTGTAAACGCTGTCAAGGCTTTAATCACACACAGTCGTATTGTCAAAAAGAGCCGAGATGCGTAAAATGTGCTGGTAACCATCTCTCAGAAAAGTGTGACCTAAATAAGCAGGCCCCGGCTACCTGCATTAACTGCAAAGGAAAGCACCCAGCGAACTATCGAGGTTGCGAAGTGGCAAAAGAGCTTCAAAAAAGGCGAGACACATTTAAAAATATTCAACGCCAGAACGCAGAACCGGTTAAAAATAGTCGTGAAATCGCTAAGCCAAGGGTAACGACCGTCAATAAACACGTCAAACTTAAGACGAGAGTCGAGCAAAGTAAAGTTCCTTCGGCAAAATCAAAGGAAAAGCCACAATCTCCAGAGACGCTAACATATGCTCAAGCTGCGTCGCTAGAAACCAAGCAAAGCGGTGTTACGGTAGACCCAGTCTCCCAAGTCTTCTCTATAATTCTTGCGAAACTTGAGGAGCAAACGAAGGTAAACAAAGTCATATTTGATAAATTGAGCAAGCTCGAGTTAAAACCTCGCCAGAAAAGAACTCCCATATGAATATGAATCAGTTACTAAAAATTTTAACATGGAACGCAAACGGCCTTCTACAAAAAAACGCCGAATTAGAAGTATTCTTACGGAATGACAACATTGACATTTGCTTGATCTCTGAAACTCATTTGACAAAGGAATCCGGAGTAAAAATAAGAGGGTATCGTGCTTATCACGCATACCACCCTTCCGGAAGAGCTAGAGGCGGATCCTCCTTATTCATTAAAGACTGCATTGAGCACTCCATAAATACGACGATTGAAATCGATACAATGCAAACAAGCTCAGTTCGAGTTAAGAATAGGCACTCATATTTCAACATCGCGTCCATTTATTGTCCTCCGCGATGCACGTTTCGAAGTAACGACTTTGTACGTCTCCTTGACTCACTTGGACCGAATTTCATTATAGGTGGCGATTTCAACGCAAAACACACCTTTTGGGGTTCCAGATCCAATTCACGGAAAGGCAGACTTCTGTACGAAGCCGGTATGCAATTCGGGGTTGATTTCTTTTCGACGGGGAAACCGACGTATTGGCCCTCTGATACAGCAAAAACACCGGACCTAATAGACTTCTTCGTAGCGAAAGGAGTATCTTCAAATTTTGCGAAAGTAGAGGAAAGCTTTGATCTCTCCTCAGATCACTCGCCGGTAATCTTGACAATAAGTGACCGACTAATGACAGTAGAAGCTGTGCCTAGATTAACTAACAAAAAAACTAACTGGCGCGACTTTAGAACTGATTGCGAAGAAAATATTGTCTTAAATGTATCGCTCAAAACACCCTTCGAAATAGAAGATGAGCTCGGCAAATTTATTGAATCAATACAAAATGCCGCGTGGAAAAATACACCTTTAAGGAGGAAAGAAGTCCCATGCAATGAAGCTTATTATCCGCCGGAAATAAAAGAACTTATTCGAGAAAAGAGGAGAGCACGCAAAATATGGCAACAAACTCGCGCTCCCCAGCATAAAACCCACTCGAATTTCTTATGCAATAAGCTTAAAAAAGCGATCCAAGACCTAAAAAACCGAGAGACTTCAGCTTATCTTGAAGGTTTAACCGCCGAAAAAACTACTAATTACTCGCTCTGGAAAGCTGTCAAAAGAATTAAAAAACCGCAAATACATTCGCCACCGATAAGAAAAAACAACGACGAATGGGCAAAAGGTGACAAAGAAAAAGCGGATCTATTTGCCGAGCACTTAGAAGAAACTTTTAAGCCATTTGATGGAGAAACATTGGTAGACGATTTTACCGGTACGACTACGACATCTGACAACCTTAGAATAAAAAGTGTGTCACTTATAGAACTTTGCCAGGCAATAAAAAACCTGAAGAACAATAAAGCTCCTGGCTATGATTTAATAACCGGACAAATCCTCAAGGAATTACCAAAAAAGGCACTATTAAAATTGCTTTATTTAATAAATGCTTCCATTAGATTATTATACGTTCCAAATCAATGGAAAGTCGCAGAAGTCATAATGGTTCCGAAACCGGGAAAATCTCCAAATGACAAAAAATCGTACAGACCGATATCGCTACTACCAATAATATCGAAGGTATTTGAAAAACTCCTTCTGAAACGGATTCTTCCGGTCATTGAAGAGAGACGCCTAATACCTGACCACCAATTCGGGTTCAGAATCAAGCATTCCACAATTGACCAGGTTTATAGAATAACCGACGAAATTGAAAAAGCCCTTGAGGAGAAAAAGATTTGTTCTAGCGCTTTTCTTGACGTATCTCAAGCCTTCGACAGGGTTTGGCACGATGGATTGAATTATAAGCTAAGACGAATCCTTCCGGAGCAACTTCATAAGATCTTAGAATCGTACCTTAAAAACAGACTTTTTCGTGTTAAGCACGGAACTGAATATTCTGATTTTAAAGAAATCGCCGCCGGAGTTCCGCAAGGAAGTGTCCTTGGGCCTATCTTATTCTTGCTGTACACTCGGGACATACCTCCAACTGAAGGCACTATTGTAGCTACGTTCGCGGACGATACGGCTATTTTGGCAACGGAAAGTTCAATCGAGTCAGCAACCATAAAACTCCAACGAGCCTTGGATAAAATCTGTGAGTGGACAAAAACTTGGCGCATTGTTCTTAACGAGACCAAATCGACGCATGTTAACTTCACTTACAAGAAAATAATCAACCTTCCCGTTTTCATTAACTCGGTACAAATACCGCATGCAAACGAAGCTAAATATCTGGGAATGACACTAGACGCGAAACTTAAATGGAAACCTCACGTTAAAAAGAAACGTGACGAAGTCGAAAATCGACTTAGAGAAATGTATTGGCTAATTGGAAGATATTCCAAACTAAGCGTATATAACAAACTGCTTCTGTATAAGCAAGTGCTTAAACCCGTGTGGACGTACGGTATACAACTCTGGGGTTGTACCAAACCAAGCAATAGGAATCTCATACAATCATTGCAAAATAAAATTATAAGAATAATCGTGAACGCTCCCTGGTATATCAGAAACAATGATATCCACAGAGACTTAGGGATAGCTACCGTGGAGGACGAAATAAAAAACTTCGCTCGCAAGCTTCGTATTCGTCTTCATGGCCATTGCAACTGTGCCATACTCCAAACTTTGGATGTGACAAATCTTACGCGCCGACTTCAAAGAACGAAACCGTTCGAATTAGCGCTATAAGACAAAAAGCCGCATGTAATGACGGTTTCAGCAGGTGCTTTTATTGGAAATCTACCTGCCTCACGCGAATATAAATCTGAAGCTTAAACTACTTGATAAGGTCAAACTTAGTCGTAGTAAACAAAACGAAGGGAAGGGTGTTTTTAGTCAGTAGAAATCTGACACTACTATGAGTACACGGTCTCATAGTGTCTCATGAAGATTTTCACCTACCCACGAAAAAAAAAAAAAAAAAAAAAAAAAAAAAAAAAAAAAAAAAAAAAAATTAGAAGCGCACTAGTGTGCAGATTTCAAATCTGTGATTAGATTTTCTCTGCGATGTACACTTTTGGAGAAAGTCATGTCTCTCTGGATTAAGTTAGGCAGGCCAAATCCGCCATGCCAGGGTCGCCAGATATCGAATTTTCCGAACAATCACCGATGTATGTAATTTGTACGTCATTAGAAGCGCACAAGTGTTCAGTTTCAAAATCTGTGATTAGATTTTCTCTGCGATGTATACTTTTGGAGAAAATCTTGTCGTTTTGGAATACGTTAGGCTGGCCAAATTCCGCATGCCAGGGTCGCCAGATATCGAGTTTTCCGACCAATCACCGATGTATGTAATTTGCACGTCATTAGAAGCGCACTAGTGTGCAGATTTCAAATCTGCGATTAGATTTTTTCTGCGATGTATAATTTAAGAGAAAATCATGTCTTTCTGGATTAAGATAGGTTGGCCGAATCCGCCATGCCAGGGTCACCAGATATCGAATTTTCCGACCAATCACAGATGTATGTAATTTGTACGTCATTAGAAGCGCACAAGTGTTCAGTTTCAAAATCTGTGATTAGATTTTCTCTGCGATGTATACTTTTGGAGAAAATCTTGTCGTTTTGGATTACGTTAGGCTGGCCAAATTCCACATGCCAGGGTCGCCAGATATCGAGTTTTCCGACCAATCACCGATGTATGTAATTTGTACGTCATTAGAAGCGCACAAGTGTTCAGTTTCAAAATCTGTGATTAGATTTTCTCTGCGATGTATACTTTTGGAGAAAATCTTGTCGTTTTGGATTACGTTAGGCTGGCCAAATTCCGCATGCCAGGGTCGCCAGATATCGGGTTTTCCGACCAATCACCGATATGTGTAATTTGTACGTCATTAGAAGCGCACAAGTGTTCAGTTTCAAAATCTGTGATTAGATTTTCTCTGCGATGTACACTTTTGGAGAAAATCTTGTCGTTTTGGATTACGTTAGGCTGGCCAAATTCCGCATGCCAGGGTCGCCAGATATCGCATTTTCCGAACAATAACCGATGTATGTAATTTGTACGTCATTAGAAGCGCACTAGTGTGCTGATTTCAAATCTGTGATTAGATTTTGTCTGTGATGTATACTTTTGGCGGAAATCATGTCTTTCTGGATTAAGTTAGGTTCGCCGAATCCGCCATGCCAGGGTCGCCAGATATCGAGTTTTCCGACGAATCACCGATGTATGTAGTTTGTACGTTATTGGAAGCGCATTGGTGTGCAGATTTCAAATCGGTGATTAGATTTTCTCTGCGATGTATAGTTTTGGAGAAAATCATGTCTTTCTGGATTAAGTTAGGTTGGCCGAATCTGCCATGCCAGGGTCGCCAGATATCGAATTTTCCGACCAATCACCGATGTATGTAATTTGCACGTCATTAGAAGCACACTAGTTAGCAGATTTCAAATCTGTGATTAGGTTTTTTCTGCGATGTATAATTTAGGAGAAAATCATGTCTTTCTGGATTAAGTTAGGTTGGCCGAATCCGCCATGCCAGGGTCACCAGATATCGAATTTTCCGAACAATCACCGATGTATGTAGTTTGTACGTCATTTGAAACGCACTAGTGTGCAGATTTCAAATCTGTGATTAGATTTTCTCTGCGATGTATACTTTTGGAAAAAATCATGTCTTTCTGGATTAAGTTAGGTTGGCCGAATCCGCCATGCCAGGGTCGCCAGATATCGAGTTTTCCGACCAATCACCGATGTATGTAATTTGTACGTCATTAGAAGCGCACAAGTGTTCAGTTTCAAATCTGTGATTAGATTTTCTCTGCGATGTATACTTTTGGAGAAAATCTTGTCGTTTTGGATTACGTTAGGCTGGCCAAATTCCGCATGCCAGGGTCGCCAGATATCGAATTTTCCGAACAATAACCGATGTATGTAATTTGTACGTCATTAGAAGTGCACTAGTGTGCTGATTTCAAATCTGTGATTAGATTTTCTCTGTGATGTATACTTTTGGCGGAAATCATGTCTTTCTGGATTAAGTTATGTTCGCCGAATCCGCCATGCCAGGGTCGCCAGATATCGAGTTTTCCGACGAATCACCGATGTATGTAGTTTGTACGTTATTGGAAGCGCATTGGTGTGCAGATTTCAAATCGGTGATTAGATTTTCTCTGCGATGTATACTTTTGGAGAAAATCATGTCTTTCTGGATTAAGTTAGTTTCGCCGAATCCGCCATGCCAGGGTCGCCAGATATCGAGTTTTCCGACCAATAACCGATGTATGTAATTTGTACGTCATTAGAAGCGCACTAGTGTGCAGATTTCAAATCTGTGATTAGATTTTCTCTGTGATGTATACTTTTGGCGGAAATCATGTCTTTCTGGATTAAGTTAGGTTCGCCGAATCCGCCATGCCAGGGTCGCCAGATATCGAATTTTCCGACCAATAACCGATGTATGGAATTCGTACGTCATTGGAAGCGCACAAGTGTGCAGATTTCAAATCTGTGATTAGATTTTCTCGGCGATGTATACTTTTGGAGAAAATCATGTCGTTTTGGATTAAGTTAGGCTGGCCAAATTCCGCATGCCAGGGTCGCCAGATATCGAATTTTCCGACCAATAACCGATGTATGTAATTTGCACGTCATTAGAAGCGCACTAGTGTGCAGATTTCAAATCTGTGATTAGATTTTTTCTGCGATGTATAATTTAAGAGAAAATCATGTCTTTCTGGATTAAGTTAGGTTGGCCGAATCCGCCATGCCAGGGTCACCAGATATCGAGTTTTCCGACCAATCAACAATGTATGTAATTTGTACGTCATTAGAAGCGCACGAGTGTTCAGTTTCAAAATCTGTGATTAGATTTTCTCTGCGATGTATACTTTTGGAGAAAATCTTGTCGTTTTGGATTACGTTAGGCTGGCCAAATTCCGCATGCCAGGGTCGCCAGATATCGAATTTGCCGACCATCCACCGATGTATGTAATTTGTGCGTCATTAGAAGTGCACTAGTGTACAGATTTCAAATGTGTGATTAGATTTTCTCTGCGATGTACACTTTTGGAGAAAGTCATGTCTTTCTGGATTAAGTTAGACTGGCCAAATTCGCCATGCCAGGGTCGCCAGATATCGAGTTTTCCGACCAATCACCGATGTATGTAATTTGTACGTCATTAGAAGCGCACAAGTGTTCAGTTTCAAAATCTGTGATTAGATTTTCTCTGCGATGTATACTTTTGGAGAAAATCTTGTCGTTTTGGAATACGTTAGGCTGGCCAAATTCCGCATGCCAGGGTCGCCAGATATCGAATTTTCCGAACAATAACCGATGTATGTAATTTGTACGTCATTAGAAGTGCACTAGTGTGCTGATTTCAAATCTGTGATTAGATTTTCTCTGTGATGTATACTTTTGGCGGAAATCATGTCTTTCTGGATTAAGTTATGTTCGCCGAATCCGCCATGCCAGGGTCGCCAGATATCGAGTTTTCCGACGAATCACCGATGTATGTAGTTTGTACGTTATTGGAAGCGCATTGGTGTGCAGATTTCAAATCGGTGATTAGATTTTCTCTGCGATGTATACTTTTGGAGAAAATCATGTCTTTCTGGATTAAGTTAGTTTCGCCGAATCCGCCATGCCAGGGTCGCCAGATATCGAATTTTCCGACCAATAACCGATGTATGTAATTTGTACGTCATTAGAAGCGCACTAGTGTGCAGATTTCAAATCTGTGATTAGATTTTCTCTGTGATGTATACTTTTGGCGGAAATCATGTCTTTCTGGATTAAGTTAGGTTCGCCGAATCCGCCATGCCAGGGTCGCCAGATATCGAATTTTCCGACCAATAACCGATGTATGGAATTCGTACGTCATTGGAAGCGCACAAGTGTGCAGATTTCAAATCTGTGATTAGATTTTCTCGGCGATGTATACTTTTGGAGAAAATCATGTCGTTTTGGATTAAGTTAGGCTGGCCAAATTCCGCATGCCAGGGTCGCCAGATATCGAATTTTCCGACGAATCACCGATGTATGTAATTTGTACGTTATTAGAAGCGCATTGGTGTGCAGATTTCAAATCGGTGATTAGATTTTTTCTGCGATGTATACTTTTGGAGAAAATCATGTCTTTCTGGATTAAGTTAGGTTGGCCGAATCCGCCATGCCAAGGTCGCCAGATATCGAATTTTCCGACCAATAACCGATGTATGGAATTTGTACGTCATTGGAAGCGCACAAGTGTGCTGATTTCAAATCTGTGATTAGATTTTCTCGGCGATGTATACTTTTGGAGAAAATCATGTCTTTCTGGATTAAGTTATTTTTGCGGAATCCGCCATGCCAGGGGAGCCAGATATCGAATTTTCCGACCAATCACCGATCTATATTATTTGTATGTCATTAGAAGCCCAATAGTGTGCAGATTTCAAATCTGTGATTAAATTTTCTCTGCGATGTATACTTTTGGAGAAATTCATGTCTCTCTGGATTAAGTTAGGCTGGCCAAATCCGCCATGCCAGGGTGGCCAGATATCGAACTTTCCGACCAATCACCGATGTATGTAATTTGTACGTTATTTGACAAGATTTCAAATCTGTGATTAGATTTTCTCTGCGATGTATACTTTTGGAAAAAATTATGTCTTTCTGAATTAAGTTAGGTTGGGCAAATCCGCCATGCCAGGGGAGCCAGATATCGAATTTTCCGACCAATCGCCAATGTATGTAATTTGTATGTCATTAGAAGCCCACTAATGTGCAGATTTCAAATCTGTGATTAGATTTTCTCTGCGATGTATAATTTATTAGAAAATCATGTCTTTCTGGATTAAGTTGGGTTGGCCGAATCCGCCATACCAGGGTCACCAGATATCGAATTTTCCGACCAGTCACACATGTATGTAGTTTGAACGTCATTGGAAGCGCACGGGTGTGCAGATTTCAAATCTGTGATTAGATTTTCTCTGCGATGTACACTTTTGGAGAAAATCATGTCTTTCTGGATTAAGTTAGGTTGGTCAAATCTGCCATGCCAGGGGCGCCAGATATCGAATTTTCCGACCAATCAACAATGTATGTAATTTGTACGCCATTTGACAAGATTTCAAATCTGTGATTAGATTTTCTCTGCGATGTATACTTTTGGAAAAAATCATGTCTTTCTGGATTAAGTTAGGCAGGCCAAATCCGCCATGCCAGGGTCGCCAGATATCGAATTTTCCGAACAATCACCGATGTATGTAGTTTGTACGTCATTAGAAGCGCACTAGTGTGCAGATTTCAAATCTGTGATTAGATTTTCTCTGCGATGTATACTTTTGGAAAAAATCATGTCTTTCTGGATTAAGTTAGGCAGGCCAAATCCGCCATGCCAGGGTCGCCAGATATCGAATTTTCCGAACAATCACCGATGTATGTAGTTTGTACGTCATTAGAAGCGCACTAGTGTGCAGATTTCAAATCTGTGATTAGATTTTCTCTGCGATGTACACTTTTGGAGAAAATCATGTCTTTCTGGATTAAGTTAGGTTGGTCAAATCCGCCATGCCAGGGGCGCCAGATATCGAGTTTTCCGACCAATCACCGATGTATGTAATTTGTACGTCATTAAAAGCGCACAAGTGTTCAGTTTCAAAATCTGTGATTAGATTTTCTCTGCGATGTATACTTTTGGAGAAAATCTTGTCGTTTTGGATTACGTTAGGCTGGCCAAATTCCGCATGCCAGGGTCGCCATATATCGAATTTTCCGACCAATCACCGATGTATGTAATTTGTGCGTCATTAGAAGCGCACTAGTGTGCAGATTTCAAATCTGTGATTAGATTTTCTCTGCGATGTACACTTTTGGAGAAAGTCATGTCTTTCTGGATTAAGTTAGACTGGCCAAATTCGCCATGCCAGGGTCGCCAGATATCGAGTTTTCCGACCAATCACCGATGTATGTAATTTGTACGTCATTAGAAGCGCACTAGTGTTCAGTTTCAAAATCTGTGATTAGATTTTCTCTGCCATGTATACTTTTGGAGAAAATCTTGTCGTTTTGGATTACGTTAGGCTGGCCAAATTCCGCATGCCAGGGTCGCCAGATATCGAATTTCCGAACAATAACCGATGTATATAATTTGTACGTCATTAGAAGCGCACTAGTGTGCTGATTTCAAATCTGTGATTAGATTTTCTCTGTGATGTATACTTTTGGCGGAAATCATGTCTTTCTGGATTAAGTTAGGTTCGCCGAATCCGCCATGCCAGGGTCGCCAGATATCGAATTTTCCGACGAATCACCGATGTATGTAATTTGTACGTTATTGGAAGCGCATTGGTGTGCAGATTTCAAATCTGTGATTAGATTTTTTCTGCGATGTATACTTTTGGAGAAAATCATGTCTTTCTGGATTAAGTTAAGTTGGCCGAATCCGCCATGCCAGGGTCGCCAGATATCGAATTTTCCGAACAATAACCGATGTATGTAATTTACACGTCATTAGAAGCACACTAGTGTGCAGATTTCAAATCTGTGATTAGATTTTTTCTGCGATGTATAATTTAGTAGAAAATCATGTCTTTCTGGATTAAGTTAGGTTGGCCGAATCCGCCATGCCAGGGTCACCAGATATCGAATTTTCCGACCAATCACCGATGTATGGAATTTGTACGTCATTGGAAGCGCAATGGTGTGCAGATTTCAAATCTGTGATTCGATTTTCTCTGCGATGTATACTTTTGGAGAAAATCATGTCTTTCTTGATTAAGTTAGGTTGGCGGAATCCGCCATGCCAGGGGAGCCAGATATCGAATTTTCCGACCAATCACCGATCTATATTATTTGTATGTCATTAGAAGCCCACTAGTGTGCAGATTTCAAATCTGTGATTAAATTTTCTCTGCGATGTATACTTTTGGAGAAATTCATGTCTTTCTGGATTAAGTTAGGCTGGCCAAATCCGCCATGCCAGGATCGCCAGATATCGAATCTTAGGACCAATCACCGATGTATGTAAGTTGTGCGTCATTAGAAGCGCACTAGTGTGCAGATTTCAAATCTGTGATTAGATTTTCTCTGCGATGTACACTTTTGGAGAAAGTCATGTCTTTCTGGATTAAGTTAGACTGGCCAAACTCGCCATGCCAGGGTCGCCAGATGTCGAGTTTTCCGACCAATCACCGATGTATGTAATTTGTACGTCATTAGAAGCACACGAGTGTTCAGTTTCAAAATCTGTGATTAGATTTTCTCTGCGATGTATACTTTTGGAGAAAATCTTGTCGTTTTGGATTACGTTAGTCTGGCCAAATTCCGCATGCCAGGGTCGCCAGATATCGAATTTTCCGAACAATAACCGATGTATGTAATTTGCACGTCATTAGAAGCGCACTAGTGTGCTGGTTTCAAATCTGTGATTAGATTTTCTCTGTGATGTATATTTTGGCGGAAATCATGTCTTTCTGGATTAAGTTAGGTTCGCCGAATCCGCCATGCCAGGGTCGCCAGATATCGAATTTTCCGACGAATCACCGATATATGTAATTTGTACGTTATTGGAAGCGCATTGGTGTGCAGATTTCAAATCGGTGATTAGATTTTCTCTGCGATGTATACTTTTGGAGAAAATCATGTCTTTCTGGATTAAGTTAGGTTGGCCGAATCCGCCATGCCAGGGTCGCCAGATATCGAATTTTCCGACCAATAACCGATGTATGTCATTTGCACGTCATTAGAAGCGCACTAGTGTGCAGATTTCAAATCTGTGATTAGATTTTTTCTGCGATGTATAATTTAAGAGAAAATCATGTTTTTCTGGATTAAGTTAGGTTGGCCGAATCCGCCATGCCAGGGTCGCCAGATATCGAGTTTTCCGACCAATCACCGATGTATGTAATTTGTACGTCATTGGAAGCGCACAAGTGTTCAGTTTCAAAATCTGTGATTAGATTTTCTCTGCGATGTATACTTTTGGAGAAAATCTTGTCGTTTTGGATTACGTTAGTCTGGCCAAATTCCGCATGCCAGGGTCGCCAGATATCGAACTTTCCGAACAATAACCGATGTATGTAATTTGCACGTCATTAGAAGCGCACTAGTGTGCTGATTTCAAATCTGTGATTAGATTTTCTCTGTGATGTATATTTTGGCGGAAATCATGTCTTTCTGGATTAAGTTAGGTTCGCCGAATCCGCCATGCCAGGGTCGCCAGATATCGAATTTTCCGACCAATAACCGATGTATGTAATTTGCACGTCATTAGAAGCGCACTAGTGTGCAGATTTCAAATCTGTGATTAGATTTTTTCTGCGATGTATAATTTAAGAGAAAATCATGTTTTTCTGGATTAAGTTAGGTTGGCCGAATCCGCCATGCCAGGGTCGCCAGATATCGAGTGTTCCGACCAATCACCGATGTATGTAATTTGTACGTCATTGGAAGCGCACAAGTGTTCAGTTTCAAAATCTGTGATTAGATTTTCTCTGCGATGTATACTTTTGGCGGAAATCATGTCTTTCTGGATTAAGTTAGGTTCGCCGAATCCGCCATGCCAGGGTCGCCAGATATCGAATTTTCCGAACAATAACCGATGTATGTAATTTGCACGTCATTAGAAGCGCACTAGTGTGCTGATTTCAAATCTGTGATTAGATTTTCTCTGTGATGTATATTTTGGCGGATATCATGTCTTTCTGGATTAAGTTAGGTTCGCCGAATCCGCCATGCCAGGGTCGCCAGATATCGAATTTTCCGGAAATCATGTCTTTCTGGATTAAGTTATGTTCGCCGAATCCGCCATGCCAGGGTCGCCAGATATCGAGTTTTCCGACGAATCACCGATGTATGTATGTAGTTTGTACGTTATTGGAAGCGCATTGGTGTGCAGTTTTCAAATCGGTGATTAGATTTTCTCTGCGATGTATACTTTTGGAGAAAATCATGTCTTTCTGGATTAAGTTAGTTTCGCCGAATCCGCCATGCCAGGGTCGCCAGATATCGAATTTTCCGACCAATAACCGATGTATGTAATTTGTACGTCATTAGAAGCGCACTAGTGTGCAGATTTCAAATCTGTGATTAGATTTTCTCTGTGATGTATACTTTTGGCGGAAATCATGTCTTTCTGGATTAAGTTAGGTTCGCCGAATCCGCCATGCCAGGGTCGCCAGATATCGAATTTTCCGACCAATAACCGATGTATGGAATTCGTACGTCATTGGAAGCGCACAAGTGTGCAGATTTCAAATCTGTGATTAGATTTTCTCGGCGATGTATACTTTTGGAGAAAATCATGTCGTTTTGGATTAAGTTAGGCTGGCCAAATTCCGCATGCCAGAGTCGCCAGATATCGAATTTTCCGACGAATCACCGATGTATGTAATTTGTACGTTATTGGAAGCGCATTGGTGTGCAGATTTCAAATCGGTGATTAGATTTTTTCTGCGATGTATACTTTTGGAGAAAATCATGTCTTTCTGGATTAAGTTAGGTTCGCCGAATCCGCCATGCCAGGGTCGCCAGATATCGAATTTTCCGACGAATCACCGATGTATGTAATTTGTACGTTATTGGAAGCGCATTGGTGTGCAGATTTCAAATCGGTGATTAGATTTTCTCTGCGATGTATACTTTTGGAGAAAATCATGTCTTTCTGGATTAAGTTAAGTTGGCCGAATCCGCCATGCCAGGGTCGCCAGATATCGAATTTTCCGAACAATAACCGATGTATGTAATTTACACGTCATTAGAAGCACACTAGTGTGCAGATTTCAAATCTGTGATTAGATTTTTTCTGCGATGTATAATTTAGTAGAAAATCATGTCTTTCTGGATTAAGTTAGGTTGGCCGAATGCGCCATGCCAGGGTCACCAGATATCGAATTTTCCGACCAATCACCGATGTATGGAATTTGTACGTCATTGGAAGCGCAATGGTGTGCAGATTTCAAATCTGTGATTCGATTTTCTCTGCGATGTATACTTTTGGAGAAAATCATGTCTTTCTTGATTAAGTTAGGTTGGCGGAATCCGCCATGCCAGGGGAGCCAGATATCGAATTTTCCGACCAATCACTGATCTATATTATTTGTATGTCATTAGAAGCCCACTAGTGTGCAGATTTCAAATCTGTGATTAAATTTTCTCTGCGATGTATACTTTTGGAGAAAGTCATGTCTTTCTGGATTAAGTTAGGCTGGCCAAATCCGCCATGCCAGGATCGCCAGATATCGAATCTTAGGACCAATCACCGATGTATGTAAGTTGTGCGTCATTAGAAGCGCACTAGTGTGCAGATTTCAAATCTGTGATTAGATTTTCTCTGCGATGTACACTTTTGGAGAAAGTCATGTCTTTCTGGATTAAGTTAGACTGGCCAAATTCGCCATGCCAGGGTCGCCAGATATCGAGTTTTCCGACCAATCACCGATGTATGTAATTTGTACGTCATTAGAAGCGCACAAGCGTTCAGTTTCAAAATCTGTGATTAGATTTTCTCTGCGATGTATACTTTTGGAGAAAATCTTGTCGTTTTGGATTACGTTAGTCTGGCCAAATTCCGCATGCCAGGGTCGCCAGATATCGAATTTTCCGAACAATAACCGATGTATGTAATTTGCACGTCATTAGAAGCGCACTAGTGTGCTGATTTCAAATCTGTGATTAGATTTTCTCTGTGATGTATATTTTGGCGGAAATCATGTCTTTCTGGATTAAGTTAGGTTCGCCGAATCCGCCATGCCAGGGTCGCCAGATATCGAATTTTCCGACGAATCACCGATATATGTAATTTGTACGTTATTGGAAGCGCATTGGTGTGCAGATTTCAAATCGGTGATTAGATTTTCTCTGCGATGTATACTTTTGGAGAAAATCATGTCTTTCTGGATTAAGTTAGGTTGGCCGAATCCGCCATGCCAGGGTCGCCAGATATCGAATTTTCCGACCAATAACCGACGTATGTAATTTGCACGTCATTAGAAGCGCACTAGTGTGCAGATTTCAAATCTGTGATTAGATTTTTTCTGCGATGTATAATTTAAGAGAAAATCATGTCTTTCTGGATTAAGTTAGGTTGGCCGAATCCGCCATGCCAGGGTCACCAGATATCGAATTTTCCGACCAATCACCGATGTATGTAATTTGTACGTCATTAGAAGCGCACGAGTGTTCAGTTTCAAAATCTGTGATTAGATTTTCTCTGCGATGTATACTTTTGGAGAAAATCTTGTCGTTTTGGATTACGTTAGGCTGGCCAAATTCCGCATGCCAGGGTCGCCAGATATCGAATTTTCCGACCAATCGCCGATGTATGTAATTTGTGCGTCATTAGAAGCGCGCTAGTGTGCAGATTTCAAATCTGTGATTAGATTTTCTCTGCGATGTATACTTTTGGAGAAAATCATGTCTTTCTGGATTAAGTTAGACTGGCCAAATTCGCCATGCCAGGGTCGCCAGATATCGAGTTTTCGACCAATCACCGATGTACGTAATTTGTACGTCATTAGAAGCGCACAAGTGTTCAGTTTCAAAATCTGTGATTAGATTTTCTCTGCGATGTATACTTTTGGAGAAAATCATGTCTTTCTGGATTAAGTTAGACTGGCCAAATTCGCCATGCCAGATATCGAGTTTTCCGACCAATCACCGATGTATGTAATTTGTACGTCATTAGAAGCGCACTAGTGTTCAGTTTCAAAATCTGTGATTAGATTTTCTCTGAGATGTATACTTTTGGAGAAAATCTTGTCGTTTTGGATTACGTTAGGCTGGCCAAATCAGCCATGCCAGGGTCGCCAGATATCGAATTTTCCGACCAATCGCCGATGTGTGTAATTTGCACGTCATTAGAAGCGCACTAGTGTGCTGATTTCAAATCTGTGATTAGATTTTCTCTGTGATGTATATTTTGGCGGAAATCATGTCTTTCTGGATTAAGTTAGGTTGGCCGAATCCGCCATGCCAGGGTCACCAGATATCGAATTTTCCGACCAATCACCGATGTATGTAATTTGTACGTCATTAGAAGCGCACAAGTGTTCAGTTTCAAAATCTGTGATTAGATTTTCTCTGCGATGTATACTTTTGGAGAAAATCTTGTCGTTTTGGATTACGTTAGGCTGGCCAAATTCCGCATGCCAGGGTCGCCAGATATCGAATTTTCCGACCAATCGCCGATGTATGTAATTTGTGCGTCATTAGAAGCGCACTAGTGTGCAGATTTCAAATCTGTGATTAGATTTTCTCTGCGATGTACACTTTTGGAGAAAGTCATGTCTGTCTGGATTAAGTTAGGCAGGCCAAATCCGCCATGCCAGGGTCGCCAGATATCGAATTTTCCGAACAATCACCGATGTATGTAATTTGTACGTCATTAGAAGCGCACAAGTGTTCAGTTTCAAAATCTGTGATTAGATTTTCTCTGCGATGTATACTTTTGGAGAAAATCTTGTCGTTTTGGAATACGTTAGGCTGGCCAAATTCCGCATGCCAGGGTCGCCAGATATCGAATTTTCCGACCAATCGCCGATGTGTGTAATTTGTGCGTCATTAGAAGCGCACTAGTGTGCAGATTTCAAATCTGTGATTAGATTTTCTCTGCGATGTACACTTTTGGAGAAAGTCATGTCTCTCTGGATTAAGTTAGGCTGGCCAAATCCGCCATGCCAGGATCGCCAGATATCGAGTTTTCCGACCAATCACCGATGTATGTAATTTGCACGTCATTAGAAGCGCACTAGTGTGCAGATTTCAAATCTGCGATTCGATTTTTTCTGCGATGTATAATTTAAGAGAAAATCATGTCTTTCTGGATTAAGTTAGGTTGGCCGAATCCGCCATGCCAGGGTCGCCAGATATCGAATTTTCCGACCAATCACCGATGTATGTAATTTGCACGTCATTAGAAGCGCACTAGTGTGCAGATTTCAAATCTGTGATTAGATTTTTTCTGCGATGTATAATTTAAGAGAAAATCATGTCTTTCTGGATTAAGTTAGGTTGGCCGAATCCGCCATGCCAGGGTCACCAGATATCGAATTTTCCGACCAATCACCGATGTATGTAATTTGTATGTCATTAGAAGCGCACTAGTGTGCAGATTTCAAATCTGTGATTAGATTTTCTCTGCGATGTATACTTTTGGAGAAAATCATGTCTTTCTGGATTAAGTTAGACTGGCCAAATTCGCCATGCCAGATATCGAGTTTTCCGACCAATCACCGATGTATGTAATTTGTACGTCATTAGAAGCGCACAAGTGTTCAGTTTCAAAATCTGTGATTAGATTTTCTCTGAGATGTATACTTTTGGAGAAAATCTTGTCGTTTTGGATTACGTTAGGCTGGCCAAATCAGCCATGCCAGGATCGCCAGATATCGAATCTTCCGACCAATCACCGATGTATGTAAGTTGCGCGCACTAGTGTGCAGATTTCAAATCTGTGATTAGATTTTCTCTGCGATGTATACTTTTGGAGAAAATCATGTATTTCTGGATTAAGTTAGACTGGCCAAATTCGCCATGCCAGGGTCGCCAGATATCGAGTTTTCCGACCAATCACCGATGTACGTAATTTGTATGTCATTAGAAGCGCACAAGTGTTCAGTTTCAAAATCTGTGATTAGATTTTCTCTGCGATGTATACTTTTGGAGAAAATCATGTCTTTCTGGATTAAGTTAGACTGGCCAAATTCGCCATGCCAGATATCGAGTTTTCCGACCAATCACCGATGTATGTAATTTGTACGTCATTAGAAGCGCACAAGTGTTCAGTTTCAAAATCTGTGATTAGATTTTCTCTGAGATGTATACTTTTGGAGAAAATCTTGTCGTTTTGGATTACGTTAGGCTGGCCAAATCAGCCATGCCAGGATCGCCAGATATCGAATCTTCCGACCAATCACCGATGTATGTAAGTTGCGCGCACTAGTGTGCAGATTTCAAATCTGTGATTAGATTTTCTCTGCGATGTACACTTTTGGAGAAAGTCATGTCTTTCTGGATTAAGTTAGACTGGCCAAATTCGCCATGCCAGGGTTGCCAGATATCGAGTTTTCCGACCAATCACCGATGTATGTAATTTGTACGTCATTAGAAGCGCACAAGTGTTCAGTTTCAAAATCTGTGATTAGATTTTCTCTGCGATGTATACTTTTGGAGAAAATCTTGTCGTTTTGGATTACGTTAGTCTGGCCAAATTCCGCATGCCAGGGTCGCCAGATATCGAATTTTCCGAACAATAACCGATGTATGTAATTTGTACGTCATTAGAAGCGCACTAGTGTGCTGATTTCAAATCTGTGATTAGATTTTCTCTGTGATGTATAATTTTGGCGGAAATCATGTCTTTCTGGATTAAGTTAGGTTCGCCGAATCCGCCACAGGGTCGCCAGATATCGAATTTTCCGACGATTCACCGATATATGTAATTTGTACGTTATTGGAAGCGCATTGGTGTGCAGATTTCAAATCGGTGATTAGATTTTCTCTGCGATGTATACTTTTGGAGAAAATCATGTCTTTCTGGATTAAGTTAGGTTGGCCGAATCTGCCATGCCAGTGTCGCCAGATATCGAATTTTCCGACCAATCACCGATGTATGTAATTTGCACGTCATTAGAAGCGCACTAGTGTGCAGATTTCAAATCTGTGATTAGATTTTTTCAGCGATGTATAATTTAAGAGAAAATCATGTCTTTCTGGATTAAGTTAGGTTGGCCGAATCCGCCATGCCAGGGTCACCAGATATCGAATTTTCCGACCAATCACCGATGTATGTAATTTGTACGTCATTAGAAGCGCACAAGTGTTCAGTTTCAAAATCTGTGATTAGATTTTCTCTGCGATGTATAATTTAGGAGAAAATCATGTCTTTCTGGATTAAGTTGGGTTGGCCGAATCCGCCATGCCAGGGTCGCCATATATCGAATTTTCCGACCAATCACCGATGTATGTAATTTGTGCGTCATTAGAAGCGCACTAGTGTGCAGATTTCAAATCTGTGATTAGATTTTCTCTGCGATGTACACTTTTGGAGAAAGTCATGTCTTTCTGGATTAAGTTAGACTGGCCAAATTCGCCATGCCAGGGTCGCCAGATATCGAGCTTTCCGACCAATCACCGATGTATGTAATTTGTACGTCATTAGAAGCGCACTAGTGTTCAGTTTCAAAATCTGTGATTTGATTTTCTCTGCCATGTATACTTTTGGAGAAAATCTTGTCGTTTTGGATTACGTTAGGCTGGCCAAATTCCGCATGCCAGGGTCGCCAGATATCGAATTTTCCGACCAATCGCCGACGTATGTAATTTGCACGTCATTAGAAGCGCACTAGTGTGCAGATTTCAAATCTGTGATTAGATTTTTTCTGCGATGTATAATTTAAGAGAAAATCATGTCTTTCTGGATTAAGTTAGGTTGGCCGAATCCGCCATGCCAGGGTCACCAGATATCGAATTTTCCGACCAATCACCGATGTATGTAATTTGTACGTCATTAGAAGCGCACGAGTGTTCAGTTTCAAAATCTGTGATTAGATTTTCTCTGCGATGTATACTTTTGGAGAAAATCTTGTCGTTTTGGATTACGTTAGGCTGGCCAAATTCCGCATGCCAGGGTCGCCAGATATCGAATTTTCCGACCAATCGCCGATGTATGTAATTTGTGCGTCATTAGAAGCGCGCTAGTGTGCAGATTTCAAATCTGTGATTAGATTTTCTCTGCGATGTATACTTTTGGAGAAAATCATGTCTTTCTGGATTAAGTTAGACTGGCCAAATTCGCCATGCCAGGGTCGCCAGATATCGAGTTTTCGACCAATCACCGATGTACGTAATTTGTACGTCATTAGAAGCGCACAAGTGTTCAGTTTCAAAATCTGTGATTAGATTTTCTCTGCGATGTATACTTTTGGAGAAAATCATGTCTTTCTGGATTAAGTTAGACTGGCCAAATTCGCCATGCCAGATATCGAGTTTTCCGACCAATCACCGATGTATGTAATTTGTACGTCATTAGAAGCGCACAAGTGTTCAGTTTCAAAATCTGTGATTAGATTTTCTCTGAGATGTATACTTTTGGAGAAAATCTTGTCGTTTTGGATTACGTTAGGCTGGCCAAATTCCGCATGCCAGGGTCGCCAGATATCGAATTTTCCGACCAATCGCCGATGTATGTAATTTGTGCGTCATTAGAAGCGCACTAGTGTGCAGATTTCAAATCTGTGATTAGATTTTCTCTGCGATGTACACTTTTGGAGAAAGTCATGTCTCTCTGGATTAAGTTAGGCAGGCCAAATCCGCCATGCCAGGGTCGCCAGATATCGAATTTTCCGAACAATCACCGATGTATGTAATTTGTACGTCATTAGAAGCGCACAAGTGTTCAGTTTCAAAATCTGTGATTAGATTTTCTCTGCGATGTATACTTTTGGAGAAAATCTTGTCGTTTTGGAATACGTTAGGCTGGCCAAATTCCGCATGCCAGGGTCGCCAGATATCGAATTTTCCGACCAATCGCCGATGTGTGTAATTTGCACGTCATTAGAAGCGCACTAGTGTGCTGATTTCAAATCTGTGATTAGATTTTCTCTGTGATGTATATTTTGGCGGAAATCATGTCTTTCTGGATTAAGTTAGGTTGGCCGAATCCGCCATGCCAGGGTCACCAGATATCGAATTTTCCGACCAATCACCGATGTATGTAATTTGTACGTCATTAGAAGCGCACAAGTGTTCAGTTTCAAAATCTGTGATTAGATTTTCTCTGCGATGTATACTTTTGGAGAAAATCTTGTCGTTTTGGATTACGTTAGGCTGGCCAAATTCCGCATGCCAGGGTCGCCAGATATCGAATTTTCCGACCAATCGCCGATGTATGTAATTTGTGCGTCATTAGAAGCGCACTAGTGTGCAGATTTCAAATCTGTGATTAGATTTTCTCTGCGATGTACACTTTTGGAGAAAGTCATGTCTGTCTGGATTAAGTTAGGCAGGCCAAATCCGCCATGCCAGGGTCGCCAGATATCGAATTTTCCGAACAATCACCGATGTATGTAATTTGTACGTCATTAGAAGCGCACAAGTGTTCAGTTTCAAAATCTGTGATTAGATTTTCTCTGCGATGTATACTTTTGGAGAAAATCTTGTCGTTTTGGAATACGTTAGGCTGGCCAAATTCCGCATGCCAGGGTCGCCAGATATCGAATTTTCCGACCAATCGCCGATGTGTGTAATTTGTGCGTCATTAGAAGCGCACTAGTGTGCAGATTTCAAATCTGTGATTAGATTTTCTCTGCGATGTACACTTTTGGAGAAAGTCATGTCTCTCTGGATTAAGTTAGGCTGGCCAAATCCGCCATGCCAGGATCGCCAGATATCGAGTTTTCCGACCAATCACCGATGTATGTAATCTGCACGTCATTAGAAGCGCACTAGTGTGCAGATTTCAAATCTGCGATTCGATTTTTTCTGCGATGTATAATTTAAGAGAAAATCATGTCTTTCTGGATTAAGTTAGGTTGGCCGAATCCGCCATGCCAGGGTCACCAGATATCGAATTTTCCGACCAATCACCGATGTATGTAATTTGTACGTCATTAGAAGCGCACTAGTGTGCAGATTTCAAATCTGTGATTAGATTTTCTCTGCGATGTACACTTTTGGAGAAAGTCATGTCTTTCTGGATTAAGTTAGACTGGCCAAATTCGCCATGCCAGGGTTGCCAGATATCGAGTTTTCCGACCAATCACCGATGTATGTAATTTGTACGTCATTAGAAGCGCACAAGTGTTCAGTTTCAAAATCTGTGATTAGATTTTCTCTGCGATGTATACTTTTGGAGAAAATCTTGTCGTTTTGGATTACGTTAGTCTGGCCAAATTCCGCATGCCAGGGTCGCCAGATATCGAATTTTCCGAACAATAACCGATGTATGTAATTTGTACGTCATTAGAAGCGCACAAGTGTTCAGTTTCAAAATCTGTGATTAGATTTTCTCTGAGATGTATACTTTTGGAGAAAATCTTGTCGTTTTGGATTACGTTAGGCTGGCCAAATCAGCCATGCCAGGATCGCCAGATATCGAATCTTCCGACCAATCACCGATGTGTGTAATTTGTGCGTCATTAGAAGCGCACTAGTGTGCAGATTTCAAATCTGTGATTAGATTTTCTCTGCGATGTACACTTTTGGAGAAAGTCATGTCTCTCTGGATTAAGTTAGGCAGGCCAAATCCGCCATGCCAGGGTCGCCAGATATCGAATTTTCCGAACAATCACCGATGTATGTAATTTGTACGTCATTAGAAGCGCACAAGTGTTCAGTTTCAAAATCTGTGATTAGATTTTCTCTGCGATGTATACTTTTGGAGAAAATCTTGTCGTTTTGGAATACGTTAGGCTGGCCAAATTCCGCATGCCAGGGTCGCCAGATATCGAATTTTCCGACCAATCGCCGATGTGTGTAATTTGTGCGTCATTAGAAGTGCACTAGTGTGCAGATTTCAAATCTGTGATTAGATTTTCTCTGCGATGTACACTTTTGGAGAAAGTCATGTCTCTCTGGATTAAGTTAGGCAGGCCAAATCCGCCATGCCAGGGTCGCCAGATATCGAATTTTCCGAACAATCACCGATGTATGTAATTTGTACGTCATTAGAAGCGCACAAGTGTTCAGTTTCAAAATCTGTGATTAGATTTTCTCTGCGATGTATACTTTTGGAGAAAATCTTGTCGTTTTGGAATACGTTAGGCTGGCCAAATTCCGCATGCCAGGGTCGCCAGATATCGAATTTTCCGACCAATCGCCGATGTGTGTAGTTTGCACGTCATTAGAAGCGCACTAGTGTGCTGATTTCAAATCTGTGATTAGATTTTCTCTGTGATGTATATTTTGGCGGAAATCATGTCTTTCTGGATTAAGTTAGGTTGGCCGAATCCGCCATGCCAGGGTCACCAGATATCGAATTTTCCGACCAATCACCGATGTATGTAATTTGTACGTCATTAGAAGCGCACAAGTGTTCAGTTTCAAAATCTGTGATTAGATTTTCTCTGCGATGTATACTTTTGGAGAAAATCTTGTCGTTTTGGATTACGTCAGGCTGGCCAAATTCCGCATGCCAGGGTCGCCAGATATCGAATTTTCCGACCAATCGCCGATGTATGTAATTTGTGCGTCATTAGAAGCGCACTAGTGTGCAGATTTCAAATCTGTGATTAGATTTTCTCTGCGATGTACACTTTTGGAGAAAGTCATGTCTGTCTGGATTAAGTTAGGCAGGCCAAATCCGCCATGCCAGGGTCGCCAGATATCGAATTTTCCGAACAATCACCGATGTATGTAATTTGTACGTCATTAGAAGCGCACAAGTGTTCAGTTTCAAAATCTGTGATTAGATTTTCTCTGCGATGTATACTTTTGGAGAAAATCTTGTCGTTTTGGAATACGTTAGGCTGGCCAAATTCCGCATGCCAGGGTCGCCAGATATCGAATTTTCCGACCAATCGCCGATGTGTGTAATTTGTGCGTCATTAGAAGCGCACTAGTGTGCAGATTTCAAATCTGTGATTAGATTTTCTCTGCGATGTACACTTTTGGAGAAAGTCATGTCTCTCTGGATTAAGTTAGGCTGGCCAAATCCGCCATGCCAGGATCGCCAGATATCGAGTTTTCCGACCAATCACCGATGTATGTAATTTGCACGTCATTAGAAGCGCACTAGTGTGCAGATTTCAAATCTGCGATTCGATTTTTTCTGCGATGTATAATTTAAGAGAAAATCATGTCTTTCTGGATTAAGTTAGGTTGGCCGAATCCGCCATGCCAGGGTCACCAGATATCGAATTTTCCGACCAATCACCGATGTATGTAATTTGTACGTCATTAGAAGCGCACTAGTGTGCAGATTTCAAATCTGTGATTAGATTTTCTCTGCGATGTATACTTTTGGAGAAAATCATGTCTTTCTGGATTAAGTTAGACTGGCCAAATTCGCCATGCCAGATATCGAGTTTTCCGACCAATCACCGATGTATGTAATTTGTACGTCATTAGAAGCGCACAAGTGTTCAGTTTCAAAATCTGTGATTAGATTTTCTCTGAGATGTATACTTTTGGAGAAAATCTTGTCGTTTTGGATTACGTTAGGCTGGCCAAATCAGCCATGCCAGGATCGCCAGATATCGAATCTTCCGACCAATCACCGATGTATGTAAGTTGCGCGCACTAGTGTGCAGATTTCAAATCTGTGATTAGATTTTCTCTGCGATGTATACTTTTGGAGAAAATCATGTCTTTCTGGATTAAGTTAGACTGGCCAAATTCGCCATGCCAGGGTCGCCAGATATCGAGTTTTCCGACCAATCACCGATGTATGTAATTTGTATGTCATTAGAAGCGCACAAGTGTTCAGTTTCAAAATCTGTGATTAGATTTTCTCTGCGATGTATACTTTTGGAGAAAATCATGTCTTTCTGGATTACGTTAGACTGGCCAAATTCGCCATGCCAGATATCGAGTTTTCCGACCAATCACCGATGTATGTAATTTGTACGTCATTAGAAGCGCACAAGTGTTCAGTTTCAAAATCTGTGATTAGATTTTCTCTGAGATGTATACTTTTGGAGAAAATCTTGTCGTTTTGGATTACGTTAGGCTGGCCAAATCAGCCATGCCAGGATCGCCAGATATCGAATCTTCCGACCAATCACCGATGTATGTAAGTTGCGCGCACTAGTGTGCAGATTTCAAATCTGTGATTAGATTTTCTCTGCGATGTACACTTTTGGAGAAAGTCATGTCTTTCTGGATTAAGTTAGACTGGCCAAATTCGCCATGCCAGGGTTGCCAGATATCGAGTTTTCCGACCAATCACCGATGTATGTAATTTGTACGTCATTAGAAGCGCACAAGTGTTCAGTTTCAAAATCTGTGATTAGATTTTCTCTGCGATGTATACTTTTGGAGAAAATCTTGTCGTTTTGGATTACGTTAGTCTGGCCAAATTCCGCATGCCAGGGTCGCCAGATATCGAATTTTCCGAACAATAACCGATGTATGTAATTTGTACGTCATTAGAAGCGCACTAGTGTGCTGATTTCAAATCTGTGATTAGATTTTCTCTGTGATGTATAATTTTGGCGGAAATCATGTCTTTCTGGATTAAGTTAGGTTCGCCAAATCCGCCACAGGGTCGCCAGATATCGAATTTTCCGACGAATCACCGATATATGTAATTTGTACGTTATTGGAAGCGCATTGGTGTGCAGATTTCAAATCGGTGATTAGATTTTCTCTGCGATGTATACTTTTGGAGAAAATCATGTCTTTCTGGATTAAGTTAGGTTGGCCGAATCTGCCATGCCAGTGTCGCCAGATATCGAATTTTCCGACCAATCACCGATGTATGTAATTTGCACGTCATTAGAAGCGCACTAGTGTGCAGATTTCAAATCTGTGATTAGATTTTTTCAGCGATGTATAATTTAAGAGAAAATCATGTCTTTCTGGATTAAGTTAGGTTGGCCGAATCCGCCATGCCAGGGTCACCAGATATCGAATTTTCCGACCAATCACCGATGTATGTAATTTGTACGTCATTAGAAGCGCACAAGTGTTCAGTTTCAAAATCTGTGATTAGATTTTCTCTGCGATGTATACTTTTGGAGAAAATCTTGTCGTTTTGGATTACGTTAGGCTGGCCAAATTCCGCATGCCAGGGTCGCCATATATCGAATTTTCCGACCAATCACCGATGTATGTAATTTGTGCGTCATTAGAAGCGCACTAGTGTGCAGATTTCAAATCTGTGATTAGATTTTCTCTGCGATGTACACTTTTGGAGAAAGTCATGTCTTTCTGGATTAAGTTAGACTGGCCAAATTCGCCATGCCAGGGTCGCCAGATATCGAGCTTTCCGACCAATCACCGATGTATGTAATTTGTACGTCATTAGAAGCGCACTAGTGTTCAGTTTCAAAATCTGTGATTTGATTTTCTCTGCCATGTATACTTTTGGAGAAAATCTTGTCGTTTTGGATTACGTTAGGCTGGCCAAATTCCGCATGCCAGGGTCGCCAGATATCGAATTTCCGAACAATAACCGATGTATATAATTTGTACGTCATTAGAAGCGCACTAGTGTGCTGATTTCAAATCTGTGATTAGATTTTCTCTGTGATGTATACTTTTGGCGGAAATCATGTCTTTCTGGATTAAGTTAGGTTCGCCGAATCCGCCATGCCAGGGTCGCCAGATATCGAATTTTCCGACGAATCACCGATATATGTAATTTGTACGTTATTGGAAGCGCATTGGTGTGCAGATTTCAAATCGGTGATTAGATTTTCTCTGCGATGTATAGTTTTGGAGAAAATCATGTCTTTCTGGATTAAGTTAGGTTGGCCGAATCCGCCATGCCACGGTCGCCAGATATCGAATTTTCCGACCAATAACCGATGTATGTAATTTGCACGTCATTAGAAGCGCACTAGTGTGCAGATTTCAAATCTGTGATTAGATTTTTTCTGCGATGTATAATTTAAGAGAAAATCATGTCTTTCTGGATTAAGTTAGGTTGGCCGAATCCGCCATGCCAGGGTCACCAGATATCGAATTTTCCGACCAATCACCGATGTATGTAATTTGTACGTCATTAGAAGCGCACGAGTGTTCAGTTTCAAAATCTGTGATTAGATTTTCTCTGCGATGTATACTTTTGGAGAAAATCTTGTCGTTTTGGATTACGTTAGGCTGGCCAAATTCCGCATGCCAGGGTCGCCAGATATCGAATTTTCCGACCAATCGCCGATGTATGTAATTTGTGCGTCATTAGAAGCGCGCTAGTGTGCAGATTTCAAATCTGTGATTAGATTTTCTCTGCGATGTATACTTTTGGAGAAAATCATGTCTTTCTGGATTAAGTTAGACTGGCCAAATTCGCCATGCCAGGGTCGCCAGATATCGAGTTTTCCGACCAATCACCGATGTACGTAATTTGTATGTCATTAGAAGCGCACAAGTGTTCAGTTTCAAAATCTGTGATTAGATTTTCTCTGCGATGTATACTTTTGGAGAAAATCATGTCTTTCTGGATTAAGTTAGACTGGCCAAATTCGCCATGCCAGATATCGAGTTTTCCGACCAATCAGCGATGTATGTAATTTGTACGTCATTAGAAGCGCACAAGTGTTCAGTTTCAAAATCTGTGATTAGATTTTCTCTGAGATGTATACTTTTGGAGAAAATCTTGTCGTTTTGGATTACGTTAGGCTGGCCAAATCAGCCATGCCAGGATCGCCAGATATCGAATCTTCCGACCAATCACCGATGTATGTAAGTTGCGCGCACTAGTGTGCAGATTTCAAATCTGTGATTAGATTTTCTCTGCGATGTACACTTTTGGAGAAAGTCATGTCTTTCTGGATTAAGTTAGACTGGCCAAATTCGCCATGCCAGGGTTGCCAGATATCGAGTTTTCCGACCAATCACCGATGTATGTAATTTGTACGTCATTAGAAGCGCACAAGTGTTCAGTTTCAAAATCTGTGATTAGATTTTCTCTGCGATGTATACTTTTGGAGAAAATCTTGTCGTTTTGGATTACGTTAGTCTGGCCAAATTCCGCATGCCAGGGTCGCCAGATATCGAATTTTCCGAACAATAACCGATGTATGTAATTTGTACGTCATTAGAAGCGCACTAGTGTGCTGATTTCAAATCTGTGATTAGATTTTCTCTGTGATGTATAATTTTGGCGGAAATCATGTCTTTCTGGATTAAGTTAGGTTCGCCGAATCCGCCATGCCAGGGTCGCCAGATATCGAATTTTCCGACGAATCACCGATATATGTAATTTGTACGTTATTGGAAGCGCATTGGTGTGCAGATTTCAAATCGGTGATTAGATTTTCTCTGCGATGTATACTTTTGGAGAAAATCATGTCTTTCTGGATTAAGTTAGGTTGGCCGAATCTGCCATGCCAGGGTCGCCAGATATCGAATTTTCCGACCAATCACCGATGTATGTAATTTGCACGTCATTAGAAGCGCACTAGTGTGCAGATTTCAAATCTGTGATTAGATTTTTTCAGCGATGTATAATTTAAGAGAAAATCATGTCTTTCTGGATTAAGTTAGGTTGGCCGAATCCGCCATGCCAGGGTCACCAGATATCGAATTTTCCGACCAATCACCGATATATGTAATTTGTACGTCATTAGAAGCGCACAAGTGTTCAGTTTCAAAATCTGTGATTAGATTTTCTCTGCGATGTATACTTTTGGAGAAAATCTTGTCGTTTTGGATTACGTTAGGCTGGCCAAATTCCGCATGCCAGGGTCGCCATATATCGAATTTTCCGACCAATCACCGATGTATGTAATTTGTGCGTCATTAGAAGCGCACTAGTGTGCAGATTTCAAATCTGTGATTAGATTTTCTCTGCGATGTACACTTTTGGAGAAAGTCATGTCTTTCTGGATTAAGTTAGACTGGCCAAATTCGCCATGCCAGGGTCGCCAGATATCGAGCTTTCCGGCCAATCACCGATGTATGTAATTTGTACGTCATTAGGAGCGCACTAGTGTTCAGTTTCAAAATCTGTGATTAGATTTTCTCTGCCATGTATACTTTTGGAGAAAATCTTGTCGTTTTGGATTACGTTAGGCTGGCCAAATTCCGCATGCCAGGGTCGCCAGATATCGAATTTCCGAACAATAACCGATGTATATAATTTGTACGTCATTAGAAGCGCACTAGTGTGCTGATTTCAAATCTGTGATTAGATTTTCTCTGTGATGTATACTTTTGGCGGAAATCATGTCTTTCTGGATTAAGTTAGGTTCGCCGAATCCGCCATGCCAGGGTCGCCAGATATCGAATTTTCCGACCAATCACCGATGTATGTAATTTGTACGTTATTGGAAGCGCATTGGTGTGCAGATTTCAAATCTGTGATTAGATTTTCTCTGCGATGTATACTTTTGGAGAAAATCATGTCTTTCTGGATTAAGTTAAGTTGGCCGAATCCGCCATGCCAGGGTCGCCAGATATCGAATTTTCCGAACAATAACCGATGTATGTAATTTACACGTCATTAGAAGCACACTAGCGTGCAGATTTCAAATCTGTGATTAGATTTTTTCTGCGATGTATAATTTAGTAGAAAATCATGTCTTTCTGGATTAAGTTAGGTTGGCCGAATCCGCCATGCCAGGGTCACCAGATATCGAATTTTCCGACCAATCACCGATGTATGGAATTTGTACGTCATTGGAAGCGCAATGGTGTGCAGATTTCAAATCTGTGATTCGATTTTCTCTGCGATGTATACTTTTGGAGAAAATCATGTCTTTCTTGATTAAGTTAGGTTGGCGGAATCCGCCATGCCAGGGGAGCCAGATATCGAATTTTCTGACCAATCACTGATCTATATTATTTGTATGTCATTAGAAGCCTACTAGTGTGCAGATTTCAAATCTGTGATTAAATTTTCTCTGCGATGTATACTTTTGGAGAAATTCATGTCTTTCTGGATTAAGTTAGGCTGGCCAAATCCGCCATGCCAGGATCGCCAGATATCGAATCTTAGGACCAATCACCGATGTATGTAAGTTGTGCGTCATTAGAAGCGCACTAGTGTGCAGATTTCAAATCTGTGATTAGATTTTCTCTGCGATGTACACTTTTGGAGAAAGTCATGTCTTTCTGGATTAAGTTAGACTGGCCAAATTCGCCATGCCAGGGTCGCCAGATATCGAGTTTTCCGACCAATCACCGATGTATGTAATTTGTACGTCATTAGAAGCGCACAAGCGTTCAGTTTCAAAATCTGTGATTAGATTTTCTCTGCGATGTATACTTTTGGAGAAAATCTTGTCGTTTTGGATTACGTTAGTCTGGCCAAATTCCGCATGCCAGGGTCGCCAGATATCGAATTTTCCGACCAATCACCGATGTATGTAATTTGTACGTCATTAGAAGCGCACAAGTGTTCAGTTTCAAAATCTGTGATTAGATTTTCTCTGAGATGTATACTTTTGGAGAAAATCTTGTCGTTTTGGATTACGTTAGGCTGGCCAAATCAGCCATGCCAGGATCGCCAGATATCGAATCTTCCGACCAATCACCGATGTATGTAAGTTGCGCGCACTAGTGTGCAGATTTCAAATCTGTGATTAGATTTTCTCTGCGATGTATACTTTTGGAGAAAATCATGTCTTTCTGGATTAAGTTAGACTGGCCAAATTCGCCATGCCAGGGTCGCCAGATATCGAGTTTTCCGACCAATCACCGATGTATGTAATTTGTATGTCATTAGAAGCGCACAAGTGTTCAGTTTCAAAATCTGTGATTAGATTTTCTCTGCGATGTATACTTTTGGAGAAAATCATGTCTTTCTGGATTACGTTAGACTGGCCAAATTCGCCATGCCAGATATCGAGTTTTCCGACCAATCACCGATGTATGTAATTTGTACGTCATTAGAAGCGCACAAGTGTTCAGTTTCAAAATCTGTGATTAGATTTTCTCTGAGATGTATACTTTTGGAGAAAATCTTGTCGTTTTGGATTACGTTAGGCTGGCCAAATCAGCCATGCCAGGATCGCCAGATATCGAATCTTCCGACCAATCACCGATGTATGTAAGTTGCGCGCACTAGTGTGCAGATTTCAAATCTGTGATTAGATTTTCTCTGCGATGTACACTTTTGGAGAAAGTCATGTCTTTCTGGATTAAGTTAGACTGGCCAAATTCGCCATGCCAGGGTTGCCAGATATCGAGTTTTCCGACCAATCACCGATGTATGTAATTTGTACGTCATTAGAAGCGCACAAGTGTTCAGTTTCAAAATCTGTGATTAGATTTTCTCTGCGATGTATACTTTTGGAGAAAATCTTGTCGTTTTGGATTACGTTAGTCTGGCCAAATTCCGCATGCCAGGGTCGCCAGATATCGAATTTTCCGAACAATAACCGATGTATGTAATTTGTACGTCATTAGAAGCGCACTAGTGTGCTGATTTCAAATCTGTGATTAGATTTTCTCTGTGATGTATAATTTTGGCGGAAATCATGTCTTTCTGGATTAAGTTAGGTTCGCCGAATCCGCCACAGGGTCGCCAGATATCGAATTTTCCGACGAATCACCGATATATGTAATTTGTACGTTATTGGAAGCGCATTGGTGTGCAGATTTCAAATCGGTGATTAGATTTTCTCTGCGATGTATACTTTTGGAGAAAATCATGTCTTTCTGGATTAAGTTAGGTTGGCCGAATCTGCCATGCCAGTGTCGCCAGATATCGAATTTTCCGACCAATCACCGATGTATGTAATTTGCACGTCATTAGAAGCGCACTAGTGTGCAGATTTCAAATCTGTGATTAGATTTTTTCAGCGATGTATAATTTAAGAGAAAATCATGTCTTTCTGGATTAAGTTAGGTTGGCCGAATCCGCCATGCCAGGGTCACCAGATATCGAATTTTCCGACCAATCACCGATGTATGTAATTTGTACGTCATTAGAAGCGCACAAGTGTTCAGTTTCAAAATCTGTGATTAGATTTTCTCTGCGATGTATACTTTTGGAGAAAATCTTGTCGTTTTGGATTACGTTAGTCTGGCCAAATTCCGCATGCCAGGGTCGCCAGATATCGAATTTTCCGAACAATAACCGATGTATGTAATTTGTACGTCATTAGAAGCGCACTAGTGTGCTGATTTCAAATCTGTGATTAGATTTTCTCTGTGATGTATAATTTGGCGGAAATCATGTCTTTCTGGATTAAGTTAGGTTCGCCGAATCCGCCATGCCAGGGTCGCCAGATATCGAATTTTCCGACGAATCACCGATATATGTAATTTGTACGTTATTGGAAGCGCATTGGTGTGCAGATTTCAAATCGGTGATTAGATTTTCTCTGCGATGTATACTTTTGGAGAAAATCATGTCTTTCTGGATTAAGTTAGGTTGGCCGAATCTGCCATGCCAGGGTCGCCAGATATCGAATTTTCCGACCAATCACCGATGTATGTAATTTGCACGTCATTAGAAGCGCACTAGTGTGCAGATTTCAAATCTGTGATTAGATTTTTTCAGCGATGTATAATTTAAGAGAAAATCATGTCTTTCTGGATTAAGTTAGGTTGGCCGAATCCGCCATGCCAGGGTCACCAGATATCGAATTTTCCGACCAATCACCGATATATGTAATTTGTACGTCATTAGAAGCGCACAAGTGTTCAGTTTCAAAATCTGTGATTAGATTTTCTCTGCGATGTATACTTTTGGAGAAAATCTTGTCGTTTTGGATTACGTTAGGCTGGCCAAATTCCGCATGCCAGGGTCGCCATATATCGAATTTTCCGACCAATCACCGATGTATGTAATTTGTGCGTCATTAGAAGCGCACTAGTGTGCAGATTTCAAATCTGTGATTAGATTTTCTCTGCGATGTACACTTTTGGAGAAAGTCATGTCTTTCTGGATTAAGTTAGACTGGCCAAATTCGCCATGCCAGGGTCGCCAGATATCGAGCTTTCCGGCCAATCACCGATGTATGTAATTTGTACGTCATTAGGAGCGCACTAGTGTTCAGTTTCAAAATCTGTGATTAGATTTTCTCTGCCATGTATACTTTTGGAGAAAATCTTGTCGTTTTGGATTACGTTAGGCTGGCCAAATTCCGCATGCCAGGGTCGCCAGATATCGAATTTCCGAACAATAACCGATGTATATAATTTGTACGTCATTAGAAGCGCACTAGTGTGCTGATTTCAAATCTGTGATTAGATTTTCTCTGTGATGTATACTTTTGGCGGAAATCATGTCTTTCTGGATTAAGTTAGGTTCGCCGAATCCGCCATGCCAGGGTCGCCAGATATCGAATTTTCCGACCAATCACCGATGTATGTAATTTGTACGTTATTGGAAGCGCATTGGTGTGCAGATTTCAAATCTGTGATTAGATTTTCTCTGCGATGTATACTTTTGGAGAAAATCATGTCTTTCTGGATTAAGTTAAGTTGGCCGAATCCGCCATGCCAGGGTCGCCAGATATCGAATTTTCCGAACAATAACCGATGTATGTAATTTACACGTCATTAGAAGCACACTAGCGTGCAGATTTCAAATCTGTGATTAGATTTTTTCTGCGATGTATAATTTAGTAGAAAATCATGTCTTTCTGGATTAAGTTAGGTTGGCCGAATCCGCCATGCCAGGGTCACCAGATATCGAATTTTCCGACCAATCACCGATGTATGGAATTTGTACGTCATTGGAAGCGCAATGGTGTGCAGATTTCAAATCTGTGATTCGATTTTCTCTGCGATGTATACTTTTGGAGAAAATCATGTCTTTCTTGATTAAGTTAGGTTGGCGGAATCCGCCATGCCAGGGGAGCCAGATATCGAATTTTCTGACCAATCACTGATCTATATTATTTGTATGTCATTAGAAGCCTACTAGTGTGCAGATTTCAAATCTGTGATTAAATTTTCTCTGCGATGTATACTTTTGGAGAAATTCATGTCTTTCTGGATTAAGTTAGGCTGGCCAAATCCGCCATGCCAGGATCGCCAGATATCGAATCTTAGGACCAATCACCGATGTATGTAAGTTGTGCGTCATTAGAAGCGCACTAGTGTGCAGATTTCAAATCTGTGATTAGATTTTCTCTGCGATGTACACTTTTGGAGAAAGTCATGTCTTTCTGGATTAAGTTAGACTGGCCAAATTCGCCATGCCAGGGTCGCCAGATATCGAGTTTTCCGACCAATCACCGATGTATGTAATTTGTACGTCATTAGAAGCGCACAAGCGTTCAGTTTCAAAATCTGTGATTAGATTTTCTCTGCGATGTATACTTTTGGAGAAAATCTTGTCGTTTTGGATTACGTTAGTCTGGCCAAATTCCGCATGCCAGGGTCGCCAGATATCGAATTTTCCGACCAATCACCGATGTATGTAATTTGTACGTCATTAGAAGCGCACAAGTGTTCAGTTTCAAAATCTGTGATTAGATTTTCTCTGAGATGTATACTTTTGGAGAAAATCTTGTCGTTTTGGATTACGTTAGGCTGGCCAAATCAGCCATGCCAGGATCGCCAGATATCGAATCTTCCGACCAATCACCGATGTATGTAAGTTGCGCGCACTAGTGTGCAGATTTCAAATCTGTGATTAGATTTTCTTTGCGATGTATACTTTTGGAGAAAATCATGTCTTTCTGGATTAAGTTAGACTGGCCAAATTCGCCATGCCAGGGTCGCCAGATATCGAGTTTTCCGACCAATCACCGATGTATGTAATTTGTATGTCATTAGAAGCGCACAAGTGTTCAGTTTCAAAATCTGTGATTAGATTTTCTCTGCGATGTATACTTTTGGAGAAAATCATGTCTTTCTGGATTACGTTAGACTGGCCAAATTCGCCATGCCAGATATCGAGTTTTCCGACCAATCACCGATGTATGTAATTTGTACGTCATTAGAAGCGCACAAGTGTTCAGTTTCAAAATCTGTGATTAGATTTTCTCTGAGATGTATACTTTTGGAGAAAATCTTGTCGTTTTGGATTACGTTAGGCTGGCCAAATCAGCCATGCCAGGATCGCCAGATATCGAATCTTCCGACCAATCACCGATGTATGTAAGTTGCGCGCACTAGTGTGCAGATTTCAAATCTGTGATTAGATTTTCTCTGCGATGTACACTTTTGGAGAAAGTCATGTCTTTCTGGATTAAGTTAGACTGGCCAAATTCGCCATGCCAGGGTTGCCAGATATCGAGTTTTCCGACCAATCACCGATGTATGTAATTTGTACGTCATTAGAAGCGCACAAGTGTTCAGTTTCAAAATCTGTGATTAGATTTTCTCTGCGATGTATACTTTTGGAGAAAATCTTGTCGTTTTGGATTACGTTAGTCTGGCCAAATTCCGCATGCCAGGGTCGCCAGATATCGAATTTTCCGAACAATAACCGATGTATGTAATTTGTACGTCATTAGAAGCGCACTAGTGTGCTGATTTCAAATCTGTGATTAGATTTTCTCTGTGATGTATAATTTTGGCGGAAATCATGTCTTTCTGGATTAAGTTAGGTTCGCCGAATCCGCCACAGGGTCGCCAGATATCGAATTTTCCGACGAATCACCGATATATGTAATTTGTACGTTATTGGAAGCGCATTGGTGTGCAGATTTCAAATCGGTGATTAGATTTTCTCTGCGATGTATACTTTTGGAGAAAATCATGTCTTTCTGGATTAAGTTAGGTTGGCCGAATCTGCCATGCCAGTGTCGCCAGATATCGAATTTTCCGACCAATCACCGATGTATGTAATTTGCACGTCATTAGAAGCGCACTAGTGTGCAGATTTCAAATCTGTGATTAGATTTTTTCAGCGATGTATAATTTAAGAGAAAATCATGTCTTTCTGGATTAAGTTAGGTTGGCCGAATCCGCCATGCCAGGGTCACCAGATATCGAATTTTCCGACCAATCACCGATGTATGTAATTTGTACGTCATTAGAAGCGCACAAGTGTTCAGTTTCAAAATCTGTGATTAGATTTTCTCTGCGATGTATACTTTTGGAGAAAATCTTGTCGTTTTGGATTACGTTAGGCTGGCCAAATTCCGCATGCCAGGGTCGCCATATATCGAATTTTCCGACCAATCACCGATGTATGTAATTTGTGCGTCATTAGAAGCGCACTAGTGTGCAGATTTCAAATCTGTGATTAGATTTTCTCTGCGATGTACACTTTTGGAGAAAGTCATGTCTTTCTGGATTAAGTTAGACTGGCCAAATTCGCCATGCCAGGGTCGCCAGATATCGAGCTTTCCGACCAATCACCGATGTATGTAATTTGTACGTCATTAGAAGCGCACTAGTGTTCAGTTTCAAAATCTGTGATTTGATTTTCTCTGCCATGTATACTTTTGGAGAAAATCTTGTCGTTTTGGATTACGTTAGGCTGGCCAAATTCCGCATGCCAGGGTCGCCAGATATCGAATTTCCGAACAATAACCGATGTATATAATTTGTACGTCATTAGAAGCGCACTAGTGTGCTGATTTCAAATCTGTGATTAGATTTTCTCTGTGATGTATACTTTTGGCGGAAATCATGTCTTTCTGGATTAAGTTAGGTTCGCCGAATCCGCCATGCCAGGGTCGCCAGATATCGAATTTTCCGACGAATCACCGATATATGTAATTTGTACGTTATTGGAAGCGCATTGGTGTGCAGATTTCAAATCGGTGATTAGATTTTCTCTGCGATGTATAGTTTTGGAGAAAATCATGTCTTTCTGGATTAAGTTAGGTTGGCCGAATCCGCCATGCCACGGTCGCCAGATATCGAATTTTCCGACCAATAACCGATGTATGTAATTTGCACGTCATTAGAAGCGCACTAGTGTGCAGATTTCAAATCTGTGATTAGATTTTTTCTGCGATGTATAATTTAAGAGAAAATCATGTCTTTCTGGATTAAGTTAGGTTGGCCGAATCCGCCATGCCAGGGTCACCAGATATCGAATTTTCCGACCAATCACCGATGTATGTAATTTGTACGTCATTAGAAGCGCACAAGTGTTCAGTTTCAAAATCTGTGATTAGATTTTCTCTGCGATGTATACTTTTGGAGAAAATCTTGTCGTTTTGGATTACGTTAGGCTGGCCAAATTCCGCATGCCAGGGTCGCCATATATCGAATTTTCCGACCAATCACCGATGTATGTAATTTGTGCGTCATTAGAAGCGCACTAGTGTGCAGATTTCAAATCTGTGATTAGATTTTCTCTGCGATGTACACTTTTGGAGAAAGTCATGTCTTTCTGGATTAAGTTAGACTGGCCAAATTCGCCATGCCAGGGTCGCCAGATATCGAGCTTTCCGACCAATCACCGATGTATGTAATTTGTACGTCATTAGAAGCGCACTAGTGTTCAGTTTCAAAATCTGTGATTTGATTTTCTCTGCCATGTATACTTTTGGAGAAAATCTTGTCGTTTTGGATTACGTTAGGCTGGCCAAATTCCGCATGCCAGGGTCGCCAGATATCGAATTTCCGAACAATAACCGATGTATATAATTTGTACGTCATTAGAAGCGCACTAGTGTGCTGATTTCAAATCTGTGATTAGATTTTCTCTGTGATGTATACTTTTGGCGGAAATCATGTCTTTCTGGATTAAGTTAGGTTCGCCGAATCCGCCATGCCAGGGTCGCCAGATATCGAATTTTCCGACGAATCACCGATATATGTAATTTGTACGTTATTGGAAGCGCATTGGTGTGCAGATTTCAAATCGGTGATTAGATTTTCTCTGCGATGTATAGTTTTGGAGAAAATCATGTCTTTCTGGATTAAGTTAGGTTGGCCGAATCCGCCATGCCACGGTCGCCAGATATCGAATTTTCCGACCAATAACCGATGTATGTAATTTGCACGTCATTAGAAGCGCACTAGTGTGCAGATTTCAAATCTGTGATTAGATTTTTTCTGCGATGTATAATTTAAGAGAAAATCATGTCTTTCTGGATTAAGTTAGGTTGGCCGAATCCGCCATGCCAGGGTCACCAGATATCGAATTTTCCGACCAATCACCGATGTATGTAATTTGTACGTCATTAGAAGCGCACAAGTGTTCAGTTTCAAAATCTGTGATTAGATTTTCTCTGCGATGTATACTTTTGGAGAAAATCTTGTCGTTTTGGATTACGTTAGGCTGGCCAAATTCCGCATGCCAGGGTCGCCAGATATCGAATTTTCCGACCAATCGCCGATGTATGTAATTTGTGCGTCATTAGAAGCGCGCTAGTGTGCAGATTTCAAATCTGTGATTAGATTTTCTCTGCGATGTATACTTTTGGAGAAAATCATGTCTTTCTGGATTAAGTTAGACTGGCCAAATTCGCCATGCCAGGGTCGCCAGATATCGAGTTTTCCGACCAATCACCGATGTACGTAATTTGTATGTCATTAGAAGCGCACAAGTGTTCAGTTTCAAAATCTGTGATTAGATTTTCTCTGCGATGTATACTTTTGGAGAAAATCATGTCTTTCTGGATTAAGTTAGACTGGCCAAATTCGCCATGCCAGATATCGAGTTTTCCGACCAATCAGCGATGTATGTAATTTGTACGTCATTAGAAGCGCACAAGTGTTCAGTTTCAAAATCTGTGATTAGATTTTCTCTGAGATGTATACTTTTGGAGAAAATCTTGTCGTTTTGGATTACGTTAGGCTGGCCAAATCAGCCATGCCAGGATCGCCAGATATCGAATCTTCCGACCAATCACCGATGTATGTAAGTTGCGCGCACTAGTGTGCAGATTTCAAATCTGTGATTAGATTTTCTCTGCGATGTACACTTTTGGAGAAAGTCATGTCTTTCTGGATTAAGTTAGACTGGCCAAATTCGCCATGCCAGGGTTGCCAGATATCGAGTTTTCCGACCAATCACCGATGTATGTAATTTGTACGTCATTAGAAGCGCACAAGTGTTCAGTTTCAAAATCTGTGATTAGATTTTCTCTGCGATGTATACTTTTGGAGAAAATCTTGTCGTTTTGGATTACGTTAGTCTGGCCAAATTCCGCATGCCAGGGTCGCCAGATATCGAATTTTCCGAACAATAACCGATGTATGTAATTTGTACGTCATTAGAAGCGCACTAGTGTGCTGATTTCAAATCTGTGATTAGATTTTCTCTGTGATGTATAATTTTGGCGGAAATCATGTCTTTCTGGATTAAGTTAGGTTCGCCGAATCCGCCATGCCAGGGTCGCCAGATATCGAATTTTCCGACGAATCACCGATATATGTAATTTGTACGTTATTGGAAGCGCATTGGTGTGCAGATTTCAAATCGGTGATTAGATTTTCTCTGCGATGTATACTTTTGGAGAAAATCATGTCTTTCTGGATTAAGTTAGGTTGGCCGAATCTGCCATGCCAGGGTCGCCAGATATCGAATTTTCCGACCAATCACCGATGTATGTAATTTGCACGTCATTAGAAGCGCACTAGTGTGCAGATTTCAAATCTGTGATTAGATTTTTTCAGCGATGTATAATTTAAGAGAAAATCATGTCTTTCTGGATTAAGTTAGGTTGGCCGAATCCGCCATGCCAGGGTCACCAGATATCGAATTTTCCGACCAATCACCGATATATGTAATTTGTACGTCATTAGAAGCGCACAAGTGTTCAGTTTCAAAATCTGTGATTAGATTTTCTCTGCGATGTATACTTTTGGAGAAAATCTTGTCGTTTTGGATTACGTTAGGCTGGCCAAATTCCGCATGCCAGGGTCGCCATATATCGAATTTTCCGACCAATCACCGATGTATGTAATTTGTGCGTCATTAGAAGCGCACTAGTGTGCAGATTTCAAATCTGTGATTAGATTTTCTCTGCGATGTACACTTTTGGAGAAAGTCATGTCTTTCTGGATTAAGTTAGACTGGCCAAATTCGCCATGCCAGGGTCGCCAGATATCGAGCTTTCCGGCCAATCACCGATGTATGTAATTTGTACGTCATTAGGAGCGCACTAGTGTTCAGTTTCAAAATCTGTGATTAGATTTTCTCTGCCATGTATACTTTTGGAGAAAATCTTGTCGTTTTGGATTACGTTAGGCTGGCCAAATTCCGCATGCCAGGGTCGCCAGATATCGAATTTCCGAACAATAACCGATGTATATAATTTGTACGTCATTAGAAGCGCACTAGTGTGCTGATTTCAAATCTGTGATTAGATTTTCTCTGTGATGTATACTTTTGGCGGAAATCATGTCTTTCTGGATTAAGTTAGGTTCGCCGAATCCGCCATGCCAGGGTCGCCAGATATCGAATTTTCCGACCAATCACCGATGTATGTAATTTGTACGTTATTGGAAGCGCATTGGTGTGCAGATTTCAAATCTGTGATTAGATTTTCTCTGCGATGTATACTTTTGGAGAAAATCATGTCTTTCTGGATTAAGTTAAGTTGGCCGAATCCGCCATGCCAGGGTCGCCAGATATCGAATTTTCCGAACAATAACCGATGTATGTAATTTACACGTCATTAGAAGCACACTAGCGTGCAGATTTCAAATCTGTGATTAGATTTTTTCTGCGATGTATAATTTAGTAGAAAATCATGTCTTTCTGGATTAAGTTAGGTTGGCCGAATCCGCCATGCCAGGGTCACCAGATATCGAATTTTCCGACCAATCACCGATGTATGGAATTTGTACGTCATTGGAAGCGCAATGGTGTGCAGATTTCAAATCTGTGATTCGATTTTCTCTGCGATGTATACTTTTGGAGAAAATCATGTCTTTCTTGATTAAGTTAGGTTGGCGGAATCCGCCATGCCAGGGGAGCCAGATATCGAATTTTCTGACCAATCACTGATCTATATTATTTGTATGTCATTAGAAGCCTACTAGTGTGCAGATTTCAAATCTGTGATTAAATTTTCTCTGCGATGTATACTTTTGGAGAAATTCATGTCTTTCTGGATTAAGTTAGGCTGGCCAAATCCGCCATGCCAGGATCGCCAGATATCGAATCTTAGGACCAATCACCGATGTATGTAAGTTGTGCGTCATTAGAAGCGCACTAGTGTGCAGATTTCAAATCTGTGATTAGATTTTCTCTGCGATGTACACTTTTGGAGAAAGTCATGTCTTTCTGGATTAAGTTAGACTGGCCAAATTCGCCATGCCAGGGTCGCCAGATATCGAGTTTTCCGACCAATCACCGATGTATGTAATTTGTACGTCATTAGAAGCGCACAAGCGTTCAGTTTCAAAATCTGTGATTAGATTTTCTCTGCGATGTATACTTTTGGAGAAAATCTTGTCGTTTTGGATTACGTTAGGCTGGCCAAATCAGCCATGCCAGGATCGCCAGATATCGAATCTTCCGACCAATCACCGATGTATGTAAGTTGCGCGCACTAGTGTGCAGATTTCAAATCTGTGATTAGATTTTCTCTGCGATGTACACTTTTGGAGAAAGTCATGTCTTTCTGGATTAAGTTAGACTGGCCAAATTCGCCATGCCAGGGTTGCCAGATATCGAGTTTTCCGACCAATCACCGATGTATGTAATTTGTACGTCATTAGAAGCGCACAAGTGTTCAGTTTCAAAATCTGTGATTAGATTTTCTCTGCGATGTATACTTTTGGAGAAAATCTTGTCGTTTTGGATTACGTTAGTCTGGCCAAATTCCGCATGCCAGGGTCGCCAGATATCGAATTTTCCGAACAATAACCGATGTATGTAATTTGTACGTCATTAGAAGCGCACTAGTGTGCTGATTTCAAATCTGTGATTAGATTTTCTCTGTGATGTATAATTTTGGCGGAAATCATGTCTTTCTGGATTAAGTTAGGTTCGCCGAATCCGCCACAGGGTCGCCAGATATCGAATTTTCCGACGAATCACCGATATATGTAATTTGTACGTTATTGGAAGCGCATTGGTGTGCAGATTTCAAATCGGTGATTAGATTTTCTCTGCGATGTATACTTTTGGAGAAAATCATGTCTTTCTGGATTAAGTTAGGTTGGCCGAATCTGCCATGCCAGTGTCGCCAGATATCGAATTTTCCGACCAATCACCGATGTATGTAATTTGCACGTCATTAGAAGCGCACTAGTGTGCAGATTTCAAATCTGTGATTAGATTTTTTCAGCGATGTATAATTTAAGAGAAAATCATGTCTTTCTGGATTAAGTTAGGTTGGCCGAATCCGCCATGCCAGGGTCACCAGATATCGAATTTTCCGACCAATCACCGATGTATGTAATTTGTACGTCATTAGAAGCGCACAAGTGTTCAGTTTCAAAATCTGTGATTAGATTTTCTCTGCGATGTATACTTTTGGAGAAAATCTTGTCGTTTTGGATTACGTTAGGCTGGCCAAATTCCGCATGCCAGGGTCGCCATATATCGAATTTTCCGACCAATCACCGATGTATGTAATTTGTGCGTCATTAGAAGCGCACTAGTGTGCAGATTTCAAATCTGTGATTAGATTTTCTCTGCGATGTACACTTTTGGAGAAAGTCATGTCTTTCTGGATTAAGTTAGACTGGCCAAATTCGCCATGCCAGGGTCGCCAGATATCGAGCTTTCCGACCAATCACCGATGTATGTAATTTGTACGTCATTAGAAGCGCACTAGTGTTCAGTTTCAAAATCTGTGATTTGATTTTCTCTGCCATGTATACTTTTGGAGAAAATCTTGTCGTTTTGGATTACGTTAGGCTGGCCAAATTCCGCATGCCAGGGTCGCCAGATATCGAATTTCCGAACAATAACCGATGTATATAATTTGTACGTCATTAGAAGCGCACTAGTGTGCTGATTTCAAATCTGTGATTAGATTTTCTCTGTGATGTATACTTTTGGCGGAAATCATGTCTTTCTGGATTAAGTTAGGTTCGCCGAATCCGCCATGCCAGGGTCGCCAGATATCGAATTTTCCGACGAATCACCGATATATGTAATTTGTACGTTATTGGAAGCGCATTGGTGTGCAGATTTCAAATCGGTGATTAGATTTTCTCTGCGATGTATAGTTTTGGAGAAAATCATGTCTTTCTGGATTAAGTTAGGTTGGCCGAATCCGCCATGCCACGGTCGCCAGATATCGAATTTTCCGACCAATAACCGATGTATGTAATTTGCACGTCATTAGAAGCGCACTAGTGTGCAGATTTCAAATCTGTGATTAGATTTTTTCTGCGATGTATAATTTAAGAGAAAATCATGTCTTTCTGGATTAAGTTAGGTTGGCCGAATCCGCCATGCCAGGGTCACCAGATATCGAATTTTCCGACCAATCACCGATGTATGTAATTTGTACGTCATTAGAAGCGCACGAGTGTTCAGTTTCAAAATCTGTGATTAGATTTTCTCTGCGATGTATACTTTTGGAGAAAATCTTGTCGTTTTGGATTACGTTAGGCTGGCCAAATTCCGCATGCCAGGGTCGCCAGATATCGAATTTTCCGACCAATCGCCGATGTATGTAATTTGTGCGTCATTAGAAGCGCGCTAGTGTGCAGATTTCAAATCTGTGATTAGATTTTCTCTGCGATGTATACTTTTGGAGAAAATCATGTCTTTCTGGATTAAGTTAGACTGGCCAAATTCGCCATGCCAGGGTCGCCAGATATCGAGTTTTCCGACCAATCACCGATGTACGTAATTTGTATGTCATTAGAAGCGCACAAGTGTTCAGTTTCAAAATCTGTGATTAGATTTTCTCTGCGATGTATACTTTTGGAGAAAATCATGTCTTTCTGGATTAAGTTAGACTGGCCAAATTCGCCATGCCAGATATCGAGTTTTCCGACCAATCAGCGATGTATGTAATTTGTACGTCATTAGAAGCGCACAAGTGTTCAGTTTCAAAATCTGTGATTAGATTTTCTCTGAGATGTATACTTTTGGAGAAAATCTTGTCGTTTTGGATTACGTTAGGCTGGCCAAATCAGCCATGCCAGGATCGCCAGATATCGAATCTTCCGACCAATCACCGATGTATGTAAGTTGCGCGCACTAGTGTGCAGATTTCAAATCTGTGATTAGATTTTCTCTGCGATGTACACTTTTGGAGAAAGTCATGTCTTTCTGGATTAAGTTAGACTGGCCAAATTCGCCATGCCAGGGTTGCCAGATATCGAGTTTTCCGACCAATCACCGATGTATGTAATTTGTACGTCATTAGAAGCGCACAAGTGTTCAGTTTCAAAATCTGTGATTAGATTTTCTCTGCGATGTATACTTTTGGAGAAAATCTTGTCGTTTTGGATTACGTTAGTCTGGCCAAATTCCGCATGCCAGGGTCGCCAGATATCGAATTTTCCGAACAATAACCGATGTATGTAATTTGTACGTCATTAGAAGCGCACTAGTGTGCTGATTTCAAATCTGTGATTAGATTTTCTCTGTGATGTATAATTTTGGCGGAAATCATGTCTTTCTGGATTAAGTTAGGTTCGCCGAATCCGCCATGCCAGGGTCGCCAGATATCGAATTTTCCGACGAATCACCGATATATGTAATTTGTACGTTATTGGAAGCGCATTGGTGTGCAGATTTCAAATCGGTGATTAGATTTTCTCTGCGATGTATACTTTTGGAGAAAATCATGTCTTTCTGGATTAAGTTAGGTTGGCCGAATCTGCCATGCCAGGGTCGCCAGATATCGAATTTTCCGACCAATCACCGATGTATGTAATTTGCACGTCATTAGAAGCGCACTAGTGTGCAGATTTCAAATCTGTGATTAGATTTTTTCAGCGATGTATAATTTAAGAGAAAATCATGTCTTTCTGGATTAAGTTAGGTTGGCCGAATCCGCCATGCCAGGGTCACCAGATATCGAATTTTCCGACCAATCACCGATATATGTAATTTGTACGTCATTAGAAGCGCACAAGTGTTCAGTTTCAAAATCTGTGATTAGATTTTCTCTGCGATGTATACTTTTGGAGAAAATCTTGTCGTTTTGGATTACGTTAGGCTGGCCAAATTCCGCATGCCAGGGTCGCCATATATCGAATTTTCCGACCAATCACCGATGTATGTAATTTGTGCGTCATTAGAAGCGCACTAGTGTGCAGATTTCAAATCTGTGATTAGATTTTCTCTGCGATGTACACTTTTGGAGAAAGTCATGTCTTTCTGGATTAAGTTAGACTGGCCAAATTCGCCATGCCAGGGTCGCCAGATATCGAGCTTTCCGGCCAATCACCGATGTATGTAATTTGTACGTCATTAGGAGCGCACTAGTGTTCAGTTTCAAAATCTGTGATTAGATTTTCTCTGCCATGTATACTTTTGGAGAAAATCTTGTCGTTTTGGATTACGTTAGGCTGGCCAAATTCCGCATGCCAGGGTCGCCAGATATCGAATTTCCGAACAATAACCGATGTATATAATTTGTACGTCATTAGAAGCGCACTAGTGTGCTGATTTCAAATCTGTGATTAGATTTTCTCTGTGATGTATACTTTTGGCGGAAATCATGTCTTTCTGGATTAAGTTAGGTTCGCCGAATCCGCCATGCCAGGGTCGCCAGATATCGAATTTTCCGACCAATCACCGATGTATGTAATTTGTACGTTATTGGAAGCGCATTGGTGTGCAGATTTCAAATCTGTGATTAGATTTTCTCTGCGATGTATACTTTTGGAGAAAATCATGTCTTTCTGGATTAAGTTAAGTTGGCCGAATCCGCCATGCCAGGGTCGCCAGATATCGAATTTTCCGAACAATAACCGATGTATGTAATTTACACGTCATTAGAAGCACACTAGCGTGCAGATTTCAAATCTGTGATTAGATTTTTTCTGCGATGTATAATTTAGTAGAAAATCATGTCTTTCTGGATTAAGTTAGGTTGGCCGAATCCGCCATGCCAGGGTCACCAGATATCGAATTTTCCGACCAATCACCGATGTATGGAATTTGTACGTCATTGGAAGCGCAATGGTGTGCAGATTTCAAATCTGTGATTCGATTTTCTCTGCGATGTATACTTTTGGAGAAAATCATGTCTTTCTTGATTAAGTTAGGTTGGCGGAATCCGCCATGCCAGGGGAGCCAGATATCGAATTTTCTGACCAATCACTGATCTATATTATTTGTATGTCATTAGAAGCCTACTAGTGTGCAGATTTCAAATCTGTGATTAAATTTTCTCTGCGATGTATACTTTTGGAGAAATTCATGTCTTTCTGGATTAAGTTAGGCTGGCCAAATCCGCCATGCCAGGATCGCCAGATATCGAATCTTAGGACCAATCACCGATGTATGTAAGTTGTGCGTCATTAGAAGCGCACTAGTGTGCAGATTTCAAATCTGTGATTAGATTTTCTCTGCGATGTACACTTTTGGAGAAAGTCATGTCTTTCTGGATTAAGTTAGACTGGCCAAATTCGCCATGCCAGGGTCGCCAGATATCGAGTTTTCCGACCAATCACCGATGTATGTAATTTGTACGTCATTAGAAGCGCACAAGCGTTCAGTTTCAAAATCTGTGATTAGATTTTCTCTGCGATGTATACTTTTGGAGAAAATCTTGTCGTTTTGGATTACGTTAGTCTGGCCAAATTCCGCATGCCAGGGTCGCCAGATATCGAATTTTCCGAACAATAACCGATGTATGTAATTTGCACGTCATTAGAAGCGCACTAGTGTGCTGATTTCAAATCTGTGATTAGATTTTCTCTGTGATGTATATTTTGGCGGAAATCATGTCTTTCTGGATTAAGTTAGGTTCGCCGAATCCGCCATGCCAGGGTCGCCAGATATCGAATTTTCCGACGAACCACCGATATATGTAATTTGTACGTTATTGGAAGCGCATTGGTGTGCAGATTTCAAATCGGTGATTAGATTTTCTCTGCGATGTATACTTTTGGAGAAAATCATGTCTTTCTGGATTAAGTTAGGTTGGCCGAATCCGCCATGCCAGGGTCGCCAGATATCGAATTTTCCGACCAATAACCGACGTATGTAATTTGCACGTCATTAGAAGCGCACTAGTGTGCAGATTTCAAATCTGTGATTAGATTTTTTCTGCGATGTATAATTTAAGAGAAAATCATGTCTTTCTGGATTAAGTTAGGTTGGCCGAATCCGCCATGCCAGGGTCACCAGATATCGAATTTTTCGACCAATCACCGATGTATGTAATTTGTACGTCATTAGAAGCGCACGAGTGTTCAGTTTCAAAATCTGTGATTAGATTTTCTCTGCGATGTATACTTTTGGAGAAAATCTTGTCGTTTTGGATTACGTTAGGCTGGCCAAATTCCGCATGCCAGGGTCGCCAGATATCGAATTTTCCGACCAATCGCCGATGTATGTAATTTGTGCGTCATTAGAAGCGCGCTAGTGTGCAGATTTCAAATCTGTGATTAGATTTTCTCTGCGATGTATACTTTTGGAGAAAATCATGTCTTTCTGGATTAAGTTAGACTGGCCAAATTCGCCATGCCAGGGTCGCCAGATATCGAGTTTTCGACCAATCACCGATGTACGTAATTTGTACGTCATTAGAAGCGCACAAGTGTTCAGTTTCAAAATCTGTGATTAGATTTTCTCTGCGATGTATACTTTTGGAGAAAATCATGTCTTTCTGGATTAAGTTAGACTGGCCAAATTCGCCATGCCAGATATCGAGTTTTCCGACCAATCACCGATGTATGTAATTTGTACGTCATTAGAAGCGCACAAGTGTTCAGTTTCAAAATCTGTGATTAGATTTTCTCTGAGATGTATACTTTTGGAGAAAATCTTGTCGTTTTGGATTACGTTAGGCTGGCCAAATCAGCCATGCCAGGATCGCCAGATATCGAATCTTCCGACCAATCACCGATGTATGTAAGTTGCGCGCACTAGTGTGCAGATTTCAAATCTGTGATTAGATTTTCTCTGCGATGTATAATTTAAGAGAAAATCATGTCTTTCTGGATTAAGTTAGGTTGGCCGAATCCGCCATGCCAGGGTCACCAGATATCGAATTTTCCGACCAATCACCGATGTATGTAATTTGTACGTCATTAGAAGCGCACGAGTGTTCAGTTTCAAAATCTGTGATTAGATTTTCTCTGCGATGTATACTTTTGGAGAAAATCTCGTCGTTTTGGATTACGTTAGGCTGGCCAAATTCCGCATGCCAGGGTCGCCAGATATCGAATTTTCCGACCAATCGCCGATGTATGTAATTTGTGCGTCATTAGAAGCGCGCTAGTGTGCAGATTTCAAATCTGTGATTAGATTTTCTCTGCGATGTATACTTTTGGAGAAAATCATGTCTCTCTCTATTAAGTTAGGTTGGTGGAATCCGCCATGCCAGGGTCACCAGATATCGAATTTTTCGACCAATCACCGATGTATGTAATTTGTACGTCATTAGAAGCGCACGAGTGTTCAGTTTCAAAATCTGTGATTAGATTTTCTCTGCGATGTATACTTTTGGAGAAAATCTTGTCGTTTTGGATTACGTTAGGCTGGCCAAATTCCGCATGCCAGGGTCGCCAGATATCGAATTTTCCGACCAATCGCCGATGTATGTAATTTGTGCGTCATTAGAAGCGCGCTAGTGTGCAGATTTCAAATCTGTGATTAGATTTTCTCTGCGATGTATACTTTTGGAGAAAATCATGTCTTTCTGGATTAAGTTAGACTGGCCAAATTCGCCATGCCAGGGTCGCCAGATATCGAGTTTTCCGACCAATCACCGATGTATGTAATTTGTACGTCATTAGAAGCGCACAAGTGTTCAGTTTCAAAATCTGTGATTAGATTTTCTCTGCGATGTATACTTTTGGAGAAAATCTTGTCGTTTTGGATTACGTTAGTCTGGCCAAATTCCGCATGCCAGGGTCGCCAGATATCGAATTTTCCGAACAATAACCGATGTATGTAATTTGTACGTCATTAGAAGCGCACTAGTGTGCTGATTTCAAATCTGTGATTAGATTTTCTCTGTGATGTATACTTTTGGCGGAAATCATGTCTTTCTGGATTAAGTTAGGTTCGCCGAATCCGCCATGCCAGGGTCGCCAGATATCGAATTTTCCGACGAATCACCGATATATGTAATTTGTACGTTATTAGAAGCGCATTGGTGTGCAGATTTCAAATCGGTGATTAGATTTTCTCTGCGATGTATACTTTTGGAGAAAATCATGTCTTTCTGGATTAAGTTAGGTTGGCCGAATCCGCCATGCCAGGGTCGCCATATATCGAATTTTCCGACCAATCACCGATGTATGTAATTTGCACGTCATTAGAAGCGCACTAGTGTGCAGATTTCAAATCTGTGATTAGATTTTTTCTGCGATGTATAATTTAAGAGAAAATCATGTCTTTCTGGATTAAGTTAGGTTGGCCGAATCCGCCATGCCAGGGTCACCAGATATCGAATTTTCCGACCAATCACCGATGTATGTAATTTGTACGTCATTAGAAGCGCACAAGTGTTCAGTTTCAAAATCTGTGATTAGATTTTCTCTGCGATGTATACCTTTGGAGAAAATCTTGTCGTTTTGGATTACGTTAGGCTGGCCAAATTCCGCATGCCAGGGTCGCCAGATATCGAATTTTCCGACCAATCGCCGATGTATGTAATTTGTGCGTCATTAGAAGCGCACTAGTGTGCAGATTTCAAATCTGTGATTAGATTTTCTCTGCGATGTACACTTTTGGAGAAAGTCATGTCTCTCTGGATTAAGTTAGGCAGGCCAAATCCGCCATGCCAGGGTCGCCAGATATCGAATTTTCCGAACAATCACCGATGTATGTAATTTGTACGTCATTAGAAGCGCACAAGTGTTCAGTTTCAAAATCTGTGATTAGATTTTCTCTGCGATGTATACTTTTGGAGAAAATCTTGTCGTTTTGGAATACGTTAGGCTGGCCAAATTCCGCATGCCAGGGTCGCCAGATATCGAATTTTCCGACCAATCGCCGATGTATGTAATTTGTGCGTCATTAGAAGCGCACTAGTGTGCAGATTTCAAATCTGTGATTAGATTTTCTCTGCGATGTACACTTTTGGAGAAAGTCATGTCTCTCTGGATTAAGTTATTCTGGCCAAATCCGCCATGCCAGGATCGCCAGATATCGAGTTTTCCGACCAATCACCGATGTATGTAATTTGCACGTCATTAGAAGCGCGCTAGTGTGCAGATTTCAAATCTGTGATTAGATTTTCTCTGCGATGTATACTTTTGGAGAAAATCATGTCTTTCTGGATTAAGTTAGACTGGCCAAATTCGCCATGCCAGGGTCGCCAGATATCGAGTTTTCGACCAATCACCGATGTATGTAATTTGTACGTCATTAGAAGCGCACAAGTGTTCAGTTTCAAAATCTGTGATTAGATTTTCTCTGCGATGTATACTTTTGGAGAAAATCATGTCTTTCTGGATTAAGTTAGACTGGCCAAATTCGCCATGCCAGATATCGAGTTTTCCGACCAATCACCGATGTATGTAATTTGTACGTCATTAGAAGCGCACAAGTGTTCAGTTTCAAAATCTGTGATTAGATTTTCTCTGAGATGTATACTTTTGGAGAAAATCTTGTCGTTTTGGATTACGTTAGGCTGGCCAAATCAGCCATGCCAGGATCGCCAGATATCGAATCTTCCGACCAATCACCGATGTATGTAAGTTGCGCGCACTAGTGTGCAGATTTCAAATCTGTGATTAGATTTTCTCTGCGATGTACACTTTTGGAGAAAGTCATGTCTTTCTGGATTAAGTTAGACTGGCCAAATTCGCCATGCCAGGGTCGCCAGATATCGAGTTTTCCGACCAATCACCGATGTATGTAATTTGTACGTCATTAGAAGCGCACAAGTGTTCAGTTTCAAAATCTGTGATTAGATTTTCTCTGCGATGTATACTTTTGGAGAAAATCTTGTCGTTTTGGATTACGTTAGTCTGGCCAAATTCCGCATGCCAGGGTCGCCAGATATCGAATTTTCCGAACAATAACCGATGTATGTAATTTGTACGTCATTAGAAGCGCACTAGTGTGCTGATTTCAAATCTGTGATTAGATTTTCTCTGTGATGTATACTTTTGGCGGAAATCATGTCTTTCTGGATTAAGTTAGGTTCGCCGAATCCGCCATGCCAGGGTCGCCAGATATCGAATTTTCCGACGAATCACCGATATATGTAATTTGTACGTTATTAGAAGCGCATTGGTGTGCAGATTTCAAATCGGTGATTAGATTTTCTCTGCGATGTATACTTTTGGAGAAAATCATGTCTTTCTGGATTAAGTTAGGTTGGCCGAATCCGCCATGCCAGGGTCGCCAGATATCGAATTTTCCGACCAATCACCGATGTATGTAATTTGCACGTCATTAGAAGCGCACTGGTGTGCAGATTTCAAATCTGTGATTAGATTTTTTCTGCGATGTATAATTTAAGAGAAAATCATGTCTTTCTGGATTAAGTTAGGTTGGCCGAATCCGCCATGCCAGGGTCACCAGATATCGAATTTTCCGACCAATCACCGATGTATGTAATTTGTACGTCATTAGAAGCGCACAAGTGTTCAGTTTCAAAATCTGTGATTAGATTTTCTCTGCGATGTATACTTTTGGAGAAAATCTTGTCGTTTTGGATTACGTTAGGCTGGCCAAATCCCGCATGCCAGGGTCGCCAGATATCGAATTTTCCGACCAATCGCCGATGTATGTAATTTGTGCGTCATTAGAAGCGCACTAGTGTGCAGATTTCAAATCTGTGATTAGATTTTCTCTGTGATGTACACTTTTGGAGAAAGTCATGTCTCTCTGGATTAAGTTAGGCAGGCCAAATCCGCCATGCCAGGGTCGCCAGATATCGAATTTTCCGAACAATCACCGATGTATGTAATTTGTACGTCATTAGAAGCGCACAAGTGTTCAGTTTCAAAATCTGTGATTAGATTTTCTCTGCGATGTATACTTTTGGAGAAAATCTTGTCGTTTTGGAATACGTTAGGCTGGCCAAATTCCGCATGCCAGGGTCGCCAGATATCGAATTTTCCGACCAATCGCCGATGTATGTAATTTGTGCGTCATTAGAAGCGCGCTAGTGTGCAGATTTCAAATCTGTGATTAGATTTTCTCTGCGATGTATACTTTTGGAGAAAATCATGTCTTTCTGGATTAAGTTAGACTGGCCAAATTCGCCATGCCAGGGTCGCCAGATATCGAGTTTTCCGACCAATCACCGATGTACGTAATTTGTATGTCATTAGAAGCGCACAAGTGTTCAGTTTCAAAATCTGTGATTAGATTTTCTCTGCGATGTATACTTTTGGAGAAAATCATGTCTTTCTGGATTAAGTTAGACTGGCCAAATTCGCCATGCCAGATATCGAGTTTTCCGACCAATCAGCGATGTATGTAATTTGTACGTCATTAGAAGCGCACAAGTGTTCAGTTTCAAAATCTGTGATTAGATTTTCTCTGAGATGTATACTTTTGGAGAAAATCTTGTCGTTTTGGATTACGTTAGGCTGGCCAAATCAGCCATGCCAGGATCGCCAGATATCGAATCTTCCGACCAATCACCGATGTATGTAAGTTGCGCGCACTAGTGTGCAGATTTCAAATCTGTGATTAGATTTTCTCTGCGATGTATAATTTAAGAGAAAATCATGTCTTTCTGGATTAAGTTAGGTTGGCCGAATCCGCCATGCCAGGGTCACCAGATATCGAATTTTCCGACCAATCACCGATGTATGTAATTTGTACGTCATTAGAAGCGCACGAGTGTTCAGTTTCAAAATCTGTGATTAGATTTTCTCTGCGATGTATACTTTTGGAGAAAATCTTGTCGTTTTGGATTACGTTAGGCTGGCCAAATTCCGCATGCCAGGGTCGCCAGATATCGAATTTTCCGACCAATCGCCGATGTATGTAATTTGTGCGTCATTAGAAGCGCGCTAGTGTGCAGATTTCAAATCTGTGATTAGATTTTCTCTGCGATGTATACTTTTGGAGAAAATCATGTCTTTCTGGATTAAGTTAGACTGGCCAAATTCGCCATGCCAGGGTCGCCAGATATCGAGTTTTCCGACCAATCACCGATGTACGTAATTTGTATGTCATTAGAAGCGCACAAGTGTTCAGTTTCAAAATCTGTGATTAGATTTTCTCTGCGATGTATACTTTTGGAGAAAATCATGTCTTTCTGGATTAAGTTAGACTGGCCAAATTCGCCATGCCAGATATCGAGTTTTCCGACCAATCAGCGATGTATGTAATTTGTACGTCATTAGAAGCGCACAAGTGTTCAGTTTCAAAATCTGTGATTAGATTTTCTCTGAGATGTATACTTTTGGAGAAAATCTTGTCGTTTTGGATTACGTTAGGCTGGCCAAATCAGCCATGCCAGGATCGCCAGATATCGAATCTTCCGACCAATCACCGATGTATGTAAGTTGCGCGCACTAGTGTGCAGATTTCAAATCTGTGATTAGATTTTCTCTGCGATGTACACTTTTGGAGAAAGTCATGTCTTTCTGGATTAAGTTAGACTGGCCAAATTCGCCATGCCAGGGTTGCCAGATATCGAGTTTTCCGACCAATCACCGATGTATGTAATTTGTACGTCATTAGAAGCGCACAAGTGTTCAGTTTCAAAATCTGTGATTAGATTTTCTCTGCGATGTATACTTTTGGAGAAAATCTTGTCGTTTTGGATTACGTTAGTCTGGCCAAATTCCGCATGCCAGGGTCGCCAGATATCGAATTTTCCGAACAATAACCGATGTATGTAATTTGTACGTCATTAGAAGCGCACTAGTGTGCTGATTTCAAATCTGTGATTAGATTTTCTCTGTGATGTATAATTTTGGCGGAAATCATGTCTTTCTGGATTAAGTTAGGTTCGCCGAATCCGCCATGCCAGGGTCGCCAGATATCGAATTTTCCGACGAATCACCGATATATGTAATTTGTACGTTATTGGAAGCGCATTGGTGTGCAGATTTCAAATCGGTGATTAGATTTTCTCTGCGATGTATACTTTTGGAGAAAATCATGTCTTTCTGGATTAAGTTAGGTTGGCCGAATCTGCCATGCCAGGGTCGCCAGATATCGAATTTTCCGACCAATCACCGATGTATGTAATTTGCACGTCATTAGAAGCGCACTAGTGTGCAGATTTCAAATCTGTGATTAGATTTTTTCAGCGATGTATAATTTAAGAGAAAATCATGTCTTTCTGGATTAAGTTAGGTTGGCCGAATCCGCCATGCCAGGGTCACCAGATATCGAATTTTCCGACCAATCACCGATATATGTAATTTGTACGTCATTAGAAGCGCACAAGTGTTCAGTTTCAAAATCTGTGATTAGATTTTCTCTGCGATGTATACTTTTGGAGAAAATCTTGTCGTTTTGGATTACGTTAGGCTGGCCAAATTCCGCATGCCAGGGTCGCCATATATCGAATTTTCCGACCAATCACCGATGTATGTAATTTGTGCGTCATTAGAAGCGCACTAGTGTGCAGATTTCAAATCTGTGATTAGATTTTCTCTGCGATGTACACTTTTGGAGAAAGTCATGTCTTTCTGGATTAAGTTAGACTGGCCAAATTCGCCATGCCAGGGTCGCCAGATATCGAGCTTTCCGACCAATCACCGATGTATGTAATTTGTACGTCATTAGGAGCGCACTAGTGTTCAGTTTCAAAATCTGTGATTAGATTTTCTCTGCCATGTATACTTTTGGAGAAAATCTTGTCGTTTTGGATTACGTTAGGCTGGCCAAATTCCGCATGCCAGGGTCGCCAGATATCGAATTTCCGAACAATAACCGATGTATATAATTTGTACGTCATTAGAAGCGCACTAGTGTGCTGATTTCAAATCTGTGATTAGATTTTCTCTGTGATGTATACTTTTGGCGGAAATCATGTCTTTCTGGATTAAGTTAGGTTCGCCGAATCCGCCATGCCAGGGTCGCCAGATATCGAATTTTCCGACCAATCACCGATGTATGTAATTTGTACGTTATTGGAAGCGCATTGGTGTGCAGATTTCAAATCTGTGATTAGATTTTCTCTGCGATGTATACTTTTGGAGAAAATCATGTCTTTCTGGATTAAGTTAAGTTGGCCGAATCCGCCATGCCAGGGTCGCCAGATATCGAATTTTCCGAACAATAACCGATGTATGTAATTTACACGTCATTAGAAGCACACTAGCGTGCAGATTTCAAATCTGTGATTAGATTTTTTCTGCGATGTATAATTTAGTAGAAAATCATGTCTTTCTGGATTAAGTTAGGTTGGCCGAATCCGCCATGCCAGGGTCACCAGATATCGAATTTTCCGACCAATCACCGATGTATGGAATTTGTACGTCATTGGAAGCGCAATGGTGTGCAGATTTCAAATCTGTGATTCGATTTTCTCTGCGATGTATACTTTTGGAGAAAATCATGTCTTTCTTGATTAAGTTAGGTTGGCGGAATCCGCCATGCCAGGGGAGCCAGATATCGAATTTTCTGACCAATCACTGATCTATATTATTTGTATGTCATTAGAAGCCTACTAGTGTGCAGATTTCAAATCTGTGATTAAATTTTCTCTGCGATGTATACTTTTGGAGAAATTCATGTCTTTCTGGATTAAGTTAGGCTGGCCAAATCCGCCATGCCAGGATCGCCAGATATCGAATCTTAGGACCAATCACCGATGTATGTAAGTTGTGCGTCATTAGAAGCGCACTAGTGTGCAGATTTCAAATCTGTGATTAGATTTTCTCTGCGATGTACACTTTTGGAGAAAGTCATGTCTTTCTGGATTAAGTTAGACTGGCCAAATTCGCCATGCCAGGGTCGCCAGATATCGAGTTTTCCGACCAATCACCGATGTATGTAATTTGTACGTCATTAGAAGCGCACAAGCGTTCAGTTTCAAAATCTGACCGACCAATCACCGATGTATGGAATTTGTACGTCATTGGAAGCGCAATGGTGTGCAGATTTCAAATCTGTGATTCGATTTTCTCTGCGATGTATACTTTTGGAGAAAATCTTGTCGTTTTGGATTACGTTAGTCTGGCCAAATTCCGCATGCCAGGGTCGCCAGATATCGAATTTTCCGAACAATAACCGATGTATGTAATTTGCACGTCATTAGAAGCGCACTAGTGTGCTGATTTCAAATCTGTGATTAGATTTTCTCTGTGATGTATATTTTGGCGGAAATCATGTCTTTCTGGATTAAGTTAGGTTCGCCGAATCCGCCATGCCAGGGTCGCCAGATATCGAATTTTCCGACGAACCACCGATATATGTAATTTGTACGTTATTGGAAGCGCATTGGTGTGCAGATTTCAAATCGGTGATTAGATTTTCTCTGCGATGTATACTTTTGGAGAAAATCATGTCTTTCTGGATTAAGTTAGGTTGGCCGAATCCGCCATGCCAGGGTCGCCAGATATCGAATTTTCCGACCAATAACCGACGTATGTAATTTGCACGTCATTAGAAGCGCACTAGTGTGCAGATTTCAAATCTGTGATTAGATTTTTTCTGCGATGTATAATTTAAGAGAAAATCATGTCTTTCTGGATTAAGTTAGGTTGGCCGAATCCGCCATGCCAGGGTCACCAGATATCGAATTTTCCGACCAATCACCGATGTATGTAATTTGTACGTCATTAGAAGCGCACGAGTGTTCAGTTTCAAAATCTGTGATTAGATTTTCTCTGCGATGTATACTTTTGGAGAAAATCTTGTCGTTTTGGATTACGTTAGGCTGGCCAAATTCCGCATGCCAGGGTCGCCAGATATCGAATTTTCCGACCAATCGCCGATGTATGTAATTTGTGCGTCATTAGAAGCGCGCTAGTGTGCAGATTTCAAATCTGTGATTAGATTTTCTCTGCGATGTATACTTTTGGAGAAAATCATGTCTTTCTGGATTAAGTTAGACTGGCCAAATTCGCCATGCCAGGGTCGCCAGATATCGAGTTTTCGACCAATCACCGATGTACGTAATTTGTACGTCATTAGAAGCGCACAAGTGTTCAGTTTCAAAATCTGTGATTAGATTTTCTCTGCGATGTATACTTTTGGAGAAAATCATGTCTTTCTGGATTAAGTTAGACTGGCCAAATTCGCCATGCCAGATATCGAGTTTTCCGACCAATCACCGATGTATGTAATTTGTACGTCATTAGAAGCGCACAAGTGTTCAGTTTCAAAATCTGTGATTAGATTTTCTCTGAGATGTATACTTTTGGAGAAAATCTTGTCGTTTTGGATTACGTTAGGCTGGCCAAATCAGCCATGCCAGGATCGCCAGATATCGAATCTTCCGACCAATCACCGATGTATGTAAGTTGCGCGCACTAGTGTGCAGATTTCAAATCTGTGATTAGATTTTCTCTGCGATGTATAATTTAAGAGAAAATCATGTCTTTCTGGATTAAGTTAGGTTGGCCGAATCCGCCATGCCAGGGTCACCAGATATCGAATTTTCCGACCAATCACCGATGTATGTAATTTGTACGTCATTAGAAGCGCACGAGTGTTCAGTTTCAAAATCTGTGATTAGATTTTCTCTGCGATGTATACTTTTGGAGAAAATCTTGTCGTTTTGGATTACGTTAGGCTGGCCAAATTCCGCATGCCAGGGTCGCCAGATATCGAATTTTCCGACCAATCGCCGATGTATGTAATTTGTGCGTCATTAGAAGCGCGCTAGTGTGCAGATTTCAAATCTGTGATTAGATTTTCTCTGCGATGTATACTTTTGGAGAAAATCATGTCTTTCTGGATTAAGTTAGACTGGCCAAATTCGCCATGCCAGGGTCGCCAGATATCGAGTTTTCCGACCAATCACCGATGTATGTAATTTGTACGTCATTAGAAGCGCACAAGTGTTCAGTTTCAAAATCTGTGATTAGATTTTCTCTGCGATGTATACTTTTGGAGAAAATCTTGTCGTTTTGGATTACGTTAGTCTGGCCAAATTCCGCATGCCAGGGTCGCCAGATATCGAATTTTCCGAACAATAACCGATGTATGTAATTTGTACGTCATTAGAAGCGCACTAGTGTGCTGATTTCAAATCTGTGATTAGATTTTCTCTGTGATGTATACTTTTGGCGGAAATCATGTCTTTCTGGATTAAGTTAGGTTCGCCGAATCCGCCATGCCAGGGTCGCCAGATATCGAATTTTCCGACGAATCACCGATATATGTAATTTGTACGTTATTAGAAGCGCATTGGTGTGCAGATTTCAAATCGGTGATTAGATTTTCTCTGCGATGTATACTTTTGGAGAAAATCATGTCTTTCTGGATTAAGTTAGGTTGGCCGAATCCGCCATGCCAGGGTCGCCAGATATCGAATTTTCCGACCAATCACCGATGTATGTAATTTGCACGTCATTAGAAGCGCACTAGTGTGCAGATTTCAAATCTGTGATTAGATTTTTTCTGCGATGTATAATTTAAGAGAAAATCATGTCTTTCTGGATTAAGTTAGGTTGGCCGAATCCGCCATGCCAGGGTCACCAGATATCGAATTTTCCGACCAATCACCGATGTATGTAATTTGTACGTCATTAGAAGCGCACAAGTGTTCAGTTTCAAAATCTGTGATTAGATTTTCTCTGCGATGTATACCTTTGGAGAAAATCTTGTCGTTTTGGATTACGTTAGGCTGGCCAAATTCCGCATGCCAGGGTCGCCAGATATCGAATTTTCCGACCAATCGCCGATGTATGTAATTTGTGCGTCATTAGAAGCGCACTAGTGTGCAGATTTCAAATCTGTGATTAGATTTTCTCTGCGATGTACACTTTTGGAGAAAGTCATGTCTCTCTGGATTAAGTTAGGCAGGCCAAATCCGCCATGCCAGGGTCGCCAGATATCGAATTTTCCGAACAATCACCGATGTATGTAATTTGTACGTCATTAGAAGCGCACAAGTGTTCAGTTTCAAAATCTGTGATTAGATTTTCTCTGCGATGTATACTTTTGGAGAAAATCTTGTCGTTTTGGAATACGTTAGGCTGGCCAAATTCCGCATGCCAGGGTCGCCAGATATCGAATTTTCCGACCAATCGCCGATGTATGTAATTTGTGCGTCATTAGAAGCGCACTAGTGTGCAGATTTCAAATCTGTGATTAGATTTTCTCTGCGATGTACACTTTTGGAGAAAGTCATGTCTCTCTGGATTAAGTTATTCTGGCCAAATCCGCCATGCCAGGATCGCCAGATATCGAGTTTTCCGACCAATCACCGATGTATGTAATTTGCACGTCATTAGAAGCGCGCTAGTGTGCAGATTTCAAATCTGTGATTAGATTTTCTCTGCGATGTATACTTTTGGAGAAAATCATGTCTTTCTGGATTAAGTTAGACTGGCCAAATTCGCCATGCCAGGGTCGCCAGATATCGAGTTTTCGACCAATCACCGATGTATGTAATTTGTACGTCATTAGAAGCGCACAAGTGTTCAGTTTCAAAATCTGTGATTAGATTTTCTCTGCGATGTATACTTTTGGAGAAAATCATGTCTTTCTGGATTAAGTTAGACTGGCCAAATTCGCCATGCCAGATATCGAGTTTTCCGACCAATCACCGATGTATGTAATTTGTACGTCATTAGAAGCGCACAAGTGTTCAGTTTCAAAATCTGTGATTAGATTTTCTCTGAGATGTATACTTTTGGAGAAAATCTTGTCGTTTTGGATTACGTTAGGCTGGCCAAATCAGCCATGCCAGGATCGCCAGATATCGAATCTTCCGACCAATCACCGATGTATGTAAGTTGCGCGCACTAGTGTGCAGATTTCAAATCTGTGATTAGATTTTCTCTGCGATGTACACTTTTGGAGAAAGTCATGTCTTTCTGGATTAAGTTAGACTGGCCAAATTCGCCATGCCAGGGTCGCCAGATATCGAGTTTTCCGACCAATCACCGATGTATGTAATTTGTACGTCATTAGAAGCGCACAAGTGTTCAGTTTCAAAATCTGTGATTAGATTTTCTCTGCGATGTATACTTTTGGAGAAAATCTTGTCGTTTTGGATTACGTTAGTCTGGCCAAATTCCGCATGCCAGGGTCGCCAGATATCGAATTTTCCGAACAATAACCGATGTATGTAATTTGTACGTCATTAGAAGCGCACTAGTGTGCTGATTTCAAATCTGTGATTAGATTTTCTCTGTGATGTATACTTTTGGCGGAAATCATGTCTTTCTGGATTAAGTTAGGTTCGCCGAATCCGCCATGCCAGGGTCGCCAGATATCGAATTTTCCGACGAATCACCGATATATGTAATTTGTACGTTATTAGAAGCGCATTGGTGTGCAGATTTCAAATCGGTGATTAGATTTTCTCTGCGATGTATACTTTTGGAGAAAATCATGTCTTTCTGGATTAAGTTAGGTTGGCCGAATCCGCCATGCCAGGGTCGCCAGATATCGAATTTTCCGACCAATCACCGATGTATGTAATTTGCACGTCATTAGAAGCGCACTGGTGTGCAGATTTCAAATCTGTGATTAGATTTTTTCTGCGATGTATAATTTAAGAGAAAATCATGTCTTTCTGGATTAAGTTAGGTTGGCCGAATCCGCCATGCCAGGGTCACCAGATATCGAATTTTCCGACCAATCACCGATGTATGTAATTTGTACGTCATTAGAAGCGCACAAGTGTTCAGTTTCAAAATCTGTGATTAGATTTTCTCTGCGATGTATACTTTTGGAGAAAATCTTGTCGTTTTGGATTACGTTAGGCTGGCCAAATCCCGCATGCCAGGGTCGCCAGATATCGAATTTTCCGACCAATCGCCGATGTATGTAATTTGTGCGTCATTAGAAGCGCACTAGTGTGCAGATTTCAAATCTGTGATTAGATTTTCTCTGCGATGTATACTTTTGGAGAAAATCTTGTCGTTTTGGAATACGTTAGGCTGGCCAAATTCCGCATGCCAGGGTCGCCAGATATCGAATTTTCCGACCAATCGCCGATGTATGTAATTTGTGCGTCATTAGAAGCGCACTAGTGTGCAGATTTCAAATCTGTGATTAGATTTTCTCTGCGATGTACACTTTTGGAGAAAGTCATGTCTCTCTGGATTAAGTTAGGCTGGCCAAATCCGCCATGCCAGGATCGCCAGATATCGAGTTTTCCGACCAATCACCGATGTATGTAATTTGCACGTCATTAGAAGCGCACTAGTGTGCAGATTTCAAATCTGCGATTAGATTTTTTCTGCGATGTATAATTTAAGAGAAAATCATGTCTTTCTAGATTAAGTTAGGTTGGCCGAATCCGCCATGCCAGGGTCACCAGATATCGAATTTTCCGACGAATCACCGATATATGTAATTTGTACGTTATTGGAAGCGCATTGGTGTGCAGATTTCAAATCGGTGATTAGATTTTCTCTGCGATGTATACTTTTGGAGAAAATCATGTCTTTCTGGATTAAGTTAGGTTGGCCGAATCCGCCATGCCACGGTCGCCAGATATCGAATTTTCCGACCAATAACCGATGTATGTAATTTGCACGTCATTAGAAGCGCACTAGTGTGCAGATTTCAAATCTGTGATTAGATTTTTTCTGCGATGTATAATTTAAGAGAAAATCATGTCTTTCTGGATTAAGTTAGGTTGGCCTCGAATTTTCCGACCAATCACCGATGTATGTAATTTGTACGTCATTAGAAGCGCACGAGTGTTCAGTTTCAAAATCTGTGATTAGATTTTCTCTGCGATGTATACTTTTGGAGAAAATCTTGTCGTTTTGGATTACGTTAGGCTGGCCAAATTCCGCATGCCAGGGTCGCCAGATATCGAATTTTCCGACCAATCGCCGATGTATGTAATTTGTGCGTCATTAGAAGCGCGCTAGTGTGCAGATT